>JAZGTN010000061.1:0-1200000 GCA_037783415.1 Leptasterias polaris
TACGGAGACGCCATTTTAAAAAGCTAATTTGATTGTGTTTTGAAGAACACATGCAGTGAAAGTTGACTTTGTCCCACGGTTTGCATAGACTCTATTCGAAGTCGTTTGATAGTAAAATAATTCTTCGTATATTTAGTAAAATCAAATTATAAAATATCAAACTCGCTGTTTATCATTAATTACTTTCATTTTAATATTTGATAGTTTTACAATCAGTTTTGCAGCTTTTATTTGGATACTTCAGTATCAACTTGCTGTAATTTGCATCCTACAAGCTCGAGGTGTTTCTATGGAAAGGCGTCATCAACATTCTTCTGAAAAGGCATGGGTTCTACAAACGATATTCACCAGCAGGTAGGTGGCGCCCTTCAACAAAAACCGTCACGAATAGGGGCGGGAATTTAAATTATTAAGTGGGGGTTCACTGAATGTTTTTACAATGGAGCAATACATATCAACATTTTATGGAAAATGTAACAAATTAAAAGTGAGGGCCGAAACTAGGGTAACATTTTAGGGGGGAACGTGCACCAGTTTTTCTAAGGGGCGGGGGGCCATTTACTATTTTTTCATAAAATAATCTTACCTTAATGTAAATAACAATTTCATTTTCTGCATGTAAATGGAAAACTAGTTTTAAAAACATTGAAACTACCACATTAACGCTTATCAAATGTAACAGTTTACTCTGGTAATTTTCAATATCAAAAGTCCATATTTCAAATGGGGGGGGTGGGGAGGCTATGAGGAGATGGGTAACGGACATCAATTGGGGGGGCACACAGATACCAGTTTATCCACAATAGATTTGTCAAGTGTATAGTACTCAGTGATTGTAGTTTTATAAAAGGCACCAGTCTCTCCCTCTCTTTGGGTACAATATGAATCAAATGAAAGAAATACAAAATGGCTACCATAGATCTATTGACCAACAAATCTCAGTCTTTATTCTTCTGTACATCTTGTCGTTGTCAGTAAATATTTCAAAGTCATTTAATTACTTTGCTTTATTTAAATAATATGTACACAAATGGGCACACTCTACCTATGATAATCTGCCTTCATGCTAAGATTTTATAATTTATTAACCATGTCCAACACATCAGCTTCTACTTTAAGCTAATAATCATTACCTATAATACAATTTGTTATTATTTGTATTTTTTATATAATTGCACTGGTGTCACACATCTCCACAATAACTAAGCAGATTTTTTTTAAAGCAATAAAAGTAGCGCCCCTCTTTCCCTCTACCCCCCCCCCCCAAAAAAAAAAAAAAAACCACCACCTTGTTTCCCCTGAAAAGCCAAACAAAGTTGCTCAAACCCTTCCTTGTTATTAAAATGACTTCTAAAGTTTTTCTTTTCAACTGATACAAATGTATAGCCATGAAAAGTGTTGATATTCAACTAAAAACCAAAAAGAAAAAAATCCCCAATACCTTTCAGTGCTTTGACACAAATAGATATTGCATTTAAGTTAACATTATATTTCTAACAACAACAAATACACAAAATATATTTATGAGTAGAATATTTTGTTATCTTCTTTTGTAGGGGTGGGGGATACCTGTAACTTTTCAATGACAATTTCAGGCAGTGCAGTTTGGAGGATTGTTTGAATCAAACAGGTTCCAATACAATTTTGGCTGGTAACCTGTTAATGCTATGCATGATTATAAATGCTTTTCAGATTTAAGAATCTGGGGCCCAGGGCAACAATAGGCAGCCTATGTAAATAAAGAGTTGACAGAAGTTTAGCGACCAAAATGTCTTCCATAAAAACAAAATAACAACAACAATAACAGTCAAATCAAGGCGTTTGTTGTAGCACCTAATATAATATAGCTGGATTCCCAGCTCTGATATAAGATAATAACTTGCAAATATATACAAAGCAATAATTCTGAAAGGAAGTTAAATTTTACCATCTGAGGCAGAATAAGGAGACAATACTTTGATGACATACAATGTCTATGTTGCAGAAAGACTGATAAATGTCTTAGTGGAGCCTAAGCTATGCTGGCTGTTCAATTTGTCAGGGTCCAGTTTCACAGTATGAACAATTTTTGAGTTTAACTCAAACTGTCTCTTCAAAAACATACATAAAGTGCAAGTCTACATCATGGAAAGTCTCAAAGAGACCAGATTATACATTTAAGATATAGCTCATAATACGCTCAATTCTAATGCCTATTTTGAGATGAAATTACAACCATGGCACTCCAGAAAACACATATTTTTTTCTTTCTAGAAGTTGAGACATGAAAATGCCAGGCCTAGAATTATATGGAGGCCACAGAGACCGTGGCCTCTGTTGCCCTGGTTGTGCCACTTCAAAAAGTTTCCTGCAGACTTTAAGATTATCTTATGAAAGTGTCCTTTTCAGAATGAAAATGAAATTTCCTTCTCACAGATGAAATTAAACTTAAAGCCCTGCACTGTGGAGACAATTGCAGAAGGCTACATGTACAAGTCTTCAACTTATTATTTTTTTCTTTTAAAAGATGCTACACATTTTTCTTTCGATAATTTTCTTGATTTTCTCTTCATCTCCAAACTTGTGTTTAAAGTTTGTTCTCCAGAAGGCTTGGATACCAAATGTTGCACATTTCTATTTTCGATGGAGACAAACAAAAACATATTTTTTCTTTATGCTTTTAAGGCTTCATATAGTTTGGCTTTTTAGCTAATTGCATGATACTTTTTTCTCGGAAGACGCAGTGTCATATTTTAAATTAGAATACAAAAATAATTCATATGTATACCACACACCATTTGCAAGGAATTCACTGATGTTAAAATCATCAGGCAAAGAAAAAAACAAACATATGGAAATATTTTACAATTAATTACATCAATTTAAATAACAGTATAGTTAAAAGACATCTCCAAACAATGTGAATTGAAAAGAGTTACATAACGGTATACAATCCAAATCAGGCAAACTATGCCATGAGTCTTTGGCTCAGTTAAGGTCACCAGGCACTAGACCTTTATCATGGTGCAACCATCTTGAGTTTCTCCCATTCAACTCAATGTAACCAAACCGAGGCTGGAAGGAGAAATAGTCTGGTACCTTTTTGTACATTGAATATTAGCATCCATTACTGTTATTGGACACAAGAAACATTACCATGATGGTGGCAGCATGTAAATGGTCTCACCCCTTACTACTCAGTTTACATTAACGGTTGACCATAGGTTTTATCAATCTGGTTTACCGAATGATTTTGTAACTTGAGGGCCTAATTTCATTAAGCTGCTCAAGCAGATAATAATGCTTAACAATTTTCTGCAAAGCAAAATTGACTGGATATGTCTTTTCCAAAAGATTAGGAGACTTTGGGGACTTTGGTGGCAGCAGACTAACCAGCAAAATCCATTTTTCTCAGAAAGATGCACCTGCCCCAATAAAAAATTAACCCAGTATGTCTCCGGCCACCTAGCATTGCAAAGTCTCCCATTGAAGGCAACAATTATGCAACACAAATTTGTAAGGAATACATTTATTTGCATAATGGTTATTTTTTTCTCTCTGATTTATAGCCACTTTGAATTTAAGGCCCTTTTGATTACGATGGTTATGAAATTGCCCATGAGGATGTTATAGCACCAAGTCGTCAATTTGTTGTGGTGTTGCATTCACTGGTTAGGAACAGGGTACCAGTGTCAATCTGGTAATCACTCATGCACACTTTTAGTGTATATCACTCCCAAGCATACATGTGTTTTTGTAGCCTCAACAAACAACATAATGCTACTATTAGAAACAAATATTTACACATCACTTTGAGTTGACTGTGATAATAGAATAAGGCACTTAGACTTTAAGACTGAAATAGCGTGTCATCCACACGTTCGTTCATACTCTTCCAACTTTGTCATTGCAAGTGCCATGACAGACTTGTCAGCACATTGCAAATACGCAGAGCAAGTTTGACTGCAGTACAATGTAGTTAGACTCCAATGTCCGTGCAGTTCACGTCAGTCAGTTTCATTATACCATGTACATTTTTGTGCACATGATCTTAAGTTACCAGCTCTTGGGGCTTGGTTGCTTCCTTATGCTCTATCCCCTTCTACAGTTAACAGTCAAACTTACTCGAAATAGAAATCAAAACTAGAGTTGGAATTCATTGACACTTTCACTGGTGTTGCTTTCAACTTTTAGGGCTGGATTTCACAAAGCACTAAGATTCATCTTAAGATGAGTTGTCAATATCACCATAGTAGTTTGTATTGTGACATCAGTCTTTGCTTAGCAATTAAGATTGATACACAGTTAAAGGGAGGGTATACCTTTGGTAATTACTCCAAAAATTAATGACCATAAAAACTTACTTGGTAAAGAGCACTGAAGAGCTACTGAAACAGTATTATAAAATATTGCTAGAAATTACCCCCTTTGAAGTAATGTAGTTTTAAAGTAGAGGTAGAGGTAGTTTTCCACTCCAAATTTTGATTCTGAGACAGACTTCAGGCATGAAACCTTTCTCAGGCGTCTCAGAGCAAACAATTCTTTACAACAAGTGTGTTTTTTCATTTATTTTTTTCTTGCAACCTCTCGACTAATTGAGCCCAAATTTTCACAAGTTTGTTATTTTATGCATGTGTTGGGATACACCAAGTGAGGATACTGGTCTTTGACAATAACCAAAAGTATACCCTGCCTTATTCTTAACTCTTTGTGAAATCAGCCCTAGATTCTATCAAGTGTCACTTGCCGGAATAATGGTACAACAAAGCATGGTGGAAGAAACTGCCCACATCAAAAACAACCATTTTACACTTCAACATCAACGACCAATTTCATCAAGCTGTCGAGCATGAAAACTGCTTAGCACAGAAATCTTGCATAGCAGAACCATGGAGGAAGGAAGCCATGGCAGAACAGAGTAGGCAGCCAAAACTTTATGTAATGTATACTGTTTATGACTGGCTCCCTGCTCATTTTTCGCTAAGCAGAAATAGTTGGTAAGCACCATTTTCTGCTTAAACAGCTTTATGAACTTGGGTCATGTTTAAGAAAAAAGTGGTATTGTTTGACAATTCTAAATGTACACAAATGCGAAAGATTTATTTTGCTGCTGCACCAAACTGACAATATGTAGGCACAAGGGGCATGCACATTGAATGTAAGGCAGTTTTTGTTTCAGCCCATACAGTACGTTACTCCAACAATTCTTCTATTATTGCAGTGTTTTTCATACCATACTTTGTTAATACTCAACAATTCATTTTAGGAGGCTTGACTAAAAATTGTGTCTGTTATTGGTCCTTTGCACTAGCAATAAAACCTCAAACCAAACTTCATGGCTCATCCCATGAGGAAACGCTTCCCTGGTAAACTGTACTATAATGCAGAAGGTAATATAAATCAACCAGGGACAGCATTTCTATGGTAACAGCCTCCATAAAGCATGTTATCTGCATGAACAGCGCCCTCTTAGGTTCCTGCCCTTTGCAGATAGAGCCCATTTAATGCCACCTCCATGAAAGGCGGTGAATATTTTCCACAATATTTCTTAAAATAATTGTTCAATAAATATGCATACATATATCTGCAATATTTTACATGCAGTACGACAGCCTGACTCCGAAACTTGCAAGTTCTGGGCATAAAGTATTAATATATTTTACTTTTCAACTCAGCAGAAATTTTCTCTTACGTTCCTAGCTCGGCAGACAAATATCTGAGAAGCAAAATTTCAGATGACAAACTTTATGCAACTCGACAAAGCCATTCTGTAACCTGAGCAGACTTTTAAAATAGGTGCAATGCAAAATATTTTCTTACATATTGACCTTATGCATATGACGTCATTTGAGTAGGGCGCCCTCGCCTAGAGGTCAAAAGGAAGCCGTTCATTGGCCAGTCCTGTGCGCCGCGCGTACAAATCAGCGCGTGTCCATTGTTTCATCATCAGTTTACCTCTAAGATGGCGGCTTGATGACGTCAATGCATAAGGTCTATTGGCTTTAGCACAACCCTAGAGGCTGCCGTACACAAACATTATTCAACCTTTTCTTTTTGAATAGCATCCTGCTTCTGCTCGGCATGATTTGTCTGTGTTCAACAACTTTGCATGCTTTGCTGCTTTTTGGGTGCCATACCTAACAGGAATTCAGCCCCTAGAAAACTACACTAACATACCTGCCAACAGTGAAACCTCAGAAATTGGAACACCAGATTTACGAGTCCACAGATAGCGACGCAAGAAGTCATGCGAGTAAAGCTTATTACATGTACACATAAAAATTATGTGTGTATTGGAAACAATGTACAAAAATCACTGTAACCCGTCAGAAAATCTCTAATATCACAAGCAAATGGCACCCTTCTTTGCCAGAGCTTTTTGATCTTGTTCATTGCTGTCTCTTGTCAGAAATAGGAAAGTTCTGATTTTTTTGTGCCATGTTATCTCAAAAATCTGGACAAACCCAATTAAATCTGAACAGTTGGCAGGTATGCACTAACCTTTCTTGATATTTAATTGTTATTTTCGCTTCCCGGTACCCTCCCCTTTCTTGGTCCGATGCCCGTGTGCCGTGCGTAGATTCTGATGTTTATAGTCCTCTGTTCTCAGGCCAGACGCTTTGCCAGATGACTCGTTCCCTCGCTTGGCGCTGTTCAGCTGATTTGTGATTCGTCGACTGCTGGTGCCGCTGCTCTGACTGCAGACAGAGCGTGGGGTTGTCATTCCTGATCGCGGAGTGCTGGCTCCTGATTGATCCGTGTCTGAATAGTAACTGGGAGCATGTAGGCTCTCTCTTGACCTGGTCAGATTTGAACAATAGAGGGCAGTATGGTATGAGTACACTGAGGGAATTTGTACTCATGGCTCAATACAGTATTTTTTTAATAAAATACGCCTAGTATAAAATGAACTACCATAAACACTACCTTATGTTACATGTTACAGCCTACACGGTTATAATGCATTTCCTATATTGAGCAAGGTTAAAAAAAACAAATATTGAACAGCATACAACAAAAAAATAATAATAAAAGTGAACATTTATTAATTAAACCAAGAGATGACAGCTTTCCCCGAAGAAACAAAACTTTATTTCTGGGGCTCTCCTTTCTAGCTGGTCTGTAACAGAAAAAACATGTACATCAACATACAACTGTTTTTACGTGTAGAAAAATTACACATTTAAAAGCTAAACTGACTTCAACTGTTTGAACTACATGTACTTTAGTATCAATTTAGGGTCTTTATCTCTGCAGTCGATAACCTGTGGAGTTATATCTTCAAAGTTGTTGGTTTTTTGAGCCAACTATGTTGCACAAATGTCATGTTTAAGTTCAGATGTTTTTTTTACACGGTTCAAATAATAAACAAGCCTTTCGTGACATTTGCATGGTGTCATCATTCATTGATTTCAACTGTTTCTTACATATATAATATGTTGTTTATTATTTGATATATAATAATAATAATAATAATAATAATAATAATAATAATAATTTTGCTTAACAGTTTTGGTAGACTTTGGAAGGTAATCAAATACCGAGCTTTGTGACTGCTGGCTCCTGTTTGGCCATGTAAGGTTCTTTTTAGTAACTAAAAGATTAGAGACAGAAATTCTTGGTCTAGACTTACGAGTTTAGACACTCCCCTCTGTCCGGGATGAGCTTCAAGGCGCGATAAAGCTCCACTGTCGTTGGTGTGCTGATGATCTGATGTAATCGTTGTCCCTTCGGTGTTTTGTCATTGGTGGGCGGAGCGGAGGGCGTATGTTCAGAAAGATGTCCGCTTGGACCTTTGGTAAACAGAAGCAAATAATGATCAGTTAAAGAACTGCTTCTCCACTAAATTTAAACTAAATTGCGATGAAAACAATATCTTTAGTACGAAAAACCACTTAACAAAGTGCTATTGGAGCTTCACACAGTGTACCACTGAGCCACTGAGCCAACCTGAGACAACTGAAACCACTGAGCCAACCTGAACCCCCAAACACATTTTACAAGCACAAGATAATAACAGACCTGATGCTTCATTCTTGTAAGGGTTAGGCATGCTTCCTTAGTAAAGGGCACCTCTATGAGGCAAATTACGATTTCTACTCTGGAGAATTTCAAAGGCCCCAAGGCAATAATAATAATAATAATAACCAGTTCTTATATAGCGCATTTTACAATAACGTCTCAATGCGCTTTACATTAGTGTTCCGGTCATTGGGCCAATAACATTCCTTTAATCTTTCTCAGCTCCCTGGAGAGTATACAGTCCGAGCTGCCGTGGCGCTCAGAAGGCTTTTTCAAACACAATATCAACCTCTACCCTCACAGGTACCCATTTATACCCCTGGGTGAAGAGAAGCAATTATAGCGAAGTGTCTTGCTCAATGACAAAAGCGTCACGACCGGGACTCGAACCCACACCCCGATGACTAAGCCACCAGAACTTGAATCCATGATCTAAACCATTCCGCCATGACACCCTACGGGTCTTTGGGCAATTGCCTCTGTTGCCTACATGAAGTATCAGGCCTGTAATAATTAGAGGATAAACAAAACAGGTAATGCACTAAAACAAAAAACATATCTTGTGGAAACAATGGCTTGGACATACAACTTTGTAAATGCAAAAACGTGTTACCAGCCAAATTTCCATGAAGTTCACATTGGTGTAACTCGCCCCACACTAATCACTTGCTTAGCAAAGAATTTTGCAAAGCAGGTTTTTCTTCTTCTGAACAGAGTGATTATATTGGGCCCAGAGTGCTTTAATGTCTTGATATGACTTACTGCTTGATTTGTTGATGTACTTGGCTGGTCTCAGAGGAGGGGATGTCCCTGATATGGTTGGGCTCAACATGAGTTGCTGCTGGAGGAAAGTGCCTCGTTCTTCCTCAAACTTCTTACGCTGTCAAAACAAAGATGAAAACAAAAACCACTTGACAAACATGATCCTCCTGAGAAGGTTTGCAGATGAAAGAATTTAATTTCTTGAACCAATGTGTGGGACTCAACCATCCCTAGTGGGTTCTGGTTCCAGTAAGAGGCTGATGAAGCTAAATGACATCAACAAATACAATGGTCAAGAATTTATGTGTTAAGAAAATTTAAACAATTTTACAAAATCCAACATCAAAATTCTTTAAACTCATCCTCAAATATCCAACACATTTCTGTACAATCATCACCACATGCTCAGACAGGTCAAATTTTTGCAAATTATTTTACTCTTTTCAAGTAAAATGTATAACATTTCTGGGGGAGAAAAATAATTATGCTGTTTTTGGATAGTAGGTAAACATGAGCAATGTTGGAAATTGTCAATTCAGGACACAGCCTTTTCTTCATTTTTTTCAGTTGATGAAAGCTTGTGGCAGTATGTGGCCTCTATGCTTACAAACCACTTACATGTATGGCCACTAGAGGGATAAATGTGTATGAATCTAAACCAAGAATCAGAGCCTAATTTCATAGAGCTGCTTAAGCACAAAATTAGCTAAGCACAACAAAATTGTGGTTACCAGAATAAGGTTACCAGCTAAACTACCATTTCTTGTGTACCATCTGTGTCTGTTATCCTGCTTATTCTTGCTTAGCAGAATTTTTTTTTTTAAGCAATATTTTCTTCTTAAGCAGCTCTATGAAATTAGGCTTGGCCAGGTCCACATCAAGCAACTTTTCTACAGCTGAGGCCATTAGCTGCAGTGACAACATTCAAGAACAGGGCCCAATTTCCTGGCTCTGCTTACCATAAGCAAAGAATCTGTGCTTACGGAAGCAGGGAATTCCGCGCATACGTCAAGCGTATTTCAGGGGTTAGCAGGAAATTTTTCTTGTGTGCTTGCGTAGTCCACATTACTAGGCATTCTACGCTCACACAGCTAGTGCAGAAATTCGGCGCTTGCTCTGTAAGCGGAGAATGGTGATCACAAGCGCAGAATTCGACGGTAAGCAGAGCCATGAAATTGGGCCCAGATCTTTTGAGTGATCCAGCCATATCCACTACCAAAGCCATCAATGAAGAGACTTCTTCTTATAGACTGTGCAAGTCTCGCGCGCATTCGAACTTCCGGGACCATAGTGGTCCCAACCATATGGAGTTTTACGTGGGCAAGATTTTGTTTCGTCAATTATTTAGTTTAACGTAGGTTATGACCTAGAAATATATACATGTTGTTGGGAATGTAATACTAAGTGATAACAAAATATGAAAGAAAAACCAATTCAAAAATATAACGAAGAAAACCCGATAATTAAACTTGACCTCAGCTTCCGGTTATTGCAAAAAATTAAGAATTTTGTGCTCGCCTCCGATCATAAAACTTATGTAAACGCTTGTTTTGGATGCGCAGTTATAATCGCCAGATGCTGTAATTGCAAAGCGAACCCTTTTCATTGCAGTATATGGTTGTTGAGGTGTCAGCATCCTCTAAACTGCGATACGGGTCAATTTTAAACCCGTTTGACCATCACGAATCTGCGTAAGGGGTTTCTAAAAAGTTAACATCAAATAAGCATTCTTGTCCCACAGTTTTAATTTCTTTTTAAATAATAATTAACACACTGTTGTGTATTTTTTTCAAAGGCTAAAACTTTTCATAAAATTGTAATGATTTATTTTTGTTGTTCAGATTTTGTCATGAGATATGATTTAAAACAAAGATTTAATTTCAGAAATAAAAATGTTCTTCGTTTCACGTGTTTTCTCGTTCGGATACGCGCGAGACTTGCACAGTCTATTACCTCTCTACCAAGACGGATAGCAGCATCAGTGAAGTTCCTTCTCTCTTTCTCAAAGGAAGCCTTCTGCTGATAGAACATCCTCTTCTCATCTGCTAATGTCTCTTTCTCCTCCAAGAACTGGGAGTCTTTCAGGAGCGCCATGAGACCGTCGTCCATACTAGTATCCTGTACAGACTGCAAAAATATGATGAGAAAAGGAATCCATTTAAAATGGCATCAAAGCAATCCACATGTCTATGGCTCATATAATGCTTAAGAACTTACCTAAAGAGCGTATTTTATACATTCAGTAATCAGAATTAGACATGATCTGGGCCCAATTTTATAAAGTCTGTAAGCATAAAAACATGCTAAGCACAGAAACATGCTAAGCATAAAAACATGCTAAGCACAGAAAAAAGAGGTAGAACCATAGAGTTTTCACTTCTCTACTGTAGAATCTTTTGATTTATCACTCAAAGACACCATGCACATCTGAGACAAGCATTAACATGGAATATTAGTATTTGTACTTCAGTCTCTCTATTTAATTGGGTTTGAGTGGGACTTTTATTTGCCATTTTCTAAATAGAAAGAGTTCATGAAAGTTAGAGGAACTTACATGTAAGACCTGTTCCTGCTGCTCAATAATGCTGTGATACACCTTTACCTTGTCCTTCAACCTAGATATCTCATCCTCCATAGTCTCAATAATTGGGGCATCACTCCCGGGCAAGATCACAGTCCCATTAGGGTCACCAGAGTTCTCCTTGTTCTCCTGACTGGCAAGTTTCTCCTTCTCCATACGCTGGATGTGCTCCCTTAGCCGCTGCCACTTCTGTCTCAGGCTGTTCTCGATGCCTTCCCGGACCATCTGGTAAGGCATCTGGAAGTGGCCGTGGGAGAGCTCATCCACAGAGGAGTCGTCGATGGATGTTGTGTCTTCGTCACTGTCGTTGTTGTTCTGAGAAAGCTGCAAAAGAGAAACAAATATTTGGCTAATAATACAGAAGTATGAGGGTATGAGTGAATGCAGGTTTGCACTTCAAAGTCCTAAAGGTCATGTATGTATCATGTCTCTCTAACCAAGGCATGCACTCTCACGACACCAGCATCTTATAACAGTTTTGACCAATAAGTCGTTGTCACTAAGGCAATCTCAGTAAGTAAGCCAAGTCTCTTGCTGCACACAAGTGCTTCATTATTTGTGGTTCCCCACAGTCACAGTTTGTAGTTTAGCCAACAGGTTGAGGCATTGTTTTTAAAAACTTAAATATTATACTCCATGCATCAAACCACATACATGTTCCCTACTCAACAACCTTGCCAAGTTTGGTCAGTACAGGATATTCTTGGGGTGAAGGCGGGGGTGAGGGGTTAAGGGGTGGGGGATTAAGGGGTGGGGGATTAAGGGGTGGGGGATTAAGGGGATATTAAGGTACTAACCAGGCCTTTATCTCCCTCCCGGTTCAGAAGATCTACCAGCTCCTTCTGCATATTACTCAATGACTCTCTTAACACTTGGTTCTCCAGCATCATCTCTTTCTGTCTCTCCTCGTAGTTGGTGATGATCAGACGATACATTTCCTCTTCATGTCTACAGGAAACAAACACAAAGACATTTAAATAGTAGTACAAAATAAATGTAGTAAAAAATAAAAATCCTCAAAAATGGATAACACTTTCCTCTTGATGAAGAGATAAAGCCCATTGTTTGTGATTTCCTTTTGCTCTGCTTTCTATCGAATTGAAAATAAAAAGTATTGATACTTCTGAATGGCCTCTAAACCAATCATACAAGGAGATTTTTATTCTTTAATTTTTTTTTAATACAGTCATTCCAGAGTATGTTAGATCCCATCAATACACACTGAACTTACTTTGTACCCGTTTTTCCAGTTTTCCATGTGGCTCTTTTGCCGTCTGTTCGTTGCAATGAGTTCAATATGTCCATACCTGCAAGTCAAAAGTCAATAAGGAACTATTACTCAACAAAACCAACACTAGTTGAATTAAAAAAATTACACAAACAAAAAAGAAGTTTCCTTAATTGTTTATCCCTTGCTTTTTCTGTGTGCTTTCTGCCACACTCTTTTAATTCATTTCCACTTGAATGCTTCTGTTACACCAGTATTGGTGTGTTGTGTTGTCATTTAGCCTTTGGGTCGAAACCTCAGGCCACTTTCTTTTTCACATCTACACCATAGGTCCTTTTGGTAGGTAAGCAGCTTGCAACAGCTAATTCTACTTTCTCAAACAGTACATGTATCAGCTTGCTCTATTTATTCATATGAATATCTTTTTAATAGAACTAAAAAGAAGTACAAAGGGTAACATTCAATTGGACAAGAAATTTACTGAACTGTGTTGGAGAATGGAGATTGTGGAAAGGAAATAGTCTGAACCCTTCTGGTACAATAGGAATCACTATTAATTATTGCTGTTACAAATTGGAAACAAAACAATCATGGCAGCAGTGTAAATACAGCTCTATACTACACTACAAAGTGTTCCATCTGACTCATAGGGTCTTGTCGAAACCACGGCTGTTGTCCCAGCTCTGGATTAGTCTCCTTCAGAAGCTGTGCACTTTTGGTGGCTTCAATAAAGGTAAGATGGAGCCTGTGACAGAGGCAAAACCGTGATTTCAAAAAGGCCCATAATTAAGGATAAAGTTAAAGCATTAAATAACTTGGCAGGAAAATGACAACTGTCATATGACATCATTCTAAATTTAACTGGATGCTATTTTGATGGGATTACACAAAGCACTATCGGAAGTTCTTTATTGGCTTCTCTAAGCATCTTAAGTGAACACATGTGCTTTGGGATCATGTACACGTATTACATATCAGATGCAACTGGGCATATGTTTTTGTAAATTGATAGCAAGAAAATGAATTTTTGTGTGCATTACTTAGTTTTACATTCACTGAAAGTGACACACAAAGTTAAAGGCAAAGTACAGATTTTTTAATTATTGAAAACAATATTGTTAAGTTTCAATCTGAAAGCTCACTGGTTCTTAAGTTCCTACCAGTACCAATCCTCCAGAGAAATGTCTGATGAAGTACTTGTTAGCATGAAACCTCATGCAGGTTTTTGTTTTTAATTTTAGTCTTAAAGTGCTCCACAGCTACCAAATTATAACCATCCTCCAGACTGTCAAAGTCAAGAAAACAGCATTTAATGACCTCTAAAATCACCATTGCTTATTTTGATTGCCAAAATCGAAATAAGCCAGAAAAGAAAGTGCAATTGAATAACAAATCCCTGACAATATACTATTTTTCATTGTTAACTAAAAAGTAACCATTGATTTGTTATGAATTTATCACGTTAGTACATGTAGGATCATGTGTTTATTGAAAACAAGAGGATCAAATTATTTTACTCTTCTGACAATGATGTACATGTACTTTCCCTGTAAGGATGTTTGCAACTTATTTGAATCTAAGCATGACTACAAACAGTGCATACTGTGTAAGAACACATTCATATTAAACTATCATCAGTAGCTTCTTGAAGCATTAGGATGCTATTAATTAGATAAGAAGGAAGTCAGATTCTTATGGAACTTTCTCAAATTAATTTAGCTTCCTCTTTTTCAGATGAATAAATTCTTGAGATATCAAGTGGATAGCTTCTGGTGTACATGGAAGCTACACTTTGTAATGCCCTGGGGTTAGAAGAAGGAAGCTAGGGCTCTGTGTGTTGGTAAATGGGCTAAGCAAGCTTGGGTTCGTGGGGACAGGACCTGAGAAATGAAGGTTCTTGGTATAGGTGAATGGGCTAGAGAGGGTTGGGTTCTAGATTCTATGTGATAGGATAAGGCTCTGATTGTAGGTGAAGGGGCTAAAGAGGATTGGGTTTCCAGGGTAGGATCTAGGAAAAGGAAAGGTTCTAGGCATGCATGAACTGGCTGGGGACACCAGGGTTTCAAGGGATATGATCTAGAAAAGAAAAGGTTCTGGTTGTGGGTGACGGGACTAGAGAGGTTTGGGTTCCAGGAAATATGATCTAGGAAAGGTAAAGTTCTGGGCATGGGTGAAAGGGCTAGAGAGGTTTGGGTACTAAGGGATAGGATCTAAGAAAGGAAAAATTTGATGGATGCATTCAGGGGCAGTGGAGGTGTCTCCTCTCTACTTACCTATTCTCCTCTCTTGGTTTTTATCTGTCAGCAGCTGATGTATTCTTTCTTTCATCTTATTGATCTCTCGTTCTTTCTTCTTCAGATCATGCTTGAACTGAGTGTCTCGATGCTTCACAATACTCTCCAGCTTCTTCATCTAAAAACGACGGGGAAAAAGAGAATATTTGTAAATCAGGTAACTCAAATGACCAATCTGGACTATGTTCTACCAAGACCTTCGGGGCCAAAGGGGAGACCAAGACAGTCCGATAATCTACCAAAGATGAGTTCAAACGGAATATTGACCACTAGGGTAACTAAAATGACCAATCTAGAATATGTCCTGCCAAGACCTAGACATTTGGGGCCAAAGGGGAGACCAAGACAGTCCGATAATCACAAAAAGATGAGCACAAAAAGAATGTTGACCACTAGGGTAACTAAAATGACTTATCTGGAATATGTCCTGCCAAGACCTAGACATTTGGGGCCAAAGGGGAGACCAAGACAGTCCGATAATCCGATAATCACAAAAAGATGAGCACAAAAAGAATGTTGACCACTATTGTAACTAAAATGACTTATCTGGAATATGTCCTGCCAAGACCTGAAGACCTACATGTAGACCGAGACGTTCGGGTCCAAAAAGAAGACCGAGACAGTTTGACAATTGAAAAAAAGATGAGCACAAAGAATATGTTGGTCACAAAAGTCAATCAAATGACCAATCTAAGATGCGTCCTTCCAAGACCTAGACCGGACAACCAGGTCCAAAAGGGTGACCATCAAGATACCACATTCAAACAACTCACTTCTTCCCTTGTGGTTTTGAGTTTGACGGCCAGCGTCTTATTCTGGTTCAGCTGTTGCCTCTCTTTCTCCGTCAGGGACACATTGTCTCTCTCCAGCTGCTCTAATTGTAATTTGAGACGGGAATGGTTGGATTGTAGATGCTCCAAGTCAGAGTCATCCCGCATTTGTCTGTGATGAGAATAAAGTATTGGTAAAAGTTAGAGAGTATCTTCTTCGCCATCAAGGAGAAAATCATTTATAATTGCTAATCATTTTGGAATATTAAGAGCAGTTCAAAAATGAACATTTATCTCATCTATATGTAAAAAAAAAATAAAAAATTATATTATTTTATTTTATTTTTATTTGGGGGGGGGGGGGGGATTTTTTAGCAACAATAAACCCACATCCAGTAAAAAAAACAAGTTAAAAACAAATGGCAACTTAGCTGTGGCACTTGAGATCCAGTTAAATTTATTTGGGGAAAAACGAAATATATGTTTACCTTAAATTGTTCAGTATTTCTTAAATTGTTCAAATTGTTTAACCTTTGGGACCCTTTTTAGGGTAAAGGGCGCTACATAAAAGCCGTTTGTTATTATGTGAATCAATCCACAACATACATGTACACTCGTACTGACCCCTTGCACAAAGCGCATTTACACACACCTATCCTGTACGCCATTTTGGGAGTCAAAATGAACACAAACAAATTGACACACCTCTGTACAGTACGCATAGACTACCATTTCCACCATTTTGGGAGTCAAGATGTACACAAACAAATTGACTTCCAAAAATAAATGGTGGATATTGTAGACGTGCATCATGTGCAAGGGGTCAATAATGTACAGTGCATATAGACACTTGAAACACCAGTTCATAAGAGTTTTTATTTCAGATCGTTTTCAATGGGGAACAGTGAAAGGGCGCTGGTAGACAATTTGTTTTCTTAGTACTTACTTCGTTTCCTGCTCGTCCAGCTTGCGTATGTTCTGCTGATGTCTCTGTATGAGTTCATAGCAACAGTTTACTAATTGCACAATGTCAAAGACCCCGGACTGGCCTCGATCCAGCGACTTAAAGAGGGTAGGAAATCCTAGAATGGTCATCTCCTGAAGTAAATGATCAATGAAAGAACAGGAGTTAGAAATTATCTCTATTGAGAACCAGTCGACCGTGCATAATAATAATAACTTAATAATAAATAAAACAATTATGCAAGGGCCTCAAGGCACTTCACAGATAAAAACAGCAGCAAAAAAGTAATTAATCAGTAAAAAGTAAGCCAAAAGGGTACTACAAAGGGTTTGGCTATGGGGGCATCTCCATAGTGACCAGCTCGTTGACCTCAGGCACCAGAAGTCTGGTATTCTGAACGACGTTTATGACATGATACATGTACATGTTGAAATCCATTACTGTCAACAAATAATTTTAACATCAAGTCAAGAAAATCATTTGGATAACAAGGGGCTTTCATGAAGAGCTAATTGCTAAGAAAAGTGTGATGTCACAACACAAATCACTATGGTGATATTGACAACACATCTTAAGATGAATCTAGTGCTTTGTGAAATCAAGCCCAGCTTTCTGATACCTGTTTTCAACTTAACGAATACTGTCAGCATGGAATTGCCCATGGGGTATAACCATCATTGGAATGTACCACATAGTATTAGTACCGTAATTTCCTGCGGATAAGACGCGTCATATCTGACTTTTTAGACCACAAAATCATCACTGCGCCTTGTATTCCAGTGCGCCTTGTCTGATGTTGCTTAAGATCAAAATGCCCGCGGCCGACGTGCAAATAATCTAGGCCCTATTTAATGTAGCTGCGGTCAGGTTAATAATGCGGTCGCTAACCATCAACTCACCACGCATTGTTGACGTACTAGTACATATCAGTGCTCAACTCTCCAGACAATGTCGCCAGATTTTCATTCCGACAATGACGCAATGTGTTGAGCCGCCTTTGTGGCCACATGTCCCTATACATAACGACAATGCAGCAACGTGTTCATCCCTTCCTTTATGGCCGCGATTTCGTACCGAAAATACTGCATTCAGATTTATCTAAACGTTTGCTGAACGCATTCACCCAACCTCTATTGTGTGAACAGTGAACAACAGAAACCCCAATAATGTCACGTCCCCATCAGTATAGACTTGGTTCCAAGTCTGTGATCATGGTTTTTAGTTGTCCTAATAGCCGATATATTATTGGCTGAAACAGCGCCCTCTTGTGGATAAACCTCCGTCTTGAACCGAGTTAGAGCTCGTGATCAAACGGTTACAAACGCTTTTCATACACCAACTCGTCCGATCCAAGGCAACATGTCCCTTTAATGCAATTCATGAAATCCTTGCACAATACCCCTCCTCTGACCTTTAACATGAACCAATTAATGATGTATTGAGAAATGGTTTGTGTCATTTGACGGAAATGCTGGAAATGGCAAAGAGGTTCAGTTAGTCTACAAGGGGTCACTGCATCAATGCTGGCACCCCACCAAGATTGAACATGTCCAGAGACGTGATAGCATTTATCACAAAAATCAAAAAGATACACTTCAAGAAAATGTGTTGGCTCTTTTCCACATTTTTTGCATTTAAATTTTTTTTTAAAGAGCCACCAGTGTAACAGCTTGATGTTTTGATCTGTATCAGGGGTGTGATCAGACAAAACTGAAAAATCCTGAAATTGGGAAGTGGTCGTCTACATACATGTATACATGTATGTACAGTCTCCTTTGGGATGAAGATCACTGAACTCTAGAAAGAGAACTTACATGTACAGACAACTGCCCCCCCCTCCCCCCTCCCCCCTCCCCTTTAAACAAAATAAAATAAAAAGTAAAATATCACTTTCTTGGTGGAGAAAAAAAAAGGCTGTCATCCTTCCCTTTGTGGACAGCTGATACACTTTCCAGACAGTTTGAAGACAAAAAGAGAAGGGGTTCACCCCAGCGTTCCTGGTTTGATTGGCTGTATATTGCGCCACAGCACCGTGCGCCACAGTACATTACATGGCGCTATGTAAAGGAATAAGTCTCATACATGCTTCAAAATCATAGCCATACCTTGCGGAAAAAATACTGAATGTTTGAACGTTGTGAGCGTCACTGAGTGACGGATTTGAGCGCTTTATGAGAAGTCTGACAAACCACAGGCCTGTAATACATGTATGCTCTGATTGTCTAAAGGAGAAAGAATATTAATTCTTTGACATGCACCATGTACAAATGTACTCGTACAGATGCATTTTTTGAAGTAAACCTAACACATTAAAGCTGGTTGGAAGAAAGAAATCTTGATACATCTAAGAAAACAAGTTTGCACCTGCACCTGGGGTTATTTTTCACGTAAATGAAAACTTATTTTTTAAACCAAAGCCCTTTAACATTTTAACGTTTGAATTCTTTATTGATATTTATGGTACAATTTGAATAGGCTTGCTACACTGTACGTAATGGGCTCCACTGAGCATCTAATGGGACAATAACAATCCTGGGAACAGACTACTCCCACTTTACTGTTGGTAAGGTGTGGGAGGTTGGGCGCCAAGCAAGGGGAAATGCCTCCATGTAGGACTAGGAAATGATGATTAAACCATGGAGGCAGAAATAGATTAGACAGAGGATGTGACATGAGCCTGTGTCATTAGCTAGCACTTTATGATGCATTTAAAAGCAAAGGCATTAGCATTACTTGTGTAATATGAAAGGCTCGGCAGCGTAAATTGTGTAGTAAAAACTGATGTACCTGTAGGCTTGTAAACACCACTTCTCAACTTGTCCTGTGGGCTACTAAAAACTGTGCAACCTACTTGTTTAAAATACTCAATATTTCTTCCTTTTCAGATGTGAATAATAAACTTTAAAATGTGTTAATTTATTTTTGAGCGTGTGAATGCATCTTCATGTGACCATTAAACTGCTTGTGATTGCTACTAATACTATTAATACAGAAAGATACATTTATGACAATACATACATGTTTAAAATCTTGGCAACCAAAACTTCCTGGGGGCAAGTAAAATCCAAGTTTACTAGCCCAGTGGGCTACTTTAAGGTCATACACAGACCACATTAATGTATGAAGTCACGAAAAAGGTGTGTATACAAGTACATGTACATACATACTGAACAAAATGTACTGTACATTGTAGTATATGGCGAGTTTATAACATTACGATCTGCACATTCTTCGAAAGGCATGTGCACTCTTCAATTGCGTGACTGGATTTTCATGTCAGCCACACAGGGTTGCTAAATGAATTCTAAGCAAGTTTAACTCTTTAAATGGCAGGCAGTTGAAATTGGCTAGATACAAACAAACATTGGCTAGATAACAAACAAACATCTAGGACTCTGAACATTGTATCACTGGGTGTCAACATGATCAACAACTTTAACTTCTAAGCCTACATAAACCCTTTATAAAAAAGCATGTAGTTTGTTCAAAGTTGTGAGTGATCAATCGATTAAAGGTTTCCAGGGATCCAGGCTCAAGGTGACTTCATCTTAACTAGGCAGACTTTACTCTTCAAACAGATAAACAACAACAAAGGCTGGCACTGGAATTTCTGGCCTGTACAGATATTGATACAATACATATAGGTGTGTTTGAGTATTGATTTGACAGGTTGAGGGTACAAACATTTTGACTCATCAAGCAGGTCACTGAAGGCTTATTGATGTTTGATTTTGTTTGTAAAAGGAGACCCAGAATCACTTCAAGTGCATCAATGTTGCAAATCTGAGTTTGTGTAAACAAGTACACACTATAACAATGTGTAAACAAGTACACACTATAACAATGTCTAATAGCATGGTTAGTAGCAATTGTACCTCACTGTATCTGTACAAAAAGGTTTTATACTAGACTTGATGTTAATACAATTAATTCTTTCACAAACACAGGGCTTGAGTTTCAAGAAAATCTTCACAAGACCAAAGGTCCTGTAGCTCAGAATTGTCTCTGGACAAGCAATTTTATTTTTTTAAATTAACTCCGTCAGTTTCCCTTGTGGTTTATTACTTGATTTTTGAAATAAAAGTTACATCCCCTAAAGGTGTTTCCAGGTTGTATCAGAAACTTAAATGTGATCCCAGGCTATACAGAAGTTACAGGTTGTATGGCTATGGACTGATACCGCCAAACTATTGACAAAAATACGAAGACCGCCAACAGTTACTAGAGCTAGATGGTTCAGTTGGTAGAAAGTCGGCACGTTAATTGAGAGGTCACAGGTTGAAGTGCCGCTCAGGTCAATTTATCTTTGTTCAGCCCAAAATCATTTATAAATATTTATCAAAAGAAAAATGTAGGCCTATTTCTTTCTCTTTTATATTCGCCAAGTTTTTAGGAGAGGGTTCTAGAATTGAAAGATTTAGTACGTTCATATTTATAATAAATCTTCATAATATGTGTTCGCTAATATTAGACTGCAGGACTTATTAGACCGAGTTTTGAAAATTACTGAAGTCTGGCCAGTGGTCCATTAGGTAGGGGGCCTATATTATGAACCCTAGGCTTGATTTCACAAAGAGCTATGATTCATCTTGAATGGTGAATCAGTCTTAATTGCTAAGCAACATGTGATGTCACAATACAAACACTATGGCAATATTTTGACATCAATGAATCTGAGTGCTCTGTGAAATCAAGACCTGATACTGTAGAGATTTGACAGCATTCAATCTCAAAAGCGCTCTAGAGACCCCATTGCACAACGCACCTCCACACATTACAATGTATGTGTGCCCTTTCATTTTGGAGTTAACTCTATGTTTCTTGGGTTCAGTTTGACTCCCAAAATGACAAACAGGAGAGGCGCGTATACATGTACGTGCGCTGTGCGTTGTGCAAGGGGTCTATTGCAGTGCTTTCCATGAACAGTTTAGGACGTTAATTAACCACATTAGAATTGTAGAAATAAGTATGCACATGTCTGTGTACGCAAGTGTCTTACTGTATATTACATAGTGGTCCGCTGGCTGAATGCTAGCTGAAACACCCAAAAACCAGTCAAAATTCACTCCAATTGTCTAACTGGCTACATGTAGTTTAAAATTATTTCATTTGAAACATAGACTAGTGAAAAAGCTGACGGACTAGTGAAAAAACAAGCTACAGTGTAAACAGTCCACTAAAAATGTTAAGGGTAAACCGTGCGCTTTCCTTACATGTAGATGATGGAATCGCACACAATACAACTACCATCCAGTGAGAATTAGCAGAGTTTATCAGTAAACTCTGAATCTGTGATCACTGATCTTACTCTAGATCCTGCTTATGTAAAAGATTCAGGCTTGCCCAATGACCAGCTATGTAGTGGCTACCAGTTCACAAGTTTGACCCAGTGAAAATTGTCAAGGGCACAGCACAGTTTATCTGTTCCTAGCAATCCGTTTCTGAATTGCACAGATAAGGGTGGTTTGGGAATTAAAAACAGGAAAATGCAGGGATTTATTTGCAATCTGCGGAACACTTCCACTCCATCAATTAAGCAATGGTGCCTAGAATGACCGTTTACACACAGTTTCCACTTAATCTTTTGTCAGTTTCACTTAGTTTGACTTATTGTAAATGTGTACTAGTCTGCCAGGTTTAAGCTGGAGTCTTTTACTTTAGAAGAAAAGGTTTGTGTGATGTTCCTCTCTCAAACATTAATAAGTTTAGTTCAGCAGCCCTGAAAAGTTTGTCTTTTAAAATAAAAACATTTTACAAATTTGTCAAAAAACTAAAACAATTTGTTGTATCAAATGAAATGTCTAATAGATTAGAACTGCCGGGCTAGCTTGATAGTGGTAAGACCAAGCTATTAGCCAGCGATACGTCCGGGCGTCTTTTGGACGCCCTATTTTATTTTTGGACGCCCCGAAAAACTGTCGGACGCCCTTTTAGACGCCCTGTTTTTTGTACATAATTTTAAAAAATTACATCCGAATACCTGAAATTGTAAGCAAAACGAACGCAAATCCAAAACTATTACTACCTGCCAGCTGCAGTGAAGGTAATTTTATGCAAGATACAACCAATTTATCTTAAATATACTGATCGCCCATTCATTGTTTACCGACAAAGGGATCAAATTTAACATCAGACAGTGCCCCCGACTAGTGGGAAGGCTTGAACAACCGCAAAGGCTTTAGAAACTATAGCGGTGAAACGCCACGCAGTAGACAAGTTTACAAAATACATGTACATGTACATGTATGTCGACGTAAAAAGCGTTGTGTATGTATATGTACATGTCGTGTACCTACCAGGGTTGTGTGTGATAGATCGGCAGCACTCGAGACACACGTTTTGTAGACTTGATTTCAAGTCTGAGATAAGGGTTATTTTTCTGCATCAGCCACACAAAATCCCCCCGCAGATTGGCTATCACGCGCTCTAACTCGTAGGTTAAAGACGGAGGTTAATCCACAAGAGGGCGCTATTTCAGGCAATGCAGGTAGACTAAAAACCACGAGCACAGACTTGGAACCAAGTCTAGGCACGTCATTCCCGCTCTTTTCTGGCTGCCGCAACCTTTCAGTGCATATTAATGTATGCAGAACATCGCACATGCGCAGTGTATGAGTCAAAACGTGCGTGTCTGTTTGTATGTGTGAACCTCCCACCATGAGTATGGGTAATGCAGGTTTAATAAAGAATGCTCACTGCACACCGTAATATTGAAGGACAGTACTTCTTAAATGCTCACCTCCCTCATCACTATCAAACTATCCCTCGTAGTGGTACACTGTAAATGTACATGATGTACATGTACATTGAAATGTTAACGATTGTTCCGTATATAATTCGCGGGCTATTTGTAGAATACCGCAACTCGACTCTTGTACGGGGGAAATCAATATGAAAAAGTCGTGACCCCGCCCAAACTTTTAAAATAATAATAACACTGCGCGAAATACTACGATTCTTAGGGCTGTACGGTGCTGATTTCACTTTTTTAAACCCTTTAACCGGCCCAGACCCAAAGCATACATGTACGTGGAGTACACAGTAAATGCAATAATAGTTCTGTGGTACATGCTTGCTGAAAATTTACCCCAACAATTTGGACGCCCTGTTTTTCAATCCAGTCAAATTTGGACACCCTATTTTCAAATCCTGGCTAAAAGCTTGGGTAAGACATCTGCTCTAGCATGGCAAAGGACGTGGGTTTCTACCCCATCCATGTGATATGCATGTGGATTTCTTTTCAAAGAACTCAGGAAAGTAATAGTATATAGTATATTGGTGTAATAGTATAATAGTATATTGGTGTAAGGGCAAAAACAAAAAACATAACATGTTGATACCTTTAGATGAATAAAAAGGTTGCACACCAAATCAATTTTTACTACTAGACAGAGGTTTGTGTTTGCTTGTTCAAACTCTCTTAATACGAGATTCTTGTTTGCTGGAAACTAGTTCTGCTCTTTGCTGTAGCTTGATGTAGCAAGTATTGAAGTAAACATGCAGGTACAACCATGTGCACATCTTGTTTGTGAGGCGTGTTGGCTCTGAAAACAGCCAAGTGGTCTTGACGTTTCAAACAGCATACTCAGCTTGTCTTCAGACATGTCAGGTAAGTATACTGTTTGAAACGTCAAGACCAAAACCGGCTCTTTTCAGAGCCAAAACTCCTCCCAAAAGAGATTTACACACGATTGTTCCCGCAAGTAGTCTCTTGTTATCTTCCACACCACGTAAAACTTCAAACATCACCTTATACCTTTATTAAGGAGATGTAGAGAAAATTGCCTTTATGGCCCCTCGTCATCACTGACCTTTTCTTGTGGAAGAATTAGATGTTCTATTACATTTCCCTCATAAATGTGCCATTTACTGAGCGGAAATCTGCCCAGCTCTTACAAAAATGAACTATCTGGCCAGTATTATCATTCTTTACAACGTTAATTTCATATTTCACTATTCATACTGTTTACAAATGTATGTGCAAAAGTTATTTCTCGTTTTAATATCCATTTATTCTATGGAAATTCATGAATGATAAAACATGAATGATGTCCTCTTTTGATATCTAACCACTTCTTAAGAAAGGAGTACAAACCTGATCCAGATAAGACACACACTGGTCCAGATTGTCTTTATTGCAAAAAGAGGGTCCAAAAGTTTGTGAAATCTTCCGTCCGGACGACGGAGGAGATGTGAAGAGAATCCCTGACCGTCGATTGTGTGTCACTTGGAAGTAATTATCCTCAGGTGCGGATGACGTGATGGCATGACTCTGGAGGTATTTGGAGACAAAGTCGTCATGGGTGGTGTGGTTGCTGCTACTGGCCGAGGTGTGGCTTACGGGGTTGGGAGTGTGATTTGGTAGACTACGATGGAGGAGGGTGGAGTTCTGGATGTCCCAACCTGCCATGGTGGTTGTGTGGCTCTGCACGGAGAGCATCTAGTCAATCTGCTGAAGGAGAGAAAGAAGAAAATCACATAGTTATTATCCAACTTTGCACACTTGCTCAAATCACAGAGAATAGCTTAAACTTCACAAAATGTTGTACCAGAAAACGTTCACCATCGGTTCTTCTCAGAACCACCATAGATCATCAGAGAGAGTTTGTGTACCTGGTGTCTCTAACACCTTCACTTGATTGCATTCCCACCATGCCCACCATGCAAAGTTTCAAATCCTACTCACACTCATACTGTAGAATGCACTTTTGAGGGACATTCATTTGACGTCTTTAAACACAATACGTACAGATAACTCCTGAAACACTGGGTTTCAGATGCAAATGTACACAACATGATGCACCTTGTGCACATTAAATACACACAGTCTACCTAAAGACCATGTCCCAGAAAAATTAAACACTGCCTTTACACAACACACATAGTAGTGCAGTATCAATCAAAATGTCAACATCAAGTACTGTACAGGTGTAGCCAAGTGCATCCACATCGATTTTAAAGGCACAATTATCATAACACACGTCATGCTCGTAAACATCATTTAATTTTCAAGTACCTCTACACATGGACGTACAGTAAACGATCCACAACCAACATCACAAGTAAATGTACACACAATTCATAAAATCCAAATGCCATCCAACAGACAAGCTCGTTCTATGTTGATGCGTCCGTACACTGCATACATGTACAAGTACCCATGAGACTGAGAGCACACACTCAACCACAGAATGACTCATTACAGTGTGGTAGGCCTACATAATATCAAACAAAATCAAAACGGGATAAATATAAACAACATACAGGATGCAGGTCACAGTACCATGGACTCATGAGAGACCCCTTCATTCAACATCCACACCCTTTCCATCTCTCAACCATTCTTAATTCTTTATTTTGAGAACAAAAACGGAGCAGGCCCAGACTTTATCTACACAGGCCAATACTTTATCTACACAGGCCACTGCCTTTGTTACCCTGGGCCCAATTTCATGGCACTGCTTACCAAAATTCTGCATAACAGTACCATGTAAAGCATAATTCTATTCGCCTCTTCAAAAATTGAGTGAAAATGCCCCCACAAAAAGGGGCAAACACTACAACCAAGGTACTACAATGTATGTCGTGTACATGTGAATGAATACTTGCACAATAGTGTACAATACTACATAATCAAGGCCCAACAAGCTTTTAAGCACAGAAATTTGCTAAGGGCAGAACAGTTTTGCTTAGTAGAAATTGGTTACCAGCCAATATATTGTGTAATGTATTGTTTCTGACTAATTCCCTGCAAATATTTGCTGAGCAAATAAAATTGTGACAAGCAATATTTTCTGTTCAATAGCTTTGAAACTAGGCGCAGTACCTTGGCACGAAACAGAGCCATGTAGTGGCTGTTCATGTCAAGTAACTAGGAGTGCCTGGATAGCATACACACTATACACCTGAGTAAATGTCTCACAGTCACACAGCTAACCCCTGAACATGTGTGAACTGCACATTAACAGTCAGACCACTGTATAGCATGATTTACTACAGAGTATAGGTACAGCCAGTAATTAAATTTGACAACACCTCAAGTTGAAAAGTCTAAACTGTATCTGAGTGGACATTGCCCTAGTTGTGACTTCCACATGAAAGAACAACCAAATTAAAGGGAGGTGACTGTACAAAATGTACATTGCTCTTATGGTAGGTACAACATTTGCAATGTCTATACTGTCAGTGTAATGACTGTGATGACTTGGCAATATTAACGCTGCATTTGTGCAGAACCTGTTTCCTCAGCAATGACCTCTTTCCCCAGTGTCCACAAACCATCAATCATGTTTTTTTAATATGCAAGATCTGCAAAGAATTATACTACATTTATTATGTTTTCTACACAGGTGTTTTATGATAAATACATACTTAATTAGATGTTAAATTATTCAAAGTTAAATGTACCGAGTTGTTGCGATACCCGCTGCCAAAATATAGGATTTGAATTGCCTCTAGCTACCTTGGTGGGCAATCTTGGTGGTCTAGTGGTATGACATCTGCTCTAGAATGGCAAAAGGTTGGGTTCGAATCCCATTGCAGTAATATGCCTGGATTTTGTTCACTGGGAAATTATAGTAGGCCTGTATAGTGCTTTTACACACATCGGTGTAAAGATAAAACCAAATAATTGTACTGAAGCCAAATACTCCATTCTACTATCCCTGTTTAAGAGGTGCTATTACTGTACACAGCATGTGGAATATAGTGCATGAATCACTTGAAACTAAAAGTATGTATATTTAACACTGTAATCTACAGGACCAGGTGCTATCCAATAATTATGCATGACATTTGATGACTTTAACAGATAGTGTGTTCTCCCTCCACTGGGGAATAACTGATTTTAGAAATCCTAAGCATCCAAGCGGAAAGTGGATTATTAATAAGTTCTCGTCGCTTTGTTCAATTCTAAACTTTAGCATAAAGTGACCATCTGTCAAAATAGCAAACTGATTGTTAACAATTAGGGAAATAAAGAATGGAATAGGAGAACTGTCAAGCCTGATGTAATGTACTGACATACATTTACAATATGAAGCATCATGCAACACAATCAAGAGGCAGTCCTGGTACATCTACATCTACTTCTGGTAATGGAGGCTTGTTGGGCCTTTTCCCAAACATTGGCTCCATCATTAAGTTTGGAGCAGTGTACAATTTGTACAAAGTTTCCAACATCAAGCGAAGCCTGGCGCTGGAGACGGAACCTAAGTCAAGGATGCCCTACATGTAGGTGTCCTTTGAAATGTCCCAATAAAATGTTTTATTTCTCCCGTATACAGGTCCCCTATACATGTACATCACCAAGGAAAACTTGCATTGCCCTTACAAAAACAATCACACCTGAAGAAGTCCTCACACACTTGTTAAAACCCCCTGCAGTCCCCAACATTTTTCATGCCATAAATCACAGCCCTAAATCCAACCAGTTTCCACATTTTTGCTCCAATATTTTCCGAGGATCAATCAACAGGGGACAGTGCCTTGCTGGCCCACAGGACCATGTGACAAAAAATCAGACAATTTATGATCCTGCCAGGTAACCCTTCTCAACTTGTGCCCCACCTGGTTGGGTCCAAGCTCAAATAAACAAAGACTTAGAACAGTTTACATGGTTAATGTTGGTTGTTTAAAGGGAAAATATAATCAAGTTTTGGAAGGGTAAATTAAACGTACTTTCCATCCCCAAATTTCCAATGCACACACCATACAAAAACTAGCCTTCAAAATGCATGCACTTTTTTCTATTCCTACGTTGTCAGAGTGAGGGTTTCTAAAATTAAACAACAAATCAATAACTTCAGGGTAGCATTTGTATTGTGTCTGTGTGAGACAGGTGTGGAAGATGATCAAGCCTGGACAGTTGCTATGGCAACTGATGGCTATTACTCTCAAATAAAGGGTGATCAAATACGTTTAGTATTTAGAGCATTTGCAAATTGTATTACGTGTAAAAAAGCACCCCCGAACAAAATTACTGACAAAATAGGGATATATCGCCAACATAAGGTTAGATAGCTCAGTTGGTAGAGCACCGGCACATTAATTTTTGGTTCAAATCCTGCTCTTGTCAATTTTGCTTTGTTCAACCCAAATTACATTTTCTAAAAATAAAATGTCACAATGAGCGTAGGCCTTTGCATTGCAGACTACATCATACTTTAGCCCCCTTCACACTAGATGAATTTCCCAGGAAATTCCCAGGAAAATTTGGTTGACCATTTCACACTTGAATTGCTGACCCTGGAAAATTGCCAGTGAGATAGGGTTAAGTGAGATAATCCTGGGATTAGCATGCCAAGTATTCCCTCTTTCTTTCCAGGAAAGTTGTTGAGTGTGAAATGGACATGATGTGACGGTGGGGTTTAAAATCCTCAGCATTTCCCTGGCAAGCTTTTAGCCAGGATTTGAAAATAGGGTGCCCAAATTTGACTGGATTGAAAAACAGGGCGTCCAAATTGTTTGGGTAAATTTTCAGCAAGCATGTACCACAGAACTATTATTGCATTTACTGTGTACTCCACGTATGCTTTGGGTCTGGGCCGGTTAAAGGGTTTAAAAAAATGAAAGCAGCACCGTACAGCCCTAAGAATCGTAGTATTTCGCGCAGTGTTATTATTATTTTTAAAGTTTGGGCAGGGTCACGACTTTTTCATATTGATTTCCTCCGTACAAGAGTCGAGTTGCGGTATTCTACAAATAGCCCGCGAAATATATATGGAACAATCGTTAACATTTCAATGTACATGTACATCATAAACATTTACAGTGTACCACTACGACTACGAGGGATAGTTTGATAGTGAGGGAGGTGAGCATTTAAGAAGTACTGTCCTTCCAGTGTTCTCCACACACTCCCAAAGTTTAAGGCCGCCCTGCCAAAGAATTGGCCGCCCTGCTAAAATAATTGGCCGCCCTGCCAAAAAAATGACAAACAGACTATTTTTAGCCTGCACTTAATACGATCAAACGAGTAGCCGACGAGCCAATCCCGACTTCTAAGCGGCAGCATTGGAATTGCGATCGTTCATTTTAGTAGTATACAAACGTTAAAACACGATGCACACACAATCACATGGTTCTGACTGCTGAGTATCCACCGCTGCACGTGCATCGGCCCAGGCCCAAACAACGTTCGGTCGGTAGTCCATGCATAGCGCATACACAACACACACGGTCCAAAGTCCAAGCTAACCAACATTCCGCACGCTGTGATTGGCCGTTGATTACCATATTCGTAAGAGAGCTTGCTAGACTCCAACGCAGTACACGTTCATGAGCCGATAAAGAATTGCAACACACTGTGCCGCACGCCTGCAGATTGGTACAATGTACAGCCTTGAAGGATATTCAAACATTGACAACTTTTGCCGATAGAGGGCGTTGCGGGGCAAAGTTCATTGAATTTGTTCTCAATGTGCGTACCGTGCGTTGTTTACCGATCGTTGAATCTCGACGATTTTATTGAAAACTAAGTTCTAAACAACGGAACCTCTAATCACAAATCCATGAAAATGGTTGTTGATGAAAAAGGTATTATTGAGGGCAGAAATTAGGGGATAAGATCGTCCAAAAAATGTTTTTTTGTAAGTTTTTATTTTATTTTTTCGTTTCGAAAATTGCACGTGTGTGGGCTATCCGATCACCACCAACGCATAGAAATCCAGCTTTCTAAAATCCAACACTGAGCGGCATATCCCTCTGATGTTTTTGGCGCGGCGCACAAAGCAAAATGTATTTACAAATTGTAGGTTTTGAATTAGTTTTACAACAAGGTTGTTTCGACAGAATGAAATAGATGTCAATCATTCTCCTTATTATAGTGTCGGGGCCCGGGGGTTAATAAGGTTATTTTTAAGAAAAGGATTATCTCGGGTGTTTTTTCCTTTCACGTGCGATGACGTCATAAACCAACGGGCGCCATTTTGATGACGTCATATCGACGGGCGCCATTTTGATTACGTCATGCCGCCCTCCCAAAGAAAAAGTCTGTGGAGAACACTGCCTTCAATATTACGGTGTGCAGTGAGCATTCTTTATTAAACCTGCATTACCCATACTCATGGTGGGAGGTTCACACATACAAACAGACACGCACGTTTTGACTCATACACTGCGCATGTGCGATGTTCTGCATACATTAATATGCACTGAAAGGTTGCGGCAGCCAGAAAAGAGCGGGAATGACGTGCCTAGACTTGGTTCCAAGTCTGTGCTCGTGGTTTTTAGTCTACCTGCATTGTCTGAAATAGCGCCCTCTTGTGGATTGACCTCCGTCTTTAACCTACGAGTTAGAGCGCGTGATAGCCAATCTGCGGGGGATTTTGTGTGGCTGATGCAGAAACATAACCCTTATCTCAGACTTGAAATCAAGTCTACAACACGTGTGTCTCGAGTGCTGCCGATCTATCACACACAACCCTGGTAGGTACACGACATGTACATACATACACAACGCTTTTTACGTCGACATACATTACATGTACATGTACATGTATTTTGTAAACTTGTCTACTGCGTGGCGTTTCACCGCTATAGTTTCTAAAGCCTTTGCGGTTGTTCAAGCCTTCCCACTAGTCGGGGGCACTGTCTGATGTTAAATTTGATCCCTTTGTCGGTAAACAATGAATGGTCGATCAGTATATTTAAGATAAATTGGTTGTATCTTGTATAAAATTACCTTCACTGCAGCTGGCAGGTAGTAATAGTTTTGGATTTGCGTTCGTTTTGCTTACAATTTCAGGTATTCGGATGTAATTTTTTTTAATTATGTACAAAAAACAGGGCGTCTTCAAGGGCGTCCGACAGTTTTTCGGGGCATCCCAAAATAAAATAGGGCGTCCAAAAGACGCCCGGACGTATCGCTGGCTAATAGCTTGTTCCCTGGGGTTTTATTTCCTGGGAATTGGTTCTGTAATGTGCACAGGGCTTAACAATGCATTGTCTTTTAAACAATTTTGGGAGTCAATCTATAAAATAGATACAAACAAATTGTTCCGTTCTATCAATTTGAATAAAACAATCCTACAAATAAGCTGATTGCTGATTGCATTTGAAGTTTAGAACCATCAGTGTACTTACTGTCAAGAACATTAGCAAAGAAAGTACATTTACTTAAATGACAGTTTAAATTTTCAAACTAATTACTTTGTACAACAATGTAAATGAAAACAAGCATTATCGACCTTCATAATACTGTTGCTGTGGAAACAATCCAGACATTAATTTTTCACACCTGTTCCATCGCACACAAAGGCGGTGCAACAAGGTGAAACAATGTATTGATTTTTCATAGAAATTATGTGCCTACATGTACATGTAGGTAGTAGGAACTGGTTTAAAAAATAAACCATAGACAGAAAAAACAACAATGCACTTTGATTACTTTGTATTGTTTGTAATGTGTAAAGAAACTAAGGTATTATGGTACACAAGACCTCTCGTATGGTAGTCAAATTATTTGAGAATTTAAAAAGCAGTAAATTAGGCCTACAATGTATGTGTACACTTAACAAATAAAACAAAACTGCAAATAAACGCCCTGCAAGAAATCATTTGTTTGACTTATACAAACATGACATAAATGACATGTTACACACATAAAATGTATTGTGTCTTTGCGTGTACAAAAATGTATAGGCCTACATACTTTGCTTGTACAGCGTGCAGCACATGTTACAATCAATCAACCCAATAGATCCAAAACAGCTCATCAATGTACAAACCCCACAGTGAAAATGCATTCATGATTCATCTTGAAAGAGTTATTGTATGCACAGTATTATCATTTTGGGTTGAACAAAGAAAAATTGACGAGAGTGGAACTTTAACCTAAAACCTCCAGATTACATGCAAGCGCTCTACCAAAGGAGCTATCTACCTCTACATGTATGTTGGTGCCAGGCAGAGGCCATTTAACCTATAACTATCATATACATGTAGCCAGGGATCACACAAAGTTACATCACACTCAGTTTACGATACACTGAGCTGTATTATCTCAAAAAATCTTTTCTGAATGAGCAGTCTTGTATAAAAAAACTTCATGGTTTCTTTAAAAAAACTACATTTTGCAGTATTCCTGGCTGGCATGTTTTTTGAACAGAAAATTCAGAAAAGCTCTTTCATGACCCTCCTGAGTCCCGACTAACACCTTGATTTATAAAGCTCCAGTAAAAAAAGCAGAAAAAGAAACTGATGCAATACAGAAAAATTCAATCTGTAAAAAATCATCCCACCAACTGTACTTCAAGGTGAAAAATACACATACCTCACCTTCCACAAACAAAGAGCCCCTTGGGTGAGTTGACAATGCAGTCCACCCCAGAGGCAAGTTCACTGACATAATTAAGCATTGTATGAATTATGCCTGTTTCACATACAAATGAAATGGCACGTAATCGCCCATTGTGACGACTGTTGACACTACCAAACTCGCAATTGCAAGTTATCCACGCTTCAGTGAATGGATAAAAGCTTTTCAATTGTATACAAAATGAGCAATTCAGATCTGATGCACACATTCAGAGAGACCAGATTATGAAGGAATTTACAATAGATTCTGCTCCATGGAAACTATTATAATTGCGCAAATATTCTTTAGAGAGACCAGTGACGACCCCTTTTAAAATACACATTCATGTGTTAAATACATCCATTTTTAAACAAGTACATTTTACATGGGCCTTATCTTTCACTCTTCAGTTCTTGTGTAAAGGGCACCTATTAAGTACATCATCACATCAAAAATTGTGCTAACATTTCAAGTGGCATCGAGCCAATGACTAGTGTCATGAAGGCAATGGAATTCATTTTGGGACTATAGGTGGCAGCAGAATTACCAGAATACCAGATAAACTCTCACATTGTTCTAGGAAATTAGTTCATAATCAGAGCAACTTAAACAATGGGAATCTACCTGGTACAATACTGCCACCTACATACATACATGTAGCATTCCATTTTTTTGCCAACTGCCTCTGTTACCTTGATGATCAGACCTGGGCCCAATTTCATGGCTCTGCTAAAGTAACAGTAATAAAAGAATGGGCACTTACAGAAGCATAGCAGGGAATTCAAAGTTTGTCGTTTACGTCAAACGTATTTCACAGGTAGAATTGGAATTTTTGCTTACGTGTGTACGTGTTTCATGTTACTAGGCCTTTTTGGTTTACGAAGCTAGCGCAGGAATTCTGTGCTTGACGTGTAAGCAAAGAATGGAGATCACAAGTGCTGAATTCGGCAGTATAAAGCAGAGCCATGAAGTAGGGCCCAGATGTATGTGTAGGCCTACTACTACTAGAGACGCAGCACTGTTTGAGTTCAGCACTAGATCTGGGTCACTCCTTGGAATCACATTCACACCAGACAGAAGAACTGTGCCCAGTAAATGAACATGTACTTGAGCATCCCCTTTGCTTTTACCAACATGACCAAAAAGCATGGCATTCATTTCACTTCACCTGCCCAGGAAAAAACTGTAAATTATGCATAAAGTGCTATTGATTTGTCGTCTTGTAATAAAATTGAGCAAAGTGTACATTAATTATAAATTACACAAGCTCAAATGTTTTTTTTTTTTTCAGTGTTTTCCTTTAATAGTGTTCTGCTGGCCAAATGCTTTAAAACACCTGAGGACCGGTCACAATTCACTCCAAGTGGTCCGGCTGGCTAGTTCAGTGTTGAAAAGCGATCTCTATTTGTATTACTGAAAAAATTTGTTTTCCTTAAAAAATCTCATTTATTTTTTAATAACAAATAAATAAGAATACAGACTTAATCTTATTATTTTTGCGGATGAAAATTAAAGCAGCAGCAGCGAGGATTCTAACCTGGAGCATATTGGTTGGTTAGCCCACCTTGTTGGGCTGTTGGGCCAAGTCATAAATATGTATGAGGTGACGTTGCGCGGTACTGTAGCTTGAGACTTGCCCATCTAATGAATATGCAAACTACCCGTGATGCTGCATGCAGCTTCACAAGTTGCATGTTCATTGGGCCGGGTGAGCGACATAAGTTAGCGCGCGACGTCATCTTATGCATACATGTATATATGACTTGGCAGATCAGCCGGGCGCCCTGACTTTCTCACGATTAACAGGCATCGAATCATAACTAAGATGGTACGACGAACTTCTATGTAATTTTTGTACACCGTATTTTTTTTGCCATTTTCAAAACATCAAATCTGGATGAAGTCATCATTTGGTGAGCCCTGGAATTTATCATAAAAATTCCTCAGATGTAAGGAACAAAGTGAAGTAGGTTGGAGTAGTATGGGATGTTTATAAGTGGGAGAAATTTCCGATCAAAGAGGTACGACTTGCTCGTACTTTTAAAACTTCGCGTTTTAGACATGTATGGATGGTGGGCTGTAATGGCGAGTGTTATGAGACCGACGGCGATGTTAAAAGAGAGCCATTACAGACCAACAAGGTGGGCTAATTGGTTGGTAAGCTGGAGGCAGTCTACTGAGCGTCAACAATGGTCCAAAATCCCAGCAATTCAACATGTTATTTAATGTCGGCTACTTAACTTTAAGTACGCATGATCAAAGGGGGCGCTGTACAAGATTTGCCAGCTTAATAATAAATATTAAGTGCATTTAATAAACCTACAAGGCTTAGGCTATCTGACTGGGTGCCAGCAAAATATGATCCACTATTCTTTCATTTTTAACAATGCACAAGTCAAACCTCTACTAAATACTAGACCTAGACCGAGGCTCTATCTCTGTCTACATAAGGTTTATCGCGAATAGCAAAATACCAAGAGAGGGCGCTGTTTTGCCGCGCATTATAGTGTAGTGAAAGGGGGCAACCCGGGAACTTGCGCACGACGACCGACTGTAGCATTTGCCCCCTCTGCCCTCCCATGATCCATTGCGATTCTGAATCGCGATAAACCTTATTGATGAATGGTCAATTCTATACTCCTATCTAAAGGCATAAAAACACAAATATGTCTGAATGAATTCCATAACAAATTAACAATGTGACCACAACCACGTACTATAAATGGCTAGAAACAGACCTACCCACATTATGAAGCTAACTTTTCAATCACCACAGTACACTATCAATCATTCATCACTGAATAAAGCTACCACACTGCAGCCTGCTTGTTGTGTGGTATGGTAATGATGCCACCAGATACAGCACTCAGTCTCACCATGGAGGTAGAATTAATTCTACCTATAAAGAACGAGGTACACAATGTACATTTTGTGCAACCTCACTGGACAACGTTTGGTCCACAACGTTACTTGCTATGTCTTGAATAGTAACCAAAATGCTCTAATTACAAAACAGTGTCACTTAAAACTGACCTTTTAACGTTAGCTCATATCGATTCGATGTCATATCCTAAACGTCATTTCTCCCGTCATTTCACCACCAAAATATCTGCGGAAATATAACTGTCCCGTCCGTACGGTATGTACGTAAACATGATCTATGCATTTCTACATCCGGTAAATTATACACGCGTAATCTCGTAGTTGATGTCACCAGTCAAAAAACTGAACAATGCAAAAGAACATGCTCCCTAAATCTGTTTAATTGTTTTAAAAAGGTCAACATGTGCATTGTTATCAACAGTTGTCGTATACTTCCAAATTATTTTTTGTAAAGGTGACAGTCATTGTATAATTGAACAACTCCAAATACACGTTGGATATCATAAGCAGGATAACTACTTTTATCATCACAGCGCATGCGTGTTTTCTACTAAACCCCGGTAAATTTTGATTGGTTTACGACATAAACGACTACCCACATTTACCCAACCAATTTTGTCATCTTGCAAGTTTCGAGTCGTGAAAAATAGCGCAAACGAGATCTTTAGGAACGAAACTTAAAAACCATTAGCTTTCAAAACTTATTTCAGAAACTATAACAATTTGTTGCATAAAAAACGTCTGATGATAGGTAGGCCTATGAAATGTGAATGAACGCTGATGCGCGCGTGCGCGCATGCTGTAGCATGCGCGCGCGCGCGCATCAGCGTTCATGATCATCAAACGAAGTTCTTTTTTCACCCGGCGCCGGGTGAAAAAAGAACTTCGTTTGCGTGTTGAGTGGATAAAACGCAACGCAAAAGTACGCTATCATTTAAAAACAAACACATCTTTTGCTTTTGGGGTTAACAACTTGAATATTGAATGTTTGTTCAACAAACTTACAACTCAAAATGGGAACTGTAGGAGCAAAGGCCAGGAAGCGCACTGCGAAAGAAATAGAGGAGGAATATATCGACTGGGAAGCCCGTAAGAACCAAACCAATAAAGTTGGTAGGTTGAGTCTGATTGTACGGGCGATGCGAGCAGCAAATCACACTGCAGGGACGGGTGGTGGATCCACAGGAGCGGCCTCATCGTCGTCCGCTTCCAACAAGTAAGTTAATCCCAATACAAAATATGTCACTCCCTCCCTCAAGACACCGGCTGAGATCGAACATGGGCCATCAGGAGGTGACCACTGAGGGCGCTCGGCACATTCTCTAAGGGCGCACCACTCTAATTAATCTCCCATCCCATAGGAACCAATGCTAAATGATAATTATTCAAAAATACTCAAAAATCGTGTCTCTCAGCCTCTTGAAAACCAATCAGACATAATTATTTCCGGACAACTAAACTTCAGAATTCTTTTCAATTTTTGGCAGGTCAGCCGTTTGGAATTTTTGCTAACTAGGCCCCTACCCCAGAAGAAAAAAACACGATTTTTTTTTTTTTCAAAAACCGACTTGCTGCCAGTTTTCGTGAAGCACTTCTCCACTTCCCCGGTCAAATAGGGCCAACTTTAGCGCCTAAATTTATCAAGTCTCCTCAAAAGTTGAAGCACAGAACCCCCCAGGTTGTGATAGATTCTTATATTTACACAATCTATTAATTGCATGACCCCCAAAACGTTATAATTAAAAATAAGTTGTGGGTTTACAAATTATGATAAGTAGCTTGGCGCATGAAGGCTGGCTTATTTAGTGCGGTGCACCCCTAAGCCGTCGTTTTGAACCGAAATCAAAGTATTATGTTATGGCGAACCTCCTCCTCAGTTGGCTACACTGAGTTCCAATAAGTGAAAGTTCCTCTCTCCACCCAAATTTCTAAAAATAATACTGCCACCTGTTGGTGATGAATAATACAGTGGTGGTTGACCGTGCCAGTATCTCAGTCTGTGCCATAATCAAATTTTGATCGGTAGCGGCAACAAACGTGAGTCGTATTAAAATTACATTATAGATCTGTGTTACTATTGATCGTTATTTTCAAGTCAATATGGTTCGCTCTCTAGCTCTGTTGATGTGTGAAAGCAGTCTTGGAAGAAGACTACACATGACATTTTTGCATCGGTGGCCGTTGTCAGATCATTGGCCTATACACACGACAAACAAAATAATAATAAACTGTACATCATCAACCAATGTAATTGAATAATTAACAGAGCAGGGGCAGAGGGAACCTTGCTTCCCCAAAAACTGACGGGCCTTTTGAAGAGGGACAACGCGATTCTCACCCGTGATGAAGAACTGAGCCGTCTTGCCCATGAAGAGACGGATTTCTGCGATACTGACGGCAAGCTGAAGTACGATGCTGAGCTCGAGGTATTAGCATCGGACCAGGGATGGATTTTCACAAAGCACTAGCAGATTCTTCTTAAGTTATCAATTATCACCATATAACACTTAAGATTGATATTCACAGCTTAAGATAAATCTGAGCTCTTTGTGAAATTCGTCCTTTTGTCGCCTTTATCATGATCGCCGTTGGTGGGACTGTGCTAAAAGGGAGGCCGTGCGAAAGAAAATCTATTACAGCAAACAAAGTTCAAATATAGAACCATGGAGGCTTCCTCCATGATAGAACTAAGAAGGAGTTTCAAAGACTCTGAATGCTTCGGTATAGTTCAGCAATCATTTTAGCAGACGGGGGTAAATTTCCAGAACCTACTAGAAACTTAAAATACTGTGTGTGACGTAACGTTAGAATGTCAATAAATTGTATGAAACTTTGAAATACAAATTGTTTTTAAAACCCTGTAGGCCTAATGCTTGCAACTTTGACTCCGGTCAAAATAATATTACTCTTCAGACTTTAGTTGTCATCGTATCAGAGTAACTGTTTCAAATGAGTTTCTCTTCGTACCAACATTATTTTGGCTATAGGGCAGGGTCACCCTGCCCTATAGCTCGTACTAGCCTCTTTTAATACACAGCCGGTGTATTAAAAGAGGCTAGTACGACCGAGTAAAATTAATGTTATGATATTTCTTTTCGTCAGAATGAGCTGACCGACCCGTGTGTCATCTGTACAGCGTATAAACGCGACAGTATCTTCGAGTGCCGGGTCTGTGGCCGGCCTTATCATCACAGCTGTCTGATCGGCCGAGGGATTGGACTGGACACCAACTCGTCCAAGGCATTGGAGAGTGCCGAAACGGAGATCGGTTGGACCTGCCCTGAGTGTGTAAGCAATACATGTGCCCAATTGTATAGAGCTGCTTAAGCAGAAAAATATTGCTTAATTGATTTCTGCTTAGCAAAACTAATCAGGATAGGCCTTCCAGTTACAGACTATACATGCAAGATGGTATTTGGACTGGGGTCCTATCCCCATAAGCAAAACTGTTTTGTGCTTAGCAAATTTGTCAGCTGAAGCAGCTCTATGAATTTTGCTCCCATCGATCTTCCACTCCAAAACCATCGGGGTGGGGATGGCGCACGGGGGGAGGGGGCACGGTGCCCTACAACTTTGCAGTTCTCCGTAGGTGCCCCCCCCCCCCCCCGAAAACATCCAGATACAATCAAGACATTAGTGCCCTTAAAGAAGGGGAAACATGGCCCCTGCCCCGCCTCCCTACTGAAAAACATTGCCCCGCCTCCCTACTGGAAAACATTGCCCATCACTTCGTGCTCCCACTTGAAAAAACAGTGCGACAAATAATTTCACACTATAGGTGCAAAAAGCTGATTCATTGCAAACCTTTCAAAACCTTTAAGAACAGAGCATTAAGTCCGATAATTGAATTGATTGATAAGTTCCTATTACCATTTATTTCACTTCCTGTGGTATTTATTATTAAAGGTGTCTATTTTAAAAGAAGCAAAACCCTATGACGAAGCTAAGACCTGTTTGTTAAACTGACCCCAAAACAGCGGCCATGTCAGTACAGCTGAAAAAACATTCATAAATAAATAATATTTGAAAAGAAAATTAATTAAAAAGGGTTTAGCTAAATCTTGCTCAAATCAAAGAAATGTGTTGAGCCGTAAGAATCCGCTGTAGGTTAGGCCTATCCTGGTGAGATTTCACGAACAGTAAAGCTAACTATAATTTGTCCTTGGTAAATTGTCGGCTAAGATTGTTGAAATATTTCATACTTCAAAAAGTTACCAGGCAAACTACCATGTGATGTAATTGCTTGTGATAGGCTGGTGCCCTGCATATTGCGCTCATTGGATCATTTTCCGGCCTAATAAGCAACATTTTCTTTTATTAAATAAATAAATCACACTTGAAAATGGCGTTTTCAAATATATATCTTTGCCGCATTTTTTTATACTTTTTTAGGAGTCTCTCGGTGACTTGCTATCGATGGATGCGATGACTGACCTCATGGTGGCCTTCGATAATTACGACACCGACGGTGGTTAGTTTCTTTCAAGCAAGTTCAACCAAATTATTAGTTTGTGATAAACAGTTTTCGAAAGTTCAGACTTGGGGCACAAACGTCTGTGCCTATAGACCATGTGACCTGTGACATCACATGTTTACAAAAGAGCCACAGAGCCTGGACTTCCTGCAGGCACAGTTTGTACGCAGCTCAATGGAAGAAAACAATAAATCTTATATTGTTATGAAGATTACACTGTCTGATTTTTCTCAACTTTGGGAGACATCTCAAAAGATGTACAGCAGTTGATTTTGTAACTATTGAATTTATGTGAAAATTATGACACAAAATTTAAATTTTCCCATATGCCTGTAGTCTTGCCCGTCAGGAAATGCATTAGAATGTACAAGGTCACCATTTCTGTAAACAAAGGTAACATGGTCTATACAACCTCTTTATTATGGTGTGCGTCTATGGAGCCCAATTACATAGAGCTGCTTAAGTACAAAAAGTAGCTAAGCACAACAATAATATGCTTACCGGAATACGGTTAGCAGCCAAAACAATACCGTGTCACTTGTACCATTTGTGACTGTATATCCTGCTCATATTATTTGCTCATCAGAAATCGTTATAAAGCGATACTTTCTGATTTAGCAGCTCCATATAAGTTTGGATCCTGTCCATATTGCTATTTCCTATATTTTGCTTGGCTTTCAAAGTGTGCAATGCTATTGTGTTTAGGTTTTTAACCATCTCTTATTTTTAATGATTCTATAGATGGTATGATAAGTTTACCCCATTACATGGAATACGAAGTTAAGAAATATGATGTCGAACATAATGACTGCATGCCCGGGTCAGAGGTCAGAGAGTGCCAAACTAAGGTAGGATGTTCAGAGCATTGGGTTTTCTGACTACAAAAGAGACTAAGAATAAGAGTTTAAAAAAAAATACTTTCTACTATAAAATAAAGTGAAAAACATGAGAATTAGGCCTATGCACCGTTAATAGTAATACAACATAATCGGCCTATTTAAGGTTACATAACGGCCACTTCGGCAAGGTAAATGAAATAAATTCACATTATGCTTTTCTTTTTATAGTTTGAAATATATGACCGCGATGATGACGGCATGGTTTCTTGGTGGGATTTCCTGATGGTGGAGACCATCAAATTAATACAGCACGAACAACAGGTATAGAACACTCGTTTTGCCTAGCGCTCTCATTGAAACAACCATGTTTTTATTTGGACACAACTATGCGCTGCCAGTAGTGACGATTTACACATTTTGAGGCAAATGTACTGCCACATTGATTTCAAATCATGAAAGCATGAGTTTCACAAGAACCTAGAATAGCTTCAACGTTAAGCACGTTAAGGAAACATTTCTGTACTTTCGAAACGGCGCACTGGGATTACCAAGCTTCCAGTTGATTTCTGAGCCTAAAAACCTTGGTTTTGTGGCACTGATAAACCTAATTTTCTTGCAAAGGTAAAATCTTTATATTTAATTGTGTTTCAATGTTATTATAATACTCAACTTGGTTAATTGATCACAGTGATAAAAGTCATAACATTGATCCGGCTCTCTTCCGAAAAATGTGATAATATAAAATGTAGGCTAAACTATTAGTATTACACGGTCATGAACACAACTCGAAATTCATCAATCTTATAAAGTAACTTTCCTCTCCCAAATGATTTCTCCAATTGAAGAGCCAAATCGTAAAGTACCTGAAATCGAAGGAGATTGCCCGCCTCCGGAGGTTCTTCAAGATGTCTGACAACCACAACATCGGGCTTGTGACCGTTGGTGAATCGGAACAGGCGTACCGGGGATGGCTTAGGGCTCAGGGGTAGGTATAGGATGAGGCCTAGGATGGCTCAGGGGTAGGTGATAGGCCTCTTCTCATAATTAAAGTCGACTCAAGAAATCATCTTTCGTGCATGCTGCCCCGCCGCCACAATAACGTCATGTTCCTGATACTTACTACTATCATTTCGTTACAAAATGGGAAAAACTCAGTCATTTCCGACAACAAGTCAATTAAAATAAGCTGATTGCAGTGACGTACTTCAACTGGGGTGAGGGGCTAATACGGGGAGAACTCGATAAGACTAATTATAAGGTTGTTTACGTTGGTAGGAGGGGGTTGGGTGTGGGTCGTGGTTATTACCTCAAAATAATGCTGACAGAGATTAGGACAACAAAGTGCCCTTGGTTGGGCGCGAACCCTAGCTACACATCCTGGCTGTCAACAATTGTGTGGACATAGCCGCATCGTTCAGGTCAGTCCATGTAATCTCAAAACATTTTATTTCCCCACAGATTGCAAAACACGGGCGAAATGATGCGTTCATTTGAGAGATCGAGCAGTTCAGACGAGTGCAACAAGTAGGTTAACCCAACTGCTGACTTGAAGCAAACATTTTCAAATAAATTGTGTTTTACGTTGTCCATCTATAGTGCTTCCCCCTCATGTCATGATTTCTATGGTCATTTTTGCAGAATGATTACCTGGGAGAGATTCATATGGAACAAGGCGTTAGCTCTCGTTACATCTCGGCCAAACACTCAAACGATCGAACCGTACGTCATCACCAACGAGCAGACGGCACTCTAAACCCCTCAGCTTATCATTACCGTACTAAAAACTTCATCACTTTACTAAATACAAAAGTTAATAACAATCAAGACCTGGCTCAGAAACCATGTTGCAGATTGACCGTGCAAGTCTCGCGCTTAATAGAACATTTTTGGACCACTATGGTCCCTAGTACTTGCTTTAATGCGTGAAGGAAAGAACTTGCGCACTTTAACGGCTTAATGTTCGAATACGAGCGAAACTTGCAGTCTATTCAACAGTTCAAGCATTTTGGAAACCTTGGATTTCCGTACATTTCTGTGTGAAGGAAACAAAAACGCGTCCCAACATTCGAGACACACGAGACTTACACGCACAGTCGTGACCGGCTCCAGCAAAACCCAACACTTGTGATGAAAATTCAAAATTGAGGTTTTGGTATCAGCTTAATGTGCATACAAAAAGGTTTCTTTTGAAACATGTTTGAGGAAATTCTGATAATATTTGGCGAAGTTATGACCAATTAAAGAATGATGGGTCAGAAAAGGTGAAATGGAGTTAATGGTCTTTAAAGTTTGACAAACCAGTTGGTTATTTTTAAGACAAGTTGCACCAGCACTAACTCGTTAGCAACGACATTACCCTAAAAGAGTTAAAATATGAAACTTCACACAATTGTTTACAACACCTTACATAAACAGGAAAACAAATTTCATTGAAGTTGAATATTTTTATTTCAAGATATGCAAATGAGCAAAATCATAAATTAAACAAAAATCTATCTTTAAAGGAAACGACTTATATTAAAGGTTATACTTATGTCTGGCGTCCACTCTGCAATTAAATACTTGGTCCATTGTATATTAGAAATAATGACCCCGTTATCAAAATAAATCACTTTGTAGTTATAAAACTATGCTGGTACAATTAATATGAAATGCATAATTATTATGCAAATAAGCCAACTACTAAGAAATGCATAATTATGCAAACTATCAAACAACTAAGCTTCATTTTAGTCGACATGTAAAACTGCAAATCAAGTTAACATGTTGTTTTCCCTACCCCTTGACTTTGCTCTAAGAAAAAGGCGACCTGAATTTTAATTAAATTAATAACTTAATTAATATGCAAAATTTTTGTTCAAGAAAAAAACAAAAATAATTCTCCACGTCAGATTTTTTTCCTCAAATCCTTTTCAAGATTTTACATATGATTTTTGGGGTCAAATTTTTTTAATTTGTTTTGTTTTACTTTAGTACAGGTACATGTACGGGGGGAAATTAAATTCTTACACACTGGCACCCATTTAAAAAGTTGTACACAGTTCAAACTTCTGGTTCAGGACATACTAAGTCCCTTGTCTCTTCCTCTCATCCACAACTCTCGGATTTGTTGGAAAAGGTAGCGCTTGTGAGCAGCATCAATTCCAGGCGGCGGGGGAACAACTGGTGGAAGTGTTGGTGACGGAGCTGAGCGGGCAAAATCAAAAGTCTGCTCATCACTACCTGAATGCTCTTGGAATGAAATTGAACCAGAATTGTCTTCAGAAAAACTGAAGTGCTGGTACGATTTCACTCCAGGAAATCGTTTGTAGTGTGTGGAGACAGACGATTAACCTAATCATACACTGGCACAAACACTTCTCCCGATTCAATCCCAACCAGCTGAGGAATATTGATGCCCTGCACAGTCGACTCCTTTACAACATCACAAATCTCCTGCAAAGAGACATCGGCTCTTCCTCCTCAGACTCCTCTTGATCATCTTCATCTGATGTCGAGCTTGGTAGTGACGAAGGTCCAGCGGCATCCTCATCTGATGATTGTTTGACATCATCGTCATCAGAGTCTGAAAAAATTATTTGAGGAAAACATGTATTAAATAATGTGTTCGAAAAACAATTGCTGGGCCTATGTTTTTTTTACAAAATGTTGTGCAGACATCAATAAAACAAAATAAATACTAATAAAAATACTGCGGACTGTAGTTAAATGGGTAGTGTGACCAGCTCCAGTAAATATTTACAGGAACACCACTCTTTTGAGTTGTAGATGTTAAATCTCCACACGTAAGCAGTAAAACAATATTTAGAGTTATAAATAAATAACAAAAAGTAAAAGTAGGCTAATTAGCTAATGCCTAATGTGCTAACTGGGTTTTATTTTAAAAAGCAGAAGTAGTATAGGGTGGGGGTGTATTAACAAACCAATCCGAAATCATTCCTTATCTTACTGATTAGTGTAGTAGTACTACTACAATGTACTAGTACTACTAATATCAAAGTTTGTATTTAATAAGTATTCATGCGGGGAAAAAATATTTGTCTTGAGTAGGAAATAATCTGGGCGAGCGTTCCGCACAAAAAATAATCTACATGTGTTTTTCCTAAGTTGGATTTATTATGTCTTTGAAATCATGTATACATCTTCGGGCTAACACCACATACATAATAGCCATACTATATTTAATTTACGTCCATAAAATTGTATTTTATAAAACATAAAAAGAAAATGCAAAGCCACGCTAGACTTACCACCATTGTTTTCGACATCGCTCTGTCACTCTGTTTACATCACTATCCCCACGTGACGGAACAGCAAAGTAGTCAGCAAACACGTCCTCCACGCCCGTTTTTTCATTCCACATGCACTAACATCATTAAGCATTGCAGCTATTGATGCGATCGTCGACACCTTTATGTTTTTCTGACATACTTGTAACAGATTTTCAGCAATTAACGACGAATAATTGGAAGCAAAAGACACCAAAATGTTGGTTCACATACGACGGCGAGTCGAAGCACGCTAGGTCAGAAACCCGGAAGCGAAGCTGAATTGCCACGTCACCATCGTGTATGGACCAATAAAAACGTTCAATTTAAATCACGTGATTAGCAACCGCGTTGTTTACAGACCGGACAACGAGAGGGTACGAATGATGGGCATGTTCCGTGGCTGTTTTCATTGGTTTGTGAAGGCGGGACAAGCCCACAATTGCCTTATTTGGAATCAGTGGTTCATGCCGGTCATATTCATGCCAAACGTTTACGGGATCAACATGGAAGTTGTAATTTTGTCGACGCGAGAAAAACAGCAAATTGTCCGCATTTTCTTTGTTTTAGCGCGATAAAGTGGAACAATCGGAATGCAGCTATGTTTTACAAATCAATTTTTTGTCAATAATCTGATGAATTTTGAGTCAGTTTAAAAAACAAAACAAATCTTGAATGTATCCCGATGTCGATTCTGCCAAATTTACAAGTTGGTCCCAGAGGCCATTTTTAAGGTTTTGGGCCCATACCACGTAATGGGAAATGCCGAGAAGCGTCGGGTTTTGCCAGAGTCGGTCACGGCTGTCTGAAAGCCCTTTTCGAAACCAAGACTTTCGCTTAACCGAAAGCATACTAACGGAGCCCAAGTTGAGCTGAAGCCGTCGTTTCAAAAAGGGCCATTATCTTCCAACGCTGCTCAATTGTTTTAGTTCTCGTCCGGATCGGATCGGATCGGGTTAATCCAAGTAAATATTTTGGCACCGACCGGATCAGTATAGATCGATCAACGTATAATTATAAAGCATGCAGGGGACATTATTTCAAATTCCACGTGGTATCTTTGTTTTTTCAAACTGCGCGGCATTGTATTTATTGTTTTGGTTGAATGGTTGTACAATGTATTCCGTTTTGTTTTTAACATGTTTTCTTGTAATATTGGGGGGGGGGGGGGTGGTTGTCGATGGACTGGGCATCAGTGGAAAACAGCTTTCATGTTGAGCTGATTTTACCTTGTAGTATAAATAAAATATAAAAATATATAAACATATTTTGCTTTAGTCAAGACAATTGCTCAAATAAAATAAAGGTATACACTATCCAAAATTGCATAGAAAGGTAAACTGAACACAACATGGACAAAAAACATATCACAATTTTGTTCAATGCATATCAAACTGTTTATTGAAATATTAGCATGTTTGTTAGTCAAAATAGGGTGGGCAAAGTGGTGACGTCAACATGTTTGTTTCGTGTTAGAACCTCTCAACGGAAAGCACTTGGTGACTACCGTATAATGTGAATTGCGTGCTAGGTAAAATTGTTACTGATATAAAAATGATATCTCTTGCTGCAAAAAGGGCCAAATTCCGTAAAGCCTGTCAGCAGAAAAACTTGCTTAGCACAGAAAATATTTCTTAGCAGAAACAGGTAACCAACCAACATTCCGTGAAGTTAACACTGTTGCGACTGGTGCCCCAATCATACTTTGCTTAGCAAAGACATTTTGGGTAGGCGTTAAAAGCAATAAGAGGGACACTAGGCCTACTTGAACTTTTGCAAATGTATTTTTATACAGCATTCCTGAAAATAATGCCATAAGTAAACAAAGTATATACATACATCTGGATTGCATATGTTCCGTTTCCACAATTAATACGTACAAAATATACTCCTTTTTCAAAACCTTTGCGTATAAAAAAATACAATAAAGTTTCTGGGTATTGACAAAAATATAATACTTTGGCACTTTTATCGTTATTTCAGATACTTTTTCTGTATATACAATTTTCTTTGAAATGTACTCTTGCCTTGCAGTTGAATTTATAACAAACTCTTGACTTTGGTTACAATCTGAATTACAAGCATATCAAATCTATTTGGTATGATATCGTTCTTTTTAGTACTAAATAATTAAAAATAGTATAGTACATCTCTTTCCACTGCAGTATTGGATCCCAATAGGGATAGAAGCATTAGAAGAAAACAATATATATAGGCCCTATATATTCTTTGAAAATATCAAATGTTTAGCCCCTAAGTTATTTGTTTCCTTGTAATTAAGGCAATATAATTGGGAATCAAATTCCCCAAAATGTCTGAATATGCCTGAGACTTGCATGACCTATTTATTGGTTTAAAAAAAAGGTATTTTCTTCTTTATAAGTAGTAAAAAAACAAACTAAAAACAAACAGCGACCACACCAGTCATCAAAAATGTATCATACTTTCTTAAAAAGGCGATACAATCCTGTGATGTTTGCAAATAAAGTTGTATTCTGATAGGATGATTGTACCTTCAGTTGTTTCTTTATTCTGTATTCATACTAAGAGTGCCCGAGTTTGACCTCATTAATATGCAGGTCAGATACAGAAAGTTTGGTGCTCGGAAATTACAAATACTTGATGTATTCTTTGAATTGTTTATCCCGAGTACACAGTAAAAAAAATACAGAAAAAACAATTATGATAATTCCATCCAATATGAAAAGTCATGGTTGTTTTATCACTGGGTATTAGAAATGAATATTTGTATTGATTCAAACAGCAAACTGTTGAATGAGATAGTTTGTTAATTAAAAACATATAGCGCTACTAAAAACCAAGGCTTCACAGCAAAGTGTTTGCTTAAGTTGTTTTTAGTGTGAAGTTGAACAACACCCTAGAGGTGCGATTATGTATACAAGTCTCGCTTATAGCAAAACAAATATTTGGTTTGGAGCCTTCCTATGATGTTCAATGTAACCTTGGAGTTTGCAGTGACGGTCATTCACAGACTAATACTTGATATGTATTAATTGATTCCCATCTTCAAGTTTCAAACAAAAATATCTGACAACCAACCTGTGAAAGATTCATCAAATTCGGTGGGCATTTTTACAATAAAAACCGAATATTTTTTGACAAGGATTTGTCTTATTCTGATAGCTGCAGCCAAAATAATCAACGGTAACATGAGGGTCTTAACAGGCAGGATTGGTAGAGCTGAACAAATAGTTGCAGACAGTGTTCTTGTTTTTTGTGATCAACCATACATGAAATAACAAATCTGTGAAACTTTGGGCGAATCCGTTGTCCTTAATTTTGATTGTTACAACAAAAATCAGTTGGTACATTTTTTCTTGTTTCGGATTTCAGATACAGTTTTCTCGAATATCAATATGACTTTATTTCAGCAGGGAAATATTTCACAGAAAAAAATGTTCTAGTATGGACCTCATATCAGTAAGCTTTTTGACTGAAATTAACTATGTTTTTTATCATTACCAATCCTTAATAATACGTTTACAACAATAAGTTCTCAATTTAAAATGTGTTTTAAATGCAAAGTACTAATTTGTTTAATATTATTTAATTGAAACAAAAAGGGAGGCCAAATTGAATGCGTTCTAACAGACATTAACAAGTACAAAAAGCAGTTAAATTGCAATCTCTGGGTTGGAACTGTTAGGCACTTTCCAATCTGTGAGATTTACAACTGAAATAATTAAATTTTCTCTGAAACATCGTGGCAAACTTGTCTTAATATGAATATTAAAACCTCTGTGTGCCAATGGTGGTCATCAGGCATCCACTTGACGTGAATCATTTCTGTCCAAAGATTTCCCCAGACAGCAGAAATTAATATACAGTTATTAAAGTTACAACAAAATTTGTCAAAATAATATCATCAATTTACAATATTTAAAGTACTTGCTGCTTGCACAAAATGTTAACAAAAACACTTTTTGAGTACAACGGTCTAACAAAGTCTTTTTTGACAATTTGTTGAATGCATCCAACTTTGTTGGTATGTAAGCTTCCACAAGGTACCTGTTGATAAGGGTTTTTACAGGTTTGCATACACGACGTCGACGTCCAAATACATCTGTAAGGCCTCGTATATCAACTTGTACTGCTCCTACACAAAACAAACGGAAATTAAAAAACAATGTATTATTTCGTTTTTCATTTATAACTCTTTCTCCAGTCCTCTGAATGGAGAATATTTGGTAGGTAACCTTATACTGGTAAGCAAAATTGGACCACAGTCTCTGTAGGTTGCCAGGCGAGTTTGAGGAACAGAGAGTACCAATTATAGAGATTTTAACCACATAGATAAATTGTGTTCCCAAAGTATACCATGCTCGCCATGATGTATGTCCTAACAATAAAGTCAGCTTACCTGTGTCTGTACCAATCCATGATGTATGACCTAATGGTAAAGTCAGCTTACAAGTGTCTGTACCAATCCATGACGTATGTCCCAACAATAAAGTCAGCTTACCTGTGTCTGTACCAATCCATGATGTATGACCTAATGGTAAAGTCAGCTTACCTGTGTCTGTACCAATCCATGACGTATGTCCCAACAATAAAGTCAGCTTACCTGTGTCTGTACCAATCCATGATGTATGACCTAATGGTAAAGTCAGCTTACCTGTGTCTGTACCAATCCATGACGTATGTCCCAACAATAAAGTCAGCTTACCTGTGTCTGTACCAATCCATGACGTGAAACTCTGAGTTTCTTGACTGCCTGGAAAACATCCACCACATTCTCAACACCCAGTCTCTCTATGACGTTAAGGAGAGCGCAGAATGCTCCACTGGCGCCCTCACCGTCACTGTCAAACACAAAACCATCAAATTATTTCAGCTGTGGTTTACATTTACAAGGTAAAGCTTTTTCTCTCTTTTGTCTGTAGTTAAACACAAACATTCCTATCACTCATTACATTTTTTTCTCATTACAATTTTTAATATAAATTGCAAATCTTGAAGTTGTTTATACTCTATGTCTATTAAATAGCGAAGTACCATTGAATGAGCAATAAAAATAAGAATGATTGTTAATTAAAAATGTGTGCAAAGATATCAATTAGGCCAACAAATAGCTGTTTTGATCAAGAATTAATCAATGTTTGGGGTGAGACTGCGATGATTGTCATCTTTACACAAGTGAATCATTTAATTTGCCATTTTCACAAACTCTAAAAACAAATTAATGGGGGTGAAGTTGTTTGAAAAATAGTAAAAAAAGTTACTGAAGTGTTTACTTAGGTTGCTGCATTGAGCATTTATAAGAATGTGCACAAAATCTCTAACAAAGCATATATGCATTATGTTGTTTTCACTCAAATGAGCCAACCAAAGTTTGATGACATTTACAGAGTTTGGTGGGATTGTGCTTTTACTGAAAACTAGCATAAGGAAATGACCAAAAACATACATGCACTGAATTATAATTCGGTCGTCTTTGTGCTCGCATTCCCATTCTTTAACGGCTTTAACCAACTCCACGATGGATCTTGCTGATGATGGTACACCACCAGTAGGCCAGTTCAGTAGTTGAAGATGACAAATCAGACGGGATTCCTGAGTATTAATTACAAGAATGACACAAAAACTTAAAACTCTGCGATTAGAAAGTCAGTCAGTGTAAAAAATCGTTGTAGCACACATTAAAGAGGGTACAAGCAAGAACAATGTCATCTTGGCGCCATTGATTTACGTAACTGGTAACCTGGGATCATTTCAGTTGAACGACTCTGAATTTCAAACAAGCATGTAGTGAAATGTCGCTTCTTTTTCAGGTACAACATTTTACACTGATATTAAAAAGGTTATAATAAACTAGCGACGATAAATGCGGTATACAATGATTAAAGACATAAAATACTTGCTATGACTAGAAAAACAAGGCCCTAGGCAATGCATGAATTGGTAGATACAGCTACGACTATGGCTACGGCTATGTCTATGGCTACGATTGTTCCTAAGGACGTCCTATAGATAGTTCCCAATAGACGCCATCTTTATGGGCAAATTGCATTTTGGCATGCAGGCGCGACTAGCACTCTAATTATTAACGCAGCCATGTTGCTCACTTAACCAATCGTGCAATGAGTTTTGTATAATGTGCGCGTGTTGCACGCCATTCTCACGTGAAATACATGACTGTGTGTTCCAAACTGCCAGTAAAGATGGGTGATTTACGTCATACTGCAACCTATCTATACTTCAACACATGACGACGTGGAAATCTAGCCGTAGCTGTAGGCCTGTAGCTGTAGGCCCCAATTCAAGCACAGTCTTAGTTTCTAGGTTTTTCCTCCCAATTCTAGCATTATACCTGAGCGTCATCTTCAGCCAGGGATAGGTAGCGTATGGTGATGTTTGGTCCCACTTTATCCGTAGACTGTGTAGTGACTGTCAGACCGTCATAAGAGGCAGAGTCCCTCTCTGGCCAGTACTCAACACATGTCTGTGGGAAAAGGGAGAACAAGTAGAGATATCGATGAGGGTGTTTGTCATTAAAAATTACTTTTCAATTAAATTCAAAACAATTCAATGTAACATTTATTTCCGTACTCACAACAACAAAAGACAGAATCACTGGACAACAAATAAAGCAACACAATAGACCCAAGGAGTACATGACCGATGATAATGATAATGAAAAAAAGTACAGTAGAACTTAGTGATGAGTAAAAAGTCTGTTTAAATAAGCCAAGGCTTATGGGGAACAGTCCCAGACATAAAACAAAAACAATAAACAAAGAAAACAAAAAACAAATGGACTGGAGAAAATGCAGTAAGTACTGGTAAAGAGCCAAATACAGTTAATGCAAAAAAATAAAAATAGGAAAAGCTAGAAGTCTAAAAAGAAGAAAGAAAGCTGGGAGAGAAAGCGCCGATGTTATCCAACTCAGGCGTACTGTTAAGTTAAGCACAAAAATCCTGGCTCACATTTGTTTTAAATAAATTAAAAGTACATAAATATAAATATAATAAAATAATTTAAAAAGTAGTAATCTCCATAAATACAGGTACATTTTCAAAATTTCTTTTCCAGGGCAACCTTCATGTAAACAAATTTTGAATTATAATCAGTATATTCTACTTACAGGGTCTTTTTTCTCTACTGTATTCAACATGACGATACAAGTAGATTTGTAGTCATAAACCATTCTCCACATGTCACTGATGGTGTGGGGTAAGGGCATTTGGGTGGCAATGTACTTTCCCTTGGAACTGTGACTCTGTAAAATTACATAGTTGGAAGACAAAATTATGATTTTATGAGTGTCAAAAATGTAAAAAAATAAAAAATAAATAAAAATGAATGGCAGAGATTTTGAGCATGTTCCCGTCATATATCAGGCTTATTTTGATTTTGGCAATCAAAAGAAACAATGGTGATTTAAGGGTCTTTAATGCTGTTTTCGGAGGATTGGTACTGGAGAATCAGTGAGCTTTCAGATGGAAATATTTCTCTGGAGGATTGGTACTGGTATGAACTTTAGAATCAGTGAGCTTTCAGATGGAAATATTTCTCTGGAGGATTGGTACTGGTATGAACTTTAGAATCAGTGAGCTTTCAGATGGAAATATTTCTCTGGAGGATTGGTACTGGTATGAACTTTAGAATCAGTGAGCTTTCAGATGGAAATATTTCTCTGGAGGATTTGTACTGGTATGAACTTTAGAATCAGTGAGCTTTCAGATGGAAATATTTCTCTGGAGGATTGGTACTGGTATGAACTTTAGAATCAGTGAGCTTTCAGATGGAAATATTTCTCTGGAGGATTGGTACTGGTATGAACTTTAGAATCAGTGAGCTTTCAGATGGAAATATTTCTCTAGAGGATTGGTTTTCAAAAAGGACAACTCAAAGAAGTAACCCAAGTATGACGACTTACATTGAGGAAGCAAGCATTGATGTAGTTGTTGGATCCATCTTCTCCTGATGTCATCAAGTGAGGTCGGAACAGATCAACTTGAAAAATAAATTAATGTTAATCGGTGACATAAGTTTCACGTTTAAGACTTTTTCACAGCCCATAAGGAAGGCCTAAACAAAGCATGCTTAGAACTGGTTCAACCAAGGTTCGAATCAGTAACAGTGTGGTTCTAAAGTAACTTCCAATAATAGTATCAAAGGAAACACATACAATTACAATATTTGATTGCCTTCGTAGATAGAAAAAAGTCCTTCGCTGAACAATGCATAGTACATTTTTCCTGAGAGGTCATTTACAAAATTGAATAAAACCTCACCTGGTAGTTTGTCTGGAAATCTGTTTTTCTTGACGTTTTCTGGTTGCTGACCTCCTTTAAATTTGTTAGGGTTCGGAAGATTGGTCACCAAATTCAGATTCTGTATAAAGACAATCAGAATGATTTGAGAAATAGTATGATTAGGTGTTTGTTATATTCTTATCTCAGCTGCCACATGACTACATCAGAGCTGACGACATTTGCAACTCACAATCAGGGAGATTGTGTACAACAATCAGGGAGATATTTAGAATTACATTCAACATAATAGGAACAAAGTTTCCATAATCAGGGAGAATTTTTAATTTGTTCATCAGAACGTGGAAAAACTGGTTTGTTTTCAGGAAACTTTCTGCAGAATCAAGTAGAGTTGACAGCTCTGTACCGTACATGAACATACAGGAATAAAGCCGACCTTCACCTTAAATTCCTTATAGCTTTGGTACAGCATACTGTGATCTATGAATTGTGGGCCAAATTAGTTTCTGTTATTGAATGTTAATGGCCATTTTTCTTACTACATTTTTATTACAGATCATTAAAGTCAATTGTGGTATACATACATTAGTTCCCACTTGACAACAACAATTGTGTAAAGCTGGCCAACTTTAAATTTTGTGGACGCACAACTATGCATTATGCAAAAATACCGAGTGTGCCATGCTTGGGTTTTATCAAATTCCTTGCATGATTAGTCGGTGACCAACTTGGCTTCTTAAGAAAGATTAGAACTCTTCACAAAACTCAAAAACAAAACCCAAGTTGCCCGTAAAGATGGCGTCTAACAAGAACTATCCTCAATGTTATATTAAAGCAGTTTACACACCACAGGGGCAGGTTCAGGTGGATCAGGTGCCCACCACCCCCCCAGCTTTTTATAACACTTACTTTATTTTATTTTCAAAGAAGAGAAAAACCAAAAGGGAAGCAAAAGCTGTTACCAAGAGGAGCATCAAGGGCAGTGAAGGGGGCTGGCATATCCCAAAACCTGCGCTTCTGAGTGTTTCAGTTAGTTTTTTAAAATAACAAGAGCCAACATTAAAACCGGGTTTTGGTTGTGGCTTGTGCTGTACACAATGAAAGGGACACATTGTCATTTCTTCATAGTTTATGGTTAAGCTCACTTCTTCGCCATTTCTAATAATTCATGATGTAATTTGTGTCCCTGCAAAGTGCCTGTCACATAACGGTGTACGGGTAAAAACAAAGACATAACATTCATTATGCCTGATGCAATAATTACATCAATGAAACACATACCATAAAAAGTCTCCTCAATCTATACCGAAATACAAAAACTAATTAATGATACAAAAATGATGAAATGAAACCCTCACCTCAAATTCTAGTTGCAGTCCTGTCTTCCGACTGCCCTTTATGGCATTCTTCAAGGCAGCCAGCTTGGATAGAATCTGTTCTGGTTTAATGCTGGTGTCACCGCAAAGGAACGTCTCAATCAAGACATCAAAGATGAACTCATACTGGGCCTGTTTGGATTGAGATAGAAGTTCAGTAGCAGGCCTGGAATTACATCCTTTGAGTAGGCAAGGCCTTTTTCATTTTGCAAAGGGTTCTTCAATGGAAAATCTATAGGAAACTTTTAATAAAGAGGCACTCATGGTCAAGACAGAGGCCATGACCTGTGTGTAAATCCAGGCCAGCAGTATTAGTCAGGGGTCTAGAGGTTTATTTATTTATTACATTTCTTTACCCAGGGTATGCCCAAACAGTTAAAACTGGTTTCCATTGACGTCTACTGTCTTAAAATGCAGGAGAGGCGGGTTCAAATTCTACCTGTGTAGCCTGTGGATTTCTTCCTACACAACTCAGAAAGAAATTAGTATAAAAATAACACATCTGTGTAAAGCCGCCTCCAGGTTGACCTGTGATTTGTTGTGGCAGAGTTTTTGTATTTAGCCTTTCTACGATGTAATTGTTTCATTTCTGGTTTCGGGCACTTTAGTCAATAAAACATTGGACAGAAAGGGAAAACACTAGCTAGAACTTGTGCAAGATAGATTGATGTGTATAATTTACCGGTGTTTGAATCATCTTCATCCGCTTGTCTCTCATGCCACAAGCAAAGTTCCAGATATCGACTCGACCTTCCACCTTGGCTTGGTCCAACATGGCATCCAAAACCAAAAACACCCCAGTACGACCGATTCCAGCACTACAAAGTAACACAAATGAATAATTATGGCATGAACACTGAATAATGTCATCAGACAAAATCTGTAGTTGTTCATTTTTTCATCACCTAATGTTTGCTCAAAATCATTTGATATTTTTGTGAAACAAACTTATTAAATTTGGGGTTTGGGTTGAACAAAGAAAAATTTACTACAGAGGGACTTGAACCCGTAACCTCCATGTTAACGTGCCGGCGCTCTACCAACTTAGCTTTCTATAGTACTAATGCTGGCGGTCTTCCCATCAGTTTCCCTTGTTGTTTATTACAAAATAATATAAAATACTTAAAGCGCCTGCGATCACAAAAATACCAACCTGCAATGAACGACCATCGGACCAGAATTCTTGGGGTTGTACTCCTTCACTGTTTTGACAAAATTCACCACTTTGATGGGATCTTGAGGCAAGCCCATATCAGGCCATGTTATGAAATGATACTGACGAACATTTCTGATCCCTTCATCCTATAGTGTGGTAAAAATAGGATTGTGAGTGTTAGAGTGTTACTTATGCCGTATTTTTAACATATAAGGATAGTTCAAAAAGTTTTGTTTCTCAGCAGTTGGGGCTTAGTGTGTACATAGTTCAAACTTGTGTGTTGCATAAAGGCCATTTTAAATCTAGAAGTAGGCCGTCCTGTCATGTTTAGCCCTACTGCATGAAGACACTTCTCCAGAGCTGATGGTTTTCATGAAGAGAGGATGCCATCAGTTCTAAATCTAAAACAAGATAATATTTATTTGCAAAGTCTTTCTGGGTTGCTTTTATCTTAAACAAGTTATAACAAAAACAATATTAATATGCAGTTCTTATAAAGCACGTTATCACACCTGACGGTGTCTAACAAAGTGCTCATTGTTTTTTGTATGCAGAGCTATGTCAAATTATATAAACCATTTATTTACAAAGCACCAGGTAACGGTTTACAAGATGCTGTGGTGCAAGACGCAGTCAACCATACCAGAATTAAGCACCGGGGCGAACACCTTCTCTTAACGATAACTGGGTTCTTTACATCCATTACACAACACACGGGACCTATATGTCTTTACGTCCCATCTTAAGAACAAACCAATAATGGTGAAGTGTCGTACTTAAAGGATGGGTTTACCTTTGGTAATTACTTCAAAAATTAAAAACTTACTTGGTAAGAAGCACTGCAGCTGTTCATAATGTATAATATTTTGAGAAACGATTCCCTTCAAAGGAATGTAGTTTTAGAGAGAGGGATTAAAAAACATTTCAATCTGAGAAACATTTCTGCATGAAATTGTATTCCAATTACGAGTTATTCTTCTCGAGTGGATATAACCGCTCCAGATTTACGGCGATACCTCAAAAACACTACCACCTTTTGAAATTAAACTTTCACAGGTTAGTTTTATTGTATGTACCTACATTTATATAGAATTAAAACAATCAAACAGATCCAATAACCGAAGGTATGCTTTGCCTTTAATGACACAAATGTCAAGACCGGGAATAACCCACACTCTGCGGATCAAAAACACCAGAGCTTGAGTCGGGTTCACTTGACTGCTTGGCAATTACCTGCAATTTCAGACTCATCATGAAATCTCGAACGATGTAATCTGCATGTGTTTCCTCCTTTTTCAAACAGACAACATAATCACCATAGCATGCTGTTTTGTCTGGCCAATACTTCTCACATTTTCCCTGCAAGTTAGAAAAAGAGAATCATCTTGAAAAAATTGCTTCAGCTGCACTAAGGCAAATGTTTTCACCTCAACGACTGGTGTCTCTTTAAGACAGACAATTATAAAACAAAATAATTAGGTCAGGTTTATTTCACTTATTGGCATTAAGTGAGACATGCAATGACATGACAATTGCTATTTTGTTTTATGACTGGACTGAAATAATAAGGGTTCTGACCAAAAACAAATTGTATCTTTCAAAGGGGCACCCAAGGTTTTCAATGTTTTGGAGTACTACTTTTTAAGGCCCCCCTTCATCCACACAGTATTAGTAACAATTGTGTTGGTGTTCATTATTATTATTATTATTATTTATTTGGCAATTTCACATAAAAATACAAAAATACAAGAAATTTATACATACATCTGGAATGGAAAATAAAAAACCAGTACAAATTTAAAAAGGAGGCAGGCAGTAAAAGAGAAAACAAAGTACTCAGACCGAGGACAACAGAAAGACATCAACAATCCAGGTTTGCCAGGACTGACAAAAGTGCCTGCACTGTCACCAAGAGGTGTGTCAGTCCAACCTGGATAAGACAAGGGACAAAAGGACAAATAATGGCACATAACAAACAGGCGAACAAACAACAAACAAACAAACAAAAGAACTAACCAAAGAACGAACAAAACAAACAAGCAAATCAACACCCCAAAACACAAAATAACAAACAAACAAAACATGCAAACTGAACAAAAAAAAAACAAAAAACAAGAGCATGGCAACAAGACAACAAGAAAAAACAGACAGGATGAAAACAATTTTTTTACAAAACTGCCGGAAAAGGATTTAGTTGGAATATACTGCAACTTTTAGTTTGCCTTTAAATATGTTGAAATTATCAGTTAAAGGAGAGTTTTTTACATCAATAAGTAAAGCAGACCACTTAATTGGAAAAGAGAAAATGCAGCTGTTCTTGGTTGAATTTTACTTGAAGGATAAATGATTAAAACAAAGCTTGTCAGTATGCCTGCTGTTGATGGTAATTAAACTTAAGATAGGAACAGTGTCTCTTTGATCATTAATAAGCAATTTGGAAATCAAACATAAGCTTTGATACTCTCGTCGTTTACTAAGAAGGAATAAATTTAAGCGAGCAAGTCTAGACTCATAAGGTTCATTTTGGCGTCTCTGTTTTAGGATCATTCTGGTGGCTGTCCGTTGGATTTTTTCTACAGCCTCAATATTTTTATGTAAAAATTGATTCCAAATTGGAGAGCAATAATCTAACACAGGCAAAGCCAGAGACTTATACAATTGCAAGAGAGCTTCAAGTGATGAATGACCAGCTACACTGCGGATAAAACCAAGTAATCTATTGCACTTGGAGACAGTGTTTTGAACATGATTATCCCAAGACATTATAGGACAATGTGACTCCAAGCAATTTTAGATAGTCAACTGTTTCAAGAGACTGGTCCTGCACATAGTAAGTAGGTTTAGATCGAGATCTACTACGATTCAAGGATAAAACCTTACATTTGGAAATATTCAAGGTCAGATAATTCTTTTGAGACCAACTTACAAGCTGGTCAAGATCATTTTGTAAAATTGTTTCATGTTCTTGCGAATTCACAGATTGGTATATGAAGGTGTCATCTGCAAACTGACCAATGGAGGAGTTTACATGGAGATGTAGGTCATTAACGTAGATGCTGAAAAGAAGTGGGCCCAAAACTTAACCTTGAGGAATTCCAGACTCCACTGGTATCCAGTCCGCAGAATGTCCCCCAAATACAACTCTTTGAAAACGATCACATAGAAAGGATTTGGTCCATGCTAAGAGATGTCCGGAAATACCATAAGTGAGTTCAAGTTTTTTTAACAAAGTCTGATGACAGAGACTGTCAAAGGCTCTGCTGTAGTCCAAAGAAATGATATCAACTCTAGAGTTTGTTTTGTCCAAGGTTTTGAGCCATTCTGTTGTGCAGTTTAGAAGGAGGGTGTCACATGAAAGACCAGGCCGAAAACCGTGTTGCGAGTTGGTCCATAAACCATAATTATTCATGTGATCCCGGAGACTTTCACAGACGATGCTCTCAAGTAATTTGGAGATAATCGACGTCAGTGCAATTGGACGATAATTGTTTAGTTCCATTTTATTACCCTTTTTAAAGATTGGTACAATGTTGGCTTGCTTCCATCCAAGAGGTAATCGTCCAGTGCTCAAAGAAAGATTGAATAGACCAGCCAGAACTGGTGCGATTTCCTCTGGGCAGAGTTTCAACATCGATGAACCTAATGAACATGATTGCTTGCTAGCTTTTTAAGCAAATTTGAACAACAAATATGTTTTTGTCTGTTGATTCTGCTGTAGAAACATCAACATTTTGAAGCTGTCAAAGGCATACACAGCCTCTGACCCCTCGTTAAAATGTTGAAAACTTTGAACCGCCTCTAAACTATTTATCACCAATCATTGACTTTTCCCCCCTTTTTTTCAATGGTCTCAAATGAAAGTTCCTTAACTCTGTAAAAATAGTTTGTTTACAATTAAATCAATTTTCTACCTCAGGTTGTTACAATTAGGAAAGAAAGTGGTTACTTCCCCCATCCTTTCACCTCTGTGGAACCCGGTTTGAATCCCACCTCAGACCAGAGCCCTGCATGTGGATTGGGTTCTCAGTCCCTACCTGATCGCTTGGCTTTTCCCAATTGGTATTTTCCTTCCACATCTAAAACTTCTTCTCGTTTCCTTTTCATCCTGTTATTGACGCTAATTGTGCTGTTGAATGTGTTTTAAAATAAACCAAATAAATAAACGAATGCAGCTTGAATTACCTTGACTCCTTCTCGTAGGTTGGTGAGCATGACAATCTTAGCGCAATTCTCCTGCCATATCATCCTCCACATGTCACAAACGGAAGCCTTGTTAGGACCTAAAATTGTGATATATAAAATAAGATGAGATGTACTGACAGTGAAGGAATAGCTGGCATTTCATACCAAATGAATAAATTCATCTAGGAAAGAGTCCTAGTAATGGCCTTCTCAAAATGAATGTTTTAATCTCAGAAAACTTTCTTCTAACCTTTTAAGTAAAATTATGAAAGCTATTTAATTTCATGGGGTTCAATTTGTTTTACTTTTTCAAATTAAATTTTTGAAACACAAAAAGGTGAAACCAAAATCAAACTACATTTGTGGTAATGGAACCAAAGGATGCCTAATAGGTGAGCTTAATTGCAAGGCTGAGGAAACATGTTAGGACAAAGATGCTTTCTATTTGAACCAGAGACACTGGGGTTAACCCTCTATTCTTCCACAATAAGTGTTCTGGGTTCTTTTACGTGCACTATCGATCCTAGAACACGAGACTTATGGCTAACTGTCCAATCCGAAAGCGGATCAATTATGGTACAGTATCTTGCTCAAAGACACAAGTGCCACAACCTGGACTTGAACCCACACTCAGAAACACAAGAGCTTGGGTCCAGTGCTCTTAGCCGCTCGGCCACCACATGCCTCAAATATTTTCATATCAGCTCATTTTTATTAACTTTTTGTGGTTTAAAGCCCTAAGAAAAGTTGCATTAGTTTTTTTATTATTTGACTCACCTTGGCTGGCTATGTATTTATTCGGTTCGTTGAAACCCTGTAATCATAAAAGGGAAAGCAAAAACAGTGGTTACATTATGTCTGCATTTCTACATCTCGTCAAAACCTTTTTGTTTTGGGTGTTTTTGCTTTAATTTTTTTTTTTTTTCGGGGGGGGGGGGATGATATTGGACTGAAACCAAAGCATCTCTTTAATTATTTTATAGCTGAACTCTTTCAGGGAATTTTAGTTTTTCATTTTCACGCAGCCTGTATCTGTGTTAAAGTTATTCCGCCATAATCACAACTTGTTTCAGTTCTTTCTAAGAGTTTGAGCAGGATATCATTGATTCTTTACAGGCTTACAGGGAACAGATCATTATGATTAACTTACATCCATGTAACTTGCATTTACATAATCCGAGTCTGGTTGATCGGGTAGTTTCTCAAGCACAACGCGAGAAAAATCATCTGTGGTAAATAACAAGTTCAGAATCAAATTGAAAATATTTCCCAATTATCTGGACTGGCACCAACACTATAGCAAGGCAAAGTGAAAGAAAGATGGAAAAGGGGTAGACAGAGAAAGAGGTGGGAAGACAACATCAAAGAGGGATGGAACGGCCTAGAGTTTGCCAACTCACAGAGGGCAGTGGAGGACATGCGGAGAGACATGGAGGAAGATGTTTAAGCATTTTTAACTCACAAGGAATGATGTTAGCATAGCGATTCTTTTCCTTGTTTTTGTCGTCCTTTGCTCTTTCAAATGAATGACGATCCGAATCAGGCAAATTCTAAACATTGAAAAGAAACACAAAAATGATTATATTCAGCTTGCTATTCTTAATAGTCATGAGGAGACAATTTGGGCCACATAGACTCACTTACATCTAGCAGTCAACACATATTATATTATTAGCTTATCACATAAAACTCTTTCTCAGCATAATCATTAGTGTGTTTTGGCCGAGGCAGTCAAGCGCATCGTGAACTCATGTCATGGTGACTGTCATCAGGATGTGGGTTCGCATCCCTATCATGACATTTGTGCCCTTGAGCAAGACACTTAACTATAATTGCTTACCATCATTACCCCCGGTAAATGGGTACCTGCCAGCAGAGATGTTTCTTGAGAGTAACTTAGCTTAATGCGCTTCTTACTTAGCAGCACAGGCTGATTAAGATGGTTTAAGGAAACAAATAAATGGAGAATTGACCGGGGTAATAATGTTCAAGCACAATGAGCATAACTGCATGACAGATTAGGCAAAAACAATAAAATAAATAAACAAACATAAATTAATGCACAAGCCCGAGTAGAAGACCGTTAAATACAGCACTTGCGGTCCGTATCAAATGAGACCAAAGGTCGAGTCCGATATGGGATGCATATATATCTTTATTCCACCCAAATGTGCGTGATAACGAATTTATCGTCCAGTCAGCAACTTCAGAAAAATTTTAAGGATAAAACTCAAACAGAACAAAAAAGTTCCTTCATTTTTTATTCAGGTGTGATATTTGGCCTTTGGAAAAAAGTAGGGCAAAGTAGTAAATGGGCTGGTCTACATGATTGGACTTTTATATAGTTTCTATGCTGTTTAATAACCATTTTGCCAGCCCTTCTGAAGGGGGGGGGGGGGACGGAAATCAGACCTAGGAAGTAGGAAGACTATCATGCCTGTTTATTTAACTTGTCATCAGGTTTCAACCAAGCCCATGCAAACACCTTCCATAAATGAATAATCTACTCTAGGCACTACAAATCTGAAAGCTGTTTACTCATAAATTGTTACGCCACACAGAGCTGCCAACATTTGCATCTTGTAATCAGGGAGATTTTGACCAATCAGGGAGATATTAAGAATTGCATTAACGTAATGGGGAACAAAGTTTCCATAATCAGGGAGATTGTCAAATTTATTCATCAGAACATGGAAAGATTGGTTTATTTTCAGTGAGCTTTCTGCAGAATCAGGGAGAAATGGCAGCAGTGCATGATAAACTGCAAATCTACTGTGCTTCCGCTGTGATGATCCACTGTAAAAAAAAAAGGGTAAAAATTACCCAACTTTTTACCCAACGTTGGTTCAAATATCAGCCCCACCAGTATTGGGGCAATTATTGCCCAACAGCCGTTGGGTAAACCATTTACTAAATTATTGGGCAAACCCAACTACACATAGTTGGTTAATTCTAATTACACAGCTGTTGGATATGCTTTGGATACCATTTATTGGTTAAAAGTATTTGTTCATATACTGGGCACTTTTCAACCAACTGTTATAGTGAATATTTTATTGAATTATTGGGCTTGTTTAAAGTATATATCCATTCATTGGTAATTTTTTTCACCAATTGTTGGTAAATGTTGTATCCAATTATTGGGATTGTTTAAATTTTTGTGATAAGTCGTACAACCAGGCATATAAACGATCTTTTCCACAATGGCAATCGGTGGCGAACTGTGCCCTTGGCGTCTCTCTCACAAACGTGAGGTTGCCCAGTAGTTTATAGATGCCTTGGAAGGTTAGTTTTTAACTAAATAAAGTTTGTTTCCAGTTCAGTTGTTGTACACAGTCGTGACAGTTGCAGTGCAAGCAATGCAGTGATAGTTCCATGCATGTATTGTCTTACATGTACATGTACATGTACTACACACACATACAACACAACATACACGCATACATGCCACGGGACGCGGCGTTGCACATAACGGCATGATAAAACTGAAAATAATTCAACGGTAGTGTCACTGTGTTGCTTGCTCTGCAACTGTCACGACGACTATGTACGACTGAATAGGAAACACAACTTCATTTTTAGTTAAAAACTAACCTTCAATGTGGATCTATAACCACTGGGCAACCCCGCTCGTTTAAGAGAGACGACACAGTCACAGCCACTCCTCCACTCGCCATGTTGGAAAATATCGTTTTTATGCTTTTAATGCACACACACGGCGTTTGGCGGGAACAATGCCCAACTTTGGGGTAAAATGTGCCCAGTTCTTGGACAACTCTTTGATCGTAGTGCGCATGATCGGACGATTTTGCCCAACTAATGTGTATAATTTTTACCAACAATCGAGATTAATTAAAATTACCAAAAAGTTGCCCAATACATAAGCAAAAGTGTAACCAACAATTATGATGAATTCAGATTACGAAATATTTGCCCAACACTTGCCCAACTTTTGTTCCGCTTCTTATACAAAAAATGGGCAAACAAAATGTTTGCCCAACAACACCAATTATTGCTTTCGTTGGGCAATTGTCGACCAATAATTGTGGATGTTACTTTGCCCAACAAATGATTTGACCAACGTTTTTGCAGTGTCGGCATATATAACCTGCAAGAAGCGTCTATGTGTTGTTATTGGGGCAATAATATAAGGAGCTTTGAGGGGCCTGTTTGGCGTAAAAAGCGCACAATAAATTCACATATTGTTATTACAGAACCATCATTATCCACACTCACCTCATAGTCAAACAGAAACCCGTTGCCTTCCTTGTACATTTCCTTCTTCTTGCCGACATAATCTTTGAACTCTGACAAGGGAATCGGGAAAGGAGCCGTAAATTGCTTCTTTTTGTTAAACGGCTTCAGTCTGGCTGGTGTAGAGGCTGGTGTAGAGGGTGGTGGAGTGGCTGGTGCAGTGGCTGGTACAGTGGCTTGTGCAGTGGCTAGTGCAGTGGCTTGTGCAATGGCTGGTGCAGTGGCCAGTGTGGTTGAAGTAACGCCATCAGTGGCAACAACACTGTATGGATTTTCTGGTTCTGACGAAATTTTGCTTCGTCCCACTCCTGCTAACAAAACGAATTCCAGACATGTTTGACTAAGAAGGTGTCAACAAAAATCATGTGCAGAACTTGTTTATAATGTATGTATTGTTTGATCAATCTTTTGTAGTTTAGATGCTTCAACACATCTCAATTTTTCGTAGCTGCCAATGACAAAATATGGTCCGGACTTGACAGTTTTGTTAAACATAGTTGCACTTCGGCCGTTGGTGGCATGTCAAAATGACAAACTATGACGTCATCTGTGAGGTGTTGCTTTGTATTGCAACAAAGCAACTTTACAAAAGCAGATTTCGGCCGTTGGTGGCGTGTCAAAATGACAAACTATGACGTCATCTGTGAGGTGTTGCTTTGTATTGCAACAATGCAGCTTTACAAAAAGCAGATTTCTGACGTTGATGGCGTGTCAAAATGACAAACTATGACGTCATCTGTGAGGTGTTGCTTTGTATTGCAACAAAGCAGCTTTTACAAAAGCAGATTTCTGCCGTTGGTGGCGTGTCAAAATGACAAACTATGACGTCATCTGTGAGGTGTTGCTTTGTATTGCAACAAAGCAGCTTTTACAAAAGCAGATTTCTGCCGTTGGTGGCGTGTCAAAATGACAAACTATGACGTCATCTGTGAGGTGTTGCTTTGTATTGCAACAATGCAGCTTTTACAAAAGCAGATTTTCCATGAATAAAAATTACTTGTTGAGGGATAACATGAAAGAGAGAGTTTTTTACTGAGAAGCAGCAGAGAGAGGTGTTCAAAATTGTGACCTTTTACAATTTAAAAACTGGTCTAAAACTTGTTAAAATGATTTTCGGCAAAGATCACTTGTTGCTGTTGTTGAAAAACCCCACAGTTATTGTCATCTACCCACTTGACTTGTCCAAGGTTTAAAAATATGTGTTTAGTTTAAAATCATATTGATAGAATTTACAAAAAACTGTCGGTAGAAAGTGGCTCAAAGTAAAACTGTTTAGGGCAAGTGTATACTTTGAAAACCTGTTAGCCCAAAGTAAAATAAATTTTCAACTTTTTTTAGCTTATTAGTTTGACAAAATCAAGAAGTAGGTAGGAACTGTTTTTGTTTATGATAGACACACAGGGATGACAGTCATTGCTGACAGAAAAACTAGGATCCAAAAGTTATGATGTTAAAATGACAAGATGCTAACTTTTGCAACCCCAGTGGAGTTCTAGATTTCAAGGAGTCTCTGGGAACAGTATTCTCAGCACTAGAGAAGTAGATCAAGGAGCAGGATTTCTTTTTAATGTTTGAAGAAAACAACAGCAATGCTTTTCGCTCAGGCAGATGTATGAAAGCCTAAAGTCAGATTAAAGTCTAAAAGTTATCATCCTTACAGACAAACCTACACATTATTTTGTTTCCAAGTCAGGTTTCCTCTTGGCTTGTGAGCTACGGTGATCATAGTTCACTTATAAAGGCTTCATTGGTTTCATTATCAGAAATAATAATAAAAGGGATGTAAGTTATGACCTACCATTTACAGAGTTGAAAGAACGATGCACTGAGCTGCTGTTACGCCTTTTCTTCCTCCTGTCAAAGGTACAGTTAACAAAAATAATGAATAGATGAATAACTGTTACGGTATTAGCTTTCATTAGTTAGTTCTTTTATTCATTTGAAATGGTAAAATAGTAACCTGCTTAGCTTTGCTCAGCAGAAATTGATACTTTTCTGCTTAAGCAGCTCTCTGATATTGGGCCCTAATTTCATAGAGCTGCTAAATACAGATATTTGCTTAGAACCAGAAAATTATGCTAAGCACACTCAGGTTACCAGTCAAAATTGCATTTCACATGTGCCTACTGTGACTGGCTCCCTACTTATTTCTGCTTAATAGAAAATTGTTAAGCAACAGTTTGGGCCCATGTTTTTGATTTGAACATTTTTATCTCTCATTGAGGATCACTAAATTGTGAAAATAATAATTACCTTATTTGGAAGATCAAAGCAGCTGTAATACAAATCAAGACAAGCAGCATCAATGGAACCACAATCGCAGCTACCGAAGGGCTCGCTGTACCTTCAGGCACTGTCAAACAAAGATTATATTGTTTAAGTTTTTGAAACAAAACTATTATTGTTTCTAATAATCTATTGATGTTAAAATTAACATCTTCGACATCAATAGAAAACTAATTAGGTAACTAATGTGTAATTTATTGTAAAAGGGATGACACTGAAAAAAAACCAAAAAACAGTTCAGGATGCAAAGTTCAGTTTTATTCAAAATCTGGCTGCTCAGTTGTTTGTGAGCTTTCCAATTAAGACCAAAAATGCTATGATGATATTTTCACAAACTTGGACAATAATGTATCTCATAATTTTACCTTATACAAATTAACTGATGTGGCGAAGCTGAGTGAATAAAAAAGGTAGACAATGCACGAACCAAAAACATTCAATATTTGTTTTATAACTCACACATCCTTGTCAGTTGATATTTCATTCACAATAAATACAAAACAGACATGGACCCTCGTCCACCCCTCATTCGGAAAATTCTCAAAACCCTTTCTAAACAATGTGGACGACTCCATGTAGACACCAACCTTGTCCGTCGTGACACAATTGCCTTTGACCTTAGAGAATGATTATTTGGAAATGACCCTACAAGCGTCCAAATCGTCCTATATTTATCCATGTAGGACTCAAATATTTTGTACTGACGCAGCAGTATACATGGCAAAATAAAGGATGAAACGTGACATGTGTCCACCATTCAAATGACAAGGATCTGTGAGCAATAATACAATATGATGCATTGTCTGGTACCCTAGGAATGATAGCTTTTATTTTTATTTCACATAAAGGTACCAGACTATTGTTTTCCTTCCTGCATCAGTTTGAATAGCCTTGGTTGATATAAAGCAAAATTGTCACAATACGATCAAGATGAGTTGGTCAGCAGTAAATTACCTTCAACTCTGAGCGGCTCACTCCACTCAACGGCATAGTTCTAAGAAAAATGAAGAGAGATGTAACGACAACAGAACTTTAGCTTGTATCAAACTCATGTTTTATTCAACCACGTTTTAATTAGGGAATAACAGTGTGGGGAGCCGGTTTTCATTGCGTGGTAATGACCGGGTTGGTGGCTGGCCGCTGTTAATGGACCAAGCCGAAGGAAAAGGGTAATAATCATCAGAATTTGTGATTTTTCCTTCGTTGTTAATTTTGGAAATGTTCCAATCATGTTCAAGGGCCATTCTTTTGGCTGTTCACTTTTGCGGGGCTCCTAGTCCCTTGCACTTAATTAACTATATCAGTATAATGGAGATCAAAGACTATGTGCATATTTTGAAGAACCAGACTATGCGCTTAAGCACCATAAATAGAAACACTTTGGTTGGTGTACGGCTTTATGCTTTGCATGGTTTCATGCACGTCCCAGCTACCTTAAAATGATACATTGTCTGCGCGTTTACGCAAACGCATGGTATGCGCGTACACGCGGCACCATCTGTCCTTGTCAAAACAACCAAAAACAATACGCGCAAAGAAAACAGTTTTGATAGTTTCTGCACAACAAGCACGGTGCAAATATAACTTTTACACAACGTGCTTGTTTAGGGGCCATTTGTTTGATAGTTTACAGAGCCGGTCATTATGTTAATACACCCCCACGTGACCAGTCTTCGACCAATCAGAATGGATAAACTGTCCAAGGTATTTATTAATTCTTCATAAAATCTGAAGCACTTCTTTTATTAGTAAGAACAACAGCAATAAGCCTATAGACCCTCAGACTACAGAGACAGTTGCTATGTCAAATAGTTTGGGGCAAGCCTATATATAACCTCCAGATGAACACCCTGGTACCATTGTGCCAAACATATTCATTCAAAATGGTGTGATCGCCGTCTCTTACGTATACATTAGGGACCAATCATTTCCATATTTAAAAATCAAACCTATTATATTTGAATTTAATTATTATAGATTTGAATTCAAATTGAATAGGTTTTAGTTTAAATCTAATAGGTTTGATTTTTAAATCTGAAAACGATTGGTTCCTAACTACAATCCTAAAGATTAACTTTAAAATCTCTTACATTTAGAGTGTAACTACGTAAAAGCTTGCCCCGAATCATGTGATGTAACAACTGCCTCAATAGCCTGAGGAATTCAAATTTAAGCCGTAACTTGTGATAAAGCAAGTCATTGTGCCAGACATTACTCAAATCTAACTAAAAATGGCTTGTGTGGCAGAGAGAAGGCACATGTTGAATTGGTGCAAGGGTTCATAATGTCATATTGTTTGTAATAAAGAAATAAAAAATAAAAGGATCACCGATTCAGAAACCCTACTGACTGATCCAAGATAGATGTCATACTGAGTGTTGCTTTCCAGGGGTTTGTTTTCATTATTTCCCTGTGTTTCTCCGTCACCCACAGTGAATGTTGCAGGGAGATCCTTCTTAGGTAACTCTGCAGCTATATAATCAAGAGTTGGTGCAGTGGATCGTTGGTACCTCGATCTCCTGGTGTCTCTTCTAGTGACTGTCTTAACCTGTCGTACACCAACTTGCACGCCTCTACACAATACACACAAATAGTCATTGAGTAAGTAAAAAAAAAAAATTCAGTGGTTCTGTAACATTGTTGGAATTTTTTTAATTTTAAGCAATTTAATTTTTTTTCAATACCACTCCGAGGCAGTTTTGAAAACTATAATTTTTCTTAATTTTTTTGAGCAAGTTAGTTTTTTTCAAAAACTAAAATGATGCTTCATTAAAGAACTCATTAAAGAAGATGAACGAGACAAACTGAATGATGGTGCAGGGTATTCTATCGATTGATTTTAAGAAATGAAATTTGAAATGCTGAACAAAACATCATTGAATGTGACCTTTTAACTGGTCCTCTTTGGAATGTACAGACCCATTTGTTGTTAATCTACAACATCATGTTGAACATTTTGCTCTGGAAAATATCAATGAATGACATTTTAGCAATAATAATAACAATAATAGTAATAAATAGTTCTTATATAGCGCATTTTATAATAGCGTATCAGCACGCTTTACATTAGTGCCCTGGTCATTGGGCCAATAAAATTCCTTAAATCTTTCTCAGCTCCCTGGGGAGTATACAGCCCAAGCTGTCGTGGCACTCCGAAGCTTTTTCATACACAATATCAATCTCTACCCTCACAAGTACCCATTTATACCCCCGGTGAAGAAAAGCAATTACAGTAAAGCATCTTGCTCAAGGACACAAGTGTCATGACTGGGATTCGAACCCACACTCAGATGATCTAACCACAAAGAGTTTGATGCTCTAAACTGCTCGGCCCGACAATGTACGATTATTAAAATGTTTTAACGCGAGGTAGAGACTTGTAATATTTTCTCCCACTTTCATATAAGGACTCTATTGCAAAATGAGTGACTAACTACATTTGACTACATTTGACTTTAGAGTCCCTCTTTTAATGCTGAGAAAAGTGTGATGTCACAATACAAATCACTATGGTAACATTGACAACTTTTCAAAAGATGTATATTTGTGACAGTTCTAAAATGTCAGGGAGCTTTTGGAAAAAGTGTCAACAGCACTAGAGTAGTAGACCAAAGAGCAGAATGTCTTTTTATCTATGGAAAATACAAGCTACTTTTTCATCAGCAGGCATAACAAGTCTAATTTCAGATACAGGTTTAAGAAAGTATCTTCCCTAATTGTACAAAGGATTCAAATGAATACCAGGCCTGGATATTCATCTTTGAACGGGCAAGGCCAAGACCAGTGGGAAATGTCCTCTGTGGCCTCCGTGTAATTCCAGGTTTAAACATCATTTGCATCATTTCAACTTACGTAATGTACTGTGACGAGGATGGAAGATTCAAAGGTATAGTGACTGTGGAAGAAGTCAATTCTGTGATATCTTTTTGAGATAGCTGGGTCGGAGCAGGAAGATCTGTAAAGTCAAAGAAATATTTGTACCCAGGGAACATTTTCTATACAAAGAATCATAAGGGGGCGTCTCAAAATGTCAACAGAGATTCTGGTGGTCCAGTGGATCGCTGAAGTGTGCCTATCGGGAACATTCTTTTGCGCCTAGAATGTGCCTGACTTTTGAGACAGTCCCAAACAAGAAGATGCCACAATTGTGAAATACCAATACAAAACAATAGGTCTGCATTTTTGTAAAATTAAAATGTTACTATTAATGACTTGGATATATCAAAACAGCTGCCTTTGCAGTTTATATCACTATTGTCAACAAAACAAAGTCTTACAATTAAATGTTTAACTTTTGATCAAACACTGGAAATATTTCTGTACCTGTAATTTTCGACTGATATTACGGTCTCCATCAGCAGGATGACCTGGATGTAGCATCCGTGACCTGTTGGACACGTGATCCCAGCACCGCATTGTTTAAAGTTACATGTAAGAATGCAGGAGTCCATAACAACATTTAAACTAAATTGTGATTTGAATGCAATGTCCCACAATACCTGTCTCAACTGCAGTAAAAGCTTCTAGTGTTGTTTTCTCTCCAACACCAACACTGTTGAAACCTTTCAGTCGGAATTCATATTTTGTGGATGGTTCTAAACCGCTAATGTTATGGTGCATATCTGGTGGTTCTATATCGACTCCTTCGAATGACTTGTTGGGACTAAAGTTGGTGTCGTAAGGTTTTGCCAGTACTCTGTATGAAAGCTGTACATTGTTTTTAAAATAGAAAATAAAAAAAGACACTGATAAATACTTCATATTAACTTTTACACTTGACATCGCTACAAGTTTAATTGAGGCTTCAAGTAAATTTAAGTGAGGTTTCCAGTATATTTAATTGAGGTTTCAAGATAATTTACTAATTAAGGTTTAAAATAAATTTAACTGAGGCTTCACACAAATTTAATTGAGGTTCCAAATAATCTAATTGAGGTTCAAAGTATATTTATTTGAGGTTTCAGGTAAATCTTATTGAGGTTTCAAGTAAATTTATTTGAGGTTTCAGGTAAATAATTTGAGGGTTCGAAGTAAATTTATTTGAGGTTTCAAGTAAAGGTTTCAAGCTCTTACACTAGATGCATGTGGTTAGTCTTAGTACTTGTTATTTAGACAAATAGATCTAGAGTGCATCTCTGGTGATGATTTACTAATTGAGTCATCATCAAAATATCAGCTGCTGTGTACGTGACCACAAGCAGAGCTGACTAATTTAAGCCAGCCCCTTATAATATTGTTAACTGAATTAACAATAGTGTATAGCTGCTAAATATTCCCCAAGGGCAGGATGACATTGTATGTGCAGTGGTGGAAGAACGTTTGATTCCTTTAAGCTCAGAGACAGTGCAACAAGGTAGCACATTTCCAACCTTTGGTGTGTCTTGGTAATACACCGATGTGTGCAAAGCACTGTATACTCAGTACTTTGCAAAACAATTAAACTGCTGTTTTGTACTACAATGAACACACAAGAACATAGCAGTAATAAAGTTACTGTTGTAGAATAATGATTATTTTTTTATCAAGTACTGAAATATTGATGATTGGATAAAAACTTACTCTATATTTAGTTATAACACCATTTCTTTGCCCACAGGGTATTTCATTCCAGCTAACTGCAACACTATGCTTCGTTGTTGAAGTATTCCTGAATTCTGTTGGCGATCCGGTTGGCTCTACAATAGTAATTCAAACACTAAACATCAAATTGATTTCTACATCCTTATGCACAAAATTTGATATTGGGGATTTGTGCATAAAAGGGTTGGCGCATCGATCTAAACCTGCACATTTCTTCAATATTCTCTCTGCACCTTCAGACCTACGGGTCACAGTATTAGTCACTTTTGAGGATCCCTTGGTTTCATTACCAGAAAGATTTAAAATGAAATATAAAAAATGAATAAATTAACAGCAAGTTAAATCTATCCTGTTATTTGTTCGTATTACTAGGGGTAATTTACAGGCAACCAGTCCAAGGTAATCTCTAAGGAGAACGACATTCACCCTAAAACGTTCCTTTAATTTTTTTTGAGACATCGACGTATTTTAGGGACTAGGCTCTTGCATCTGAAGTGTTGCTTTTGCATGCAGAATAGTTTGTTGCCTCTAAATTGTCTGTGAAAGTTGCCAAGTGTCACATGGGCCTTAGTTACATCACACATGTGCAAAGTTGATTCTACTCCAGAATCCAAAGCTGTCACACTTTGCCTGAAATTTTACCTTAAATCACTCATCTCATAGGAGTTTCTTATAATTATTAGCAAAAGATCATAATTCTGCAAAGTCCAAGAGATTTAAAAAAACACGTGTAAGCAAAGTCAAATGATTAAATTTTTTATCACATACATCCTCAAAGAAAAACCAGCTCAATTTACTGCCTAAAATAGGCTTCTTGTACTCAGCGAGAATCCAAATTTTGAGAGGAATGATAAAATAATGACATCTCTGCCTTGCGGCCGATTTCACAAAGAGCTAAGACTGATCTAAACTGTGTATCAATCTTAACTGCTAAGCAAAGTGTGATGTCACAATACAAATCACTATGGTGATATTAAAAACTCCTTTTAAGATTATTAGTGCTTTGTGAAATCTAGCCCCAGGAGTTACAGATTTCAAGGGGCTTCCTGGAACAGTATCCACAGAGAACAGTTGCTAGAGAAGTAAATCAGAAGAGCTTGAATTTTTTTATATCTGTAGAATGAAATGGGTATTATCTCCACCAGGCAAACATAAAGAAGTCTGAATTCAGTTAAAAGTCTGAAAGTTCCCATCCCTAGCAGCTGTTAGATAATCTCCGTTCAAGAACTTACTTTTTTCAGGTGTTGTGTGTTCGATATAAATGTTCTCCTGAAATTCACCAAGTCCTGCCTCATTCCTGGCACGAACACGAACCATGTAGATTGAATTGGCCTCTAAAGAAGATTCTGGATGTGGCAAAGTAGACTGTCTCAATGTTGTGTTGTGTAAAGTTTGAAATTCACCATCCTCCTCTTGGCAAAGAACTCTCTTAACCAGTTGATACTGTATAGCATAATCAATGACAGGGCACTTGTTTTGAGGAGCTGGCCATGTAATGGATCTGCTTGAATCTTGCACAGAGCCGACTTGATAGTCTACCGATACAGGAGCTGAAAGGATGATATACAAGATCAGGTTGTAAAAGGTTCAATCTATGAACTATGTCATAGACAAAACCTTACAAAAACTGCCATGGCAAGTTTCAGTGACATTGCAGTACAGACAGCAACTTTATCAGACTGTTCAAATTTTTAAGTTTTCAAAAACAAATCCCCAGAAGTAATTTTTATTCTTCTAACTCGTAAAACTCTTTTTGAAATTCCCATTTTACAAATTTTATTTTCTTTGTTTCCTAACTGTTTGTTGAAGGCCTTTCGTTTTTGTTTTATTGTAACCTTGTAAACATTTTAGTTTCGTGACCAAAATACTATCTATAACAAATTGCAACCAAGAAACCATCTTAATTCCTTACACCGTTGGTGGAACACACAATGATCAAATTGTTTTATTTTATTTGCCAATCTTACCATAACACATTATGCAGTTTGGATGAAGACCAATTTGGCCATACGGACAAGAGTCTGCAAAAAAGTTGGTAAAACAAAAATTAAACATATTTAGAAAAATTTAGGCAAAGAATGTACACAAAAACTAATACAAAAAACCAAATTATTTTACTGTAAAAAAGTTATAGGATTTAAATGTCACACATTTTATAATCAAAGAAAACTTTGAAACAGATGTTTCAGCTATTTTTTGTCAACTTGTTTGCCACTGCTGATGACAGAGACTATGTGTGAATGTGAATGTGATTATGATAATCTCAGGAATAATGATCGCAGTTGTATTTTATGGTAAGGTCATGGACTGAATGGAAAAGGATAAGTTCAAAGCGTTAATGAAGTGTATGTACTTACTTTGGCAGTTTTCACCTCTAAAACCAGTTTGACACAATACACCAGCTGGGCATGTACCATTACCTTTGTAACAATCTACCTCATTGAAACAATGACATTCTTGGTTACAATTGACTCCAAACAGCCCAGCAGGACATTCTACACAAAATAAATTAAAAGATTCTTGTTAAATCAAGTTGAGCCGAGCTGTACAAAAAACCTTGAGTAGCATTCAGCCTTTCTGTTTCAATAACATTTGAGCAGTACAAAAAGCTTAATATATAAACTATAGAGTGCTAACTTCCTGTTATGTACGCACAAAATGTTTGAAACCTCCTGGAGGCAGACATGTTTCACGTATGTGCTTTAAACTACAGAATGAATTCAATTTGAAGAGAACATTTTGACAGCGAGAATTGTCCATTATATGTGCCCATGATATAAGTCTTATTTGTAACCTGTAATATTTGAGATTTGGATTTCATGTTTTAGTGCAGTTCGCAGTTACATGTATGATCAATTAAAGCAATGAAAATGGTTTTAAATGTAGGTCTAGTGTTTTTCACTCACTTCTATCTTATGACATAATTTTGTAGCATGTTTATTTAGGATTGAACACTTCACTAAATGTCAAAAGGGGTGCAAAATCTGCCTTAAAAGTTGACAAGAATAAATATTTTTTTTTAAGTCACAAGTCCTGGCAAAGACGCAAGTGCAATAAATTGGCACTGATGTACATTGATGGGTTACAATTGCATTCTCGTATGTATATTAACAGATAGTGAGTTCACAATCACGGCATATTTGATTCGATGACACACCGAAATGTACTTAAATATGCAAATAGCAGTTCATTATTAACTTGTCCATTCAACTTAACGCTGTTCTCACTGAACTGAAGTTAGCAAGAGTTGGGCCATTATTTTAAGAACAATAGTAGGTCCGTTGTTGGCAACTACAGACCGGTCAGTATATTAAGTGCAATATCTAAACTTTTGGAAAGAGCAGTGTACAATCGATTAGACAAATATCTTACCTCATTTATAATTTACAATCTGGGTTCAGAAGTTCTTATTCAACCGTCACTACCTGGATTTTCTCTGTCCTTTCTCTATGATTCACCTAACTGATTATATTCAATCTCAGATGTTCAAAGGTAATTATACAGGTATGGTGTTATTGGACTTGCAGAAGCCTGTTGATACTGTGAACCGTGTGATTTCATGCCCCGAAATTGCAAGCCATGGGTATTCATTCAGATTCTATTGATAGGTTTTAATCATATCTCTCAGATAGGCAGGACATCAGTGTGCATATCAGTGTGAATGATATGAAAATGAGTGTCCAATCTAAATTAATGTGTGCTGATGACAGTGCCATGTTTATTTCTGGTAAAGATCCTGAAGTTATAGCCGACAGTTTGAGTAGGGAGTTAGAATCATGCAGGCAGTGGCTGATTGATTTTAAAAAACTGTCGTTGCACCTAGGCAAAGCTGTCTATCCTTTTTGGATACAAGAATAAATAATTAAGCAATGATGAACATTTTAAAGTTTCTTGCTCTGGGAAGATTGTTACTCCTTCAAACTCAGTTATCTAAGCATTACACTTGATTATATTCTGACAGGTGAGAGCATTGTAAATTCTGTCATAAAAAGGCAGGTGCTAGATCGCAATTTCTCTATAGACATGCCAACTGTTTGAATGAGATATCTTGCAAAGTCACGCTGAACAATCTGCTCTCATTCAGAACTCAAATTTGGGGGAAAACCACATACAAGACAAGGGCTTGTATAGCTTGAAATTTTGACTGTGCCAGATTTTTTTTAAAGAATCAAATTGTGAGAAGATTTATCCCATTTGTCTTATGGGTGAATATAATTTGATACCCAACAAAATTGAAAGATATTTGTCAGACTCAAAAGTCAACATTTCAGCATCATTCTTTTTAATAGAAGATAAAGTACATTGAGATATTATTCTTGAAAAACACATGACCACCTTGTTTCAATGGTGAGTTTTCTGGCGCTAAAATCACTGGCCTCGGGCTGTGGTGCAGTGTAAATATGTCAAGCCCTGTCAAACATTGTAATTTTGACTAATGTTTTTCATCCCGGTTCTCTACATTGTCGGTAAAATTGAAAAAAAGGCTGCAAGTTGTAAACACAAATCCAATTTGTACAATATATTTTAAGCATGGATTATAGATCACAATTGTTCAAACAGAATTGAACTAACTGGGCATGTTAAAAGCGTCAACGATCGTGTTACGCAAAACGAGCCGAATCATGTTTTATAAGATTTTTCATGAAATGGCACCAGACTTTATGAAGGTTTCAAATATCCATGCATAAATATTCTATCTGGAACAGTTCTACAACTTTTGTTGTTCCAAGAATAAAAGGGACAGAGTGCAATACATTTTAATGACCAGAATTCATAATGGAATTTACTTCCTAAAAGCAGCAAATGCTCCAACAATCATTATCAATTTAAAAGGGTAGTGACAAACAAAACTCTCTTCTATGTTTTAAAGGACCCCAGATGAAAATAAGTCAAAGAGATATAAACAGCTTTTTGGGCTGTCCTTGGTTGTGTGAACGATTTACTTATCATGTATTACTTTGTGGTTTTGTTTATATTTGCCAAAGTATAATTTAAAAAAATAAATAAATGGCTGAACAAAATGTCAAGCTTTTACATAAGTTTGTTCATGAACATTTATGCGCCTAGCTTCAAACCGCAGGACAAGTTAGCACTCTATAATAAGCTTCAGATATCATATTTCTAAATATTATAATCTTGATATGAATGAAAAGGTTTGTTCTTACTTATCAATCAAAGAATCAAAGAGCGAGACAGGAAATGAATGCTGGGTGAAATAGAAGGAGACTTCATGTATGTGTAAGACATTTTAATTTTCAAGACTATTCTCAACAGAATCTTGATTAAAAACTTTGAAAACATTGCACTTGATGTTATAATGCTTTGATACATTAATTGTGGATCTAACTAATTCTTAATGCAATATTTTGTAATACATTTCATTTCCTTAAGGGAGTCATTACAATGACTGAACTATACAAACACGCCCTTACCTAAACAATACTTGAAATTTACATCAAAAGATTCCAAAGATTATCAGGAACAACAATGTACAAACAGTTCCAGTTCGATTTCACAAAGTGCTCAAATTCATCTTTAGATGAGTTACCAATATTGCCATAGTAATTTGTATTGTGATGTCACACTTTGCTAAGCAATTGAGATTAATTGGCATCTCTTTGTGAAAATAAGCCCCCAGAGCATTCATTTCATTGTTTTATGTTGTGTGTTGCACAAAGAGGCTCCTGCATTATGCTATATAAATATATCGTATTATTACTATTATTATTAAGCGTTACATAAGTTATGAGGCAGTATTCTTGTTTTAAAATGAATTGGGAACAGGTTAGTAGAGATGTGTTTACTGTGAGCTTGGTTTCCTTACCCTGGCAATTTTCTCCTGTGAAGTTAGGTGCACAACCACCACCAGTGTTTTGACATATACCAGTCGCTTTGTTACATGTCAAGTTTTCTTGGCAGTGGCATTTCAACTTGCAGCCAGCACCGAAGTAACCATCGGGACAACCTGATAGGATAACAACCGTGTCATCATTGCATGTATGTATGACGAAATTAAAAAACATTTTTGAAAAGGAGTATTTTCACTTGTTTTCCTTCACTTGATGGATGTTTTATGTTAACAAATAAAGACAAACTGTTGTGTGGTGAATATTTTTACAAAATACTCAATGAAAAACTTTTGCATCCATTTTGTGCCAGTGTATGCTCTGGTAACAATTAAAAGAATTGACTTTATTGCAATTACAGTAATTGCATTTATTTAGTATAATTTATTTACATTAAAATAAAGTTATACATAGCATCTAACAACATAAAGTAAACATATGTTATTTCCTTGTATTGTTGTATGTTTGATGAAATCTTTGCCAAATAAATTATAATAATGACAATAATAAAACTAAATATAATTTTTAAATTCTCCATGGATGATTTCGTAATTTTTTTTATATTGACACTGCTTTAAAACCAAGCTACATGTAGCTAATTTTGCAGCATTTTTCCTTTTAAATCACTAATGCAAGGCCTACTTGGAGATCCAAGTACTTGGTACTCAGCTGTTAGACTCGGTACTCAAACTCTTGTACCTCTACTCAATGGCCCAGGTACTCATACTGGAGTACTACGCAACCTTGCCCAGAAATTACTTGACAACAACAGTTTTCATTCATTTTGCTGTCCTCTTTTTAATTATATTTATTAAACTAACAAATTTGATAATTTTGGGGCCTAAACGACATGCTAGGCAAAATTGTGAAAAAAAACATACCGTCCTCGCAATTTCTGCCTTTGAAGCTTGCTGCGCATGTGCAACCAAAGGGATCTGGAGGACAAATTAGATTTCCACTGCAACCTGTAACAGGACGGCTACTACTACAAGTGATACCACAGTCTTGACCAATGCAGTTTTGACCATGCACTGTGAAAAGAAAAACATTCCCATTAAAGGTGCTGTATACGTTTGGTAATTGGAGCCTACTGATTGTGTTAATCCTATATAAATGTAGGTATATACAATAAAACTAACCTGTGAAAATTTCACTTCAAAAGATGGTCGCGTTTTTGACATCACCAAAAAACCGGAGCGAATATTTCCACGCAGGAAGAATATTGCCCATAGGAATACACACACTTCTCAGATTCAAATTTTGGGGAATAAAAAGTTATATTTTTTTTCCATAACCGCAGTACTTCAAAGTTAAGTTTCTCAAAATTCATTTTTATACTACCCAAAGCTGCTGTACTTCTTACAAGGTAAGTTTTTATTGCCATTAATTTTCAGAGTCATTACCAAACGTACACACCCTTTAAAGGTTTAGTAAACCAACGGCAACACATCAGCAAATGCTTGGTGTCAATATAAATGTCACTTGGAAAAGAGGTAATGCAGTTTTTATGCACTGACCTTTAATTGTGGAATATTAACTCTCTCTTTCAAAAAGCTACACATATCATACTTTTTCTTAAATTATTACTTTAAAAAAATGTTTCTTTCTTTCAGTGTTATTTTTGTTTTCCTTTTTTCCTTTCTTCTATCCTTAACTATGAAAACCTTTAAACATCCATTAGTAATGAAGTTTCCACACTTAGTACAATGGGTTTTTTCGTTGGTCAATCACAAGTAAAAAAGACAGTTGGTTCTTAAATGACATGAGCCGCTCATATTTCTCTCAGATTATTTAAAAAACAACAACATCCACTTACAAGTTTGACATGAGTTGCCACTGAATCCTGGTGGGCAGATACAATCACCAGTCACGTCGTCACACTGACCTCCATTATAACATAATGGACAATAACTATCGCAAGTTGGACCAAATTTATTGGGAGAGCATTCTGTAATAAGGAATCAAATATTCTGTCAACACAACAGCAATGGGTTTGATGAAATAGTGAATATGTTGTTTGATAGTCCCCTCCCAGTCCCACCCGCCCCTTGATAAAGGGACACTTGTCAAAACAGATCGATATGTCCAAAGTGACAATGGATGGTACACTCAATAAAGATTTTGGCCCAATCTGTTTGAGATATTGTCCAATTTCTTTAACTAAAATTTATTTCAACTTCAACTTTATAAATTATGTTATGACTGAAATTATTGAGCTACATGTGGCCTAATGCAGGGAAGATTTTTCCCACAGTCAACTACTTTCATAAATCACCCATAACCAGACCACAAGACACTGAGACAAGTCATTGAAACACAAATACTCCAAATTACTTTTTAACTGCATTTTATGCGAAGATGCGAAAGTCAAAAATAATTATTGCAACAGAAAGAAAAAAATTTGACATGGATATTGCTATCGAAAAAGTGGTTTATCAACAGCTTTGCGTTTGACCCTCCGTGAAATTAGGTTCATGCACATTGTCTAACACCAACTCATTACCAAAGATTAAAGACAATTTATAATAATGTAAAAGAGGTGTGTGTTTCAATGACCTCTCATCTAAACCTAACAAATTAAACTATATGGCAGATAGCAATAGTGATTATAACCTATACTAACTCAATGTCTATCACGTTCAATTTAAATACAGTTCTGGTAGTTTCAAGTCACCTTGTAAATTCTTACATGGTGCTAAGTAAATGGGTCTCGTTATTCAAACATAACTCACACACAAAAATGAGTGTCTGCGGGGTGTAAAAAGTGTTATTATTATGAGAAATGCGTATTATTGTATTATTTTAAAACCAACTTAATCTTAGAGTCTGATTGGTCAACCCATAGCAACAAGGGGTGTGATGTAAACCTATATCTAAGGCCCATCCTGCGTATCACGCTGTTTTAACTCCACGTATTGCACTATTTTAAGCTATACAGAAAATGTACAGCTGTCCCAACACCGGTAATTGCATTAAACTGTGCGTCAAGTTTGCTTGAACATTAATTTATTACAATGCACACTCGTGAAATACGGAAAAATATAGTGCATCTGCATCCCATATCTAACCTAATGGATATGGGACACAGAAGTGATATATTTTCTATGTTCCACTCATGCTTGTGCGATAACTAATATTACTATTAAAATGTGTCAGGAATGAGAAAGGAAAATGAATAGAAACTTACGTCTTACAAGGAGTTTCGTAAGTGCATGGTTCTGTAGATGACGTCTACCATCTATGTAGCATTCATAGATACCAGTATGATTGAGTTGGACATTAGGGATAAAGACACTAGACTGGGAATTCCAAGCAGTGACATCAACACCATTATGTCTCCACCGAAGCTCAGACAGTGATCCATATTGCTGCGTCATTGTCAATGTTACATCCTCTCCAGCACTCGTAGTCAAGGTGGGTGAGGCTGGAGATACATCACCTACAATCAATAATAAACTCAGTTGATGGACCGTTATATAACTGTGTCATTGTCAATGTTACATCCTCTCCAGCGCTCGTAGTCAAGGTGGATGAGGCTGGAGATACATCACCTACAATCAATAATAAGCTCAGTTGATGGACCGTTATATAACTGTGTCATTGTCAATGTTACATCCTCTCCAGCACTCGTAGTCAAGGTGGATGAGGCTGGAGATACATCACCTACAACCAATAATAAGCTCAGTTGACCCAATTAACTGCCCAACTTATATCTGAATTCAATATTTATTTTTAAGTGCATGCTTAGGCCTAAATGTTTCCCAATAAATTATCCAATAATGTGATTTAACAGGAGGATCTAAGTTACCATGTCTTCTCTTCCATTCTAGTCAAGATAATGTCAAATGCCTTTAGATTAGGAGCTTTGGGCTATACAACTAAAAGTATTTGTTATGAAATAAATGGTTGGAAATGGTTTTAAAGTAAAATATAATGATTCACACAATATTCCCTTGAAATTGTGTGGTTTTCCTTTTACTTTGGAACTAACACAGTCCATATTTTCGTAGAGCCCAAAATTTGGTTATTTAAAATGGCCAACCATGTTAGTTCACAGAGTAAAATGTGTGAATCACATTATATTCTACTTTTAAAACATTTTTCCAACGTTATTTATTTCATAACAAACACTTTTTATGGTCTTAATAAGCACCCAATCCATAAAGCATTCCAATAAGTGTATCACTCACCGTACTGAGGTAGAAGAATTGTAGTGATCTTCGTTTGGGGTGAACTGAATTCACAGTTATACGCACCAAATCTACTTAATCCAGAGGCAGCACGGAAACGTAATCGAGTGGAAGCAGTTCTGGTTTCAATGTAGCTGTCATCTGGTAGGTCAGTACTGCCACTACCCGTATCCAATGCTCGACTTATTGTGACTGTTGCATCTCTGTACGTCCTGCCACTGCTCTTATAACCACCAATAATATGGTCAATTGTAATTGTATCAAGAAGCGGTCTTACATTGTAGCAGGTAAAGTCAGGAATCTCCCCTTTAAAGAAGGAAAACATCAAATTATGTATTAAAAACAACCCAAATCACAACAGTTTCACACTCAGACTTTGTAAATTACATTGTTTATCAGTAAACTTAACGAGTAGTCAATGGCAGCTGCAAATGATTCCCTTGCAATGGTTGGGTCTTATGACAATACGCAAGGGGCCATTGATCTCTATTATATAATAATAATACGATTAGAGATCAATGCAAGGGGTCTAATTGTATATGACATCAGAAGTCCCAAAACAGCGCCGCATTGAGGTCAATGGAGACCTTTAATAGGCTGAGAGTTGTGCGCCTTATCAATGGCGGCCAATGCATTTCTTTCTGCTTTTTCCAAAGGGAAAGCAAATCGGAAATCGGACTAAAGTAGACAAAATATCATTCCTGACAAACTTATCAATGACCTGCTCAATGTCACATGCCAGCAAGAGTACTACTGGTACCACAAGAAGAGAGATTGATAATAAACTCAACAATGAACTTTTATTATCAAGTCAATGAAATTACTCATCAATAAAAACAAAGAGCTTCAATAACTAATTTATTGTTAAGATTAACCTATTTTTATGACATTCCTCTGCAGCAGGGGGTTCAATCTTTCGATGATCACCGAGTGGGTCTATTGTAAATTATCATTGGGTTGCAGGTGTCCAAGAGAAATCTGTCCCCTGGAAATTGGCTGAAGGAGGTTGATTCAAAAGAGGGCGCTCTCAGAAGAAATTTTTTCACTACTTCACCGTATTTGGGGGTGGGGGAAGACAGAATCTCCTGCCACAGCGGTTTCTATGGACCAACCATATCACAAATGTGAAAACTTTGTCAACTCGCAATTTCTATTCATTTAAGCAATTGGTGCGCACCGGACTTACTATATACACCTTTCTTTTGTGACGTAACATCCGCGAGTTTCGCCAACAAATGGTTTTATTCATCCGACAGGCCGACAAGATATTATTTTCTCTAAATTATTGCGGAAAAAGCGATCAAGGTCAAGCAGGAAAATCTTCCCGCCATGTATCCAAGAAATACACACACCAGGCATAATATTTATCGAGCCTGGCACCTAGGCCCCGTGTAAAAAGTTAAATTTTACCGAGTAGGACTAGCCCGCTTCAACAACAGTGGCTTCCTGTAGTCCGAGTTACGGACTCAACAACACTTTTTTCTAGCGTATGTAGGGTACAAGTGAATACTCATGTTTTTTTGTAGGTCAACATACTGTTACGACCTACTTCAAAAAACCCACACAGGTGGGGTGACAAAAACTGCTCCAAAATCCATCAAAGACTTCGGTTATATACTTTAAACTCACCTGAGATACGTAGATGTTGCCGGTTAATATGGTAGTAAAATTGTGTCAGATGCGTTTCCAAAATATGGAGAAATTTTCGGCTTAAACTTGAACCGATTTTCAAAAATGACCGCACGTGACTTCAAAGAATTTGCACAATCAGCAGATCGTGCACTGCGGAGAAGTTGACCCCATGCACAACGCGGAAAGCACCTCCGCACATTGCGCATCTACCATTTCCACCATTTGGGGGGTAAATTCATTTGTGTCCAAAGTATATTTTAAAAAACCGAGAAAACAACAAATCAGCAAAAACATTGTTGAGTCCAGACTTTTTATTGACTTTTCAATTTCAGGCTTTTTTGCCGACTTTTCAAAGGGCTCCAAAATGCTAAAATTTAACTTACCCTGTAAAACTTATAGGCTAGGCCTAAGGTTTTACAAATTGGTCTCAAAACTCAAAAACCTGTCCCAATGTGTATGTTTGTTCAAGCGCCTTGAGTACCGTATTGGTAGATTGCGTGCGTTATATAAGGCTATATATTATTATTTTTTATAGCAGGCAATAATATTGATATGGTTAATATTTTATAACCATAATGAAACTCCAACCCCCAACCATTGGCATACTGTCGGCAACGTTTGACCTTCATTGTTCAAAACATGAATGGCTGAATCGGGAATGACTGCCTTTTCACCTTTTGCATGGTTTGAACTATTTTGTGTTGTTGCAAAACTGTTTTATTTTCTTCATCATGAAAACATCACTCGCCCCATGTACTAATTAACAATTATTAAATACTATATTTAATATACCTCGTAATCAGAATAAATTTGTAAAGCCTGTAAACTAAGAATTTTGATTAAATTTGATAACATTTAACCAAGAGCTATTTATTTAAACAAAATAATAATAAAACTTCCTTGAGCACTATGTGCAAAATATAAAACTGATTCATACACTCCACCACAAAAGGCACCCTTTGGTTCCCAACAGCATAACAGACTGAGGCTAAGGTTTTGTTTACCAAAAAAGAAAGCGGATATAATTAATAGCATTAACAGCATAACAGACTGAGGCTAAGGTTTTGGCTACCAAAAAGAAAGTGGACATAATTAACAGCATTTTTACCCAGAGTTGGCTGACCCATTTAACTCTTGTATTAATCTTTAACAGGGAAAAAAAACCTTCGAGGAAGTACAATGAGGACTAATACAACACAATATTTTGGAACTGGATACTTGGCTTGAATTTGTAAAGCATTTTTTCTCTTCACACGAGTTTTTGGTGAACAATCTAATTATGACGATAAAACGCTTCCAAATGTCGTTTGAATAATTTTGTCATAACTTAATCATAACAGAACAGGTACACTTTCTATTTGATGCATTGGAACCTTCGTTAAGTTTTCGATAAACATTGCCAAACCAATACACTGGATTTCTAAACGGCAAATTAACATCCCAAACACACAGGCAAGATCAGTTTATAATTATGTTTATTTGTATACGTGTTTGTATAACAGGAAGTTCAACAACTGAAAAAAACGAAAGACGAACTGAGTTTGTTTTTATTAGACCATATAGCATGGTGTTTTCCCGAAGTAGACAAAGTATTTACTTTGTCAAGTTTGTTCATGTAGTTGTGTCGTATTTACTTTATAAAGAGTGGTTTTATGGAAATTAACAAGCGTCCATTTACTAAAATATTTTAATTAATTTGATTTTAAGACTCTCCTTTTATTAGTTAAAACATAAGTCTCCTTTAACTTTTGAAAAAATGTATTCAAGTCCCGCTCTTGTCAATTTTCCTTGTGGTTTGTATCTTGGTAATTGAAATAAAAAGTCGCAGACCCTGTTCCCAGGGTTAAATGGCTTCTGACTGACACCCCGAACAAAGATACCGACAAAACAAGGTGAACCCTCCGCTGCCGCTTCCCAAGTTGTATGATAAACCTATTAGGTGTGACGGCAGTTACAGGTTAAATGGCTTCCGACTGTCACTCCAACCACAAATATTCCGTCAATACTGGGAGACTGCCAAAAGAGGCCTATATAGCTCAGTTGGTAGAGCGCCAAGATATAATATTTCGTCTGATATAGCGCACGCTTTTGACCTAACTTCCTTCAGCCAACGTTAATTACCGTATGGGGGGGGGGGGGCACAAAAACACCGGGGGACATACCCATGACACCGGCACGTTCATCCTGAGGTCGCAGGTTCAAATCCCGCTCTAGTCAATTTGTCTTTGTTCAACCCAAAATTATTTCAAAGTTTTATTTAATAAAAGATTCCTTTTCAGATGTATTCAACTCCGAAAGTAAAAGCCCATGTCCGTTCTTGTGGTACACCTAGTAGTATTGGTAATGGCTTTGTACTAATGTGTTTTACAGGTGCATTTCTTGGTCAAAAAAAATCATTAAATTAAATGAATAGTTAAACACAAAGTTGTAATTATATAGTTTCTCCAAATAATCATATTTTAATGATGATGGCTTCGAACGCAATACAGTCTCGAGCTGCTCCTTTTTCAAAACTCGCGTCACGGTGACACGCGTCAACATGCTCAAGCAAGAAAAAACAAGCAAACAAAAAACAAATGGATATAAGGGAAAACATTATTTGTCATAAAAATCGTCTTACCTCGTGAAGTGTGTGGTAGAACTAGAAGGACCAGCAGGCCAAGTAGAGCACATCCAGACGCAGTCTGAGAGTCTTTCATCCCGCGTTGATTCATCGTATTTTGTGGTGACCTTTAATTATTTATTTGGAGCCAACATTTATTGTTCAAGGGAAAACTGCAATACTCTCTGTAATCGAAATAAATTAATTGTCGTCAAAACTTCAAAAGCAGACATCAACAAAGTTAAATCTTTCTTCAATTGGATTGGATGAATAATCATGAATATCCAAGTGCATTGCAGAAGGTCTAAAGCAACTACACGTTGGTATAACCTTCCTATGAGTATATATCACGCAAAGGAAAGCCAATTAATTTATTACTTTTGCCAAGTTTTATATTTTCCCGATGTTGTTGTTAGGGGCGTGCTACATGGTTTTGATGTTTTGTTCAATGGTTGGTTTCCCCTATATGGAAATCTTATTGGTTCGTAATATTAAACTCCAAGATAAATGGGATCGTGGGTTGTGAGGTAAACTTTCTATTATTCAACCTGAACGCAAAATACATTTACAAGTCACGATGAATGACAAAAAGGTGACCTTCATTGACCATGCAAATAATACTAGTAACAGTGTAGAATTTGTTTGAGGCCATGTCCAATCATTATTCACTTTTTAAAAGGGACAATCCTAAAAATAAAAGATGAATTTAACTTACCTGCCCTCACAAAAGCGTCCAATACGGAAATGAAATGATGAATTTTAAACACAATATATTCTTATGTTGAAGTTCCTATGGCTATATAGTTTGTACATTCACTTCCTTGTCAGAATTTCAATTGTGTGTGTGGACGCCTGTTGAAACCTGTACCTGACACCACAACACTGGCTGATACCAATGACGGAGCTGACAATAGCGGAAACACGCCGAGGAAATGTCCACACAGTTCACCATGAAGTGCTTGCGGAGTTTGTTTGTACAAAGGTCATCATTGCTTCGATCACATTTTCATCATGTTCAAAAGTTCATACAACGTGGCTGGACTAAACCCGGTGATACTATAAGAGAATAGAGTTAAATTGGTCGTCAACAGGTCAATTTCAGTGTAAAGGATTATGGAAACCATCATGAGGAATTTAAAGTCGAGAAAGGGACATTTTAAGACCCTGGAAAATCTCGGTTCTATTCTTCGATTACAGCCATTGAAATAAGCACACGTTATTACACATTTCTGGTAATGAAACCAAGGATGTCTCAGAAGTGAACTCACTGTAGCTCGCAAGCCTGAGGAAACATGTTATCAAGGGTGCTTGCTATGTGAACCTGTGAACCAGAAACACCAGGGTTTAAATTACCCCCCCCCCCCCCCCCCCATGATAAGTGTTCTGGTTTCTTTTGCGGACTACCAATCCAATATGGGACCTACAGCTTAATGTCTCATGCGAAGGACAACGCACCCATATCTTTCTCGATAACACAAGTGCCACGACTGGGGTTCGAACCCACACTCTTCTGATCAGAAACGCAAGAGCTTGAGTCCGGTGCTCTCAAACCCTCGGCCATGTTTATGCACAGACCTTCAAAATATAAACCTTTTTTTCATTGCTCAACTAAAACGCAGCTACCAGCCTGTTGGGTGGCGTGTTTAAAAACATTAAATTACAGGGAATTAATTTACTCTTCCAAAACCAACGATTATTTATAGCCCTTTAAAAGGATAAGGTTTCAGGCCCGTGCATGGGTTCTATAATTTGATATCGAGAAGTTGTTTTAACAATTATTTATTGGACGGTGTCATCACTCAAAGGTTTAATATTCAGGAGTACAGTGGCCTATTTGAAATTAAAACCACCGACACTTTGCAATTCGTTTGTTTTATTTTTGTGATAAGAGTTTTGTTACCACTTTGCACGATGTACTTTTATGTTTACATTTCTGAAACCGTCTTGGTTTGAGTTTGGGGCCGTAACAAATACATAATGTGCATGACTGTGTCTGTCCAACCTTTTCAACTCTACAATAAAAGAAAACATGTTGTGAACGTTTGTTGTCAAACACCCTTTGATCAGTTTTTGTAAACACACGTACTCATTTTCTTTATTCCATGAATTAAAATAGGATGGAAAATGTTTGGAGTGGACCAGTGAACATAAAGCAAGCCGTATTTTCGGCACGTATTCACTGCAACACAGCACCATAAGAATTGTTATGTGGCATTCATCGTTTGACTGTGATTATGTTGAATGTCATTGTATTTAAAAATAAACATCGTCTTTGAGGCAAAACAGCCAAGTGCATTAAACCATGACGGACGGCAACCTTGTGATTGTCACAGGACAGACAGTGACACACCCACCATGTGGAGGGTGTGACGTCATCAGTCTCGGTGCTCCGTAAAGTATGTCACGAGTCAGTTGTTGGTTATAGTCAATTACAAACGTTGAAACTAAAGGCCGTATCCGATTGGTGGCTGCAGCTACGGCTATGACTGTTGCTAAGGGTGTTGCTAAGGATGTACTATACTTCAACGCATGACGACACAAAAATCTAATCTAGCCTTAGCCGCAGCTATAGCCGCAGCTATAGCCGCCTATTTTGACAAGTGTTGAGTTTTTATTTTAAATGACATTCATAACTACAGAGTGACCCGCTGTATCGAAATGAGGAATGTCTCTGAAATCACGTTTACGTGTAATTCGCCATACAAAAGTTGTTAATAATAATAATATTACCAGTTCTTATATAGCGCATTTCACAATAACGTCTCAAGGCGCTTTACATTAGTGCCCTGGTCATTGGGCCAATAACATTCCCTTTTAATCTTTCTCAGCTCCCTGGGGAGTATACAGCCCGAGCTGCCGTGGCGCTCAGAAGCTTTTTCAAACACAATATCAACCTCTACCCTCGCAGGTACCCATTTATACCCCTGGGTGAAGAGAAGCAATTATAGCGAAGTGTCTTGCTCAAGGACACAAGCGTCACGACCGGGACTCGAACCCACACCCCGATGACTAAACCACCAGAACTTGAATCCGATGATCTAAACCACTCGGCCATGACACCCTACGGGTTAACAATAGAAAATCATGAAAAAACTACAAAAACCGATTCCGCAATTTCGGTGGTATTATTAGTTAAACAAAACTTGATCTTTCTTGTCGTGGTCTAACCTTTAACTGAAAATATGAATAAATCAACAAAAAGTACGTTTTCTTGAGCATGTTTGTACGCTTAGCAACAGTAGCTAGCTGCTGTTAAAAAGGATTATCTAAATAAACACATAGTAAAAAATGGAAGTGGCCTTGTCCTGTAGACTTTCTTCATTGCCCGATAACTTCGGACTGGAATAAGCTCCACAAATAGTAATGGTATTGCTGGAAAGACAATGAGTTACTTGTCTGATTCATCTCATCTCGGGCGTAAGAAAAAGGAACATGGAGTTGTTAACCTCAAAAACAATTAAGTAAAATTCTTACTGGAAGTGTGGATCCAAAAGGGCATATTCATGCATGGGGGTTGCCGACCAAACAACAGGACTCTATCATACATAGTTGACTTTCCAGAACGGTAAATTCATCGTTAAAAACAGTTCACGTCATTATGTTGGAAGGGGTGTGCACGCGTCTTCTTTTGATTGCTGTGATCGAAGTAAGCAGGATTCTTCGTGGAATTCAATGATATTTCCTCATCTTTGACAGGCCACAGAATAATATTACAAGTGAAGTGTGTTTTTACGAAATGTAATACAATAGCGACAATTTGAGGTTTTTTAAAAATTGATTTTCCAGAGAACAAGGAAACTGATTTCGAAACTGAAACAACAACACTTGTCTCCGGTACCATCGTTTAGAAAGCAACTGATAAAAGTAACAATATTAAAGTTCGCCATCAGTAGGCCCTATACCGAAGATTTATATGAATGATTGATATGAATGTGCACAAAAACCCTGACACAACTTCAACCGGGTTTTTTTTCACAAAAAATGCGATCAATTATAAACTGTTCAGGAACCTTCGCGTGATATTTTTTATTGGTAGCGGGGATGGGGCAGTATTCTTCCAAAACACAATGTGTTTTCCCTTTAAATTAAGTGATTTCGAACACATCAACGAACACTGAATGGCTCTCCGTGTATAATCAATTGGCTTGGAATTTCATCTTTGAGAGGGCAAGGCCGTTTTTAATTTGCAAAGGTTATTTCCAGTCCATGGGGAACTTTTGAAGGGGCAGCACAAGGCCAAGACCACGGGCAACAGAGGTCATGACCTCCATGGTCCCTGTGTAATTCCAGGCACGCAATGGACCTAAGTTTTCAAGCATCATAATTCTCAGCAATTTCTTCAGTAAAGGTTAGCAAGATGTGAGACAGCCAATGAAATTCATCAATAGACCGTGCATGTCTCGCGCGTGAAAATTTTTGGAACCACTTTAGTCCCAAGCACATTGATTTAACCCGTGAAGGAAACAAACTCGCGCACTTTAACGGGTTCCAATGTTCGAATACGCGCGAGACTTGCACAGTCTAGCCGTTCCAAATTCTGGTAGGATTACATTGTTCATTCATATTAAATTCAGTATCAAATCCTTGCTTTAAATTAATGTTATGGTGAATGTCAAACTATAGTGGGTTTCATAACATTAGGATAGAAACAATCAGGAAACTATTGTTTGTTGTAAAACAAATCCAAAACTGGTGGGCGGTGGCATACATCGCATTTGAATTTTCAATAATTGCAACAATGTAAAATGAATTGTGCATGATCTGACACACGGGATAGGCCTATCGGGCAACATGAATAGAGTAGTTGGTTTTTGTTAGACAACAATATGTTAAGTACAACAATACTTTTCCTGACTATGCGTTTATAAAGGGTGGTGTGCCTCAAGGTACGACATTGGGCCCATTTGGGTTCAAAATTGATTGACGATGGTGCTCAAATCACACGTCTGACCTGAGAATCGTAATGTTTCTGAGCCTTGTTATCTTCAGAATGACATGGATAGCTTTTTAAAAGAATCTGGTGAAAACTTACTCAGGCTTAATCCCATTAAGTGTCAGGCCGTTCAAGTCGGTTTTAGTACAGGCCCTATCCTACAAAATCTGGTGCTGAAACTATTTCCTACATTGACAAGGCTATAGAGGTTCTTGACATTATTCTTCAAAACAACCTTAAAATGGTCTGTGTACGTTTGGTACACTCTTAAAGTTAATTGCAATAAAAACTTATTGAATCGTACAGCAGCTTACGATAGTCTAACGTATTTTGAGAAACATTTCACTTCGAGGTAATGTGGTTATGTAAAAAGTTAGCATATTTTATGGCCCAAAATTTGAATCTTAGAAAAGTTTCTGTCAGAAACGCTGTTCAGATTATGTATTCCTATTAGGGGTATTCTTCCTGCGTGGACATTATCTGCTCCGGATTTTCGGCAATATCTCAAAAACGCGATCATCTTTAAAAACAGTTCACGTCATTATGTTGGAAGGGGTGTGCACGCGTCTTCTTTTGATTGCTGTGATCGAAGTAAGCAGGATTCTTCGTGGAATTCAATAATATTTCCTCATCTTTGACAGGTCACAGATAACAAGCGAAGTGTGTTTTGACGAAATGCAAGACAAAAGCGACAATTTGAGGGTTTTTGTTTAATTAATTTTCTAGAGAACAAGGAAACCGATTTCGAAACTGAAACAACAACACTTGTCTCCGGTACCATCGTTTAGAAAGCAACTGATAAAAGTAACACTATCAAAGTTCACTAACAGTATACCGAAGATTTAGAGTTTAACGGAAATAATACTTCCATACTGAAATGCCGCACTTGATGATATGAATGTGCACAAAAACCCTGACACAACTTCAACCGGTTTTCTTTCACAAAAAATGTGATCAATTATAAACTATTCACAGAACCTTCGCGTGATATTTTTATTGGTGGTGGAGGTAGCGGGGGTGGGGAAATATTCTTCCTAAACACAATGTGTTTTCCCTTTAAACTATGTGATTTCGAAAACACATCAACGAACACTGAATGGCTCTCCGTTTATAATCAATTGGCTTGGAATTGCCTCTTTGAGAGGGCAAGGCCAATTTCATTTTGCAAAGCGCATTTGTCCAGTCCATGGGGAACTTTTGAAGGGGCATCACAAAGAGCAAGTTCGAGTGCACACTCAACCCATGGTTGACCACTGACTATAGCAACGTACATGCGCAGTGAAGTACTCACGCGAACGACTCGTTTTGAAGTCTAGTCAACCATCGGCACGGTATTCAATATTTCCATTGCCTTATTCCGCCTTTTTGCTATAGTGTCACTGGTTCCCTTCTGCGCTCTACACAATCATGTTAGCATGGAACAAGGCTATCGGGATCACGGAAGAAACCATGGTCCCGAGGCTGGTTCCAAATGGTCGACCACAGTAGCCAACCAATGGTCGACCAGCCTGGGTTCGAGTCAAAATAGTTGACCTTTAGTTAACCATGGTGTGCACTCGAACTTGCTCAAGGCCAAGACCACGGGCAACATAGGTCATGACCTCCATGGTCCCTGTGTAATTCCAGGCACGCAATGGACGTAAGTTTTCAAGCATCATAATTCTCAGCAATTTGTTCAGTAAAGGTTAACAAGATGTGAGACAGCCAATGAAATTCATCAATAGACCGTGCATGTCTCGCGCGGGAACATTTTTGGAACCACTTTAGTCCCAAACACATTGCTTTAACCCGTGAAGGAAACTCGCGCACTTTAACGGGTTCCAATGTTCGAATACGCGCGAGACTTGCACAGTCTAGCCGTTCCAAATTCTGGTAGGATTACATTTTTCATTCATATTAAATACAGAATCAAATCCTTGCTTTAAATTAATGTTATGGTGAATGTCAAACTATAGTGGGTTTCTAAACATTAGGATAGAAACAATCAAGAAACTATTGTTTGTTGTAAAACAAATCCAAACTGGTGGGCGGTGGCATACATCGCATGACTTTGAATTTGCAATAATTGCAATATAATGTAAAATGAAATGTGCATGATCTGACACACGGGATATGAACAGAGTGGTTGGATTTTTTAATACAACAATGTGTTATGTATAACAGTACTCTTCCTAACTATGCGTTTATAAAGGGTGGTGTGCCTCAAGGTACAACATTGGGCCCAGTTGGGTTCCAAATTGATTAACGATAGTGCTCAGGGTTCTAAATCACACGTTGATGATCCGAGAATCGTTATGTTTCTGAGCCTTGTTATCTTCAGAATGACCTGGGGAGCTTTTGGTGAAAACTTACTCAGGCTTAATCCCAGCAAGTGTCGGGCCGTTCACTGGGTTTCAGTACAGTCCCTCCCCTACAAACTGATCTTAAAATTGTTGCTGAAACTATTTCCTACATTGACAAGGCTAAGGTTCTTGGCATTATGCTTTAAAACTACCTGAAAATGGTCTGTGTACGTTTGGCAATAAAAACTTATTGGTCAGAAGCCTACAGCAGCTTACGATAATAGTCGCATTTTGAGAAACATTTCACTTCGAGGTAATGTGGTTATGTAAAAAGATAGCAGATTTTACGGCCCAAAATTTGAATCTTAGAAAAGTTTCTGTCAGAAACGCTTCTCAGATCGGTATTCCTATTAGGGTATTCTTCCTGCGTGGACATTATTCGCTCCGGTTTTTCGGCGATATCTCAAAAACGCGACCACATTTTGAGATGAAATTTTCACAGGTTAGTTTTATTGTATATGTTTACATTTATATAGGATTGAAGCAATGGAACGGTTCCAAAAACCAAAGTAAACTTTGGGATGCTCAAGTTAATGATTGTTACATAGAGCTGATTGACTAATTATGTTAAGATTATTGAACGTTTTTTATTTGACTGCAAGGAGTTAATCCTCTTTATCTGACCGGAGGATGGATTACTGCCGTCGGTTTGTCTAAATCATCCCGTACCAATGATATCTTCCCTCCATCCAGGTTGTCGAATCATGGCGGATGTTTTCGGAGTTCATCTAAACTTTTCCAGCTCCGTGTCAGAACAACTCATTTTCAAAAAACCCCAATTCCTTATTTTATTAATTTGCAGTGTTTCGATGTTTGTAAAACTGTTTTTAGGTTTCATGCTGTATTCCCCCGTACTTTCAGTCATTGCTCAGTCATCGTTTATTGCTAATTTTATTGATCGATGCATGACATCCATTCCCGATTTGTCTTTTGGTGTGTGTTTTTAATAATAGATTTTGAATCCTACTCTATATGTTTTTTACCGTTTTTACTATATATATGTATTGATAATTACTGATTGTAAATTACATCCAATTTAGCCCTTTGGCCACGAAAAGTGAAGTTAAGAAATAAAATGAAACAAAAAAGAAAGAGTATATGAAAATGGACGATACATGTTTTAAGGACAGGAGTTCATCCGCAAGCTAAACTGAAAGTTGACTGTTTTAGTTGTGTATATACAGTTACGAAACGACCATGGTTTCGATCTCGTGAAAGGCTGATAATAGACCTTTATCATGCTGCCATCTTGGTCAAGTTCCCTTTATCCATTACCAAAAATGAATTATATAATTGCACTGAAAAGGACAGACTAATTTTTCTTCCATCCTCAGTTAGGATGAAATGTGAAGTATAATCATAGTTATTAGTATTATTTGAAAAGACTGGGAATTGTTATTTTTTATAATTGAAAACAAAAACGAGCGACAATTTATTTGTTTAAAGAGTGATAAGAATCGTACATTAGGTACACAATAACTTATCGTGTAAGTACATGATAATTCCACACTTATTGTGTACTTACAAAATAACTTATCGCGTACGTACACAATAACTTATCGCGTACGTACACAATAACTTATCGCGTACGTACACAATAACTTATCGTGTACGTACACAATAACTTATCGTGTACGTACATGATAATTCCACACTTATTGTGTACGTACACAATAACTTATCGTATATCGTACAACATTTGACCTTACTTCCGGTTCAAATCGGAAGTTGAAAATTTCATAATATCTTATCTTATTCATATCTTTAAAACTACTGATCATTTCAGCATAGTTTTGGTATCAGGGTGTATAACGGTAGTCCTGCTCAAACTTTTGCACAGACATGACAACATTTTGACCTTAACCTTTGGTCAAAACCGGACAATGAAGCGCACATACCCACTCGTACCCCCCCCCCCCCCCCCCACTTTGATTGACAAAGCAATATGTACACAACGTTGAAACTGATGCAAGCTACAGTTCACGCGCTGACTGTGTGCACTGTCGTCGTCTTTGTTTGATTTGGCGGGAAACAGGTTTTCTCAACAGCGCCCTCTTTCGTTGGATATTTAGTAAACGGCGCTGATAATAAAATCGTTTTCGGGCTTATCTACGGAGTAACTCAAGATTGAGATTGAATTGAACATTGAAACTCATCAGATAATTGAACCTTAGTATCAAGACGACACAAACTTAATGACGTCATGATGACGTCATCGGGTATCAAATTACATTAAATTAAAGTTAAATACTTGAACAAATTATAACTCATGAACCACATATTGGATTTTGTCAATCTACACATCATCGGATAGGTCGTTAAAAGTTCGACAAACGCTACCCAGAACATTAAACCCTATGACAATGACTTCTGGTTCAAATCGGAAGTTGACAATTTTATAATATCTTATTTTATTTATATCTTTAAAGCTACAGATCATTTCAGCATAATTTGTGTATTAGGTTGTAGAACGTTAGGCCTGCTCAAACTTTTGCACAGACATGACAATTTTTACCTTTTCGTCTGGTCGAAAAAGGATGATAAAACGCACTTATCAGTTGACCCGATTCAAAGGAATAATTCACCCATTAATACAACACTGACTCCAACGATACCCGAACACCTTGAGTTTGTTTTACAAACTCTATAAGTCTATTTTTTGTTGTCTTAATACTTCTTCTCTCCGTCGTTTGTCCGCTAACAAAAGCACACTTCCCAAGCTCATATAAACTTTAAACTTCACATATAGTTAGATAACCATAAGGAGATGCAAATGCTTCAGTTACGTCATGATGACGTCATCAGGTGTCATATTTTTTTTTTACAAATTTTTTGAAATTTTGACTAATTATTACATGTCTTCAGTACAAAGGAAGCTATAGTCAAATTTTATTTTGCATCAGACTTGCAAGGTCCTACAAGGATAAAATGTGGAGTGACGTTTCCACGACGTCATCAATTTTCATGTTATGTCACCACCAAGGTAGTGTTTTACAAGATCTACTGTACGTACAGAACAACTTTGAAAACACGAGTCTGCTAACTCGGACGTAACTACACCAAACACCGAAAATTTACCTCTAGTTTTACATTATTATGCTTTTCTTTTTATATTTAGTTTCTTGGTGGGATTTCCTGATGGTGGAGACCACCAAATTAATACAGCACGAACAGGTATAGAACACTCGTTTTGCCTAGCGCCCTCATTGAAACAACCATGTTTTTATTTGGACACAACTATGCGCTGCCAGTAGTGACGATTTACACATTTTGAGGCAAATGTATTGCCACATTGATTTCAAATCATGAAAGCATGAGTTTCACAAGAACCTAGAATAGCTTCAACGTTAAGCACGTTAAGGAAAAATTTATGTACTTTCGAAACGGCGCACTGGAATTACCAAGATTCCAGTTGATTTCTGAGCCTAAAAACCTTGGTTTTGTGGCACTGATAATCCTAATTTTCTTGCAAAGGTAAAATCTTGATATTTAATTGTGTTTCAATGTTGTTATTATAATACTCAACTTAGTTAATTGATCAGTGATAAAAGTCATAACATTGATCCGGCTCTCTTCCGAAAAATGTGATAACCATAAAATGTAGGCTAAACTATTACACGGTCATGAACTCGAAATTCATCAATCTTCTAAAGTAACTTTCCTCTCCCAAATGATTTCTCCAATTGAAGAGCCAAATCGTAAAGTACCTGAAATCGAATGAGATTGCCCGCCTCCGGAGGTTCTTCAAGATGTCCGACAAGCACAACATCGGGCTCTGTATAAAAATAATTTACTTATTCAAACTTCGCTTCCTCAACCTTGCTCAATAATTGCTCGGGTCTCTGCAACCCTCTTCTCGCTCAAAACAACAAAAAGGATGGGCAAAACAAATGACATTTTTGATTTTTGACTTGTCATGTAAAAGGAAGATCCAGAATATTCAAAATGCAATTCTTGGTTTCAAGTTTCAACCGAAGCCACTAACAATACTCTTCACAATTTCAAACATGAGAGTTTAACAGAACAACCACGAGTTCTTTCACAACTAAGTTTATCGGAACAACCACGAGTTCTTTCACAACTAAGTTTATCAGAACAACCACGAGTTCTTTCACAACTAAGTTTATCAGAGCAACCACGAGTTCTTTCACAACTAAGTTTATCAGAGCAACCACGAGTTCTTTCACAACTAAGTTTATCAGAACAACCACGAGTTCTTTCACAACTAAGTTTATCGGAACAACCACGAGTTCTTTCACAACTAAGTTTATCAGAACAACCACGAGTTCTTTCACAACTATGTTTATCAGAACAACCACGAGTTCTTTCACAACTAAGTTTATCAGAACAACCACGGGTTCTTTCACAACTAAGTTTATCACAACAACCACGAGTTCTTTCACAACTAAGTTTATCAGAACAACCACGAGTTCTTTCACAACTAAGTTTATCAGAACAACCACGAGTTCTTTCACAACTAAGTTTATCAGAACAACCACGAGTTCTTTCACAACTAAGTTTATCGGAACAACCACGAGTTCTTTCACAACTAAGTTTATCGGAACAACCACGAGTTCTTTCACAACTAAGTTTATCAGAACAACCACGAGTTCTTTCACAACTAAGTTTATCAGAACAACCACGAGTTCTTTCACAACTAAGTTTATCGGAACAACCACGAGTTCTTTCACAACTAAGTTTATCGGAACAACCACGAGTTCTTTCACAACTAAGTTTATCAGAACAACCACGAGTTCTTTCACAACTAAGTTTATCAGAACAACCACGGGTTCTTTCACAACTAAGTTTATCGGAACAACCACGAGTTCTTTCACAACTAAGTTTATCAGAACAACCACGAGTTCTTTCACAACTAAGTTTATCACAACAACCACGAGTTCTTTCACAACTAAGTTTATCGGAACAACCACGAGTTCTTTCACAACTAAGTTTATCAGAACAACCACGAGTTCTTTCACAACTAAGTTTATCAGAACAACCACGAGTTCTTTCACAACTAAGTTTATCAGAACAACCACGAGTTCTTTCACAACTAAGTTTATCGGAACAACCACGAGTTCTTTCACAACTAAGTTTATCGGAACAACCACGAGTTCTTTCACAACTAAGTTTATCAGAACAACCACGGGTTCTTTCACAACTATAAGTTTATCAGAACAACCACGGGTTCTTTCACAACTAAGTTTATCAGAACAACCACGGGTTCTTTCACAACTAAGTTTATCAGAACAACCACGAGTTCTTTCACTGGTCTTTCCAATAATAATACTCAAAATACTCTGCAAAATTGTAACATCCTCAAAACTTCAATCTCGAAGGTTTACTGTTTCAATCTCAACGATTAATATCTCAATCTCAACAATTAATATCTTTCTTATCAACTTGTGTGATTCTACACCCAAAGTCAAATTACTCCAAAGTACCAATCTACAATTACATATAGTTGATAATCTTTAAGCTTTACTTCCACCAAAATTAATGACTTGCGATTCCTTTTGATTGTTTCTGGAACGAAATGTTCTCCAGTAATGTTGCAGACCGTCACTTTTCAGTTCAAACATCGGGTATGGGTAGGGTCAATTCACAAAGAGATGTTCGGGGGTTCTTGCCCTCATCGCCTCTAGCCCAGAATTAGTGCCATCTATAAAATTAATACATCAAACACATTTACCCAATAAAACCTATCTACATTAGTGAAAGGCTGCACAGTACATTTTCCCATCAAAATCAGTATTCAAAAGGTAAATTTTCATCTTGAATTTTGTACTGGAAATGTTATATAAAACTCCACAATAAAATGTACAACTTACGCTTAGATATAAGTCCTTGTTTCTTTTACAACTACAACGGTGTCTGCTTGCTATTAAAATTATTCGACGCAGGATTTTGGTTGAACACGTCAATAAATGTATGCGCCACCTTCCTGCTTGCAGACTCTGCATAAAATGACCGGGACCGCACCCTAAGTTAATGTTGCTAAAACATTCCAAGGTTATCCAACCATGGCACTTAACTAAAGAACAACATTCATGCACCAATACCCACATACTCCCTCAGTCATCTCACACATGCCTTTCCAAATAAGGACTTGCTTACTCAACTAAACTAGTCTTGCTGTTAATGCATACGTTTAATGAATATTCATTGGGTCTAAAAGGCCAATCGGAGCAAGCATTTTCTAAACAACCACTAAATGCACTGGGTTTTAAAAGAAAAGGTGGCTTATTTACAAAAAGAAAACTATTAACAAGTGCAATAAGCAATTCACTTGTGACATTTTACTCACCTTCAAAAAAAAATGTATCTATACATTTTCTCTCTCTGCTGTTCTCTTACTCGGCTGCTGAAGAACGACTTAAAAAGTCTGCCCCTATGTTATCACTTCCTTTTATCGCTTCAATGTGGAATCTGTAGGGTTGTAGGGTATGGTATTCCATATGTGCCACTCCTTTCCGTCGCCTTTTCAATTTTGTCCGTCGCCTTTTCAATTTTGTCCGTCGCCTTTTCAATTTTGTCGGTCGCCTTTTCAATTTTGTCCGTCGCCTTTTCAATTTTGTCCGTCGCCTTTTCAATTTTTCCATCGTGGGTCCACGTGACTACCAGATGACCATCACATGACTCCGAAGGAAATTCGACCTTTGGGGGGCATACCGCAGTTGCCAAAATGTATACGTTGCTTCATCCACAGTCGAGACCAGATAACTACGATAATATCCTTTTTCAGTTCCATTCTTGATTTACTAAGCAAAGCCTGTACATAGACAGTATGGTTGAGGTATCCAATCATTTTTCTTTGCCAACAAATCATCACATGGTCATCATGTGACGGTCACGTGGCCGATTCAGAAAACAAATGCGCCTGAAAAATTGAAAAGGCGACGGACAAAATTGAAAAGGCGACGGACAAAATTGAAAAGGCGACGGAAAGGAGTGGCACATATGGAACACCATAGTAGGGCGAGCGCCCAACGCAATATTCTTCCATTTGCTACTTTGGCTTTCTGTAGAAATGCCAAGGGTTGGTGATCAGTTTCAAGGGTGAAACTTCTGCCATAAAGGTATGGTTCAAACTTACGAACTGCCCAAACGATTGCCAGACACTCTTTCTCCAGTACTGAATAGGATTTCTCTCGAGGAAGAAGTTTCTTGCTGGAGTATGAAACTGGAAAATCGTCATCATATTGTGCCTGTAGAAGTACTGCACCAAGACCTAAGTGATCGAAGTTGTTTCTTCGTTTCTGGTTGTTCAGCTCGTTGTATGGTGATTATTTTCTCGGGTCGGGGTTGTATTATCTGGATATGCCATGAGCATAGAAGCAACTGGATTTTTGTTCCTATAGCAGTTTTTGGCAATACGGCCAGGTCTGTAGCAGATGAAACCTGTGCGCGGAGAACTGTTGTTAACACAGTCGTGCCCCTACAATCTTTTGCCATGTGACCATGTTTATGACAGATATAGCAAGTAACCAAAGGTCTGTGATGATCCATGAGGAGCTACACCGGGTACTGTACTTCTATGTTCCATCTTCCCATTCATTGTATTATCACTTCTCTGATTTGGGTTTCTAAAAGTAAAAGGGTTCCCAAACATTCCACCACGTGCTTCAAGATATTGTTCAGCAATGGTAGCCATAGTTTCAATGGTTTTAGGCTGTCTTTCTTTAAGGAAAAGTGCTAACTCACGACTACACCACACCCAGCTGTGAACTGTTCTCTGAGCAGGAGATCAGTCAGACCCTCAAAGGTTCTCTCTGCTTCTGCTAGGTCGATCCACCGTGTCAGGTAGTTAGCCGTCTTGTTGCAAACTGCTGTCCACTCTCTCCCACTTCTGGTTTGGCTGTTCGCAGCTTCAAGCGAAATCCATCTGTAGTGAGCTGGAACCGTTTCAATAGTGCTGACTTCAATTTCTTGTAGTTGTCGGCTTCATCTATGGGGAGTCTAGAATAAACTGCAAGAGCTCTTCCTGTTAATAGTGCACTTAAATTAATAGCCCAATCTTCTTGACACCAGTCTTGACTAGTGGCATATCTCTCATATCGTTTCAAATATGCATCTAAATCATCTTTGTTTTCGTTAAAGGCGGGTAATTTAGGAGTTCTGGCCTTTTGTCTACTAACACTTGACGTATCTAGACCATGCTCTTTTTCTTCAGTTTTCATCTTCTCAAGGTGTATCTTGGTTTCTAGAATATGTTGGTCTTGCCTACGGATTTCCAATTGATGAACTCTCTCTTCCCTAGCTAGTTTTTCTTTCTCTTTCTTATTCTGACTCTCTCTATCTTTTGCCTCATTCTCACGCTTTTCCACAAATTCTATCAACTCTTTTCCACTCAACCCGAAACTTTTGCCAGCCTCAACTAGGGTGCAGATATCCATTTTAGTTTTAGTCGCTAGCACAAAGAAGCATAAAAGCGCGGCCAATAACAAGCAGATCCCTAATAGGTTACTACATGTATTTGATCTGTTCACTTTCCATTCATTCCATAAGGCTACACATTTCATATTTCTCATCTCCCGGACAAGCCCCCAACTAAGGTTGTTTACGTTGGTAAGCGGAGCTTGGGTGTGGGTCGTGGTTATTACCTCAAAATAATGATTTTAAAACAACAAAGTGCCCATGGTTGGGCGCGAACCCTATACCTACACATCCTGGCTGTCATCAACATTGTGTGGACAAAGCCGCATCGTTCAGGTCAGTCCATGTAATCTCAAAACATTTTATTTCCCCACAGATTGCAAAACACGGGCGAAATGATGCGTTCATTTGAGAGATCGAGCAGTTCAGACGAGTGCAACAAGTAGGTTAACCCAACTGCTGATTTGAAGCAAACATTTTCAAATAAATTGTGTTTTACGTTGTCCATCTATAGTGCTTCCCCCTCATGTCATGATTTCTATGGTCATTTTTGCAGAATGATTACCTGGGAGAGATTCATATGGAACAAGGCGTTAGCTCTCGTTACATCTCGGCCGAACACTCAAACGATCGAACCGTACGTCATCACCAACGAGCAGACAGCACTCTAAACACCTCAGCTTATCATTACCGTACTAAAAACTTCATCACTTTACTAAATACAAAAGTTGATAACAATCAAGACCTGGCTCAGAAACCATGTTGCAGATTGACCGTGCAAGTCTCGCGCTTAATAGAACATTTTCGGACCACTATGGTCCCTGGTACTTGCTTTAATGCGTGAATGAAAGAAACTTGCGCACTTTAATTAATAGCTTAATGTTCGACTAGGACATACGTCATGGATTGGTACAGACACAGGTAAGCTGACTTTACCAGTAGCGTTATTTCGTTTCAAACGGGTTATCACACGTATTATACGTCATCGGCCGCCATCTTTGATGAATTGTACAAGCGTGATGAAGAGCTGTCATTGGCTGAGAGTCGTGCGTAGCGCATACACGCGTGCACTTTTACAAATTGTTTTACAATAAAGATGGCGGTCAATGACGCGTATTGCAATCCATCAATACTTTGGCACCGACCGGATCAGTATAGATCGATCAACGTATATCTCCTCCTTTCATAAAGCATGCAGGGGATATAATTTCAAATTCCACGTGGTATCTTTGTTTTTTCAAAATGCGCGGCAATTAAGGCTTCTTGCATTTATTGTTTTGGTTGAATGGTTGTACATGTATTCTGTTTTGTTTTTAACATGTTTTCTTGTAATATTGGGGGGGGGGGGGTTGGTTGTCGATGGACTGGGCATCAGTGGAAAACAGCTTTCATGTTGAGCTGATTTTACCTTGTAGTAAAAATAAAATGTAAAAATATAATAATAATAATAACCAGTTCTTATATAGCGCATTTCATAATAACGTCTCAATGGGCTTTACATTAGTGCCCTGGTCATTGGGCCAATAACATTCCTTTAATCTTTCTCAGCTCCCTGGGGAGTATACAGCCCGAGCTGCCGTGGTGCTCAAAAGGCTTTATCAAACACAATATCAACCTCTACCCTCGCAGGTACCCATTTATACCCCTGGGTGAAGAGAAGCAATTATAGCTCAAGGACACAAGCGTCACGACCGGGACTCGAACCCACACCCCAATGACTAAACCACCAGAACTTGAATCCGATGATCTAAACCACTCGGCCATGACACCCCAATATATATAAACATGTTTTGCTTTAGTCAAGACAATTGCTCAAATAAAATAAATGTACACTATCCAAAATTGCATAGAAAGGTAAACTGAACACAAAATGGACAAACAACATCTCTCACAATTTTATTGAAATATTAGCATGTGGTGACGTCGACATGTTTGGTTCGTGTTAGAACCTCTCAACGGAAAGTACTTGGTGACTACCGTATAATGTGAATTGCGTGCTTGGAAAATTGTTACTGATATAAAAATGATATCTCTTGCTGCAAAAAGGGCCAAATTCCGTAAAGCCTGTCAGCAGAAAAACTTGCTTAGCACAGAAAATATTTCTTAGCAGAAACAGGTAACCAACCAACATTCCGTGTGAAGTTAACACTATTGCGACTGGTGCCCCAATCATACTTTGCTTAGCAAAGACATTTTTTCAGCATTATTTTCTGCTCAACAAATTGATGAACTTTGACCTGGGTAGGCGTTAAAAGCAATAAGAGGGACACAGCTTGAAGAGTCCTTCAAAAAGCCCAGAACCTTTGCAAATGTATTTTTATATAGCATTCCTGAAAATAATGCCATAAGTAAACAAAGTATGTACATACATCTGGATTGCATATGTTCCGTTTCTACAATTAATACGTACAAAATATACTCCTTTTTCAAAACTTCTGCGTATAAATGAATACAATAAAGTTTCTGGGTATTGACAAAAATATAATACAATTGGCAGTTTTATCGTTATTTCAGATTCTTTTTCTGTATATACAATTTTCTTTGAAATGTACTCTTGCCTTGCAGTTGAATTTATAACAAACTCTTAACTTTGGTTACAATCTAAATTACAAGCATATCAAATCTATTTGGTATGATATCGTTCTTTTTAGTACTAAATAATTAAAAATAGTATAGTACACCTCTTTCCACTGCAGTATTGGATCCCAATAGAGTGTGCAAGTCTCGCGCACATTCGAACTTCCGGGACCATAGTCGTCCCAACCATATGGAGTTTTACGTTGGCAAGATTTTGTTTCGTCAATTATTTAAGTTTAATGTAGTTTATAACCTAGAAAATTATACATGTTGTTGGGAATGTAATACTATGTGATAAAAAAATATGAAAGTAAAACCAATTCAACAATATAACGAAGAAAACCCGGGAATTAAACTTGACCTCAGCTTCCGGTTATTGCAAAAAATTAAGAATTTTGTGCTCGCCTCCGGTCATAAAACTTATGTAAAAGCTTGTTTTTGGATACGCGATTATAATCGCCAGACGCTGTAATTGCTAAGCGAACCCTTTTTATTGCAGTCTATGGTTGTTGGGGCGTCAGCATCCTCTTTAAACTACGATACGGGTCAATTTTAAATCCGTTTGACCATCACAAATCCGCGTAAGGGGTGTCTAAAAAGTTAACGTCAAGAAAGCATCCTTGTCCAAGAGTTTTAATTATTTTTCAATAATAATTAACACACGTTTGTGTATTTTTTTCAAAAGCTAATACAAATTTCATCAAATTGTAATGATTTATTTTTGTTGTTCAGATTTAGTCATGAGATATAATTTAAAACAAAGATTTTATTTCAGAAATAAAAATGTTCTTCGTTTGACGTGTTTTCTCGTTCGGATACGCGCGAGACTTGCACAGTCTATAGGGATAGAAGCATTAGAAGAAATATATATATATATATATATTCTTTGAAAATATCAAATGTTTAGCCCCCAAGTTCTTTTGTTTCCTTGTTATTAAAGCAATACAATTGGGAATCAAATTCCCCAAAATGTCTGAATATGCCCGAGACTTGCATGACCTATTTATTGGTTTAAAAAAGGTATTTTCTTCTTTATAAGTAGTAAAAACAAACAGCGGTGCCACACCAGTCATCAAAAACGTATCATACTTTTCTTAAAAAGGCGATACAATCCTGTTATGTTTGCAAATAAAGTTGTATTCTGATAGGATGACTGTACCTTCAGTCGTTTCTTTATTCTGTATTCATACTAAGAGTGCCTGAGTTTGACCTCATTAATATGCAGGTCAGATATTACAAATACTTGATGTATTCTTTGAATTGTTTATCCCGAGTACACAGTAAAAAAATACAGAAAAAGCAATCATGATAATTCCATCCAATATGAAAAGTCATGGTTGTTTTATCACTGGGTATTAGAAATGAATATTTGTATGGATTCAAACAGCAAACTGTTGAATGAGATAGTTTGTTAATTAAAAACATATAGCGCTACTAAAAACCAAGGCTTCACAGCAAAGTGTTTGCTTAAGTTGTTTTTAGTGTGAAGTTGAACAACACCCTAGAGTATACAAGTCTCGCTTATAGCAAAACAAATATTTGGTTTGGAGCCTTCATATGATGTTCAATGTAACCTTGGAGTTTGCAGTGACGGTCATTCACAGCCTAATACTTGATATGTATTAATTGATTCCCATCTTCAAGTTTCAAACAAAAATATCTGACAACCAACCTGTGAAAGATTCATCAAATTCGGTGGGCATTTTTACAATAAAAACCGAATATTTTTTGACAAGGATTTGTCTTATTCTGATAGCTGCAGCCAAAATAATCAACGGTAACTTGAGGGTATTAAAAGGCAGGATTGGTAGAGCTGAACAAATAGTTGCAGACAGTGTTCTTGTTTCTTGTGATCAACCATATACATGAAATAACAAACCTGTGAAACTTTGGGCGAATCCGTTGTCCTTAGTTACAACAAAAATCAGTTGGTACATTTTTTCTTGTTTAGGATTTCAGATACAGTTTTCTCGAATATCAATATGACTTTATTTCAGCAGGTATGGACTTCATATCAGTAAGCTTTTTGACTGAAATTAACAATGTTTTTATCATTACCAATCCTTAATACGTTTACAACAATGAGTTCTCAATTTAAAATGTGTTTTAAATGCAAAGTACTAATTTTTAAAATATTATTTCATTGAAACAAAAAGGGAGGCCAAATTGAATGCGTTCTAACAGACATTAAAAAGTACAAAAAGCAGTTAAAAGTGCAATCTCTGGGTTGGAACTGTTAGGCACTTTCCAATCTGTGAGATTTACAACTGAAATAATTAAATTTTCTCTGAAACATCGTGGCAAACTTGTCTTAATATGAATATTAAAACCTGTGTGTGCCAATGGTGATCATCAGGCATCCACTTGACGTGAACCATTTCTGTCCAAAGATTTCCCCAGACAGCAGAAATTAATATACAGTTATTAAAGTTACAACAAAATTTGTCAAAATAATATCATCAATTTACAATATTTAAAGTACTTGCTGCTTGCACAAAATGTTAACAAAAACACTTTTTGAGTACAACAGTCTAACAAAGTCTTTTTTGACAATTTGTTGAATGCATCCAACTTTGTTGGTATGTAAGCTTCCACAAGGTACCTGTTGATAAGGGTTTTTACAGGTTTGCATACACGACGTCGACGTCCAAATACATCTGTAAGGCCTCGTATATCAACTTGTACTGCTCCTACACAAAACAAACAGAAAAAACCAAAAATGTATTATTTCGTTTTTCATTTATAACTCTTTCTCCAGTCCTCTGAATGGAGAATATTTGGTAGGTAACCTTATACTGGTAAGCAAAATTGGACCACAGTCTCTGTAGGTTGCCAGGCGAGTTTGAGGAACAGAGAGTACCAATTATAGAGATTTTAACCACATAGATAAATTGTGTTCCCAAAGTATACCATGCTCGCCATGATGTATGTCCTAACAATAAAGTCAGCTTACCTGTGTCTGTACCAATCCATGATGTATGACCTAATGGTAAAGTCAGCTTACCTGTGTCTGTACCAATCCATGACGTATGTCCCAACAATAAAGTCAGCTTACCTGTGTCTGTACCAATCCATGACGTATGTCCTAACAATAAAGTCAGCTTACCTGTGTCTGTACCAATCCTTGATGTATGTCCTAACAATAAATTCAGCTTACCTGTGTCTGTACCAATCCATGATGTATGACCTAATGGTAAAGTCAGCTTACCTGTGTCTGTACCAATCCATGACGTATGTCCCAACAATAAAGTCAGCTTACCTGTGTCTGTACCAATCCATGACGTATGTCCTAACAATAAAGTCAGCTTACCTGTGTCTGTACCAATCCATGACGTGAGACTCTGAGTTTCTTGACTGCCTGGAAAACATCCACCACATTCTCAACACCCAGTCTCTCTATGACGTTAAGGAGAGCGCAGAATGCTCCACTGGCGCCCTCACCGTCACTGTCAAACACAAAACCATCAAATTATTTCAGCTGTGGTTTACAAAGTAAAGCTTTTTCTCTCTTTTGTCTGTAGTTAAACACAAACATTCCTATCACTCATTACATTTTTTTCTCATTACAATTTGTAATATAAATTGCAAATCTTGAAGTTGTTTATACTCTATGTCTATTAAATAGCGAAGTACCATTGAATGAGCAATAAAAATAAGAATGATTGTTAATTAAAAATGTGTGCAAAGATATCAATTAGGCCAACAAATAGCTGTTTTGATCAAGAATTAATCAATGTTTGGGGTGAGACTGCGATGATTGTCATCTTTACACAAGTGAATCATTTAATTTGCCATTTTCACAAACTCTAAAAACAAATTAATGGGGGTGAAGTTGTTTGAAAAATAGTCAAAAAAGTTACTGAAGTGTTTACTTAGGTTGCTGCATTGATCATTTATAAGAATGTGCACAAAATCTTTAACAAAGCGTATGTGCATTATGTTGTTTTCACTCAAATGAGCCAACCAAAGTTTGATGACATTTACAGAGTTTGGTGGGATTGTGCTTTTACTGAAAACTAGCATAAGGAAATGACCCAAAAACATACATGCACTGAATTATAATTCGGTCGTCTTTGTGCTCGCATTCCCATTCTTTAACGGCTTTAACCAACTCCACGATGGATCTTGCTGATGATGGTACGCCACCAATCGGCCAGTTCAGTAGTTGAAGATGACAAATCAGACGGGATTCCTGAGTATCAATTACAAGAATGAAACAAAAACTTACAACTCTGCGATTAGAAAGTCAGTCAGTGTAAAAAATCGTTGTAGCACACATTAAAGAGGGTACAAGCAAGAACAATGTCATCTTGGCGCCATTGATTTACGTAACTGGTAACCTGGGATAATTTCAGTTGAACGACTCTGAATTTCAAACAAGCATGTAGTGAAATGTCGCTTCTTTTTCAGGTACAACATTTTACACTGATATTAAAAAGGTTATAATAAACTAGCGACAATAAATGCGGTATACAATGATTAAAGATATAAAATACTTGCTATGACTAGAAAAACACTGGCCCTAGGCAATACATGAATTGGTAGATACAGCTACAACTATGGCTACGGCTATGTCTATGGCTACGATTGTTCCTAAGGACGTCCTATAGATAGTTCCCAATAGACGCCATCTTTATGGGCAAATTGCATTTTGGCATGCAGGCGCGACTAGCGCTCTAATTATTAACGCAGCCATGTTGCTCACTTAACCAAATCGTGCAATGAGTTTTGTATAATGTGCGCGTGTTGCACACCATTCTCACGTGAAATACATGACTGTGTGTTCCAAACTGCCAGTAAAGATGGGTGATTTACGTCATACTGCAACCTATCTATACTTCAACACATGACGACGTGGAAATCTAGCCGTAGCTGTAGGCCTGTAGCTGTAGGCCCCAATTCAAGCACAGTCTTAGTTTCTAGGTCTTTCCTCCCAATTCTAGCATTATACCTGAGCGTCATCTTCAGCCAGGGATAGGTAGCGTATGGTGATGTTTGGTCCCACTTTATCCGTAGACTGTGTAGTGACTGTCAGACCGTCATAAGAGGCAGAGTCCCTCTCTGGCCAGTACTCAACACATGTCTGTGGGAAAAGGGAGAACAAGTAGAGATATCGATGAGGGTGTTTCTCATTAAAAATTACTTTTCAATTAAATTCAAAACAATTCAATGTAACATTTATTTCCGTACTCACAACAACAAAAGACAGAATCACTGGACAACAAATACAGCAACACAATAGACCCAAGGAGTACATGACCGATGATAATGATAATGAAAAAAAGTACAGTAGAACTTAGTGATGAGTAAGAAGGCTGTTTAAATAAGCCAAGGCTTATGGGGAACAGTCCCAGACATAAAACAAAAACAATAAACAAAGAAAACAAAAAACAAATGGACTGGAGAAAATGCAGTAAGTACTGGTAAAGAGCGAAATACAGTTAATGCAAAAAAATAATGACAAAAATAGGAAAAGCTAGAAGTCTAAAAAGAAGAAAGAAAGCTGGGAGAGAAAGCGCCGATGTTATCCAACTCGGGCGTACTGTTAAGTTAAGCACAAAAATCCTGGCTCACATTTGTTTTAAATAAATTAAAAGTACATAAATATAAATATAATAAAATAATTTAAAAAGTAGTAATCTCCATAAATACAGGTACATTTTCAAAATTTCTTTTCCAGGGCAACCTTCATGTAAACAAATTTTGAATTATAATCAGTATATTCTACTTACAGGGTCTTTTTTCTCTACTGTATTCAACATGACGATACAAGTAGATTTGTAGTCATAAACCATTCTCCACATGTCACTGATGGTGTGGGGTAAGGGCATTTGGGTGGCAATGTACTTTCCCTTGGAACTGTGACTCTGTAAAATTACATAGTTGGAAGACAAAATTATGATTTTATGAAAGTGTCAAAAATGTAAAAAAATTAAATAAAAATAAAAATGAATGTCAGAGATTTTGAGCATGTTCCCGTCATATATCAGGCTTATTTTGATTTTGGCAATCAAAAGAAACAATGGTGATTTAAGGGTCTTTAATGCTGTTTTCGGAGGATTGGTACTGGAGAATCAGTGAGCTTTCAGATGGAAATATTTCTCTGGAGGATTGGTACTGGTATGAACTTTAGAATCAGTTAGCTTTCAGATGGAAATATTTCTCTGGAGGATTGGTACTGGTATGAACTTTAGAATCAGTGAGCTTTCAGATGGAAATATTTCTCTGGAGGATTGGTACTGGTATGAACTTTAGAATCAGTGAGCTTTCAGATGGAAATATTTCTCTGGAGGATTGGTACTGGTATGAACTTTAGAATCAGTGAGCTTTCAGATGGAAATATTTCTCTGGAGGATTGGTACTGGTATGAACTTTAGAATCAGTGAGCTTTCAGATGGAAATATTTCTCTAGAGGATTGGTTTTCAAAAAGGACAACTCAAAGAAGTAACCCAAGTATGACGACTTACATTGAGGAAGCAAGCATTGATGTAGTTGTTGGATCCATCTTCTCCTGATGTCATCAAGTGAGGTCGGAACAGATCAACTTGAAAAATAAATTAATGTTAATCGGTGACATAAGTTTCACGTTTAAGACTTTTTCACAGCCCATAAGGAAGGCCTAAACAAAGCATGCTTAGAACTGGTTCAACCAAGGTTCGAATCAGTAACAGTGTGGTTCTAAAGTAACTTCCAATAATAGTATCAAAGGAAACACATACAATTACAATATTTGATTGCCTTCGTAGATAGAAAAAAGTCCTTCGCTGAACAATGCATAGTACATTTTTCCTGAGAGGTCATTTACAAAATTGAATAAAACCTCACCTGGTAGTTTGTCTGGAAATCTGTTTTTCTTGACATTTTCTGGTTGCCGACCTCCTTTAAATTTGTTAGGGTTCGGAAGATTGGTCACCAAATTCAGATTCTGTATAAAGACAATCAGAATGATTTGAGAAATAGTATGATTAGGTGTTTGTTATATTCTTATCTCAGCTGCCACATGACTACATCAGAGCTGACGACATTTGCAACTCACAATCAGGGAGATTGTGTACAACAATCAGGGAGATATTTAGAATTACATTCAACATAATAGGAACAAAGTTTCCATAATCAGGGAGAATTTTTAATTTGTTCATCAGAACGTGGAAAAACTGGTTTGTTTTCAGGAAACTTTCTGCAGAATCAAGTAGAGTTGACAGCTCTGTACCGTACATCAACATACAGGAATAAAGCCGACCTTCACCTTAAATTCCCTACAGCTTTGGTACAGCATACTGTGATCTATAAATTGTGGGCCAAATTAGTTTCTGTTATTGAATGTTAATGGCCATTTTTCTTACTACATTTTTATTACAGATCATTAAAGTCAATTGTGGTATACATACATTAGTTCCCACTTGACAACAACAATTGTGTAAAGCTGGCCAACTTTAAATTTTGTGGACGCACAACTATGCATTATGCAAAAATACCGAGTGTGCCATGCTTGGGTTTTATCAAATTCCTTGCATGATTAGTCGGTGACCAACTTGGCTTCTTAAGAAAGATTAGAACTCTTCACAAAACTCAAAGACAAAACCCAAGTTGCCCGTAAAGATGGCGTCTAACAAGAACTATCCTCAATGTTATATTAAAGCAGTTTACACACCACAGGGGCAGGTTCAGGTGGATCAGGTGCCCACCACCCCCCCCCCCCTCCCCCAGCTTTTTATAACACTTACTTTATTTTATTTTCAAAGAGAAAAACCAAAAGGGAAGCAAAAGCTGTTACCAAGAGGAGCATCAAGGGCAGTGAAGGGGGCTGGCATATCCCAAAACCTGCGCTTCTGAGTGTTTCAGTTAGTTTTTTAAAATAACAAGAGCCAACATTAAAACCGGGTTTTGGTTGTGGCTTGTGCTGTACACAATGAAAGGGACACATTGTCATTTCTTCATAGTTTATGGTTAAGCTCACTTCTTCGCCATTTCTAATAATTCATGATGTAATTTGTGTCCCTGCAAAGTGCCTGTCACATAACGGTGTACGGGTAAAAACAAAGACATAACATTCATTATGCCTGATGCAATAATTACATCAATGAAACACATACCATAAAAGTCTCCTCAATCTATACCGAAATACAAAAACTAATTAATGATACAAAAATGATGAAATGAAACCCTCACCTCAAATTCTAGTTGCAGTCCTGTCTTCCGACTGCCCTTTATGGCATTCTTCAAGGCAGCCAGCTTGGATAGAATCTGTTCTGGTTTAATGCTGGTGTCACCGCAAAGGAACGTCTCAATCAAGACATCAAAGATGAACTCATACTGAGCCTGTTTGGATTGAGATAGAAGTTCAGTAGCAGGCCTGGAATTACATCCTTTGAGAGGGCAAGGCCTTTTTCATTTTGCAAAGGGTTCTTCAATGGAAAATCTATAGGAAACTTTTAATAAAGAGGCACTCATGGTCAAGACAGAGGCCATGACCTGTGTGTAAATCCAGGCCAGCAGTATTAGTCAGGGGTCTAGAGGTTAAGACATCTACTGTCTTAAAATGCAGGAGAGGCGGGTTCAAATTCTACCTATGTAGCCTGTGGATTTCTTCCTACACAACTCAGAAAGAAATTAGTATAAAAATAACACATCTGTGTAAAGCCGCCTCCAGGTTGACCTGTGATTTGTTGTGGCAGAGTTTTTGTATTTAGCCTTTCTACGATGTAATTGTTTCATTTCTGGTTTCGGGCACTTTAGTCAATAAAACATTGGACAGAAAGGGAAAACACTAGCTAGAACTTGTGCAAGATAGATTGATGTGTATAATTTACCGGTGTTTGAATCATCTTCATTCGTTTGTCTCTCATGCCACAAGCAAAGTTCCAGATATCGACTCGACCTTCCACCTTGGCTTGGTCCAACATGGCGTCCAAAACCAAAAACACCCCAGTGCGACCGATTCCAGCACTACAAAGTAACACAAATGAATAATTATGGCATGAACATTGAATGATACAATGGTGGACTAATTTGAAGTCTGATACATCAATTTTAGTCTCTGACTTAGTTGTATTTACACCTGACAGTTTTCTTATTTAATTTATCTCAGTTCTCTCTCAAGCTGCATGAATACTGAATAATGTCATCAGACAAAATCTGTAGTTGCTCATTTTTTCATCACCTAATGTTTGCTCAAAATCAATCGACATTTTTGTGAAACAAACTTATTAAATTTTGGGTTTGGGTTGAACAAAGAAAAATACAGAGGGACTTGAACCCGTAACCTCCATGTTAACGTGCCGGCGCTCTACCAACTTAGCTTTCTATAGTACTAATGCTGGCGGTCTTCCTATCAGTTTCCCTTGTTGTTTATTACAAAATAATATAAAATACTTAAAGCGCCTGCGATCACAAAAATACCAACCTGCAATGAACGACCATCGGACCAGAATTCTTGGGGTTGTACTCCTTCACTGTTTTGACAAAATTCACCACTTTGATGGGATCTTGAGGCAAGCCCATATCAGGCCATGTTATGAAATGATACTGACGAACATTTCTGATCCCTTCATCCTATAGTGTGGTAACAATAGGATTGTGAGTGTAAGAGTGTTACTTATGCCGTATTTTTAACATATAAGGATAGTTCAAAAAGTTTTGTTTCTCAGCAGTTGGGGCTTAGTGTGTACATAGTTCAAACTTGTGTGTTGCATAAAGGCCATTTTAAATCTAGAAGTAGGCCGTCCTGTCATGTTAAGCCCTACTGCATGAAGACATTTCTCCAGAGCTGATGGTTTTCAGCCTTCATGCCGCCTTTTCATGAAGAGAGGATGCCATCAGTTCTAAATCTAAAACAAGATAATATTTATTTGCAAAGTCTTTCTGGGTTGCTTTTATCTTAAACAAGTTATAACAAAAACAATATTAATATGCAGTTCTTATAAAGCACGTTATCACACCTGACGGTGTCTAACAAAGTGCTCATTGTTTTTTGTATGCAGAGCTATGTCAAATTATATAAACCATTTATTTACAAAGCACCAGGTAACGGTTTACAAGATGCTGTGGTGCAAGACGCAGTCAACCATACCAGAATTAAGCACCGGGGCGAACACCTTCTCTTAACGATAACTGGGTTCTTTACATCCATTACACAACACACGGGACCTACGTCTTTACGTCCCATCTTAAGAACAAACCAATAATGGTGAAGTGTCGTACTTAAAGGATGGGTATACCTTTGGTAATTACTTCAAAAATTAAAAACTTACTTGGTAAGAAGCACTGCAGCTGTTCATAATGTATAACATTTTGAGAAACGATTCCCTTCAAAGGAATGTAGTTTTAGAGAGGGATTAAAAAACATTTCAATCTGAGAAACATTTCTGCATGAAATGTTTCTCAGATTGTGTATTCCAATTACGAGTTATTCTTCTCGAGTGGATATAACCGCTCCAGATTTACGGCGATACCTCAAAAACACTACCACCTTTTGAAATTAAACTTTCACAGGTTAGTTTTATTGTATGTACCTACATTTATATAGGATTAAAACAATCAAACGGATCCAATAACCGAAGGTATGCTTTGCCTTTAATGACACAAATGTCAAGACCGGGAATAACCCACACTCTGCGGATCAAAAACACCAGAGCTTGAGTCGGGTTCACTTGACTGCTTGGCAATTACCTGCAATTTCAGACTCATCATGAAATCTCGAACGATGTAATCTGCATGTGTTTCCTCCTTTTTCAAACAGACAACATAATCACCATAGCATGCTGTTTTGTCTGGCCAATACTTCTCACATTTTCCCTGCAAGTTAGAAAAAGAGAATCATCTTGAAAAAATTGCTTCAGCTGCACTAAGGCAAATGTTTTCACCTCAACGACTGGTGTCTCTTTAAGACAGACAATTATAAAACAAAATAATTAGGTCAGGTTTATTTCACTTATTGGCATTAAGTGAGACATGCAATGACATGACAATTGCTATTTTGTTTTATGACTGGACTGAAATAATAAGGGTTCTGACCAAAAACAAATTGTATCTTTCAAAGGGGCACCCAAGGTTTTCAATGTTTTGGAGTACTACTTTTTAAGGCCCCCCTCCATCCACACAGTATTAGTAACAATTGTGTTGGTGTTCATTATTATTATTATTATTATTTATTTGGCAATTTCACATAAAAATACAAAAATACAAGAAATTTATACATACATCTGGAATGGAAAATAAAAAACCAGTACAAATTTAAAAAGGAGGCAGGCAGTAAAAGAGAAAACAAAGTACTCAGACTGAGGACAACAGAAAGACATCAACAATCCAGGTTTGCCAGGACTGACAAAAGTGCCTGCACTGTCACCAAGAGGTGTGTCAGTCCAACCTGGATAAGACAAGGGACAAAAGGACAAATAATGGCACATAACAAACAGGCGAACAAACAACAAACAAACAAACAAAAGAACTAACAAAAGAACGAACAAAACAAACAAGCAAATCAACACCCCAAAACACAAAATAACAAACAAACAAAACATGCAAACTGAACAAAAAAAACAAAACAAACAACAAGAGCATGGCAACAAGACAACAAGAAAAAACAGACAGGATGAAAACAATTTTTTTACAAAACTGCCGGAAAAGGATTTAGTTGGAATATACTGCAACTTTTAGTTTGCCTTTAAATATGTTGAAATTATCAGTTAAAGGAGAGTTTTTTACATCAATAAGTAAAGCAGACCACTTAATTGGAAAAGAGAAAATGCAGCTGTTCTTGGTTGAATTTTACTTGAAGGATAAATGATTAAAACAAAGCTTGTCAGTATGCCTGCTGTTGATGGTAATTAAACTTAAGATAGGAACAGTGTCTCTTTGATCATTAATAAGCAATTTGGAAATCAAACATAAGCTTTGATACTCTCGTCGTTTACTAAGAAGGAATAAATTTAAGCGAGCAAGTCTAGACTCATAAGGTTCATTTTGGCGTCTCTGTTTTAGGATCATTCTGGTGGCTGTCCGTTGGATTTTTTCTACAGCCTCAATATTTTTATGTAAAAATTGATTCCAAATTGGAGAGCAATAATCTAACACAGGCAAAGCCAGAGACTTATACAATTGCAAGAGAGCTTCAAGTGATGAATGACCAGCTACACTGCGGATAAAACCAAGTAATCTATTGCACTTGGAGACAGTGTTTTGAACATGATTATCCCAAGACATTATAGGACAATGTGACTCCAAGCAATTTTAGATAGTCAACTGTTTCAAGAGACTGGTCCTGCACATAGTAAGTAGGTTTAGATCGAGATCTACTACGATTCAAGGATAAAACCTTACATTTGGAAATATTCAAGGTCAGATAATTCTTTTGAGACCAACTTACAAGCTGGTCAAGATCTTTTTGTAAAATTGTTTCATGTTCTTGCGAATTCACAGATTGGTATATGAAGGTGTCATCTGCAAACTGACCAATGGAGGAGTTTACATGGAGATGTAGGTCATTAACGTAGATGCTGAAAAGAAGTGGGCCCAAAACTTAACCTTGAGGAATTCCAGACTCCACTGGTATCCAGTCCGCAGAATGTCCCCCAAATACAACTCTTTGAAAACGATCACATAGAAAGGATTTGGTCCATGCTAAGAGATGTCCGGAAATACCATAAGTGAGTTCAAGTTTTTTTAACAAAGTCTGATGACAGAGACTGTCAAAGGCTCTGCTGTAGTCCAAAGAAATGATATCAACTCTAGAGTTTGTTTTGTCCAAGGTTTTGAGCCATTCTGTTGTGCAGTTTAGAAGGAGGGTGTCACATGAAAGACCAGGCCGAAAACCGTGTTGCGAGTTGGTCCATAAACCATAATTATTCATGTGATCCCGGAGACTTTCACAGACGATGCTCTCAAGTAATTTGGAGATAATCGACGTCAGTGCAATTGGACGATAATTGTTTAGTTCCATTTTATTACCCTTTTTAAAGATTGGTACAATGTTGGCTTGCTTCCATCCAAGAGGTAATCGTCCAGTGCTCAAAGAAAGATTGAATAGACCAGCCAGAACTGGTGCGATTTCCTCTGGGCAGAGTTTCAACATCGATGAACCTAATGAACATGATTGCTTGCTAGCTTTTTAAGCAAATTTGAACAACAAATATGTTTTTGTCTGTTGATTCTGCTGTAGAAACATCAACATTTTGAAGCTGTCAAAGGCATACACAGCCTCTGACCCCTCGTTAAAATGTTGAAAACTTTGAACCGCCTCTAAACTATTTATCACCAATCATTGACTTTTCCCCCCTTTTTTTCAATGGTCTCAAATGAAAGTTCCTTAACTCTGTAAAAATAGTTTGTTTACAATTAAATCAATTTTCTACCTCAGGTTGTTACAATTAGGAAAGAAAGTGGTTACTTCCCCCATCCTTTCACCTCTGTGGAACCCGGTTTGAATCCCACCTCAGACCAGAGCCCTGCATGTGGATTGGGTTCTCAGTCCCTACCTGATCGCTTGGCTTTTCCCAATTGGTATTTTCCTTCCACATCTAAAACTTCTTCTCGTTTCCTTTTCATCCTGTTATTGACGCTAATTGTGCTGTTGAATGTGTTTTAAAATAAACCAAATAAATAAACGAATGCAGCTTGAATTACCTTGACTCCTTCTCGTAGGTTGGTGAGCATGACAATCTTAGCGCAATTCTCCTGCCATATCATCCTCCACATGTCACAAACGGAAGCCTTGTTAGGACCTAAAATTGTGATATATAAAATAAGATGAGATGTACTGACAGTGAAGGAATAGCTGGCATTTCATACCAAATGAATAAATTCATCTAGGAAAGAGTCCTAGTAATGGCCTTCTCAAAATGAATGTTTTAATCTCAGAAAACTTTCTTCTAACCTTTTAAGTAAAATTATGAAAGCTATTTAATTTCATGGGGTTCAATTTGTTTTACTTTTTCAAATTAAATTTTTGAAACACAAAAAGGTGAAACCAAAATCAAACTACATTTGTGGTAATGGAACCAAAGGATGCCTAATAGGTGAGCTTAATTGCAAGGCTGAGGAAACATGTTAGGACAAAGATGCTTTCTATTTGAACCAGAGACACTGGGGTTAACCCTCTATTCTTCCACAATAAGTGTTCTGGGTTCTTTTACGTGCACTATCGATCCTAGAACACGAGACTTATGGCTAACTGTCCAATCCGAAAGCGGATCAATTATGGTACAGTATCTTGCTCAAAGACACAAGTGCCACAACCTGGACTTGAACCCACACTCAGAAACACAAGAGCTTGGGTCCAGTGCTCTTAGCCGCTCGGCCACCACATGCCTCAAATATTTTCATATCAGCTCATTTTTATTAACTTTTTGTGGTTTAAAGCCCTAAGAAAAGTTGCATTAGTTTTTTTATTATTTGACTCACCTTGGCTGGCTATGTATTTATTCGGTTCGTTGAAACCCTGTAATCATAAAAGGGAAAGCAAAAACAGTGGTTACATTATGTCTGCATTTCTACATCTCGTCAAAACCTTTTTGTTTTGGGTGTTTTTGCTTTAATTTTATTTATTTTTTCGGGGGGGGGGGGATGATATTGGACTGAAACCAAAGCATCTCTTTAATTATTTTATAGCTGAACTCTTTCAGGGAATTTTAGTTTTTCATTTTCACGCAGCCTGTATCTGTGTTAAAGTTATTCCGCCATAATCACAACTTGTTTCAGTTCTTTCTAAGAGTTTGAGCAGGATATCATTGATTCTTTACAGGCTTACAGGGAACAGATTATTATGATTAACTTACATCCATGTAACTTGCATTTACATAATCCGAGTCTGGTTGATCGGGTAGTTTCTCAAGCACAACGCGAGAAAAATCATCTGTGGTAAATAACAAGTTCAGAATCAAATTGAAAATATTTCCCAATTATCTGGACTGGCACCAACACTATAGCAAGGCAAAGTGAAAGAAAGATGGAAAAGGGGTAGACAGAGAAAGAGGTGGGAAGACAACATCAAAGAGGGATGGAACGGCCTAGAGTTTGCCAACTCACAGAGGGCAGTGGAGGACATGCGGAGAGACATGGAGGAAGATGTTTAAGCATTTTTAACTCACAAGGAATGATGTTAGCATAGCGATTCTTTTCCTTGTTTTTGTCGTCCTTTGCTCTTTCAAATGAATGACGATCCGAATCAGGCAAATTCTAAACATTGAAAAGAAACACAAAAATGATTATATTCAGCTTGCTATTCTTAATAGTCATGAGGGGACAATTTGGGCCACATAGACTCACTTACATCTAGCAGTCAACACATATTATATTATTAGCTTATCACATAAAACTCTTTCTCAGCATAATCATTAGTGTGTTTTGGCCGAGGCAGTCAAGCGCATCGTGAACTCATGTCATGGTGACTGTCATCAGGATGTGGGTTCGCATCCCTATCATGACATTTGTGCCCTTGAGCAAGACACTTAACTATAATTGCTTACCATCATTACCCCCGGTAAATGGGTACCTGCCAGCAGAGATGTTTCTTGAGAGTAACTTAGCTTAATGCGCTTCTTACTTAGCAGCACAGGCTGATTAAGATGGTTTAAGGAAACAAATAAATGGAGAATTGACCGGGGTAATAATGTTCAAGCACAATGAGCATAACTGCATGACAGATTAGGCAAAAACAATAAAATAAATAAACAAACATAAATTAATGCACAAGCCCGAGTAGAAGACCGTTAAATACAGCACTTGCGGTCCGTATCAAATGAGACCAAAGGTCGAGTCCGATATGGGATGCATATATATCTTTATTCCACCCAAATGTGCGTGATAACGAATTTATCGTCCAGTCAGCAACTTCAGAAAAATTTTAAGGATAAAACTCAAACAGAACAAAAAAGTTCCTTCATTTTTTATTCAGGTGTAATATTTGGCCTTTGGAAAAAAGTAGGGCAAAGTAGTAAATGGGCTGGTCTACATGTACATATGATTGGACTTTTATATAGTTTCTATGCTGTTTAATAACCATTTTGCCAGCCCTTCTGAAGGGGGGGGGGGGGACGGAAATCAGACCTAGGAAGTAGGAAGACTATCATGCCTGTTTATTTAACTTGTCATCAGGTTTCAACCAAGCCCATGCAAACACCTTCCATAAATGAATAATCTACTCTAGGCACTACAAATCTGAAAGCTGTTTACTCATAAATTGTTACGCCACACAGAGCTGCCAACATTTGCATCTTGTAATCAGGGAGATTTTGACCAATCAGGGAGATATTAAGAATTGCATTAACGTAATGGGGAACAAAGTTTCCATAATCAGGGAGATTGTCAAATTTATTCATCAGAACATGGAAAGATTGGTTTATTTTCAGTGAGCTTTCTGCAGAATCAGGGAGAAATGGCAGCAGTGCATGATAAACTGCAAATCTACTGTGCTTCCGCTGTGATGATCGGCATATATAACCTGCAAGAAGCGTCTATGTGTTGTTATTGGGGCAATAATATAAGGAGCTTTGAGGGGCCTGTTTGGCGTAAAAAGCGCACAATAAATTCACATATTGTTATTACAGAACCATCATTATCCACACTCACCTCATAGTCAAACAGAAACCCGTTGCCTTCCTTGTACATTTCCTTCTTCTTCTTGCCGACATAATCTTTGAACTCTGACAAGGGAATCGGGAAAGGAGCCGTAAATTGCTTCTTTTTGTTAAACGGCTTCAGTCTGGCTGGTGTAGAGGCTGGTGTAGAGGGTGGTGGAGTGGCTGGTGCAGTGGCTGGTACAGTGGCTTGTGCAGTGGCTAGTGCAGTGGCTTGTGCAATGGCTGGTGCAGTGGCCAGTGTGGTTGAAGTAACGCCATCAGTGGCAACAACACTGTATGGATTTTCTGGTTCTGACGAAATTTTGCTTCGTCCCACTCCTGCTAACAAAACGAATTCCAGACAGGTTTGACTAAGAAGGTGTCAACAAAAATCATGTGCAGAACTTGTTTATAATGTATGTATTGTTTGATCAATCTTTTGTAGTTTAGATGCTTCAACACATCTCAATTTTTCGTAGCTGCCAATGACAAAATATGGTCCGGACTTGACAGTTTTGTTAAACATAGTTGCACTTCGGCCGTTGGTGGCATGTCAAAATGACAAACTATGACGTCATCTGTGAGGTGTTGCTTTGTATTGCAACAAAGCAGCTTTACAAAAGCAGATTTCGGCCGTTGGTGGCGTGTCAAAATGACAAACTATGACGTCATCTGTGAGGTGTTGCTTTGTATTGCAACAATGCAGCTTTACAAAAAGCAGATTTCTGACGTTGATGGCGTGTCAAAATGACAAACTATGACGTCATCTGTGAGGTGTTGCTTTGTATTGCAACAAAGCAGCTTTTACAAAAGCAGATTTCTGCCGTTGGTGGCGTGTCAAAATGACAAACTATGACGTCATCTGTGAGGTGTATTGCAACAAAGCAGCTTTTACAAAAGCAGATTTCTGCCGTTGGTGGCGTGTCAAAATGACAAACTATGACGTCATCTGTGAGGTGTTGCTTTGTATTGCAACAATGCAGCTTTTACAAAAGCAGATTTTCCATGAATAAAAATTACTTGTTGAGGGATAACATGAAAGAGAGAGTTTTTTACTGAGAAGCAGCAGAGAGAGGTGTTCAAAATTGTGACCTTTTACAATTTAAAAACTGGTCTAAAACTTGTTAAAATGATTTTCGGCAAAGATCACTTGTTGCTGTTGTTGAAAACCCCCACAGTTATTGTCATCTACCCACTTGACTTGTCCAAGGTTTAAAAATATGTGTTTAGTTTAAAATCATATTGATAGAATTTACAAAAAACTGTCGGTAGAAAGTGGCTCAAAGTAAAACTGTTTAGGGCAAGTGTATACTTTGAAAACCTGTTAGCCCAAAGTAAAATAAATTTTCAACTTGTTTTAGCTTATTAGTTTGACAAAATCAAGAAGTAGGTAGGAACTGTTTTTGTTTATGATAGACACACAGGGATGACAGTCATTGCTGACAGAAAAACTAGGATCCAAAAGTTATGATGTTAAAATGACAAGATGCTAACTTTTGCAACCCCAGTGGAGTTCTAGATTTCAAGGAGTCTCTGGGAACAGTATCCTCAGCACTAGAGAAGTAGATCAAGGAGCAGGATTTCTTTTTAATGTTTGAAGAAAACAACAGCAATGCTTTTCGCTCAGGCAGATGTATGAAAGCCTAAAGTCAGATTAAAGTCTAAAAGTTATCATCCTTACAGACAAACCTACACATTATTTTGTTTCCAAGTCAGGTTTCCTCTTGGCTTGTGAGCTACGGTGATCATAGTTCACTTATAAAGGCTTCATTGGTTTCATTATCAGAAATAATAATAAAAGGGATGTAAGTTATGACCTACCATTTACAGAGTTGAAAGAACGATGCACTGAGCTGCTGTTACGCCTTTTCTTCCTCCTGTCAAAGGTACAGTTAACAAAAATAATGAATAGATGAATAACTGTTACGGTATTAGCTTTCATTAGTTAGTTCTTTTATTCATTTGAAATGGTAAAATAGTAACCTGCTTAGCTTTGCTCAGCAGAAATTGATACTTTTCTGCTTAAGCAGCTCTCTGATATTGGGCCCTAATTTCATAGAGCTGCTAAATACAGATATTTGCTTAGAACCAGAAAATTATGCTAAGCACACTCAGGTTACCAGTCAAAATTGCATTTCACATGTGCCTACTGTGACTGGCTCCCTACTTATTTCTGCTTAATAGAAAATTGTTAAGCAACAGTTTGGGCCCATGTTTTTGATTTGAACATTTTTATCTCTCATTGAGGATCACTAAATTGTGAAAATAATAATTACCTTATTTGGAAGATCAAAGCAGCTGTAATACAAATCAAGACAAGCAGCATCAATGGAACCACAATCGCAGCTACCGAAGGGCTCGCTGTACCTTCAGGCACTGTCAAACAAAGATTATATTGTTTAAGTTTTTGAAACAAAACTATTATTGTTTCTAATAATCTATTGATGTTAAAATTAACATCTTCGACATCAATAGAAAACTAATTAGGTAACTAATGTGTAATTTATTGTAAAAGGGATGACACTGAAAAAAAAACAAAAAACAGTTCAGGATGCAAAGTTCAGTTTTATTCAAAATCTGGCTGCTCAGTTGTTTGTGAGCTTTCCAATTAAGACCAAAAATGCTATGATGATATTTTCACAAACTTGGACAATAATGTATCTCATAATTTTACCTTATACAAATTAACTGATGTGGCGAAGCTGAGTGAATAAAAAAGGTAGACAATGCACGAACCAAAAACATTCAATATTTGTTTTATAACTCACACATCCTTGTCAGTTGATATTTCATTCACAATAAATACAAAACAGACATGGACCCTCGTCCACCCCTCATTCGGAAAATTCTCAAAACCCTTTCTAAACAATGTGGACGACTCCATGTAGACACCAACCTTGTCCGTCGTGACACAATTGCCTTTGACCTTAGAGAATGATTATTTGGAAATGACCCTACAAGCGTCCAAATCGTCCTATATTTATCCATGTAGGACTCAAATATTTTGTACTGACGCAGCAGTATACATGGCAAAATAAAGGATGAAACGTGACATGTGTCCACCATTCAAATGACAAGGATCTGTGAGCAATAATACAATATGATGCATTGTCTGGTACCCTAGGAATGATAGCTTTTATTTTTATTTCACATAAAGGTACCAGACTATTGTTTTCCTTCCTGCATCAGTTTGAATAGCCTTGGTTGATATAAAGCAAAATTGTCACAATACGATCAAGATGAGTTGGTCAGCAGTAAATTACCTTCAACTCTGAGCGGCTCACTCCACTCAACGGCATAGTTCTAAGAAAAATGAAGAGAGATGTAACGACAACAGAACTTTAGCTTGTATCAAACTCATGTTTTATTCAACCACGTTTTAATTAGGGAATAACAGTGTGGGGAGCCGGTTTTCATTGCGTGGTAATGACCGGGTTGGTGGCTGGCCGCTGTTAATGGACCAAGCCGAAGGAAAAGGGTAATAATCATCAGAATTTGTGATTTTTCCTTCGTTGTTAATTTTGGAAATGTTCCAATCATGTTCAAGGGCCATTCTTTTGGCTGTTCACTTTTGCGGGGCTCCTAGTCCCTTGCACTTAATTAACTATATCAGTATAATGGAGATCAAAGACTATGTGCATATTTTGAAGAACCAGACTATGCGCTTAAGCACCATAAATAGAAACACTTTGGTTGGTGTACGGCTTTATGCTTTGCATGGTTTCATGCACGTCCCAGCTACCTTAAAATGATACATTGTCTGCGCGTTTACGCAAACGCATGGTATGCGCGTACACGCGGCACCATCTGTCCTTGTCAAAACAACCAAAAACAATACGCGCAAAGAAAACAGTTTTGATAGTTTCTGCACAACAAGCACGGTGCAAATATAACTTTTACACAACGTGCTTGTTTAGGGGCCATTTGTTTGATAGTTTACAGAGCCGGTCATTATGTTAATACACCCCCACGTGACCAGTCTTCGACCAATCAGAATGGATAAACTGTCCAAGGTATTTATTAATTCTTCATAAAATCTGAAGCACTTCTTTTATTAGTAAGAACAACAGCAATAAGCCTATAGACCCTCAGACTACAGAGACAGTTGCTATGTCAAATAGTTTGGGGCAAGCCTATATATAACCTCCAGATGAACACCCTGGTACCATTGTGCCAAACATATTCATTCAAAATGGTGTGATCGCCGTCTCTTACGTATACATTAGGGACCAATCATTTCCATATTTAAAAATCAAACCTATTATATTTGAATTTAATTATTATAGATTTGAATTCAAATTGAATAGGTTTTAGTTTAAATCTAATAGGTTTGATTTTTAAATCTGAAAACGATTGGTTCCTAACTACAATCCTAAAGATTAACTTTAAAATCTCTTACATTTAGAGTGTAACTACGTAAAAGCTTGCCCCGAATCATGTGATGTAACAACTGCCTCAATAGCCTGAGGAATTCAAATTTAAGCCGTAACTTGTGATAAAGCAAGTCATTGTGCCAGACATTACTCAAATCTAACTAAAAATGGCTTGTGTGGCAGAGAGAAGGCACATGTTGAATTGGTGCAAGGGTTCATAATGTCATATTGTTTGTAATAAAGAAATAAAAAATAAAAGGATCACCGATTCAGAAACCCTACTGACTGATCCAAGATAGATGTCATACTGAGTGTTGCTTTCCAGGGGTTTGTTTTCATTATTTCCCTGTGTTTCTCCGTCACCCACAGTGAATGTTGCAGGGAGATCCTTCTTAGGTAACTCTGCAGCTATATAATCAAGAGTTGGTGCAGTGGATCGTTGGTACCTCGATCTCCTGGTGTCTCTTCTAGTGACTGTCTTAACCTGTCGTACACCAACTTGCACGCCTCTACACAATACACACAAATAGTCATTGAGTAAGTAAAAAAAAAAAATTCAGTGGTTCTGTAACATTGTTGGAATTTTTTTAATTTTAAGCAATTTAATTTTTTTTCAATACCACTCCGAGGCAGTTTTGAAAACTATAATTTTTCTTAATTTTTTTGAGCAAGTTAGTTTTTTTCAAAAACTAAAATGATGCTTCATTAAAGAACTCATTAAAGAAGATGAACGAGACAAACTGAATGATGGTGCAGGGTATTCTATCGATTGATTTTAAGAAATGAAATTTGAAATGCTGAACAAAACATCATTGAATGTGACCTTTTAACTGGTCCTCTTTGGAATGTACAGACCCATTTGTTGTTAATCTACAACATCATGTTGAACATTTTGCTCTGGAAAATATCAATGAATGACATTTTAGCAATAATAATAACAATAATAGTAATAAATAGTTCTTATATAGCGCATTTTATAATAGCGTATCAGCACGCTTTACATTAGTGCCCTGGTCATTGGGCCAATAAAATTCCTTAAATCTTTCTCAGCTCCCTGGGGAGTATACAGCCCAAGCTGTCGTGGCACTCCGAAGCTTTTTCATACACAATATCAATCTCTACCCTCACAAGTACCCATTTATACCCCCGGTGAAGAAAAGCAATTACAGTAAAGCATCTTGCTCAAGGACACAAGTGTCATGACTGGGATTCGAACCCACACTCAGATGATCTAACCACAAAGAGTTTGATGCTCTAAACTGCTCGGCCCGACAATGTACGATTATTAAAATGTTTTAACGCGAGGTAGAGACTTGTAATATTTTCTCCCACTTTCATATAAGGACTCTATTGCAAAATGAGTGACTAACTACATTTGACTACATTTGACTTTAGAGTCCCTCTTTTAATGCTGAGAAAAGTGTGATGTCACAATACAAATCACTATGGTAACATTGACAACTTTTCAAAAGATGTATATTTGTGACAGTTCTAAAATGTCAGGGAGCTTTTGGAAAAAGTGTCAACAGCACTAGAGTAGTAGACCAAAGAGCAGAATGTCTTTTTATCTATGGAAAATACAAGCTACTTTTTCATCAGCAGGCATAACAAGTCTAATTTCAGATACAGGTTTAAGAAAGTATCTTCCCTAATTGTACAAAGGATTCAAATGAATACCAGGCCTGGATATTCATCTTTGAACGGGCAAGGCCAAGACCAGTGGGAAATGTCCTCTGTGGCCTCCGTGTAATTCCAGGTTTAAACATCATTTGCATCATTTCAACTTACGTAATGTACTGTGACGAGGATGGAAGATTCAAAGGTATAGTGACTGTGGAAGAAGTCAATTCTGTGATATCTTTTTGAGATAGCTGGGTCGGAGCAGGAAGATCTGTAAAGTCAAAGAAATATTTGTACCCAGGGAACATTTTCTATACAAAGAATCATAAGGGGGCGTCTCAAAATGTCAACAGAGATTCTGGTGGTCCAGTGGATCGCTGAAGTGTGCCTATCGGGAACATTCTTTTGCGCCTAGAATGTGCCTGACTTTTGAGACAGTCCCAAACAAGAAGATGCCACAATTGTGAAATACCAATACAAAACAATAGGTCTGCATTTTTGTAAAATTAAAATGTTACTATTAATGACTTGGATATATCAAAACAGCTGCCTTTGCAGTTTATATCACTATTGTCAACAAAACAAAGTCTTACAATTAAATGTTTAACTTTTGATCAAACACTGGAAATATTTCTGTACCTGTAATTTTCGACTGATATTACGGTCTCCATCAGCAGGATGACCTGGATGTAGCATCCGTGACCTGTTGGACACGTGATCCCAGCACCGCATTGTTTAAAGTTACATGTAAGAATGCAGGAGTCCATAACAACATTTAAACTAAATTGTGATTTGAATGCAATGTCCCACAATACCTGTCTCAACTGCAGTAAAAGCTTCTAGTGTTGTTTTCTCTCCAACACCAACACTGTTGAAACCTTTCAGTCGGAATTCATATTTTGTGGATGGTTCTAAACCGCTAATGTTATGGTGCATATCTGGTGGTTCTATATCGACTCCTTCGAATGACTTGTTGGGACTAAAGTTGGTGTCGTAAGGTTTTGCCAGTACTCTGTATGAAAGCTGTACATTGTTTTTAAAATAGAAAATAAAAAAAGACACTGATAAATACTTCATATTAACTTTTACACTTGACATCGCTACAAGTTTAATTGAGGCTTCAAGTAAATTTAAGTGAGGTTTCCAGTATATTTAATTGAGGTTTCAAGATAATTTACTAATTAAGGTTTAAAATAAATTTAACTGAGGCTTCACACAAATTTAATTGAGGTTCCAAATAATCTAATTGAGGTTCAAAGTATATTTATTTGAGGTTTCAGGTAAATCTTATTGAGGTTTCAAGTAAATTTATTTGAGGTTTCAGGTAAATAATTTGAGGGTTCGAAGTAAATTTATTTGAGGTTTCAAGTAAAGGTTTCAAGCTCTTACACTAGATGCATGTGGTTAGTCTTAGTACTTGTTATTTAGACAAATAGATCTAGAGTGCATCTCTGGTGATGATTTACTAATTGAGTCATCATCAAAATATCAGCTGCTGTGTACGTGACCACAAGCAGAGCTGACTAATTTAAGCCAGCCCCTTATAATATTGTTAACTGAATTAACAATAGTGTATAGCTGCTAAATATTCCCCAAGGGCAGGATGACATTGTATGTGCAGTGGTGGGAGAACGTTTGATTCCTTTAAGCTCAGAGACAGTGCAACAAGGTAGCACATTTCCAACCTTTGGTGTGTCTTGGTAATACACCGATGTGTGCAAAGCACTGTATACTCAGTACTTTGCAAAACAATTAAACTGCTGTTTTGTACTACAATGAACACACAAGAACATAGCAGTAATAAAGTTACTGTTGTAGAATAATGATTATTTTTTTATCAAGTACTGAAATATTGATGATTGGATAAAAACTTACTCTATATTTAGTTATAACACCATTTCTTTGCCCACAGGGTATTTCATTCCAGCTAACTGCAACACTATGCTTCGTTGTTGAAGTATTCCTGAATTCTGTTGGCGATCCGGTTGGCTCTACAATAGTAATTCAAACACTAAACATCAAATTGATTTCTACATCCTTATGCACAAAATTTGATATTGGGGATTTGTGCATAAAAGGGTTGGCGCATCGATCTAAACCTGCACATTTCTTCAATATTCTCTCTGCACCTTCAGACCTACGGTATGGTGTTCTAAAGACGACAGATATGCGTCGCGTCGTGCCGTCGCGTCGCCTATTCCGTCGTCCGTCGCGTCGTCCGTCGCGTCGTGCCGTCGCCCGTCGCGTCGTGCGTCGCGTCGTGCCGTCGCCCGTCGCGTCGCCTGTTTTTCAATTGATTTGCATGGTGACTTGGACATCCGTCGTCCGTCGCGTCGTGCCGTCGTCCGTCGCGTCGTGCCGTCGCGTCGTCCGTCGCGTCGTCCGTCGCGTCGCCCGTCGCGTCGTCCGTCGCGTCGCCCGTCGCGTCGCCCGTCGCGTCGTCCGTCGTCCGTCGCGTCGTGCCGTCGTCCGTCGCGTCGTGCCGTCGCGTCGCCCGTCGTCCGTCGCGTCGTGCCGTCGTCCGTCGCGTCGCCTGTTTTTAAATTGATTTGGACCTTATTTTCGCCAAAACGTTCTTCACTTTTCTGTCAATTGGTGGCGCTCTTTGATTATTTCCGTCGAAGTGAGTCTGATGAGGTCGTCGAGATGTGTATAGTTTGATCAATCCCTGCTTGCCGTGTCATCTCAACAATATCCTTTTAATTGTAAAAACATGTCAAGTATTAGTTTTTACTATCTCGGCCTCCCTACCATGCCTACTAGCCTGTTAAATAAAGCAATGTCAACAGCAGCATCGTAGGAAAAATACTACCTAAATTATTATTATTATTATTATTTTCTTTTTTTTCTTTTGAGTGGAGCTCTTATAGACTCCGTTTATTCAACTCAAGTAATTACAAGTATATACATCTCCTATGGAACATTAAAGCAAGTACTGATAGATCAGTACACAAGTACATATAGGTTACTAGAAACTAAAGGACAATGAACAAAGTTGATATTACATATCAAACAAAGGCAAGATCAAAACATGAAAAAGCAAGCTAGTACAAGTAAAAAGATTAAAATTAAGGCCTACACAAAGGACAGTAACTGAGAGGTGACAAAATTCGATTTTGATCAGAACATAAACTTTGGACTCTCGTCTTCATTGAAAGTACACAGGAATTTGTACAATTTGTTAAAATTACTTGTTTGGAGCCTATTCCTCTCCCTTAGTAGAAATGATCTGAGAGTTTCTTTGTAGGTCTTGATAATATTTGTGTTTGTGAAAACGTTGTCCTCATTGAAGACCAGATCACACCGGATTCTCCAAATAACATTGATCATCATGCCAACAATTATCATAGATACAAATGACAAATTCATACATACAATTCTTATACAATCACTGAGACAAAAGAAACGGCAGCCAGTTTGTTTCCTAATTAAAAATTCGACGTATAACCAGGGGTTCAACCACCTCATTACAGTATAGAAACAAATGTTCGACAGTTTCACTGTGTCGGATTTACAGAAAGGACAGTCGACTGTATCTATGATTTTCATGCGTTTAAGTTCTTATCTCGGGTTGCAGTCGGTGTCCTTGTCTTTGGCGTCCATAATATTGTTCATGTTTAATTTGGTCCAAATATTGGCCCAGTCGAACTTATCAGTGAGGCCTTGTAAAATCGAGGCCCACTTTTCCTGTGCTTTTGGAAAAACAAATTATTTGACCTTCAATGATTTGTACATTAATTTCGTGGTAATTTTAGAAAAAGGTACCAAACCCTGATCCCCATGGTCAATTTGGAACTGAGCCACCTGCTTGGATGGTTATTAGGCCCACAACGTTTTTCTTTGAAGAGGACAGGATTGATGTTTTGTTCGAAGACGTTTAGCTATGCGTCCAGCAAGTCATACGATTAATTTTACACTTCAAGGTTCAAGGTTCAAGGTTCGTTTATTTCCACAGTATCAAAAAAGCAAAAGGCAATAATAAATACATTAAAAGTAATCATTACATAATGCAAAGTAAATGTTTTACAGCATAGGTTTGAAGAATATTACATGTAAACAAAAAAAGCATTATGTGACACTGCAGAGGGATCCATTTAAAAAGCAAAGCTTGTAGGCAATGGTCCCTATAGTGACATGCATAGTATGCATTGAGATTAACAAATAAGGTTATAAGTGAACCGTGGAGGTAGGTCCGTGGTCGAGTCGAGCCACCAATAAACAAATATAATAGCAGGTCTCAATGCACATGCATGTTTCAAAGAAAAATAACCCGAGTCTGCACTGTGGTATGGTTCAAAATACAATGTACATCTGTAAAAACACTCATCAACAATAAGATTTCAGTAAACAAGCTTTTGAAGGCTTTAAGTTTTTCATTAAGCATGTTCCAAAGCATAGGTCCCTCATGTTTAATAGTTTTAAGAGCGAGGGAAGTACGAGTGTAAGAAATGTGATAATTGAAAAAATTGATTGAATAGCAGAAGGTAAATTTTTACAAGTGAGTTGATACATGAGGGACCCAAGCTGAAGACAATAAATATCATTCACTTTAAAATTGCATATTTATGGAAAAGGGGATCTGTATGTGCGTTAAATTCAGCAAAATTAATGATACGAAGAGCTCGCTTCTGTAAGAGAAGAAGTCTATTAGGATTGGTAGCAGAACCTGATCCCCATGCAAGTATCCCGTAGTTATGATAAGAACCGATCAATGTATTATAAAGAGATTGTAAAACCAGTTCAGGCATAAAATGCTTGATCCTATTGATCACACCAATATTTTTAGCAATAATTTTACACTGTAATCAACATGACTATTCCATGATAGTCTACGGTCAACAAAAAGTCCTAGAAACTTGCAACAATCAGTTTTCAGTGATTTCAATGTCATTAATCTTTATAGGACTTGGAAGGTCTCTGACTGAATTACTGAACAACATGCAGTTAGTTTTAGTGATATTTAGGGATAGTTTATTGACCGTAAACCAGGTGGCAACTAGTTTGAGCTCATTGTTAACAGTGTTTACAAGATAGTCAAGGTTACTATGGGAAAAGAATAAATTAGAGTCATCCGCAAATAATATAAATGAAAGCACACTAGAAGAATTTGTGAAATCATTAATGTATATGGTGAATAACAAAGGCCCGATGATTGATCCTTGAGGTACTCCATACGTAAGGACATCAGACTCAGATTTAATGCCATTGACGGAAACATATTGTGGCCTGTCTGAAAGGTAACTCTTAAACCATTCTAGGGGAATTCCACGGATACCATAGTTGGGAAGTTTATGCAATAGTATTTGATGGTCTATTGTATCAAAAGCCTTTGAAAGATCAAGGAACATCCCCAAAGTATGATTGGAGTCATCGATAGCACTAGTAACTTTATCAATAAAATCAAGGAGTGCATGAATGGTTGAATGTTTGCTACGGAAACCAAACTGTTGATTTGTTAAAATTTCAAACTTATTCAGAAAATTAATGGTACGGGCATAGACACAAAGAATAGAGATGGGCCTATAATTGGATATATTGTTACGATCACCCTTTTTGAAAACTGGTGGGACTTTACAATTTTTATTTCTGATGGAACAATGCCAGTCGTAAAAGAAGTATTGACAATATGAACAAGTGGTTTACTTATGGCAACAAATTGACTTCTTGATAATGGAAATATTGATCAGGTCATGACCAGAACCTTTTTTATTTTGTAAATTTTTTACAATGTCCAAAATTTCATGTTCAAATACTGGAGTAAAAAAGAAGGAATTAAAATTAGGGTTGGGCATATAATCAGCAAAACTAAGGGGTGAATGAGTAGGTTGGATGTTTTTAGCAAGGTTGGGACCAATATTGATAAAGTATTGATTAAAATGATTGGCGATTTGATTTGTGTTGTCAATTAAATTCCCATTAACAATGATGCTGTTAATACCATGAGAATGGGTATTTTTATTCAAAACAGAATTTATAACCTTCCAGGTATTACGGATGTTATTTCTTTCTTTTTCAAACTGAAGGCAATAGTACTTTTTTTTTTACAAAGACGTAGAAGGCTAGTCAAGGTGTTTTTATTCTTGATATACTTGCATTTATGTGAGGTTGTAGGGTTGGACAAGTACTGACGATACAATTTATTCTTTTTCTTAATAGATTTGAGGAGGGAATGTGTAATCCAAGGGGTAGTTGAAATATGATTAGATTTGGTATTGTTGTTTTGTCTAACTAAAGGTGTATTTTGATCGTACAGAAAAATAAAATTATCCAGAAAAGTATTATAAGCAGTATCAGGATTATTACAACTAAGGACATTAGTCCAGTCAAAAGAGTGTAAGTCGTCAATAAACTGTTCAAGGTTCACATTAGACACATTTCGAGAAAAAGGTAAATTGTGATTATGAGAAGAACTTGAGTTTGGAGACTGAACGAACATAACAATTGGCAGATGATCTGAGATATCAGAGATTAAAATACCAGATTTTGAGGAAGGAAGAATATTTGATAAAAAATTATCGATAAGTGTAGCAGAAGTATCAGTAATACGTGTGGGCATATGGATTTGGGGGAGAAAAGAGTGAGATGTAAATAAGTCGATATGTTGAAATCACCTGATCACACTTGATCCTAGCCAATTCCTTAAAGGTAATTAGTCTGTTATTTTTAACAACATGTTGAAATTTGATGATGTTATTCTTTGTTAAAACAGGACTCGCTAAATCGTTATCCTTATTAATCGCAACCACTGAATTATGCCAGAGAGGGATATTATTTACAATGACGCAACTCTCAGGATTACTATATAAAAGCTTGATCCATTGAATGAATTTGGGGGGAATCCCCATTTTCTCAAGCATGGTAAACATATAATTCCAATTAATTCTATCGAAAACCTTCTCCTGATCGATGCTTAAAATAGCTGCTTCCTTATTGTTCCAATTATAATCTATGCTATCACGCAAAAGTGTGAGGTTGTCGTGATTTTTTCTCCCCGGTACACCACTACACATGTCTGTTCGTCACCTAGTATTATGAAAGGCATGGCCCTTTTAACCTATTTGTGAGAACTTTGGCCAACAGTTTGTAATCTACATTTAAAAGGCTAATCGGTCTCCAGTTCTTGAGATCAAATTTACCTAAATTATTATCCACATGGTTGGTGGGCTTGCACAAAATTACTTTATTGATTATAAAGCGATGAAAAATTACTTTATTGATTATGAAGCGATGACCAAAAGCAAAACCATAAAGCAATAAATCAAGTGAATTCTAAACCAAGACCAAAAGTAACACTACTGAACTAACAGGATTTATAAAAACCACTAAAAACAACAAAACACATGTGCCAACAAGGAAGGTTACAAACTAAAATCAAAATGGCTCTAAACTCGAGTCCATAGCAGTAATGACTTGAAACAGGCAAAACTTAAAAACATGAAGAACCACCAGTACATAAAATCAAAGAAGTGATGGTGGGATCGAGAACACACAGGCTGCCATCTGTAAACTATAATACATTTAATGGGTGACTTGAGGATTAAGGATTAAACAAGAGGGTTGTTTATTACAGACGATTCCTTGAAATGAACTTGGGTGCTACAAGAGATTAAGTTGGAATAAACAGTGGAAGGGAACATACTTGTCTCTCCGTGGTCCTTTCTCTATGCTCCTACTGAACACGGTTTTTCTGGACCTGTTACATAATAAGCCATCAAAAGGGAGAAACTTCCTCTAGCAGTAAACACAAGGAGTAAAATTACATCAACAAACTCTCACACCAAATTTAAACCAAACAGATAATTATTGTTACATCCTTCCCTTTTTAAACTTTGAGTGGGAAGGGGTAAACTTCTCTAACGATGAGAAATGTTTCGGAAGAAAAAGGTGATAAAATTAACTAGTGTTCATTAATAAAGTAAATTTTCATGGCGAATATTCAAATAGAATTACTGGCTGGAAATAGTAAGTTTGTTACTTTCGGTCATTTCCCATTGTTTTGTTTTTTTGTTTTTTTAAACAGAAGTTATGTGTGCATGCCTTTTTCACAGTAAATAATAATATGCCATAATATGACAGAAGAGTTAATTTACCAGAGTACATGTAGTAGTAATTAAAGTGGTAATTGGCCCGTTTATCTTAAAATATGTAATAGGCCTATCAATAATATTTGTAATGACAACGGATTAATATATCGCCTTTCGCAAGCCTGAAAGTTCATAAGTAGCAACAATTATGCAAAAAGGAGGCAAAGACAAAAGTTCTTTGTTTAACACCAAAAAACCATTAAAAAAAATACTTGGTCATGAGTCCTTGGTGTTTCTAACATTAAAACAAAATACATGGTCATGAGTCCTTGGTGTTTCTAACTTGATGATAAATTTGTAAGCATTCACTTGTAATGTTCATTTCAATACTGATTGGGCAATAAATATTACGGAGTGACACAATGGTCGAGTATGATTTATCTGTCACTAGTCATCCCCATGTCAATATTTAGCAGGTTTATTAACTGATACCTTTCATTTGGCCTGAACGGCTTTTCCAAATTGACGGTTTCATCTTTGAATTGTTAACATGTGTGAGATTTCTAGAAGTGACAGAGTTATGGATCACACAATAGAGAGTAACGTTACACGAAGTGACACATTACAAGAAACAAATCACTTTGAGAAAACTTGAAAACGGTGTATAACATTAATAATGTGCCATACATTTCCATCGGTAACTTGCTCTGATAGCTCCCTCGGAAGCTCGGAACTTAGGGGTTATTTTCGATTCATCAATGACACTTCAACCACACAACAACAACATCATACGTCTGTCATCATTTCACAAGTACATGGACAAGAGTGCCACTGAAAAAGTCATTAGTTTTTGAACTGTACCATGATGCACAGTCTCTTGCAGCGCCACCAGGAGGCACAATATATAGGGCGACGGGCGACGCGACGGACGACGCGACGGACGACGCGACGCGACGGCACGACGCGACGGACGACGGGCGACGCGACGGCACGACGCGACGGACGACGGCACGACGCGACGGGCGACGCGACGACGCGACGGGCGACGCGACGGACGACGCGACGGACGACGCGACGGGCGACGCGACGGGCGACGCGACGGCACGACGCGACGGACGACGGATGTCCAAGTCACCATGCAAATCAATTGAAAAACAGGCGACGCGACGGGCGACGGCACGACGCGACGCACGACGCGACGGGCGACGGCACGACGCGACGGACGACGCGACGGACGACGGAATAGGCGACGCGACGGCACGACGCGACGCACATCTGTCGCCTTTAGAACACCATACTACGGGTCACAGTATTAGTCACTTTTGAGGATCCCTTGGTTTCATTACCAGAAAGATTTAAAATGAAATATAAAAAATGAATAAATTAACAGCAAGTTAAATCTATCCTGTTATTTGTTTGTATTACTAGGGGTAATTTACAGGCAACCAGTCCAAGGTAATCTCTAAGGAGAACGACATTCACCCTAAAACGTTCCTTTCATTTTTTTGGAGACATCAACGTATTTTAGGGAAATACGGCTCTTGCATCTGAAGTGTTGCTTTTGCATGCAGAATAGTTTGTTGCCTCTAAATTGTCTGGGAAAGTTGCCAAGTGTCACATGGGCCTTAGTTACATCACACATGTGCAAAGTTGATTCTACTCCAGAATCCAAAGCGGTCACACTTTGCCTGAAATTCTACCTTAAATCACTCATCTCATAGGAATTTCTTATTGCAAAAGATCATAATTCTGATAAGTCCAAGAGTTTTTACAAAACACGTGTAAGCCAAGTCAAATGATTGAATTTGTTATCACATACCTCCTCAACGAAAAACTAGCTCAATTTACTGCCCAAAATAGGCTTCTTGTACTCGGCAAGAATCAACATTTTGAAAGGAATGATAAAATAATACACATCCACCTTTTGGTAACCCCTGGGGCTGATTTCACAAAGAGCTAAGACTGATCTTAACTGTGTACTGATCTAAACTGCTAAGCAAAGTGTGATATTAACAACTCTTCTAAGATGAATCGTGCTTTGTGAAATCAAGCCCTGGAGTTATAGATTTCAAGGGGCTTATGGGAACAGTATCCTCAGAGAACAGTATCCTCAGAGAACAGTTGCTAGAGAAGTAAATCAGAAGAGCTTGAATTATTTATATTTGTAGAAAATAACGGGTAATTATCTTCACGTCAGACATAAGTAGTCTGAACTCTGATAAAAGTCTGAAAGTTCCCATCCCTAGCTGTTAGATAATCTCCTATCAGGAACTTACTTTTTTCAGGTGTTGTGTGATCGATATAAATGTTCTCCTGAAATTCACCAAGTCCTGCCTCATTCCTGGCAAGAACTCGAACCTTGTAGATTGAATTGGGTAATACATCAGGATGTGGCAAAGGAGACTGTCTCTTTGTTGTGTTGTGTAGAGTTTCAAATTCACCACCCTCCTCTTGGCAAAGAACTCTCTTAACCAGTTGATACTGTACCGCATAATCAATGACAGGGCACTTGTTTTGAGGAGCTTTCCATGTAATGGTTCTATTGGGATCTTGCTCAGAGCCGCCTTCATAAATCACTGATACAGGAACTGAAGAAAAAATGTACACTACAAACGATCTGTCCTTGACAAAATTATGAAAATGTAACAAAATTAATACTTTTTGTCAAATGTCTTTTAACCTTGGCAAGTTGTGTGTCCATGGCTGAGCAGTCAAGCACACTGGACTCTAGGTCTGATGTTTTCGACCAGAAAGTGAGGGTTCAAGTCCCGGTTGTGACACGTGGGTCGTTTAAGCAAGACACTTAGCCATAAGTCCTGTGTGACGTATTATGCATGTTAAAATAACCCAGTTACACTTATCGTTAAGAGAAGTGGTTCGCCCCGGTGTATTTTTGTATGGTTGGCTGCAGATCGCGCCACAACACCTTGTAAACCATTATATGGTGCTATGCTAATATATAGGTCATACATTTCAAACATTGCTCTGCATACATTGTAAAATTTTTTTTAGTGCTTTTAGATGCCCTAGTGGGATAAAGTGTTATTTTATTAGAATTGTGCATCATTATTGTTATTATTATTAAGAGTCAGTAATTCATGCAGTCAGGCATTTTCATTTGGGGCTAATCATTTTATCAAACTGTTTATTCATTATTTTTGCCTTGATCTCACTTGGGGGGCGGGGGTGGGGGGGGGGGCAAGAGTTTTGATCCCCATCACCCCGCCCCCTCTGGTTATACCACTGAACATGCAGTAACTACTTCAGATTTTTAAAAATTTCATGTATTCTCAACAACCATAAAATGTAAATGTTTTTGAGATCTCTATTAAAAAAGTGTTATTTCAATGTCTTTTTACCATACTTCCACCTTTTTGATTGTTAATGGTATCTTGAACTTCTTGTCACAAAATTTTCTAAACTGTAAATAACTGATATAATTTGGAGGTTTTTAATCAGGTTGAAAAACATTTAGACTCAATTTTGTTTGCAAATCTTACCGTAACACATTCTGCAGTTTGGATCAAGTCCGATCTGACCATACGGACAAGAGTCTGAAAACACAAGTTGTTTAAAAATTTCATAATTAGTGGGGGGAAAATATCAGTTGCAACAACAACAATAATTTTACTTCAGGTTCTTCAGTTATTTTAAATTTGTCTCACGGCCATGGAAAATGATTATCAGGAACAAAACTTAAACAAACTAGAATCAATGCAAGTTGCAATTACAATCAGGAAAACTGGCTCGGTGACCTGCCAACTGCTCAAAAGAGTAACAAATAGGAAAAAACTGACAGACAGACATAAATCAGTTTCGCCTAGGCTAACAGCTACTATATATGCAGCAGCTTACCAAAATACAATCAATCATTCAAAAGTGATTTAAATAGCGCCAAAATTAAACGTTTACTCTGAGGTGCTGAGGCACAAAATGAATAGTAAGTGCTGGAACAAGTAAGCTTTGAGGGAAAATGAAAAAATAACACTTTAAATTACCAGTCACTTCTAAGAATCCAGTGATCAGACTTCAAAGCAAATGCATATGTATTAAATGCATTATTTTTACAGCACAATTTGTTATCTAGCCACAACACTATACACTATGTCAATTTGTACTTGTGCTGGATCTTTTTCATTCTTCGAGGTTAGTTGAAATTTGTTACGTGGCTGTTCATTTTCAATAGTTTGTTTGGAAATGCCAGATTTGAGAGTGTAAATTAACATCAAGAATGAAGAAAGAATGACAAATTGAGAGGTTAATATGTTGCATGTATACTTACTTTGGCAGTTTTCACCTCTAAATCCACCTTCACAAAGTACACCAGTTGGGCACGCACCAGATCCTCTACTACAAGCTTCACCACCGGCACAATGACATTCCTGCGCACAATTGACTCCAAACCGCCCATCAGAACAGTCTGCATAAAGGAATGATCTTACTGGTTAGAGACAATGTAAAGGCTGGCTGGGTATTTATTCAGAGAGATTTAAAATCGATTAGGTTCAATCTGAAGCTTACTGATGATACAATCATACCCATACCAACCCTTAAGAAACCAATTTGTAGACAATTCAACATACTATTGAAAACACGATACTTCGAATCATGTCCTCGAAAAGCACGTATCCTCCAAGTTTAGAAGTTTGATAGCAAAAGAAATATGATTTTAATGATTCTGTTTTTTCTATATTTTGGAAGTTAAGAACTTTTACTTCACACATTGTACATAAAAATATATAGAACAAAATATTAGTGATATTTACAACTTACAAGGTATTTTTTGCAGAGACCAAAAATCCCCTATGTCAGTGATCAAAAGGTCAGTGAATTTCAAAGTAGACCATGTTTATAAACAATAATACAGGATAAAGACTATGTCATGTTGTCTTTTGGAATTGTTTGTAAACTGTATAACTGCAACGTTCCTGTTTCATTTACTTGGGTGTTCCATTCCCCCCCCCCCCCCCCCCCCCCCCCCCCATTGACTTCAAATCTATCATGATTAGTACTTCTCATATTGGATCTACATCTATAACCATTATAAAATAGACACTATTACACAATGTTCTGTCTGTCTATTATGGTAAGCCCTCTTTATATCTCTGCATTCCATTCAGTCTTCAGACAGGTAAACTTGATACAAAGTGTGGAAGCTTGCTTAAAAACGTGCTTCTTATAAAGTTTGAGAAACAGTTAATTAGTGCAATCATTCCTTCCTCCAGTTTTCAATAAACACGTCATGTAATCATCATGAAAATTTCTTTTCGGATGTTTTTCTAGAAAATATCAGTTATTTTTGGGCAAAATTTTGCTCAGAATAATTTGTACAATTTCTAGGTGACTGTGCCTCCAAAATATTAAAGATAAAGGGATGTCCATTTAGGCCTATTATGAAGTCTATACGCACCCTCGCAATTCTCTCCTGTGAAGCCAGATCTGCAATTGCTGCCTGAAGTGCAAGTACCAACTGAACTGTTACAGGCTGCATTTCCACAGCCACATTCCAAATTGCAACCAGCACCATACATACCATCCGGGCAATCTAAACAGATGAAGTAGCAAATTTGTACACTCACAAAAGATACTCCAATATATCAAATGATACCCAATATATAGCTTGTTAGGATCACAGGTTTAAAACAGAAGTCATCAAATTTTTATTTTACTGTCATCTTGAAAAAAGAAATGAAGGACACTTTAGAAAATTATATATTTCCAAGATTATTTTGCATGAGATCAACATAAATAAAATTAAGGTTATTATTATAGTGGCTTCTTATATAGCGCTCATATCCGTCACTCAGTGACGCTCAAGGCGCTTCAACAGTCAGTATTTTCCTGCAAGGTATATATGTGGAGCTACTTTTTGAATTTTGAGACCTATTTCTTTACATAGCACCCTGTAATGGTTTACAAGGTGCAGTGGCGCAATATGCTGCCAATCAAACCAGGAACACCGGGGCAAACCCCTTCTCTTTTCGATAAGTGCACTGGGTTCTTTTACGTGCATTAAACAACACACGGGACCAACGGCTTTACGTCCCATCCGAAGGACGAAGCAATAATGGTTAAGTGTCTTGCTTAATAAGGACACAAGTGTCACGACCGGGACTCGAACCCACTCTGCTGAACAGAAACACTAGAGCTTGAGTCCGGTGCTCTTATCCGCTCGGCCACGACACGCCAAAGGTTCCAGTACAGTTATCATACCGCTGACAATTTAAATTAATCTTAAAGATCGACTCCAATCTTCTATATTGCAGGCAGACAGCTCTGTTGTAGTCTCCACACCATCACTACTTTTAAAGACACTGACATGGCTCGTCTTCTGTCTTCCCCCTCCTCAGCCTTAACCAATGCGTTGGTTCCCATATTCACTCATTTAATTGGTTTTTATACATTTAATAGATGTTAATTTTTGCATCGGGGATAATGAATATAATTTAGTTTTTACCCTACACGATGTGTGTTAAACACTGTATACTCAGTACTTTCCCGAGTTCTGTGAAAAAAATCCACAGGCAAATCACTCTTTCTTACTTTTTTGTACATTGTTATGATATTCAAAGGATTGTTATTCATACTTTGTTCGCAATTTGGGCCCGTGAAGCCAGCTGTGCACGTACAGCCGAAAGGATCTGGAAGACACATTAGAGTACCAACGCAGCCATTGTCATAGTTATAGGTGCAACGGATACCACAGTCTTGACCAAAGCAGTTGTTGTTATGCACTGTGGAAATATTAAAATAAAACAATTGTCATTTGTTAACGGCTGTGCTTACTTTTGCCAACACCCAACAAACTCTTGGAAATAGTAATAACATCTGAACAAAGATGGATGGAAAGTTCCAAACCAGTACTTAAACATATTTATTTGTGTTTGCTATCTTTTGGTAGATGTTGGTCCTTGTTCCCTTTGTACATGACAAACAGAAAACCTTCTGCTTCACATTTAAACATCCATTATACACAGATTTGAATAAAACAAGCCGACAATTTATATTTTGATTGATTGTCATAGCCTCCGAAAACCGTTTTTATTGCCAAAACATAAATTGTGAAGGATGCCGAAAAACGTATGGCTATCCATTCACACACTTAAAAAATAGCTTGGGATACACCTGATCAACTGTAAACACCAAAAACTTGTTTGCATAAGGAGGACTGTAAAACAAAGTAATGTTAACAATTTGCCCCCCAAAAAATAAATACTCAGGTTACTCAACATTAATGAGCGTGTGCATGGCATCCCCGCACGGTAAATACCCTTTAAGCTTGTACAATTTTATCTGCACTGGGCAGCATACATAGCGTGCGGGTAGAGTTCGCCAAGCTGGCTCTCTTCAGATTTTCAAGGGACTTTTAAAAACTCATTTGTTTGAATCTATTGTTTAATTTGCTTTTAAAATATATTCATTTCATTGTTTTATGTTGTGTGTTGCGCATAGAGGCTTCTGCATTATGCGCTATATAAATTTCTCGTATTATTATTATTATCGTATACAGCATTTTATCGTTGATGGATACAAATGTTTTAAGTCATCTTAACTAACTCTTCACAAAGTCTCTGCACATTTGTCATCTTGGTTTACCTTAAAACTATGGTTCAGAAAAGTTTGTACCTTACCTGATCGACATAAGACACCGCTAAATCCTGGTGCGCAGATACATTCACCGGTCTTGTCATCACACTGACCGCCATTGTAGCAGAATGGACAGTTATCATCGCACGATGGACCCCATCTGTAGGGAGAGCACTCTGGAAAAAGACATTTGCCAAACTTGTCTTAATTACTATCAATTCAATTAAACTCAATACAATGCTTTAAAATGTAGAGTTTGGAGCTTGTAATTGATGTGTATGGCTGGTATGTGGCTAGAAATTACACTTTGTGACTGTGGAAGAGACTGGTCTGAAAAAATGTAATAACTTTACACAGTTGACATGTTTTAAAATTATCTATTATTGGGACATCAATCTCTATTGGTTAAGTCCTCATCAATAATAGGTGTTGAGGACAAACGTGTTCAACATTTTGAATTAAAAACACCACAGTTTATCTAATTGTCTTGTCGATTCAAGGAAACAAATAATTGATAGGCTCGAGATTTAAATGGATACATCTGTGACCCATAACAGAAAAAACTCTTTTATTGGAAAAATAAGAAAAAGAAATCATCTGACAACTTACGTCTTACAAGGAGTTTCATGAGTGCATGGTTCTGTTCAGCATGTCTATCCTTTCTGTAGCATTCATAGATACCAGTATGATTGAGCTGGACATTATGGATTGTGACGTTAGACTGACCATTCCATTCAGTAATATCATTTCCATTATGTCTCCATCGAAGCTCAGTAGATGGACCGTTAAATAACTGTGCCATTGTCAATGTTACATCTTCTCCAGCACTCGTAGTCAAGGTGGATGAGGCTGGAGATACATCACCTACAATCAATAATTAGCTCAGTTGATAGACCGTTATATAACTGTGTCATTGTCAATGTTACATCCTCTCCAGCACTCGTAGTCAAGGTGGATGAGGCTGGAGATACGTCACCTACAATCAATAATAAGCTCAGTTGACCCAATTAACTGCCCAACTTATATCTGAATTCAATAATTATTTTTAAGTGCATGCTTAGGTCTAAATGTTTCCCCAATAAATTATCCAATAATGTGATTTAACAGGAGGATCCAAGTTTCCATGTCTTGTCTTCCATTCTAGTCAAGATACTGTCAAATGCCTTTAGATTAGGAGCTTTGGGCTATAAAACTAAACGTATTTGTTATGAAATGAATGGTTGGAAATGGTTTTAAAGTAAAATATAATGATTCACACACTATCCCTTGAAATTGTGTGGTTTTCCTTTTACTTTGGAACTAACACAGTCCATATTTTCGTAGAGCCCAAAATTTGGTTCTTTAAAATGGCCAACCATGTTAGTTCACAGAGTAAAATGTGTGAATCACATTATATTCTACTTTTAAAACATTTTTCCAACGTTATTTATTTCATAACAAACACTTGTTATGGTCTTAAGCACCCAATCCATAAAGCATTCCAGTAAAGTCACTCACCGTTCTGAGGTAGAAGAATTGTAGTGATCTTCGTTTGGGGTGAACTGAATTCACAGTTATAAGCACCAAATCGACTTATTCCAGAGGTAGCAGGGAAGTAATAACGAGTACCAAGAGCTCTAGGTCTGTTTTCTATGTAGCTGCCAGCTGGTAGGTCAGTACTGCCACTACCCGTATCCAATACTCGACTAAATGTTACTGTTGCATCTGTGTACGTCCTGCCACTGCTCTTATAACCACCAATACTATGGTCTCCGCTAATCGTATCAAGAAGCGGTCTTATATTGTAGCAGGCAAAGTCAGGAATCTCTCCTTTAAAGAAAAAAAACATCAAATTATGTATTAAAAACAACCCAAATCACAACAGTTTCACACACAGACTTTGTAAATGACATTTTTTACCAGTAAACTTAACGAATAGTCAATGGCAGCTGCAAATTGAATGATTCCCTTGCAATGGTTGGGTCTTATGACAATACGCAAGGGGCCATTGATCTCTATTATATAATAATAATACGATTAGAGATCAATGCAAGGGGTCTAATTGTATATGACATCAGAAGTCCCAAAACAGCGCCGCATTGAGGTCAATGGAGACCTTTAATAGGCTGAGAGTTGTGCGCCTTATCAATGGCGGCCAATGCATTTCTTTCTGCTTTTTCCAAAGGGAAAGCAAATCGGAAATCGGACTAAAGTAGACAAAATATCATTCCTGACAAACTTATCAATGACCTGCTCAATGTCACATGCCAGCAAGAGTACTACTGGTACCACAAGAAGAGAGATTGATAATAAACTCAACAATGAACTTTTATTATCAAGTCAATGAAATTACTCATCAATAAAAACAAAGAGCTTCAATAACTAATTTATTGTTAAGATTAACCTATTTTTATGACATTCCTCTGCAGCAGGGGGTTCAATCTTTCGATGATCACCGAGTGGGTCTATTGTAAATTATCATTGGGTTGCAGGTGTCCAAGAGAAATCTGTCCCCTGGAAATTGGCTGAAGGAGGTTGATTCAAAAGAGGGCGCTCTCAGAAGAAATTTTTTCACTACTTCACCGTATTTGGGGGTGGGGGAAGACAGAATCTCCTGCCACAGCGGTTTCTATGGACCAACCATATCACAAATGTGAAAACTTTGTCAACTCGCAATTTCTATTCATTTAAGCAATTGGTGCGCACCGGACTTACTATATACACCTTTCTTTTGTGACGTAACATCCGCGAGTTTCGCCAACAAATGGTTTTATTCATCCGACAGGCCGACAAGATATTATTTTCTCTAAATTATTGCGGAAAAAGCGATCAAGGTCAAGCAGGAAAATCTTCCCGCCATGTATCCAAGAAATACACACACCAGGCATAATATTTATCGAGCCTGGCACCTAGGCCCCGTGTAAAAAGTTAAATTTTACCGAGTAGGACTAGCCCGCTTCAACAACAGTGGCTTCCTGTAGTCCGAGTTACGGACTCAACAACACTTTTTTCTAGCGTATGTAGGGTACAAGTGAATACTCATGTTTTTTTGTAGGTCAACATACTGTTACGACCTACTTCAAAAAACCCACACAGGTGGGGTGACAAAAACTGCTCCAAAATCCATCAAAGACTTCGGTTATATACTTTAAACTCACCTGAGATACGTAGATGTTGCCGGTTAATATGGTAGTAAAATTGTGTCAGATGCGTTTCCAAAATATGGAGAAATTTTCGGCTTAAACTTGAACCGATTTTCAAAAATGACCGCACGTGACTTCAAAGAATTTGCACAAACAGCAGATCGTGCACTGCGGAGAAGTTGACCCCATGCACAACGCGGAAAGCACCTCCGCACATTGCGCATCTACCATTTCCACCATTTGGGGGGTAAATTCATTTGTGTCCAAAGTATATTTTTAAAAACCGAGAAAACAACAAATCAGCAAAAACATTGTTGAGTCCAGACTTTTTATTGACTTTTCAATTTCAGGCTTTTTTGCCGACTTTTCAAAGGGCTCCAAAATGCTAAAATTTAACTTACCCTGTAAAACTTATAGGCTAGGCCTAAGGTTTTACAAATTGGTCTCAAAACTCAAAAACCTGTCCCAATGTGTATGTTTGTTCAAGCGCCTTGAGTACCGTATTGGTAGATTGCGTGCGTTATATAAGGCTATATATTATTATTTTTTATAGCAGGCAATAATATTGATATGGTTAATATTTTATAACCATAATGAAACTCCAACCCCCAACCATTGGCATACTGTCGGCAACGTTTGACCTTCATTGTTCAAAACATGAATGGCTGAATCGGGAATGACTGCCTTTTCACCTTTTGCATGGTTTGAACTATTTTGTGTTGTTGCAAAACTGTTTTATTTTCTTCATCATGAAAACATCACTCGCCCCATGTACTAATTAACAATTATTAAATACTATATTTAATATACCTCGTAATCAGAATAAATTTGTAAAGCCTGTAAACTAAGAATTTTGATTAAATTTGATAACATTTAACCAAGAGCTATTTATTTAAACAAAATAATAATAAAACTTCCTTGAGCACTATGTGCAAAATATAAAACTGATTCATACACTCCACCACAAAAGGCACCCTTTGGTTCCCAACAGCATAACAGACTGAGGCTAAGGTTTTGTTTACCAAAAAAGAAAGCGGATATAATTAATAGCATTAACAGCATAACAGACTGAGGCTAAGGTTTTGGCTACCAAAAAGAAAGTGGACATAATTAACAGCATTTTTACCCAGAGTTGGCTGACCCATTTAACTCTTGTATTAATCTTTAACAGGGAAAAAAAACCTTCGAGGAAGTACAATGAGGACTAATACAACACAATATTTTGGAACTGGATACTTGGCTTGAATTTGCAAAGCATTTTTTCTCTTCACACGAGTTTTTGGTGAACAATCTAATTATGACGATAAAACGCTTCCAAATGTCGTTTGAATAATTTTGTCATAACTTAATCATAACAGAACAGGTACACTTTCTATTTGATGCATTGGAACCTTCGTTAAGTTTTCGATAAACATTGCCAAACCAATACACTGGATTTCTAAACGGCAAATTAACATCCCAAACACACGGGCAAGATCAGTTTATAATTATGTTTATTTGTATACGTGTTTGTATAACAGGAAGTTCAACAACTGAAAAAAACGAAAGACGAACTGAGTTTGTTTTTATTATACCATATAGCATGGTGTTTTCCCGAAGTAGACAAAGTATTTACTTTGTCAAGTTTGTTCATGTAGTTGTGTCGTATTTACTTTATAAAGAGTGGTTTTATGGAAATTAACAAGCGTCCATTTACTAAAATATTTTAATTAATTTGATTTTAAGACTCTCCTTTTATTAGTTAAAACATAAGTCTCCTTTAACTTTTGAAAAAATGTATTCAAGTCCCGCTCTTGTCAATTTTCCTTGTGGTTTGTATCTTGGTAATTGAAATAAAAAGTCGCAGACCCTGTTCCCAGGGTTAAATGGCTTCTGACTGACACCCCGAACAAAGATACCGACAAAACAAGGTGAACCCTCCGCTGCCGCTTCCCAAGTTGTATGATAAACCTATTAGGTGTGACGGCAGTTACAGGTTAAATGGCTTCCGACTGTCACTCCAACCACAAATATTCCGTCAATACTGGGAGACTGCCAAAAGAGGCCTATATAGCTCAGTTGGTAGAGCGCCAAGATATAATATTTCGTCTGATATAGCGCACGCTTTTGACCTAACTTCCTTCAGCCAACGTTAATTACCGTATGGGGGGGGGGGGGCACAAAAACACCGGGGGACATACCCATGACACCGGCACGTTCATCCTGAGGTCGCAGGTTCAAATCCCGCTCTAGTCAATTTGTCTTTGTTCAACCCAAAATTATTTCAAAGTTTTATTTAATAAAAGATTCCTTTTCAGATGTATTCAACTCCGAAAGTAAAAGCCCATGTCCGTTCTTGTGGTACACCTAGTAGTATTGGTAATGGCTTTGTACTAATGTGTTTTACAGGTGCATTTCTTGGTCAAAAAAAATCATTAAATTAAATGAATAGTTAAACACAAAGTTGTAATTATATAGTTTCTCCAAATAATCATATTTTAATGATGATGGCTTCGAACGCAATACAGTCTCGAGCTGCTCCTTTTTCAAAACTCGCGTCACGGTGACACGCGTCAACATGCTCAAGCAAGAAAAAACAAGCAAACAAAAAACAAATGGATATAAGGGAAAACATTATTTGTCATAAAAATCGTCTTACCTCGTGAAGTGTGTGGTAGAACTAGAAGGACCAGCAGGCCAAGTAGAGCACATCCAGACGCAGTCTGAGAGTCTTTCATCCCGCGTTGATTCATCGTATTTTGTGGTGACCTTTAATTATTTATTTGGAGCCAACATTTATTGTTCAAGGGAAAACTGCAATACTCTCTGTAATCGAAATAAATTAATTGTCGTCAAAACTTCAAAAGTAGACATCAACAAAGTTAAATCTTTCTTCACTTGGATGAATAATCATAAATATCCAAGTGCATTGCAGAAGGTCTAAAGCAACTACACGTTGGTATAACCTTCCTATGAGTATAATATCACGCAAAGGAAAGCCAATTAATTTATTACTTTTGCCAAGTTTGATATTTTCCCGATGTTGTTGTTAGGGGCGTGCTACATGGTTTTGATGTTTTGTTCAATGGTTGGTTTTCCCCTATATGGAAATCTTATTGGTTCGTAATATTATACTCCAAGATAAATGGGATCGTGGGTTGTGAGGTAAACTTTCTATTATTCAACCTGAACGCAAAATACATTTACAAGTCACGATGAATGACAAAAAGGTGACCTTCATTGACCATGCAAATAATACTAGTAACAGTGTAGAATTTGTTTGAGGCCATGTCCAATCATTATTCACTTTTTAAAAGGGACAATCCTAAAAATAAAAGATGAATTTAACTTACCTGCCCTCACAAAAGCGTCCAATACGGAAATGAAATGATGAATTTTAAACACAATATATTCTTATGTTGAAGTTCCTATGGCTATATAGTTTGTACATTCACTTCCTTGTCAGAATTTCAATTGTGTGTGTGGACGCCTGTTGAAACCTGTACCTGACACCACAACACTGGCTGATACCAATGACGGAGCTGACAATAGCGGAAACACGCCGAGGAAATGTCCACACAGTTCACCATGAAGTGCTTGCGGAGTTTGTTTGTACAAAGGTCATCATTGCTTCGATCACATTTTCATCATGTTCAAAAGTTCATACAACGTGGCTGGACTAAACCCGGTGATACTATAAGAGAATAGAGTTAAATTGGTCGTCAACAGGTCAATTTCAGTGTAAAGGATTATGGAAACCATCATGAGGAATTTAAAGTCGAGAAAGGGACATTTTAAGACCCTGGAAAATCTCGGTTCTATTCTTCGATTACAGCCATTGAAATAAGCACACGTTATTACACATTTCTGGTAATGAAACCAAGGATGTCTCAGAAGTGAACTCACTGTAGCTCGCAAGCCTGAGGAAACATGTTATCAAGGGTGCTTGCTATGTGAACCTGTGAACCAGAAACACCAGGGTTTAAATTACCCCCCCCCTCCCCCACCCCCACCCCCACCCCCACCCCCACCCCCACCCCCCACCCCCACCCCCACCCCCACCCCCACCCCCACCCCCACCCCCACCCCCACCCCCACCCCCACCCCCACCCCCACCCCCACCCCCACCCCCACCCCCACCCCCACCCCCACCCCCACCCCCACCCCCACCCCCACCCCCACCCCCACCCCCACCCCCACCCCCACCCCCACCCCCACCCCCACCCCACCCCCACCCCCACCCCCACCCCCACCCCCACCCCCACCCCCACCCCCACCCCCACCCCCACCCCCACCCCCACCCCCACCCCCACCCCCACCCCCACCCCCACCCCCACCCTTCCATGATAAGTGTTCTGGTTTCTTTTGCGGACTACCAATCCAATATGGGACCTACTGCTTAATGTCTCATGCGAAGGACAACGCATAAGTATCTTTCTCGATAACACAAGTGCCACGACTGGGGTTCGAACCCACACTCTGCTGATCAGAAACACAAGAGCTTGAGTCCGGTGCTCTTAAACCCTCGGCCATGTTTATGCACAGACCTTCAAAATATAAACCTTTTTTTCATTGCTCAACTAAAACGCAGCTGCCAGCCTGTTGGATGGCGTGTTTAAAAACATTAAATTACAGGGAATTAATTTACTCTTCCAAAACCAACGATTATTTATAGCCTTTTAAAAGGATAAGGTTTCAGGCCCGTGCATGGGTTCTATAATTTGATATCGAGAAGTTGTTTTAACAATTATTTATTGGACGGTGTCATCACTCAAAGGTTTAATATTCAGGAGTACAGTGGCCTATTTGAAATTAAAACCACCGACACTTTGCAATTCGTTTGTTTTATTTTTGTGATAAGAGTTTTGTTACCACTTTGCACGATGTACTTTTATGTTTACATTTCTGAAACCGTCTTGGTTTGAGTTTGGGGCCGTAACAAATACATAATGTGCATGACTGTGTCTGTCCAACCTTTTCAACTCTACAATAAAAGAAAACATGTTGTGAACGTTTGTTGTCAAACACCCTTTGATCAGTTTTTGTAAACACACGTACTCATTTTCTTTATTCCATGAATTAAAATAGGATGGAAAATGTTTGGAGTGGACCAGTGAAAATAAAGCAAGCCGTATTTTCGGCACGTATTCACTGCAACACAGCACCATAAGAATTGTTATGTGGCATTCATCGTTTGACTGTGATTATGTTGAATGTCATTGTATTTAAAAATAAACATCGTCTTTGAGGCAAAACAGCCAAGTGCATTAAACCATGACGGACGGCAACCTTGTGATTGTCACAGGACAGACAGTGACACACCCACCATGTGGAGGGTGTGACGTCATCAGTCTCGGTGCTCCGTAAAGTATGTCACGAGTCAGTTGTTGGTTATAGTCAATTACAAACGTTGAAACTAAAGGCCGTATCCGATTGGTGGCTGCAGCTACGGCTATGAATGTTGCTAAGGGTGTTGCTAAGGATGTACTATACTTCAACGCATGACGACACAAAAATCTAATCTAGCCTTAGCCGCAGCTTTAGCCGCAGCTATAGCCGCAGCTATAGCCGCAGCTATAGCCGCAGCTATAGCCGCAGCTATAGCCGCAGCTATAGCCGCAGCTATAGCCGCAGCTATAGCCGCAGCTATAGCCGCAGCTATAGCCGCAGCTATAGCCGCAGCTATAGCCGCAGCTATAGCCGCAGCTATAGCCGCAGCTATAGCCGCAGCTATAGCCGCAGCTATAGCCGCAGCTATAGCCGCAGCTATAGCCGCCTATTTTGACAAGTAAGTGTTGAGTTTTTATTTTAAATGACATTCATAACTACAGAGTTACCCGCTGTATCGAAATGAGGAATGTCTCTGAAATCACGTTTACGTGTAATTCGCCATACAAAAGTTGTTAATAATAATAATATTACCAGTTCTTATATAGCGCATTTCACAATAACGTCTCAATGCGCTTTACATTAGTGCCCTGGTCATTGGGCCAATAACATTCCCTTTTAATCTTTCTCAGCTCCCTGGGGAGTATACAGCCCGAGCTGCCGTGGCGCTCAGAAGCTTTTTCAAACACAATATCAACCTCTACCCTCGCAGGTACCCATTTATACCCCTGGGTGAAGAGAAGCAATTATAGCGAAGTGTCTTGCTCAAGGACACAAGCGTCACGACCGGGACTCGAACCCACACCCCGATGACTAAACCACCAGAACTTGAATCCGATGATCTAAACCACTCGGCCATGACACCCTACGGGTTAACAATAGAAAATCATGAAAAAACTACAAAAACCGATTCCGCAATTTCGGTGGTATTATTAGTTAAACAAAACTTGATCTTTCTTGTCGTGGTCTAACCTTTAACTGAAAATATGAATAAATCAACAAAAAGTACGTTTTCTTGAGCATGTTTGTACGCTTAGCAACAGTAGCTAGCTGCTGTTAAAAAGGATTATCTAAGTAAACACATCGTAAAAAATGGAAGTGGCCTTGTCCTGTAGACTTTCTTCATTGCCCGATAACTTCGGACTGGAATAAGCTACACAAATAGTAATGGTATTGCTGGAAAGACAATGAGTTACTTGTCTGATTCACCTCATCTCGGGCGTAAGAAAAAGGAACATGGAGTTGTTAACCTCAAAAACAATTAAGTAAAATTCTTACTGGAAGTGTGGATCCAAAAGGGCATATTCATGCATGGGGGTTGCCGACCAAACAACAGGACTCTCCTATCACACATAGTTGACTTTCCAGAATGGTAAATTCATCGTTAAAAACAGTTCACGTCATTATGTTGGAAGGGGTGTGCACGCGTCTTCTTTTGATTGCTGTGATCGAAGTAAGCAGGATTCTTCGTGGAATTCAATGATATTTCCTCATCTTTGTCAGGCCACAGAATAATATTACAAGCGAAGTGTGTTTTTACGAAATGTAATACAATAGCGACAATTTGAGGTTTTTTTTTAATTTATTTTCCGGAGAACAAGGAAACTGATTTCGAAACTGAAACAACAACACTTGTCTCCGGTACCATCGTTTAGAAAGCAACTGATAAAAGTAACAATATTAAAGTTCACCATCAGTATACCGAAGATTTAGAGTTTAACGGAAATAATATTTCCATACTGAAATGCCGCACTTGATGATATGAATGTGCACAAAAGCCCTGACACAACTTCAACCGTTTTGTTTTCACAAAAAATGCGATCAATTATAAACTGTTCAGGAACCTTCGCGTGATATTTTTTATTGGTAGCGGGGATGGGGCAGTATTCTTCCAAAACACAATGTGTTTTCCCTTTAAATTAAGTGATTTCGAACACATCAACGAACACTGAATGGCTCTCCGTGTATAATCAATTGGCTTGGAATTTCATCTTTGAGAGGGCAAGGCCGTTTTTAATTTGCAAAGGGTATTTCCAGTCCATGGGGAACTTTTGAAGGGGCAGCACAAGGCCAAGACCACGGGCAACAGAGGTCATGACCTCCATGGTCCCTGTGTAATTCCAGGCACGCAATGGACCTAAGTTTTCAAGCATCATAATTCTTAGCAATTTCTTCAGTAAAGGTTAGCAAGATGTGAGACAGCCAATGAAATTCATCAATAGACCGTGCATGTCTCGCGCGTGAACATTTTTGGAACCACTTTAGTCCCAAGCACATTGCTGTAACCCGCGAAGGAAACAAACTCGCGCACTTTAACGGGTTCCAATGTTCGAATACGCGCGAGACTTGCACAGTCTAGCCGTTCCAAATTCTGGTAGGATTACATTTTTCATTCATATTAAATTCAGTATCAAATCCTTGCTTTAAATTAATGTTATGGTGAATGTCAAACTATAGTGGGTTTCTAAACATTAGGATAGAAACAATCAGGAAACTATTGTTTGTTGTAAAACAAATCCAAAACTGGTGGGCGGTGGCATACATCGCATTTGAATTTTCAATAATTGCAATAATGTAAAATGAAATGTGCATGATCTGACACACGGGATAGGCCTATCGGGCAACATGAATAGAGTAGTTGGTTTTTGTTAGACAACAATATGTTAAGTACAACAATACTTTTCCTGACTATGCGTTTATAAAGGGTGGTGTGCCTCAAGGTACGACATTGGGCCCATTTGGGTTCAAAATTGATTGGCGATGGTGCTCAAATCACACGTCTGACCTGAGAATCGTAATGTTTCTGAGCCTTGTTATCTTCAGAATGACCTGGATAGCTTTTTAAAAGAATCTGGTGAAAACTTACTCAGGCTTAATCCCAGTAAGTGTCAGGCCGTTCAAGTCGGTTTCAGTACAGGCCCTATCCTACAAAATCTGGTGCTGAAACTATTTCCTACATTGACAAGGCTATAGAGGTTCTTGACATTATTCTTCAAAACAACCTTAAAATGGTCTGTGTACGTTTGGTACACTCTTAAAGTTAATTGCAATAAAAACTTATTGAATCCTACAGCAGCTTACGATAGTCTAACGTATTTTGAGAAACATTTCACTTCGAGGTAATGTGGTTATGTAAAAAGTTAGCATATTTTATGGCCCAAAATTTGAATCTATAGAAAAGTTTCTGTCAGAAACGCTTTTCAGATTATGTATTCCTATTAGGGGTATTCTTCCTGCGTGGACATTATCTGCTCCGGATTTTCGGCAATATCTCAAAAACGCGATCATCTTTAAAAACAGTTCACGTCATTATGTTGGAAGGGGTGTGCACGCGTCTTCTTTTGATTGCTGTGATCGAAGTAAGCAGGATTCTTCGTGGAATTCAGTAATATTTCCTCATCTTTGACAGGTCACAGATAACAAGCGAAGTGTGTTTTGACGAAATGTAAGACAATAGCGACAATTTGAGGGTTTTTGTTTAATTAATTTTCTAGAGAACAAGGAAACCGATTTCTAAACTGAAACAACAACACTTGTCTCCGGTACCATCGTTTAGAAAGCAACTGATAAAAGTAACACTATCAAAGTTCACTAACAGTATACCGAAGATTTAGAGTTTAACGGAAATAATACTTCCATACTGAAATGCCGCACTTGATGATATGAATGTGCACAAAAACCCTGACACAACTTCAACCGGTTTTCTTTCACAAAAAATGTGATCAATTATAAACTATTCACAGAACCTTCGCGTGATATTTTTATTGGTGGTGGAGGTAGCGGGGGTGGGGAAATATTCTTCCTAAACACAATGTGTCCCTTTAAACTATGTGATTTCGAAAACACATCAACGAACACTGAATGGCTCTCCGTTTATAATCAATTGGCTTGGAATTGCCTCTTTGAGAGGGCAAGGCCAATTTCATTTTGCAAAGCGCATTTGTCCAGTCCATGGGGAACTTTTGAAGGGGCAGCACAAGGCCAAGACCACGGGCAACAGAGGTCATGACCTCCATGGTCCCTGTGTAATTCCAGGCACGCAATGGACTTAAGTTTTCAAGCATCATTCTCAGCAATTTGTTCAGTAAAGGTTAACAAGATGTGAGACAGCCAATGCAATTCATCAATAGACCGTGCATGTCTCGCGCGTGAACATTTTTGGAACCACTTTAGTCCCAAACACATTGCTTTAACCCGTGAAGGAAACTCGCGCACTTTAACGGGTTCCAATGTTCGAATACGCGCGAGACTTGCACAGTCTAGACGTTCCAAATTCTGGTAGGATTACATTTTTCATTCATATTAAATACAGAATCAAATCCTTGCTTTAAATTAATGTTATGGTGAATGTCAAACTATAGTGGGTTTCTAAACATTAGGATAGAAACAATCAGGAAACTATTGTTTGTTGTAAAACAAATCCAAAACTGGTGGGCGGTGGCATACATCGCATGACTTTGAATTTGCAATAATTGCAATATAATGTAAAATGAAATGTGCATGATCTGACACACGGGATATGAACAGAGTGGTTGGATTTTTTAATAGAACAATGTGTTATGTATAACAGTACTCTTCCTAACTATGCGTTTATAAAGGGTGGTGTGCCTCAAGGTACAACATTGGGCCCAGTTGGGTTCCAAATTGATTAACGATAGTGCTCAGGGTTCTAAATCACACGTTGATGATCCGAGAATCGTTATGTTTCTGAGCCTTGTTATCTTCAGAATGACCTGGGGAGCTTTTGGTGAAAACTTACTCAGGCTTAATCCCAGCAAGTGTCGGGCCGTTCACTGGGTTTCAGTACAGTCCCTCCCCTACAAACTGATCTTAAAATTGGTGCTGAAACTATTTCCTACATTGACAAGGCTAAGGTTCTTGGCATTATGCTTTAAAACTACCTTAAAATGGTCTGTGTACGTTTGGCAATAACAACTTATTGGTCAGAAGCCTACAGCAGCTTACGATAATAGTCGCATTTTGAGAAACATTTCACTTCGAGGTAATGTGGTTATCATATGTAAAAAGATAGCAGATTTTACGGCCCAAAATTTGAATCTTAGAAAAGTTTGTCAGAAACGCTTCTCAGATCGGTATTCCTATTAGGGTATTATTCCTGCGTGGACATTATTCGCTCCGGATTTTCGGCGATATCTCAAAAACGCGACCACATTTTGAGATGAAATTTTCACAGGTTAGTTTTATTGTATATGTTTACATTTATATAGGATTGAAGCAATGGAACGGTTCCAAAAACCAAAGTAAACTTTGGGATGCTCAAGTTAATGATTGTTACATAGAGCTGATTGACTAATTATGTTAAGATTATTGAACGTTTTTTATTTGACTGCAAGGAGTTAATCCTCTTTATCTGACCGGAGGGTGGATTACTGCCGTGGGTTTGTCTAAATCATCCCGTACCAATGATATATTCCCTCCATCCAGGTTGTCGAATCATGGCGGATGTTTTCGGAGTTCATCTAAAATTTTCCAGCTCCGTGTCAGAACAACTCATTTTCAAAAACCCCAATTCCTTATTTTATTAATTTGCAGTGTTTCGATGTTTGTAAAACTGTTTTTAGGTTTCATGCTGTATTCCACCGTACTTTCAGTCATTGCTCAGTCATCGTTTATTGCTAATTTTATTGATCGATGCATGACATCCATTCCCGATTTGTCTTTTGGTGTGTGTTTTTAATAATAGATTTTGAATCCTACTCGATATGTTTTTTACCGTTTTTACTATATATATGTATTGATAATTACTGATTGTAAATTACATCCAATTTAGCCCTTTGGCCACGAAAAGTGAAGTTAAGAAATAAAATGAAACAAAAAAGAAAGAGTATATGAAAATGGACGATACATGTTTTAAGGACAGGAGTTCATCCGCAAGCTAAACTGAAAGTTGACTGTTTCAGTTGTGTATATACAGTTACGAAACGACCATGGTTTCGATCTCGTGAAAGGCTGATAATAGACCTTTATCATGCTGCCATCTTGGTCAAGTTCCCTTTATCCATTACCAAAAATGAATTATATAATTGCACTGAAAAGGACACAGACTAATTTTTCTTCCATCCTCAGTTAGGATGAAATGTGAAGTATAATCATAGTTATTAGTATTATTTGAAAAGACTGGGAATTGTTATTTTTTATAATTGAAAACAAAAACGAGCGACAATTTATTTGTTTAAAGAGTGATAAGAATCGTACATTAGGTACACAATAACTTATCGTGTACGTACGCAATAACTTATCGTGTACGTACGCAATAACTTATCGTGTACGTACGCAATAACTTATCGTGTACGTACACAATAACTTATCGTGTACGTACACAATAACTTATCGTGTACGTACACAATAACTTATCGTGTACGTACACAATAACTTATCGTGTACGTACACAATAACTTATCGTGTACGTACACAATAACTTATCGTGTACGTACACAATAACTTATCGTGTACGTACACAATAACTTATCGTGTACGTACATGATAATTCCACACTTATTGTGTACGTACACAATAACTTATCGTATATCGTACAACATTTGACCTTACTTCCGGTTCAAATCGGAAGTTGAAAATTTCATAATATCTTATCTTATTCATATCTTTAAAACTACTGATCATTTCAGCATAGTTTTGGTATCAGGGTGTATAACGTTAGTCCTGCTCAAACTTTTGCACAGACATGACAACATTTTGACCTTAACCTTTGGTCAAAACCGGACAATGAAGCGCACATACCCACTCGTACCCCCCCAATTGTCATTTCATTAGTCGACCTAGGGATAGTTTATTATTTCTTTAGTATGCAATTTTACATGCAATAGTATTGTTTTATTAATGTAGGGAACCAACTGCAGTTGGGTACTCCATTACAGGAGGGTCATACCTCCTCTGGATGTTACCCCCATTTGTACCTTATTTCATATTCTTTAACAATTATAATGGTTGTTATCAATGTATTTCTAAGTTTGTTGTACAGATGGAAATAAAACAAACAAACAAACAAACTTTGATTGACAAAGCAATATGTACACAACGTTGAAACTGATGCAAGCTACAGTTCACGCGCTTACTGTGTGCACTGTCGTCGTCTTTGTTTGATTTGGCGGGAAACAAGCTTTCTCAACAGCGCCCTCTTTCGTTGGATATTTAGTAAACGGCGCTGATAATAAAATCGTTGTCGGGCTTATCTACGGAGTAACTCAAGATTGAGATTGAATTGAACATTGAAACTCATCAGATAATTGAACCTTAGTATCAAGACGACACAAACTTAATGACGTCATGATGACGTCATCGGGTATCAAATTACATTAAATTAAAGTTAAATACTTGAACAAATTATAACTCATGAACCACATATTGGATTTTGTCAATCTACACATCATCGGATAGGTCGTTAAAAGTTCGACAAACGCTACCCAGAACATTAAACCCTATGACAATGAATTCTGGTTCAAATCGGAAGTTGACAATTTTATAATATATTATTTTATTTATATCTTTAAAGCTACAGATCATTTCAGCATAATTTGTGTATTAGGTTGTAGAACGTTAAGCCTGCTCAAACTTTTGCACAGACATAACATTTTTACCTTTTCGTCTGGTCGAAAAAGGATGATAAAACGCACTTATCAGTTGACCCGATTCAAAGGAATAATTCACCCATTAATACAACACTGACTCCAACGATACCCGAACACCTTGAGTTTGTTTTACAAACTCTATAAGTCTATTTTTTTTTGTCTTAATAGGCCTACTTCTTCTCTCCGTCGTTTGTCCGCTAACAAAAGCACACTTCCCAAGCTCATATAAACTGTAAACTTCACATATAGTTAGATAACCATAAGGAGATGCAAATGCTTCAGTTACGTCATGATGACGTCATCAGGTGTCATTTTTTTTTTTTACAAATTTTTTGAAATTTTGACTAATTATTACATGTCTTCAGTACAAAGGAAGCTATAGTCAAATTTTATTTTGCATCGGACTTGCAAGGTCCTACAAGGATAAAATATGGAGTGACGTTTTCACGACGTCATCAATTTTCATGTTATGTCACCACCAAGGTAGTGTTTTACAAGATCTACTGTACGTACAGAACAACTTTGAAAACACGAGTCTGCTAACTCGGACGTAGCCTAACTACACCGAACACCGAAAATTTACCTCTAGTTTTACATTATTATGCTTTTCTTTTTATATTTAGTTTCTTGGTGGGATTTCCTGATGGTGGAGACCACCAAATTAATACAGCACGAACAACAGGTATAGAACACTCGTTTTGCCTAGCGCCCTCATTGAAACAACCATGTTTTTATTTGGACACAACTATGCGCTGCCAGTAGTGACGATTTACACATTTTGAGGCAAATGTACTGCCACATTGATTTCAAATCATGAAAGCATGAGTTTCACAAGAACCTAGAATAGCTTCAACGTTAAGCACGTTAAGGAAAAATTTATGTACTTTCGAAACGGCGCACTGGAATTACCAAGATTCCAGTTGATTTCTGAGCCTAAAAACCTTGGTTTTGTGGCACTGATAATCCTAATTTTCTTGCAAAGGTAAAATCTTGATATTTAATTGTGTTTCAATGTTGTTATTATAATACTCAACTTAGTTAATTGATCACAGTGATAAAAGTCATAACATTGATCCGGCTCTCTTCCGAAAAATGTGATAACCATAAAATGTAGGCTAAACTACACGGTCATGAACACAACTCGAAATTCATCAATCTTCTAAAGTAACTTTCCTCTCCCAAATGATTTCTCCAATTGAAGAGCCAAATCGTAAAGTACCTGAAATCGAATGAGATTGCCCGCCTCCGGAGGTTCTTCAAGATGTCCGACAAGCACAACATCGGGCTCAGTATAAAAATAATTTACTTATTCAAACTTCGCTTCCTCAACCTTGCTCAATAATTGCTCGGCTCTATACAACCCTCTTCTCGCTCAAAACAACAAAAAGGATGGGCAAAACAAATGACATTTTTGATTTTTGACTTGTCATGTAAAAGGAAGATCCAGAATATTCAAAATGCAATTCTTGGTTCCAAGTTTCAACCGAAGCCACTAACAATACTCTTCACAATTTCAAACATGATAGTTTATCAGAACAACCACGAGTTCTTTCACAACTAAGTTTATCGGAACAACCACGAGTTCTTTCACAACTAAGTTTATCGGAACAACCACGGGTTCTTTCACAACTAAGTTTATCAGAACAACCACGAGTTCTTTCACAACTAAGTTTATCAGAACAACCACGGGTTCTTTCACAACTAAGTTTATCAGAACAACCACGGGTTCTTTCACAACTAAGTTTATCAGAACAACCACGGGTTCTTTCACAACTAAGTTTATCAGAACAACCACGGGTTCTTTCACAACTAAGTTTATCAGAACAACCACGGGTTCTTTCACAACTAAGTTTATCAGAACAACCACGGGTTCTTTCACAACTAAGTTTATCAGAACAACCACGAGTTCTTTCACAACTAAGTTTAACAGAACAACCACGAGTTCTTTCACAACTAAGTTTATCAGAACAACCACGAGTTCTTTCACAACTAAGTTTATCAGAACAACCACGAGTTCTTTCACAACTAAGTTTATCAGAACAACCACGGGTTCTTTCACAACTAAGTTTATCAGAACAACCACGGGTTCTTTCACAACTAAGTTTATCAGAACAACCACGGGTTCTTTCACAACTAAGTTTATCAGAACAACCACGAGTTCTTTCACAACTAAGTTTAACATAACAACCACGAGTTCTTTCACAACTAAGTTTAACAGAACAACCACGAGTTCTTTCACAACTAAGTTTATCAGAACAACCACGAGTTCTTTCACAACTAAGTTTAACAGAACAACCACGAGTTCTTTCACAACTAAGTTTATCAGAACAACCACGAGTTCTTTCACAACTAAGTTTATCAGAACAACCACGAGTTCTTTCACAACTAAGTTTATCAGAACAACCACGAGTTCTTTCACAACTAAGTTTATCAGAACAACCACGAGTTCTTTCACAACTAAGTTTATCAGAACAACCACGAGTTCTTTCACAACTAAGTTTAACAGAACAACCACGAGTTCTTTCACAACTAAGTTTAACAGAACAACCACGAGTTCTTTCACAACTAAGTTTAACAGAACAACCACGAGTTCTTTCACAACTAAGTTTATCAGAACAACCACGAGTTCTTTCACAACTAAGTTTATCAGAACAACCACGAGTTCTTTCACAACTAAGTTTATCAGAACAACCACGAGTTCTTTCACAACTAAGTTTATCAGAACAACCACGAGTTCTTTCACAACTAAGTTTATCAGAACAACCACGAGTTCTTTCACAACTAAGTTTATCAGAACAACCACGGGTTCTTTCACAACTAACAGAACAACCACGGGTTCTTTCACAACTAAGTTTATCAGAACAACCACGGGTTCTTTCACAACTAAGTTTATCAGAACAACCACGCGTTCTTTCACAACTAAGTTTATCAGAACAACCACGAGTTCTTTCACAACTAAGTTTATCAGAACAACCACGAGTTCTTTCACAACTAAGTTTATCAGAACAACCACGAGTTCATTCACAACTAAGTTTATCAGAACAACCACGAGTTCTTTCACAACTAAGTTTATCAGAACAACCACGAGTTCTTTCACAACTAAGTTTATCAGAACAACCACGGGTTCGTTCACAACTAAGTTTATCAGAACAACCACGAGTTCTTTCACAACTAAGTTTATCAGAACAACCACGGGTTCTTTCACAACTAAGTTTATCAGAACAACCACGAGTTCTTTCACAACTAAGTTTATCAGAACAACCACGGGTTCTTTCACAACTAAGTTTATCAGAACAACCACGAGTTCTTTCCCAACTAAGTTTATCAGAACAACCACGGGTTCTTTCCCAACTAAGTTTATCAGAACAACCACGGGTTCTTTCACAACTAAGTTTATCAGAACAACCACGAGTTCTTTCACTGGTCTTTCCAATAACAATACTCAAAATACTCTACAAAATTGTAACATCCTCAAAACTTCAATTTCGAAGGTTTACTATTTCAATCTCGACGATTAATATCTCAATCTCAACAATTAATATCTTTCTTATCAACTTGTGTGATTCTTCACCCAAAGTCGAATTACTCCAAAGTACCAATCTACAATTACATATAGTTGATAATCTTTAAGCTTTACTTCCACCAAAATTAATGACTTGCGATTCCTTTTGATTGTTTCTGGAACGAAATGTTCTCCAGTAATGTTGCAGACCGTCACTTTTCAGTTCAAACATCGGGTATGGGTAGGGTCAATTCACAAAGAGATGTTCGGGGGTTCTTGCCCTCATCGCCTCTAGCCCAGAATTAGTGCCATCTATAAAATTAATACATCATTTGGGGTTCAAATGGGTTAGGACGTGCTGGGGTGGATTGGAAAGTTGAGCAGTTCCACTCCCACTGAAGTATCCCTTTGCATAGCACGGCGTCTCAACATTAGCCTCTCCTAACCAAATCCTACTGTCTGGCTACTCGTGCCGACCCTGTTTTTACTGAACGACAGAGGGTGTCAGCGTGTACCTGGCGCTATAACCAGGTGCTCCGGGTAGGTGGAGCTCGTCAGCATTGTCAGTTCACCTAGGAGAGGGACAACTCTGATTTCAAACCCGGGTAGGTAGTGCTCGTCAGCCTTGGTCGGCTGTCTGCCTAGGAGAAGGACAACTCTGATTTCAAACCCGGGTAGGTAGAACTCGTTAGTCTTGGTCGACAGTCTACCCCCAATGGGGGGTAGGAAAAAATTCCTTTTTTCCGTCTGGCGTCGTTACCCCATCTTTTGCAGCGGTCCAGTGAAGAGGTTTTACCTTGTTTCTGGACTAGGCGAAGTTCTGCCAGTTTTCCCCTTTCCTTCTCATTCCTATCTTTCCTTCTATCTCTTCTCAGTTAGTCTAGACCCCATTTACTTGAAACTTGCCCTGGACCCTCCCTGGATCATCTGAGCTCCGCCTCTCCGAAGGGTACCGGAAATAAACATGTTGCAGGGCATGGCCGCCTGGTAGTACAGGATCCCGAACTCAGTGGTAATGCTCTGAGAGGCTGATCTATCAACAGGTGAAAAATGTCGAGGTGGTTGTACTGCCATGGACATGCATGGATTGGTGGTCCGTGCAGCCACTTTCGGTTGCATTCCTGAGGCCATCGGGGTGACATTGTTACGACAATGTGTTCGCACGAGTTCGATTGGTTCCTCGGAGTGTTTTGGGCGGACTTCAAACCAAAGACTAGCTGAGACTCTTTTTCTCCAATAAATGCAAAAATCATGACTACACAAACAAAGAATAAAGAAACCTTACCTGCTCGCGCAAATCCACCTGCCCGTGCGCGGCGTTCAAAGCCTCTTGGTATTGCCTTTTCCAATATCAGGGGCTTTCGTTCCAACTTCACTTCCGTTCAGTCTTTTGTTCTCAACAACTCTCCTGATTTTCTAGCTCTATCTGAGAGCAGACTGAATTGTGACATTTCTTCAGACTCTTTCAAGTTACCAGGATATATCTTTCATCGCCTTGACCACCCTCCATCACATGGTTTGGGTGTCTATGTCAAAGAAACTCTCCCTTTAGCCCGTGAAAGCAATTTGGAATGTAACAACCATGAATACATGTGCTTTCGTCTTTCACTTCTCCATTCAACAACCTACCTGTTTTTCCTGTATCGTTCACCTTCATCATCATCCTGCGCTGTGCTTGATGCTATCTCTGATAGCATTGACTCTGCTATTTCTCAGCACCCTTCTGCTCAAGTCATGGTATTTGGTGACTTTAATGTCCATCACAAGGAGTGGCTGACCCATTCTCGTAATATTGACATTCCTGGTATAGCAACACATAATTTTTCAATCTCCCAAAATCTTACTCAGATCGTTTCATCACCTACTCACATTCCGGATCGTGCTTCCGATGGAAGGTACTTGCTTGACCTCTTCTTGTGTTCTAACCCAGATGACTGTGTTGCCAAAGTCTTGCCTCCAATTGGTAACTCGGATCACTCGATTGTCTCTGTTTCCGTCTCATATTCTTCTCCAACAACTACATTTCAGCCTTTTCATCGTACTGTTTTTCAGTTTGGAAAGGCTGACTGGGATGGTTTTCGATGTTTTCTCGCAGATGTGCCGTGGTCGTGGATTCTAAGTCTTGGTCCTGATTTGGCGGCAGATGAGTTATCCCAATGGATTAACCTTGGTATGGAGATTTACATCCCCTCGCGTACCTACCAGATCAAGGCCCATTCTCAACCTTGGTACACTCCGGCCTGTGCTGCAGCAATTGCCCATCGTAACCATTTTTTTAAGAAGTATCATCTTTTAGGAACTTTGGACAGTAAGCGTCTTTTCCATGAAGCTCGAAATCGATGTAAGAGAGTTTTAGAGGATGCTAAGAAGCAATATGCCAACTCTGTTGCTAGTTCTATTTCATCACAGCGGCTTGGTTCAAGGGACTTTTGGCGAATTGCCAATAGTGTACTGAACCGCAACAAGTCCTCCATTCCTCCTCTTTTTCATGGACCCGAAGTTCTTACTTCTCCTCAAGATAAGGCAAACCTTTTTGCTGACAACTTTGCATCTAACTCCACACTCAATGATGAGGGGCATCCACTTCCTGCCTTTCCATCTCGTACAGCCACTGTTGTATCTGAACCTCTTATCACTCCAAAGAAGATTGCCCGGATTATTAATTCCTTGGATGCCTCCAAGGCTACTGGCCCTGATGGAATCCCTGTAATTGTTTTGAAAATGTGTTCCCCTGAACTTTCATCCATTCTTGCCAAGCTGTTCAATATGTGCTTGGCAGTCTCTGTGTTTCCTTCATCCTGGAAAGTGGCATCCGTTGTCCCTGTCTTTAAGGGTGCTGGTGAGCGTTCTGAAGCTACTAATTATCGTCCTATTAGTCTGCTTCCCATAATAAGTAAGATCTTTGAATGCTTCGTCAATCAACAGCTCCTTGGATACCTGGAGGACAATGACCTTCTAACTGACTGCCAGTTTGGGTTTCGCCATTCCCGTTCAACTGGTGACCTGCTTTCCCTAATTACCGATCATTTTAGTAGGGCTTTAGATCGCAGGGGTGAGGCTCGTGTTGTAGCATTGGACATCTCCAAGGCCTTCGACAAAGTATGGCATACTGGCCTGCTCCACAAGCTTCAGTCATATGGTGTGTCAGGAAGAATGCTATCTATAATCTCTGCTTTCCTTTCCAATCGCAAGTTGAAGGTTGCCCTTGAGGGTCAATCTTCTCCTACCTGTTCTATCAATTCCGGTGTTCCGCAAGGCTCAGTACTTGGTCCCACTCTCTTTCTTGTTTACATTAATGATCTGCCCGATGAAGTTTTGTCTCAGCTCGCCATGTATGCTGATGATTCAACTCTCTTCTGTGTTTCCCCTAACTCTTCCAACACTTCTCGCTGTGAGGTTGGTGTCTCACTAAACACTGACTTAGAGAATGTGCTAAAGTGGGGGAATGATTGGCTAGTAACCTTCAATGCAAAGAAAACTAAACTTCTTTCTCTGTCTCGCTCAAGAGATGTTACATTTCCATCTATTCATATGGGTCCATTGACTTTGCCTGAGGTAGCAGATTTTCGCCTTCTTGGAATTGACATCTCCACCAACGCCAGTTGGGAAAGGTATATCTCAGGCATTGCAAAGAGTGCTTCCATGCGAGTTGGCTGTCTTTACCGAGCTCGGAAGTTCTTACCTCCTGATGCTACTCTCTACCTGTATAAGACAACTATACGTCCCCTATTGGAGTACTGTTGTCACATCTGGGCCGGAGCTTCTGCCTGTTATTTATCTTTACTAGATAGGGTGCAGAAGCGTATTGTTAATCTTGTTGGTGAAGTGTTGGGATCAACGTTACAACCTCTTTCCCACCGTAGGTCTGTAGCCAGCCTGTGTCTTTTCTACAGATATTTTCATGGTAAATGTGCCACCAGTGTGTCCGACCTAGTTCCTCCTGTCAGAGTGTTTGAGCGTGAAACCAGACTTTCTGCTTCTTCTCACCCATACACTCTTAATTTGCTGAGATGTAGAACAAAGAGCCATTCCAACAGCTTTATTCCACGTACTGCATCTCTTTGGAACTCCTTGCCTGGTGCATGTTTCCCTCCATCCTACAATCTAGACTGTTTCAAGAGGAATATCAATTCCTACCTCCAGCTCTCCTGAGTTCTTTTCATGTTTTATAATTTTCCTCTTATAGCCCCTTACCAAGAGTGGCTTTTAGCCTTGTTTGGGGCGAACTTGCATTAAAAAAAAAAAAAAAAAATCAAACACATTTACCCAATAAAACCTATCTACATTAGTGAAAGGCTGCACAGTACATTTTTCCATCAAAATCAGTATTCAAAAGGTAAATTTTCATCTTGAATTTTGTATTGGAAATCTTATATAAAACTCCACAATAAAATGTACAACTTACGCTTAGATATAACTCCTTGTTTCTTTTACAATACAACAGTGTCTGCTTGCTATTAAAATTATTCGACGCAGGATTTTGGTTGAACACGTCAATAAATGTATGCGCCACCTTCCTGCTTGCAGACTCTGCATAAAATGACCGGGACCGCACCCAAAGTTAATGTTGCCAAAGCATTCCAAGATTATCCAACCATGGCACTTAACTAAAGAACAACATTCATGCAACAATACCCACATACTCCCTCAGTCATCTCACACATGCCTTTCCAAATAAGGACTTGCTTACTCAACTAAACTAGTCTTGCTGTTAATGCATACGTTTAATGAATATTCATTGGGTCTAAAAAGCCAATCGGAGCAAGCATTTTCTAAACAACCACTAAATGCACTGGGTTTTAAAAGAAAAAGTGGCTTATTTACAAAAAGAAAACTATTAACAAGTACAATAAACAATACTTAAAAAGTCAGCCCCTATGTTATCACTTCCTTTTATCGCTTCAATGTGGAATCTGTATGATTGTAGGGCGAGCGCCCAACGCAATATTCCTCCATTTGCTACTTTGGCTTTCTGTAGAAATGCCAAGGGTTGGTGATCAGTTTCAAGGGTGAAACTTCTGCCATAAAGGTATGGTTCAAACTTACGAACTGCCCAAACGATTGCCAGACACTCTTTCTCCAGTACTGAATAGGATTTCTCTCGAGGAAGAAGTTTCTTGCTGGAGTATGAAACTGGAAAATTTTCATCACCTTGTGCCTGTAGAAGTACTGCACCAAGACCTAAGTGATCGAAGTTGTTTCTTCGTTTCTGGTTGTTCAGCTCGTTGTATGGTGATTTTTTTCTCGGGTCGGGGTTGTATTATCTGGATATGCCATGAGCATAGAAGCAACTGGATTTTTGTTCCTATAGCAGTTTTTGTCAATACGGCCAGGTCTGTGGCAGATGAAACACATGTGCGCGGAGAACTGTTGTTAACAAGTCGTGCCCCTACAATCTTTTGCCATGTGACCATGTTTATGACAGATATAGCAAGTAACCAAAGGTCTGTGATGATCCATGTGGAGTTACACCGGGTACTGTACTTCTATGTTCCATCTTCCCATTCATTGTATTATCACTTCTCTGATTTGGGTTTCTAAAAGTACAAGGGTTCCCAAACATTCCACCACGTGCTTCAAGATATTGTTCAGCAATGGTAATAATAATAACAACATTTATAATGCGCACATATCCACCCCAAGGGATGCTCAAGGCGCCTAACAAGGTATAGAAACATTAAACATACGAAAGTACATGAAAAGTTACAAAGAATGAAAATAATTTACATCAGGTTGTGAAATATACTACATCTTAACTAAAGAATTCAGACATTAGATAGGTTTTTAAGTTTTTTTTAAACAAATTTTGATTTGCTGACATTTTGATTGAATGAGGTAGGGAGTTCCATAACTTGGGGGCAGCAGCTATAAAAGCTCTGTCACCCCAACTCCTCTTAGTTTTAAATTCTGTTAACTTTGTGGAAATGGAGGAACGAAGACCTGCACGAGAACCTAAAGAGATACTGAGAAGAGAGGAAATATAATCAGGGACAAATCCATTTAGTGATCGGTAGGTGAGTAGTAGAATTTTATATTTGATACGCTGTACTATTGGAAGCCAGTGAAGATTTTTGAGTATTTGAGTAATATGGGTCGAACGTTTAGATTTAGTGACAAGGCGGGCAGCTGCGTTTTGAACCTTTTGTAGTCTGTGAATTTGGTATTTAGGAAGTCCAAAAAGGAGAGAGTTACAGTTATCTAGATGAGATGTCACAAAAGCATGAATCAATTGTTGAGTGGTTTGGGGGGTTAGAAATTTCCTAATAGCGCGAAGATTACGCAGATGATAATAGGCTGCTTTCACACAGTTTGAAATTTGTGCATCAAGAGACATGGCTGTATCGAAAATAACACCAAGATTTCTTGCCTTATCTGAAGGAGCAATGTGCACAGAACCAACACATATATGAGTAATTGCAATCTTGGAAAGTTGTTGTCTAGAGCCTAACAAGAGAAATTCTGTTTTTTCATCATTTAGTTTGAGATAACAATCATTCAACCATTTCCGTACATCACGAATACAACTTTCAAGGTCGTCAATACGTTTTTCTACCTGCTCTTGAATAGGAAGACATGAAAAATATAATTGGAGATCGTCTGCATACATATGATAGCTTATATTGTGTTTACCGATTATCTCATGAAGTGGTAAGGTATATACATTAAACAGATGGGGACCTAAAACAGATCCCTGAGGCACAGAAAACTGAAGGTTAACAACCGATGAAGTTGTATTATGAAGGTTAACCGCTTGAGATCTATTTGAAAGGTAAGAACGAAACCATTGAAGACATTTTCCACCAATGCCAACTTGTTTCAGCCTGTCAATTAAAATATGGTGGTCAACAGTGTCAAAAGCGCAACTTAGATCTAACAAAACCAGTCCGGTAAGTTTTCCCTTGTCCATTTCTATCAAAATGTCGTTCTGAACTTTGAGAAGTGCTGTTTCCACACTGTGTCCTTCCTTGTAGGCCGATTGATAAGGATTTTGAAGGTTTTGGTCACTTATGCAAGACTGAAGACGTGTAGATACTATACGTTCAATTACCTTACCAAGATACTTTAAATTTGCCACGGGACGATAATTTTTAAGCTCTTGTTTATCAAGGCTTGGTTTCTTTAAGTGAGGTTTGATGAGTGCATGTTGCAGACAATCAGGAAAGATACCAGAACAAAGAGACGAATTTACAATCTCTGTAATGTATGGGGTGAATTCATTAGAAAAATCTTTGATCAAACAGGTTGGAATAGGATCTAGTTCACATGTAGATGGTGGAGAATTCATAATGACCTTCTGAACCTCACTACTTGTGGCTGGTACAAAGTCAGACATATAAGGAATGGCACTTTCTGTCACTGACTGATAGCTTGTGTTATCATGTGTGTCAAGATTTTGGCGAATATTACTAACTTTATTCATAAAGAAATCAGAAAACCGATTAGCTAATTCTTGATCAGACACATTACTAGGAAGAATTTGTTCTTTCTTTCTATTCAAGAGTTTATTGATAATTTGAAACAGCCGCTTCTGATCGCCACTGCAGTTTACTACAGCGGATGTGTAGTAATGTTTTTGCGCCTGGTTAGTAAGTTGAGATACTACTTGTCTCTGCTTAGTAAATAGAGACCGATCGGATTCAGTTTTGGTGGTTCTCCAACGCCGCTCCAGTCTCCGTCTGAGGCACTTTGCCTTTCGGATATCATCAGTCATCCAAGGACACATGGGTTTGACAACTATAGTTCTTGTTTTTCTGGGAGCTAGTTGATCCAATAAGGCATTAAGAGAATTATCGTAATTAATACACATGGATGTTACATCATAATCAAAGTTAGGAATAGATAGAGCTACATGGAGACCTTTACAGAACTTTTGCCTTTCCAAAGACTTTAAATTCCGGGTTTAGAAACTTTGTCGAATAGGCTTAGGTTTTTCTAATGTAATATTACACAGTATAGCAAAATGATCTGAAAGACCAGGTTGCACTGATACATTTGATATAACATTTTCATTTTCACGTGTGATCAATAAGTCAAGTGTATGTCCGTGGTCGTGGGTCGGCTCTTGGACATGCTGTTTCATCCCATATGCCGATAATAGGTTCAGAAACTGTCTGGCCTTAGAATCATCCTGGACATCAACCCATAAATTATAATCACCCACGAGTAAGATTTCTGAAGGGTGGAGAAGATAACTGTCCAACATTTCACCAAACTCCTCCATGAATACACTGAAGGGTAGATGACGCCCATGATCATCAGATTCAGGTCGATATACTATGACTAAACTGATTGAGCGAGAGTTTCCTGAAATTCTAACATGAAGCGATTCAAATGATCTGAATGGAGTTACAAGCATGGTAGTAAGTGGGAGCGAAGATTTGTACAACAGTCCAACCCCTCCCCCGGCCTTCCCTTGACGCGGCCGGTGTTCAAAATTATATCCGGCAGGGGTAATTTTTCCTATGACAGCATCATCACCATCTTTAAGCCAGGTTTCAGTCACTGCTACAATATCTAAATCATTATCGGTGACGAAATCAGAGAAAACAGTCGTCTTATTCCTTATCGATCGCATATTAAAAGTGCATACTCTGGTAAAACTTTCAATCGGAGTTATAGAGATTAAGTTTGCCCGTTGAGCGTATATTAACTTATCAGTTCCATCAAGTTCATTGTTACTTTGATTTTGATTATCCTGTTCCATGTCATGGAAACCATCCAATTCTGGTATACTCTCAATTCTATCATCTCTCCTCAAATTGAAGTACAATTTGGTCTTCACGCCCCCTCTAGTCCCACGCTGAGTAGGACGTTTACGACAGAGATCCAACAACTTGAGAGTGGTATAGACAGTCTCTGAGAAGCGCTGAGTTCCCCTGTCCATGGAACGCAGCTCAGATCGGGTGTATGATGTAGTTGTTTGGGCACCCGATGATTGTGTATCATATTTGTGTAGATTGCCATGACCGTCAATATCAGGGCCTGGGTTGGGGTTTATATCCCCTGCTCTCAAAAATTCCACTTGAAAAGTTATCAGACAGTTCGAATAGTAAGGTATTCGGGCCTTTATGAAGCTCTTCCGAACAAAGACATTGCTGGGCATACAGCTTAACTTCTTAGAGATGAGCAGTTGAGAGTCATTCAAGCAAACATATAAGCCAATCAGTAGTACAAAACAGAAGTGAAAAGCACCCATTGTGTGATAATAGGCACTTACTCTGCTAGTCCTTTGTTGATGTACTGGTAGTTCTATTTGTAGACAATGATCTACCTACAGGAGTATGCTTGTGTACATTAACATGGCTGCCTGATGGTGCTGTGAAATCCCAGACATTCAAAAACGTTTTCACAAGAACTGTCCAAAATATCAAGAGATATACTGTCCAAAATTTGTCCAGCTAAGTCTATACTCCTAGTTCTATCAGTTGGTGTAACATGTATGGAGCATCATACACATAAACTAGATGTACACAGTGAGGAACTAAGAGCGATGTGGAGAGCTGCATATATATGCGCTAACCTATAACTCGAAGATAGCCATAGTTTCAATGGTTTTAGGCTGTCTTTCTTTAAGGAAAAGTGCTAACTCACGACTACACCACACCCAGCTGTGAACTGTTCTCGGAGCAGGAGATCAGTCAGACCCTCAAAGGTTCTCTCTGCTTCTGCTAGGTCGATCCACCGTGTCAGGTAGTTAGGCGTTCATTTGAGAGATCGAGCAGTTCAGACGAGTGCAACAAGTAGGTTAACCCAACTGCTGACTTGAAGCAAACATTTTCAAATAAATTGTGTTTTACGTTGTCCATCTATAGTGCTTCCCCCTCATGTCATGATTTCTATGGTCATTTTTGCAGAATGATTACCTGGGAGAGATTCATATGGAACAAGGCGTTAGCTCTCGTTACATCTCGGTCAAACACTCAAACGATCGAACGTACGTCATCACCAACGAGCAGACAGCACTCTAAACCCCTCAGCTTGTCATTACCGTACTAAAAACTTCATCACTTTACTAAATACAAAAGTTAATAACAATCAAGACCTGGCTCAGAAACCATGTTGCAGATTGACCGTGCAAGTCTCGCGCTTAATAGAACATTTTCGGACCACTATGGTCCCTAGTACTTGCTTTAATGCGTGAATGAAAGAAACTTGCGCACTTTAATGGATTAATGTTCGAATACAACCAAAACTTGTAGTCTATTCAAGCATTTTGGAAACCTTGGATTTCCACGTACATTTCTGTGTGAAGGAAACAAAAACGCGTCCCAACATTCGAGACACAAGAGACTTACACGCACAGTCTAAAAGCCCTTTTCGAAACCAAGACTTTCGCTTAACCGAAAGCACACGTTTCCAAAATTACTAACGGAGCCCAAGTTGAGCTGAAGCCGTCGAAGCCAACGCGGCTCAATTGTTTTAGTTCTCGTCCGAATTGATCTGTGTGAATTAATCCAAGTCAATAGATGGATTGCAATAGACGTCATCGGCCGCCATCTTTGATGAATTGTACACGCGTGATGAAGAGCTGTCATTGGCTGAGAGTCGTGCGTAGCGCGTACACGCGTGCACTTTTACAAATTGTTTTACAATAAAGATGGCGGTCAATGACGCGTATTGCAATCCATCTATACTTTGGCACCGACCGGATCAGTATAGATCGATCAACGTATATATCTCCTCCTTTCATAAAGCATGCAGGGGACATTATTTCAAATTCCACGTGGTATCTTTGGTTTTTCAAAATGCGCGGCAATTAAGGCTTCTTGCATTTATTGTTTTGGTTGAATGGTTGTGCATGTATTCTGTTTTGTTTTTAACATGTTTTCTTGTAATATTGGGGGGGGGGGGGGGGGTTGTCGATGGACTGGGCATCAGTGGAAAACAGCTTTCATGTTGAGCTGATTTTACCTTGTAGTAAAAATAAAATGTAATAATAATAACCAGTTCTTATATAGCGCATTTCATAATAACGTCTCAATGGGCTTTACTTTAGTGCCCTGGTCATTGGGCCAATAACATTCCTTTAATCTTTCTCAGCTCCCTGGGGGGTATACAGCCCGAGCTGCCGTGGTGCTCAGAAGGCTTTATCAAACACAATATCAACCTCTACCCTCGCAGGTACCCATTTATACCCCTGGGTGAAGAGAAGCAATTATAGCTCAAGGACACAAGCGTCACGACCGGGACTCGAACCCACACCCCAATGACTAAACCACCAGAACTTGAATCCGATGATCTAAACCACAATATATATAAACATGTTTTGCTTTAGTCAAGACAATTGCTCAAATAAAATAAATGTACACTATCCAAAATTGCATAGAAAGGTAAACTGAACACAAAATGGACAAACAACATCTCTCACAATTTTATTGAAATATTAGCATGTGGTGACGTCGACATGTTTGGTTCGTGTTAGAACCTCTCAACGGAAAGCACTTGATGACTACCGTATAATAAGAATTGCGTGCTTGGTAAAATTGTTACGTTACTGATATAAAAATGATATCTCTTGCTGCAAAAAGGGCCAAATTCCGTAAAGCCTGTCAGCAGAGAAACTTGCTTAGCACAGAAAATATTTCTTAGCAGAAACAGGTAACCAACCAACATTCCGTGTGAAGTTAACACTATTGCGACTGGTGCCCCAATCATACTTTGCTTAGCAAAGACATTTTTCAGCATTATTTTCTGCTCAACAAATTGATGAACTTTGGCCTGGGTAGGCGTTAAAAGCAATAAGAGGGACACAGCTTGAAGAGTCCTTCAAAAAGCCCAGAACCTTTGCAAATGTATTTTTATACAGCATTCCTGAAAATAATGCCATAAGTAAACAAAGTATATACATACATCTGGATTGCATATGTTCCGTTTCTACAATTAATACGTACAAAATATACTCCTTTTTCAAAACTTCTGCGTATAAATGAATACAATAAAGTTTCTGGGTATTGACAAAAATATAATACAATTGGCAGTTTTATCGTTATTTCAGATTCTTTTTCTGTATATACAATTTTCTTTGAAATGTACTCTTGCCTTGCAGTTGAATTTATAACAAACTCTTAACTTTGGTTACAATCTAAATTACAAGCATATCAAATCTATTTGGTATGATATCGTTCTTTTTAGTACTAAATAATTAAAAATAGTATAGTACACCTCTTTCCACTGCAGTATTGGATCCCAATAGGGATAGAAGCATTAGAATAAATATATATATATATATATACCTATTCTTTGAAAATATCAAATGTTTAGCCCCCAAGTTCTTTTGTTTCCTTGTTATTAAAGCAATACAATTGGGAATCAAATTCCCCAAAATGTCTGAATATGCCTGAGACTTGCATGACCTATTTATTGGTTTAAAAAAAGGTATTTTCTTCTTTATAAGTAGTAAAAACTAACAGCGACCACACCAGTCATCAAAAACGTATCATACTTTCTTAAAAAGGTGATACAATCCTTTGATGTTTGCAAATAAAGTTGTATTCTGATAGGATGATTGTACCTTCAGTTGTTTCTTTATTCTGTATTCATACTAAGAGTGCCTGAGTTTGGATTGTACCTTCAGTTGTTTCTTTATTCTGTATTCATACTAAGAGTGCCTGAGTTTGACCTCATTAACACGCAGGTCAGATACAGAAAGTTTGGTGCTCGGAAATTACAAATACTTGATGTATTCTTTGAATTGTTTATCCCGAGTACACAGTAAAAAAAAACAGAAAAAGCAATCATGATAATTCCATCCAATATGAAAAGTCATGGTTGTTTTATCACTGGGTATTAGAAATGAATATTTGTATTGATTCAAGCAGCAAACTGTTGAATGAGATAGTTTGTTAATTAAAAACATATAGCGCTACTAAAAACCGTTTGCTTAAGTTGTTTTTAGTGTGAAGTTGAACAACACCCTAGAGGTGCGATTATGTATACAAGTCTCACTTATAGCAAAACAAATATTTGGTTTGGAGCCTTCATATGATGTTCAATGTAACCTTGGAGTTTGCAGTGACGGTCATTCACAGCCTAATACTTGATATGTATTAATTGATTCCCATCTTCAAGTTTCAAACAAAAATATCTGACAACCAACCTGTGAAAGATTCAAATTCAGTGGGCATTTTTACAATAAAAACCGAATATTTTTTGACAAGGATTTGTCTTATTCTGATAGCTGCAGCCAAAATAATCAACGGTAACTTGAGGGTCTTAAAAGGCAGGATTGGTAGAGCTGAACAAATAGTTGCAGACAGTGTTTTTGTTTTTTGTGATCAACCACACATGAAATAACAAACCTGTGAAACTTTGGGCGAATCCGTTGTCCTTAATTTTGATTGTTACAACAAAAATCAGTTCGTACATTTTTTCTTGTTTAGGATTTCAGATACAGTTTTCTCGAATATCAATATGACTTTATTTCAGAAGGGAAATATTTCACAGAAATTTTTTTTCTAGTATGGACCTCATATCAGTAAGCTTTTTGACTGAAATTAACAATGTTTTTTATCATTACCAATCCTTTATAATACGTTTACAACAATAAGTTCTCAATTTAAAATGTGTTTTAAATGCAAAGTACTAATTTTTTAAATATTATTTAATTGAAACAAAAAGGGAGGCCAAATTGAATGCGTTCTAACAGTCATTAAAAAGTACAAAAAGCAGTTAAATTGCAATCTCTGGGTTGGAACTGGTAGGCACTTTCCAATCTGTGAGATTTACAACTGAAATAATTAAATTTTCTCTGAAACATTGTGGCAAACTTGTCTTAATATGAATATCAAAACCTCTGTGTGCCAATGGTGGTCATCAGGCATCCACTTGACGTGAACCATTTCTGTCCAAAGATTTCCCCAGACAGCAGAAATTAATATAGAGTTATTAAAGTTACAACAAAATTTGTCAAAATAATATCATCAATTTACAATATTTAAAGTACTTGCTGCTTGCACAAAATGTTAACAAAAACACTTTTTGAGTACAACGGTCTAACAAAGTCTTTTTTGACAATTTGTTGAATGCATCCAACTTTGTTGGTATGTAAGCTTCCACAAGGTACCTGTTGATAAGGGTTTTTACAGGTTTGCATACACGACGTCGACGTCCAAATACATCTGTAAGGCCTCGTATATCAACTTGTACTGCTCCTACACAAAACAAACGGAAATTAAAAAACAATGTATTATTTCGTTTTTCATTTATAACTCTTTCTCCAGTCCTCTAAATGGTATTAGGTAGGTAACCTTATACTGGTAAGTACAATTTTTCCACTGTCTCTGTAGATCGCCAGGCGAGTTTAAGGAAGAGAGAGTACCAATTATAGAGATTTTACGTATGTCTAAAGACAGCTTACCTGTGTCTGTACCAATCCATGACGTATGACCTAACAATAAAGTCAGCTTACCTGTGTCTGTACCAATCCCTGACGTATGACCTAACAATAAAGTCAGCTTACCTGTGTCTGTACCAATCCCTGACGTATGTCCTAACAATAAAGTCAGCTTACCTGTGTCTGTACCAATCCCTGACGTATGACCTAATGGTAAAGTCAGCTTACCTGTGTCTGTACCAATCCATGACGTATGTCCTAACAATAAAGTCAGCTTACCTGTGTCTGTACCAATCCCTGACGTATGACCTAACAATAAAGTCAGCTTACCTGTGTCTGTACCAATCCATGACGTGAAACTCTGAGTTTCTTGACTGCCTGGAAGACATCCACCACATTCTCAACACCCAGTCTCTCGATGACGTTAAGGAGAGCGCAGAATGCTCCACTGGCGCCCTCACCATCACTGTCAAACACAAAATCATCAAATTATTTAAGCTGTGGTTTACATTTACAAGGTAAAGCTTTTTCTTTCTTTTGTCTGTAGTTAAACACAAACATTCCTATCACTCATGTTTTTCTCATTACATTTTTAAATATAAATTGCAAATCTTGAAGTTGTTTATACTCTATGTCTAAATAGCGAAGTACCATTGAATGAGCAATAAAAATAAGAATTATTGTTAATTAAAAATGTATGCAAAGATATCAATTAGGCCAACAAATAGCTGTTTTGATCAAGAATAATCAATGTTTGGGGTGAGACTGCGATGATCGTCATCTTTACACAAGTGAATCATTTAATTTGCCATTTTCACAAACTCTAAAAACAAATTAATGGGGTGAAGTTGTTTGAAAAATAGTTTAAAAAGTTACTGAAGTGTTTACTTAGGTTGCTGCATTGAGCATTTATAAGAATGTGCACAAAATCTTTAACAAAGCGTATGTGCATTATGTTGTTTTCACTCAAATGAGCCAACCAAAGTTTGATGACATTTACAGAGTTTGGTGGGATTGTGCTTTTACTGAAAACTAGCATAAGGAAATGACCCAAAAACATACATGCACTGAATTATAATTCGGTCGTCTTTGTGCTCGCATTCCCATTCTTTAACTGCTTTAACCAACTCCACGATGGATCTTGCTGATGATGGTACACCACCAATAGGCCAGTTCAGTAGTTGAAGATGACAAATCAGACGGGATTCCTGAGTATCAATTACAAGAATGAAACAAAAACTTAAAACTCTGCGATTAGAAAGTCAGTCAGTGTAAAAGATCGTATTTTGATTTTGTAAAGACGTTGTAGCACACACTAAAGAGGGTACAAGCAAGAACAATGTCATCTTGGCGCCATTGATTTACGTAACTGGTAACCTGGGATCATTTCAGTTGAACGACTCTGAATTTCAAACAAGCATGTAGTGAAATGTCGCTTCTTTTTGAGGTACAACATTTTACACTGATATTAAAAAGGTTATAATAAACTAGCGACGATAAATGCGGTATACAATGATTAAAGACATAAAATACTTGCTCTGACTAGAAAAACGCTGGCCCTAGGCAATGCATGAATTGGTAGATACAGCTACGACTATGGCTACGGCTATGTCTACGATTGTTCCTAAGGACGTCCTATAGATAGTTCCCAATAGACGCCATCTTTATGGGCAAATTGCATTTTGGCATGCAGGCGCGACTAGCGCTCTAATTATTAACGCAGCCATGTTGCTCACTTAACCAATTGTGCAATGAGTTTTGTATAATGTGCGCGTGTTGCACGCCATTCTCACGTGAAATACATGACTGTGTTCCAAACTGCCAGTAAAGATGGGCGATTTACGTCATACTGCAACCTATCTATACTTCAACACATGATGACATGGAAATCTAGCCGTAGCTGTAGGCCTGTAGCTGTAGCCCCCAATTCAAGCACAGCCTTAGTTTCTAGGTTTTTCCTCCCAATTCTAGCATCATACCTGAGCGTCATCTTCAGCCAGGGATAGGTAGCGTATGGTGATGTTTGGTCCCACTTTATCCGTAGACTGTGTAGTGACTGTCAGACCGTCATAATAGGCAGAGTCCCTCTCTGGCCAGTACTCAACACATGTCTGTGGGAAAAGGGAGAACAAGTAGAGATATCGATGAATGTGTTTCTCATTAAAAATTACTTTTCAATTAAATTCAAAACAATTCAATGTAACATTTATTTCCGTACTCACAACAACAAAAGACAGAATCACTGGACAACAAATACAGCAACACAATAGACCCAAGGAGTACATGACCGATGATAATGATAATGAAAAAAAGTACAGTGGAACTTAGTGATGAGTAAGGAGGCTGTTTAAATAAGCCAAGGCTTATGGGGAACAGTCCCAGACATAAAACAAAAACAATAAACAAAGAAAACAAAAACAAATGGACTGAAGAAAATGCAGTAAGTACTGGTAAAGAGCCAAATACAGTTAATTCAAAAAAATAATGACAAAAATAGGAAAAGCTAGAAGTCTAAAAAGAAGAAAGAAAGCTGAAGACGAGCAGTGGAGCTGGGAGAGAAAGCGCCGATGTTATCCAACTCAGGCGCTTACTGTTAAGCACAAAAATCCTGGCTCACATTTGTTTTAAATAAATTAATAGTACATAAATATAAATATAATAAAATGATTTAAAAAGTAGTAATCTCCATAAATACAGGTTCATTTTCAACATTTCTTTTCCAGGGCAACCTTCATGTAAACAAATTTTGAATTATAATAAGTATATTCTACTTACAGGGTCTTTTTTCTCTACTGTATTCAACATGACGATACAAGTAGATTTGTAGTCATAAACCATTCTCCACATGTCATTGACGGTGTGGGGTAAGGGCATTTGGGTGGCAATGTACTTTCCCTTGGAACTGTGACTCTGTAAAATTACATAGTTGGAAGACAAAATTATGATTTTATGAAAGTGTAACAAATTAAAAATAAATAAAAAATAAATGTTTCAAGTTTTAGCAGATTTTGAACATGTTCCTGTTCATATATCAGGCTTATTTTAGTTTTTGCAATCAAAAGAAACAATGGTGATTTAAGGGTCTTTAATGCTGTTTTCGGAGGATTGGTACTGGAGAATCAGTGAGCTTTCAGATGGAAATATTTCTCTGGAGGATTGGTACTGGTATGAACTTTAGAATCAGTGAGCTTTCAGATGGAAATATTTCTCTGTAGGATTGGTACTGGTATGAACTTTAGAATCAGTGAGCTTTCAGATGGAAATATTTCTCTGGAGGATTGGTACTGGTATGAACTTTAGAATCAGTGAGCTTTCAGATGGAAATATTTCTCTGGAGGATTGGTACTGGTATGAACTTCAGAATCAGTGAGCTTTCAGATGGAAATATTTCTCTGCAGGATTGGTACTGGTATAAACTTTAGAATCAGTGAGCTTTCAGATGGAAATATATTTCTCTGGAGGATTGGTACTGCCTGGTATGAACTTTAGAATCAGTGAGCTTTCAGATGGAAATATTTCTCTGGAGGATTGGTTTTCAAAAAGGACAACTCAAAGAAGTAACCCAAGTATGACGACTTACATTGAGGAAGCAAGCATTGATGTAGTTGTTGGATCCATCTTCTCCTGATGTCATCAAGTGAGGTCGGAACAGATCAACTTGAAAAATAAATTAATGTTAATCGGTGATATAAGTTTCACGTTTAGTACTTCATCACAGCCCATAAGGAAGACCTAAACAAAGCATGCTTTGAACTGGTTCAACCAAGCTTTGAATCAGTAACAGTGTGGTTCTAGCTTCCAATAATGGTATCAAAGGAAACACATACAGTTACAATGTAGGATAAGTCTCTATGAAACGATGTATTTAAGTAAGACAATAATATTCAAACACATGTAATATTTTATTGCCTAGGTTTTATATTTTTTATTGTGAGGCACTTTGGGGTATAATACATAAGGTGCCATAGAAATTCTTCTTATTATTATTAATATTAACAAAAAGTATATTCTTTATGAGCATCAAAAACACCAAGTTGCAGAGCAAACATAAATACAATACTGAGCTCTAGATTTTATAAAAAACAACAACCCAAAAGAAATAGACAAGGAACTATTATATAAGTATAAATAATGATCATCACTGATTTTTTAGAATGTAGAGAGTATGGAAACCTGACATAAGGAAAGAGGGAGACATTTCCAAAGTGTGGTACCTGCAAAGTAAAAGGAATATTTAACATAAAGAACTCCTGAAAGTGATGTGTTTGATGATCTGAGTGATAATCCTAATACAGTCGTTTGACCAGTTCCGGATCACTTTTTGAATTCACGATGTTTTTGTTGCATTCTCTTTAACATTTTAAACAAACAAAAGTCGATCAGTTTACCTACACATGTCATAACATTCACCAAGTATCCATTGGCAAAAAATAAGTAATACTTTTGAAGTGGCTTCGAGAAAAGTATCGTCACCCGTTTGACCAGTTCCGGATCGGTTGAATCTATTCCGAATCAGTAGCGCGCCCTCTATTGCAAACCAATACTCCCAATCCCATTCATAAAACTGAAAATACATGCAACGTTATCGACGGCTGTTGGATGAATTACATGTAGTTTTACATTCCTTGAAATATAAAAATGCACGCTTCCAGTGCAACTTAAATTACAAACTTTCTACAACAGCCGTTTGATTTTAACTAACCGAGTGCGCCCCCATTTAACCTACCAACATATTGAGTGATCCGGAACTGGGCAAAGGTACGATGCCTCCCAACAAACGATTTCGGTAATTTTATCTCATAAATAAACAAAAACGTCTGCTCAGTATTTATGGGGAATATGTTTTACACATTCTTACCATTTTACATAAATGCTATTCGCCCTGGCATTCAAATTTGAAAGGTGAGAAGTTTTAACAGCGTTTTTCAACCAACAATTTGGGGGGTAAATAATGATCATTATCGCCGACAAACTTCAGAAAAATTACCATAATTTATCTGTCGATGATGTTTGTCACCTTATCTTGGGTTTGTTGGTTTATTGGATGTTATTCTTCACATGTATCAACAGGAATTGGTAATGTGAGAAGTAATTTAATTATGTGGTTGTTGCAAAGTTTAAGTGATCCGGAACTGGTCAATGATCCGGAACTGGTCAAACGACTGTACATCAATCAAATTTCAAATGACAATTTCAAGGATCTGTGTGTGAGCTACATAAAACAAATATTGAATGCATTATGTTTGTGCACTGTCACAGAATATATTCACTCTATGAAATCTGACTGTTCTATTTACGAGATTCCCCAAATCTGAACACTTTCAAAACTAGATTAAAAACTTACCTTTTTAATTCTACTTCATGATTGCTTTCTTTGATGTTTATATCTTGTTTCTTTTTTGTTAAGCACTTAGAAACACTTCGTATGAAGCGATATATAAATGTTGTTTATTATTACTGTTATAATTTCACCTGGTGATTACAGTCTGCGACAACGCACTCATATGTATCCAATATTTGTAGATCATTAGTATTAATCAAAATGTTACTGAAGTGTAAGAATTTACCCAGATGATCTCCTCGTCAATACTGTCTAAATTTAATCTGATTTGGTTTGATTTGGTTTCTTGTTTCATTCCACAAAAGGAACATACCCCCATCATCATGAGGTATGGTTACAACACTAGTTTGTAGATTACAAATAAAGTTGACACCATGAGTAAGAGCATTGGTGTGTCGTGGCCGAGCAAATAAGAGCACCGGAGTCAAGCTCTGGTGTTTATGATCAGCAGAGTTTTGGTTTGAGTCCCGGATGGGACGTAAAGTGTTGTGTAAAGCACGTAAAGTGTTGTGTAAAGCACGTAAAGGAACCCAGTGCACTTATCATAAAAAGAAAGGGTTAGATCCGGTATTCCTGGTTTGATTGGCTGCATACTGCGCCACAGCACCATGTAAGCCATTACACTGTGCTAAGTCAGGAAAAAGGTCTCAAACTTGAAAAACATAGCTCCACATACCTTGCAGGAAAATTACTGAATGTTGAAGCGCCTTAAGCCTCACTGAGTGACAGATTTGAGCGCTATATAAGAAGCCGCTAATAATAATAATATTTCAAACTGATAGCAGAATGAATTTGCTTAAACTTGGTAGATAAAAAAAAGTACTTCGCTAAACAATGCACTATACATTTTTCCTGAGAGGTCATTTACAAAATTGAATAAAACCTCACCTGGTAGTTTGTCTGGAAATCTGTTTTTCTTAACGTTTTCTGGTTGCCGACCTCCTTTAAATTTGTTAGGGTTCGGAAGATTGGTCACCAAATTCAGATTCTGTATAAAGACAATCAGAATGATTTGAGAAATAGTATGATTAGATGTTTGTTATATTCTTATTTCAGCTGCCACATGACTACATCAGAGCTGCCGACATTTGCATCTCACAATCAGGGAGATTTTGCACAACAATCAGGGAGATATTTAGAATTACATTCAACATAATAGGAACAAAGTTTCCATAATCAGGGAGAATTTTTAATTTGTTCATCAGAACGTGGAAAAACTGGTTTGTTTTCAGGAAACTTTCTGCAGAATCAGGTAGAGTTGACAGCTCTGTACCGTACATGAACATACAGGAATAAAGCCGACCTTCACCTTAAATTCCCTACAGCTTTGGTACAGCATACTGTGATCTATAAAATGTGGGCCAAATTAGTTTCTGTTATTGAATGTTAATGTCCATTTTTCTTACATTTTTATTACAGATCATTAAAGTCAATTGTGGTATACATACATTAGTTCCCACTTGACAACAACAATTGTGTAAAGCTGGCCAACTTTAAATTTTGTGGACGCACAACTATGCATTATGCAAAAATACCGAGTGTGCCATGCTTGGGTTTTATCAAATTCCTTGCATGATTAGTCGGTGAACAACTTGGCTTCTTAAGAAAGATTAGAACTCTTCACAAAACTCAAAGACAAAACCCAAGTTGCCCGTAAAGATGGCGTCTAACAAGAACTATCCTCAATGTTATATTAAAGCAGTTTATACACCAAAGGGGCATGTTTAGGTGGATCAGGTGCCCACCACCCCACAGTTTTTATTATAACATTTATTTTGTTTTATTTTCAAAGAGAGAAAAACCAAAAGGGAAGCAAAAACTGTTACCAAGAGGAGCATCAAGGGCAGTGAATGGGGGTTGGCATACCCGAAAACCTGCGCTTCTGAGTGTTTCAGTTAGTATTTTAAAATAACAAGAGCCAACATTAAAACCGGGTTCTTAGACTTACTCTTTTGGTTATGCCTTGTGCTACACAAGGAAAGGGACAAATTTTCATTACATTTGTGAATATTCTTCATAGTTTATGGTTAAGCTTCTTGGCCATTTCTAATAATTCATGATGTAATTTGTGTCCCTGCAAAGTGCCTGTCACATAACGGTGTACGGGTAAAAACAAAGACATAACATTCATTATGCCTGATGCAATCATTACATCAATGAAACACTTATCATAAAAAGTTGGTGTCCAGTCTTCTCAATTTATACGAAATATAAAAAACTAATTAATGATGAAATGAAACCCTCACCTCAAATTCTAGTTGCAGTCCTGTCTTCCGACTGCCCTTTATGGCACTCTTCAAGGCAGCCAGCTTGGATAGAATCTGTTCTGGTTTAATGCTGGTGTCACCGCAAAGGAACGTCTCAATCAAGACATCAAAGATAAACTCATACTGAGCCTGTTTGGATTGAGATAGAAGTTCAGTAGCAGGCCTAGAATTTCATCCTTTGAGAGGGCAAGGCCTTTTCATTTTGCAAAGGGGACTTCCATTAGAAAAACTACAGGACATTTTTCGAGGGGCAACATGGCCAGGACCAGGGCAACAATGGCCAGGACCTCTGTGTAAATCCAGGCCAGCAGTATTAGTCAGGGGTCTAGAGGTTAAGACGTCTACTATCTTAAAATGAAGGAGAGGCGGGTTCAAATTCTACCTGTGTAGCCTGTGGATTTCTAACAACACGGCTCAGAAAGAAATTAGTATAAAAATAACACATCAGTGTAAAGCCGCCTCCAAGTTGACCTGTGATTTGTTGTGGCAGAGTTTTTGTATTTAGCCTTTCTACGATGTAATTGTTTCATTTCTGGTTTCAGGCACTATAGTCAATAAAACATTGAACAGAAAGGGAAAACACGAGCTAGAACTTGTGCAAGATAGATTGATGTATATAATTTACCGGTGTTTGAATCATCTTCATCCGTTTGTCTCTCATGCCGCAAGCAAAATTCCAGATATCGACTCGACCTTCTACCTTGGCTTGGTCCAACATGGCGTCCAAAACCAAAAACACCCCAGTGCGACCGATTCCAGCACTACAAAGTAACATAAATGAATAAATATGGCATGGACATTGAATGATACCTTAGTGGACTAATTTTAATTCTAATACATCAATTTTAGTCTCTGACTTTGTTGTAACTATACCCGACAGTTTTCTTGTTTAATTTATCTCAGTTCTTTCTCAAGCTGCATGAATACTGAATAATGCCAACAGACAGAAATCTGTAGTTGTTCATTTTTTCATCACCTAATGTTTGCTCAAAATCAATCGACATTTTTGTGAAACAAACTTATTAAATTTGGGGTTTGGGTTGAACAAAGAAAAATTTACTACAGAGGGACTTGAACCCGTGACCTCCATGTTAACGTGCCGGCGCTCTACCAACTTAGCTTTCTATAGTACTAATGCTGGCGGTCTTCCTATCAGTTTCCCTTGTTGTTTATTACAAAATAATATAAAATACTTAAAGCGCCTGCGATCACAAAAATACCAACCTGCAATGAACGACCATCGGACCAGAATTCTTGGGGTTGTGCTCCTTCACTGTTTTGACAAAATTCACCACTTTGATGGGATCTTGAGGCAAGCCCATATCAGGCCATGTTATGAAATGATACTGACGAACATATCTGGTCCCTTCATCCTAGGGTGTAGTAAAAATAGGATTTTGAGTGTTAGAGCGTTTTACTTACACGTATCTTTAACACGTCAGAATAATTAAAAGAGCTCTGTATCTCAACAGTTAGGGCTTAGTGTGTGCATCAAGCATAGTTCAAACTTGTGTGTTGCATAAAGGCCATTTTAAATCTAGAAGTAGGCCGTCCTGTCATGTTAAGCCCTACTGCATGAAGACATTTCTCCAGAGCTGATGGTTTTTAGCCTTCCTGCAGCCTTTTCATGAAGAGAGGATGCCATCAGTTCTAAATCTAAAACAAGATAACATTTTTTTGCAAAATCTTTCTGGGTTGGTTTTTATCTTAAAACAAGTTATAAAAAAACCCAATAATAATATGCAGTTCTTATATAGCACTTTATCACACCTGACGGTGTCTCACAAAGTGCTCATTGTTTTTTGTATTCAGAGCTATGTCAAATTATATGACCCATTTATCTAAATAACACCATGTAACGATTGACAAAGTGCTGTGGTGTAAGCTGCAGCCAACCATACCAGAACTCCTTCTCTTAACGATAAGTGCAACTGGGACTGGGTTCTTTACATGTGGTTTTAATCTGAGAAACATTTCTGCATGAAATGTTTCTCAGATTGTGTATTCCAATTACGAGTTATTCTTCTCGAGTGGATATAACCGCTCCAGATTTACAGCGATACCTCAAAAACGCTACCACCTTTTGAAATTAAACTTTCACAGGTTAGTTTTATTGTATGTATCTACATTTATAGAGAATTAAAACAATCAAACGGATCCAATAACCGAAGGTACTTTGCCTTTAAGAACACAAGTGTCAAGACCGGGACTGGAACCCACACTCTGCAATTCAAAAACACTGAAGCTCGAGTCGGGTGCACTCGACCGCTCGGCAATTACCTGCAATTTCAGACTCATCACGAAATCTCGAATGATGTAATCTGCGTGTGTTTCCTCCTTTTTCAAACAAACAACATAATCACCATAGCATGCTGTTTTGTCTGGCCAATACTTCTCACATTTCCCCTGCAAGTTAGAAAAAGAGAATCATCTAGAAAAAATTGCTACAGCTGCACTAAGGCAAATGTTTTCACCTCATCGACTAGTGTCTCACTAAGACAGAATAATTAGGTCAAGTTTATTTCATTTATTGGCATTAAGTGAGACATGCAATGACATGACAATTGCTATTTTGCTTTATGACTGGACTGAAATAATAAGGGTCCTAGCAAAAAACAAATTGTATCTTTCAAAGGGGCACCCAAGGTTTTCAATGTTTTAAGGGTCATACAGGGAGTACTACTTTTTAAGGCTTCCCCTTCACCCACACAGAGTTAGTACATAATGGTTTTAATTTCGATGAGCCTAATGAACATGATTGCTTGCTAGCTTTTTAAGCAAATTTGAACAACAAATATGTTTTTGTCTGTTGATTCTGCTGTAGAAACATCAACATTTTGAAGCTGTCAAAGTCATACACAGCCTCTGACCCCTCGTTAAAATGTTGAAAACTTTGAACCGCCTCTGTAAAAATAGTTTGTTTAACAATTAAATCAATTTTCTACCTCAGGTTGGTTACAATTAGGAAAGAAAGTGGTTACTTCCCCCATCCTTTCACCTCTGTGGAACCCGGTTTGAATCCCACCTCAGACCAGAGCCCTGCATGTGGATTGGGTTCTCAGTCCCTACCTGATTGCTTGGCTTTTCCCAATTGGTGTTTTCCTTCCACATCTAAAACTTCTTCTTGTTTCCTTTTCATCCTGTTATTGACGCTAATTGTGCTGTTGAATGTGTTTTAAAATAAACCAAATAAATAAACGAATGCAGCTTGAATTACCTTGACTCCTTCTCGTAGGTTGGTGAGCATGACAATCTTAGCGCTATTCTCCTGCCATATCATCCTCCACATGTCACAAACGGAAGCCTTGTTAGGACCTAAAATTGTGATATATAAAATAAGATGAGATGTACTGACAGTGAAGGAATGGCTGGCATTTCATACCAAATGAATAAACTCATCTAGGAAAGAGTCCTAGTAATGGCCTTCTCAAAATGAATGTTTTAATCTCAGAAAACTTTCTTCTAACCTTTTAAGTAAAATTACGAAAGCTATTTAATTTCATGGGGTTAAATTTTTTTACTTTTTCAAAATAAAGGTGAAACCAAAATCAAACTACATTTGTGGTAATGGAACCAAAGGATGCCTAATAGGTGAGCTTAATCGCAAGGCTGAGGAAACATGTTAGGACAAAGATGCTTTCTATTTGAACCAGAGACACTGGGGTTAACCCCTATTCTTCCACAATAAGTGTTCTGGGTTCTTTTACGTGCACTATCGATCCTAGAACACGAGACTTATGGCTAACTGTCCAATCCGAAAGCGGATCAATTATGGTACAGTATCTTGCTCAAAGACACAAGTGCCACAACCTGGACTTGAACCCACACTCAGAAACACAAGAGCTTGGGTCCGGTGCTCTTAGCCGCTCGGCCACCACACGCCTCAAGTATGAAAACATTTGTGTAACAAGTTTTCATTTCCATTAACTTTTGTGGTTTAAAGCTCTAAGAAAAGTTGCATTAGTTTGTTTATTGACTCACCTTGGCTGGCTATGTATTTATTCGGTTCGTTGAAACCCTGTAATCATAAAAAGGAAAGCAAAAACAGTGGTTACATTATGTCTGCATTTCTACATCTCGTCAAAACCTTTTTTTTTTTTTTTTTTTTGCTTTAATTATATATTTTTTCTGGGGGGGGGGGGGGAGGATATTGGACTGAAACCAGCTAAACTCTTTAAGGGAATTTTTGTTTTTCATTTTCAAGCAGCCTGTATCTGTGTTAAAGTTATTCCACCATAACTGGTTTTAGTTGTCTCCTACTCAGGATATTTGTTTCAGTTATTTCTAAAAGTTTGAGCGGTCTATCAGCAATTCTTTACAGGCTTACAGGGACCAGTAAGAATAGAAACAGATCATTATGATTAACTTACATCCATGTAACTTGCATTTACATAGACCGAGTCTGGTTGATCTGGTAGTTTCTCAAGCACAACACGAGAAAAGTCATCTGTGGTAGATAAAAAGTTCAGAATCAAATCAATGCAAGACCAAGAAACTGAAATATTTCCCAATTATATGGACTGGCACCAACACTATTGCAAGGCAAAGTGAAAGAAAGATGGAAAAGGGGTAGACAGAGAAAGAGATGGGAAGACAACATCAAAGAGTGGAACGGCCTAGAGTTAGCCAACTCACAGAGGGCAGTGGAGGACATGCGGAGAGACATGGAGGAAGATGTTTAAGCATTTTTAACTCACAAGGAATGATGTTAGCATAGCGATTCTTTTCCTTGTTTTTGTCGTCCTTTGCTCTTTCAAATGAATGACGATCCGAATCAGGCAAATTCTAAACATTGAAAAGAAACACAAAAATGATTATAATCAGCTTGCTATTCTTAATAGTTATGAGGAGACAATTTGGGCCACAGACTCACTTACATCTAGCAGTCAGCACATAAATTAGCTTATCACATAAAACTCTTTCTCAGCATAATCATTAGCGTGTCTTGGCCGAGGCAGTCAAATGCATCAGGAACTCACGTTATGGTGACTGAGTCATCAGGATGTGGGTTCGCATCCCTATCATGACATTTGTGTCCTTGAGCAAGACACTTAACTATAATTGCTTCCCATCATCACCCCGGGTAAATGGGTACCTGCCAGCAGAGGTGTTTCTTGGGAGTAACTTAGCTTAATGCGCTTCTTACTTAGGCCGAATAAGACGGTTTAAGGAATCAAATAATTGGAGAAATGACCGAGGTAATATTGTTCAGGCACAATGAGCATGTCGTGGCCGAGCGGATAGGAAAACCGGACTCAAGCTCTGGTGTTTTCGATCAGCAGGGTGTGGGTTCGAGTCCCGGTCATGACACTTGTGTCCATGAGCAAGCCACTTAACTATAATTGCTTCTCATCACCCAGGAGTAAATGGGTACCTGTGAGGGCAGAGATGGTTCTTGTGATTGATTTAGCTTGATGCGCTACATATTTGGCAGCACAGGCTGTATACTCCCAAGGGAGCTGAGATGGTTAAAGGAATGACACAAAAATGGCCCAGTGACCAGGGGTAATAATGTTGAAGCACCATGAGCGTCACCGAGTGACAGACCTTAAGAAGCCACTATTATTATTATTAACTGCATGACAGATTAGGCAAAAACAATAAAATAAATAACAAGTATAAATTAATGCACAAGCCCGAGTAAAAGACTGTAAAATACAGCACTTGCGTTCCGTATCAAATGAGGCCAAAGGTAGAGTTCGATATGGGATGCATATCTGTATTCCACACATATGTGCGTGATAACAAATTTATCCTCCAGTCAGCAACTTCAGAAAAATTTTAAGGATAAAACTCAAACAGAACAAAAAAAACCTTCCTTTTTTATTCAGGTGTGATATTTGGCCCTTGGAAAAAAGTAGGACAAAGCAGTACAAGGGCTGGTCTACATGATGATATAGGCGTTTATATAATTTCCATGCTGTTTAATAACCATTTTGCCAGCCCTTCTGAAGGGGGGGGGGGGGGGGGACACGGAAATCAGACCTAGGAAGTAGGAAGACTATCATGCCTGTTTATTTAACTTGTCATCAGGTTTCAACCAAGCCCATGCAAACACCTTCCATAAATGAATAATCTACTCGAGGCACTACACATCTGAAAGCTGTTTACTCATAAATTGTTACGCCACACAGAGCTGCCAACACTTGCATCTTGTAATCAGGGAGATTTTGACAAACAATCAGGGAGATTTTGACAAAAAATCAGGGAGATATATAGAATTGCATTATCGTAATGGGGAAAAAAGTTTCCATAATCAGGGAGATTGTCAAATTTGTTCATCAGAACATGGACGATTGGTTTATTTTCAGTGAGCTTTCTGCAGAATCAGGGAGAGTTGACAGCAGTGCATATTGCTAAGCTGCAAATCTACTGTGCTTCCGCTGTGATGATCGCCATATATAAACTGCAAGAAGCGTCTATATGTTGTTATTGGGGCAATAACATAAGGTACTTTGAGGGATCTATTTTGGCGTAAAAAGCGCACAATAAATTCACATCTTGTTATTAACAGAACCATCATTATCAAGACTCACCTCATAGTCAAATAGAAACCCGTTGCCTTCCTTGTACATTTCCTTCTTCTTCTTGCTGACGTAATCTTTGAACTCTGACAAGGGAATCGGGAAAGGAGCCGTAAATTGCTTCTTTTTGTTAAACGGCTTCGGTCTGGCTGATGTAGAGGGTGGTGCAGTGACTGGTGCAGTGACTGGTGCAGTGACTGGTGCAATGGTTGGTGCAGTGGCCGGTGTGGTTGAAGTAACGCCATCAGTGGCAACAACACTGTATGGATTTTCTGGTTCTGACGAAATTTTGCTTTGTCCCACTCCTGCTGACAAAACAAATTCCAGACATGTTTGACAAAGAAGGTGTCAACAAAAATGATGTGCAGAACTTGTTTATAATGTATGTATTGTTTGATCAATCTTTTGTAGTTTAGAAGCTTCAACACATCTCAATTTTTCGTAGCTGCCAATGACAAAATAAGGTCTGGACTTGACAGTTTTGTTAAACTAGCTGCACTTTTGCCGTTGATGGTGTGTCAAAATGACAAACCATGACGTCATCTGTGAGGTGCTGCTTTGAATTGCAACAATGCAGCTTTACAAAAGCAGATTTTCCACGAATGAAATTAGTTGTTGAGTGATAACATGAGAGATTTTTTCTTGAATCTTACTGAAAAGCAGCAGAGCTCAAAATTTTGACTTTTTACAATTAAAAGACTGATCTAAAACTTGTTAAAATGATTTTCGGCAAAGACCACTTGTTGCTGTTGAAAAAACACCACAGTTATTATACAGATTAGCATTTTCATCTACCCACATGATTTGTCCAAGGTTTCAAAATATTTGTTTAGTTTAAAATCATATTGAAAGAATTTACACAAAACTGTCAGCAGAAAGTGGCTCAAAGTAAAACTGTTTAGGGCAAGTGTAACTTTGAAAACCTGTTTGCCCAAAGCAAAATAAATGTTCAACCCTTTTTTTAGCTTAAATTTGACAAAATCAAGAAGTAGGTAGGAACTGTTTTTGTTTATGATAGACACACAGGGATGACAGTCATTGCTGACAAAAACACTAGGATCCAAAAGTTATGATGTTAAAATGACAAGATGCTAACTTTTGCAACCCCAGTGGAGTTCTAGATTTCAAGGAGTCTCTGGGAACAGTATCCTCAGCACTAGAGAAGTAGAACAAGGAGCAGGATTTCTTTGTAATGTTTGAAGAAAACAACAGCAACACTGTTCGCTCAGGCAGATGTATGAAAGCCTAAAGTCAGATGAAAGCCTAAAGTCAGATTAAAGTCTAAAAGTTATCATCCTTACAGACAAACCTACACATTATTTTGTTTCCAAGTCAGGTTTCCTCTTGGCTTGTGAGCTACGGTGATCATAGTTCACTTATAAGGTATCATTGGTTTCATTATCATTAATAATAATAAAAGGGATGTAAGTTATGACCTACCATTTACAGAGTTGAAAGAACGATGCCCTGAGCTGCTGTTAAGCCTTTTCTTCCTCCTGTCAAAGGTACAGTTAACAAAAATAATGAATAGATGAATAACTGTTACGGTATTAGCTTTCATTAGTTAGTTCTTTCATTCATTTGGAATGGTTAAACACTTCCTACCAGCTACAGTAAAATAGTAACCTGCTTAGCTTTGCTCAGCAGAAATTGATACTTTTCTGCTTAAGCAGCTCTCTGATATTGGGCCCTAATTTCATAGAGCTGCTAAATACAGATATTTGCTTAGCACCAGAAAATTATGCTCAGCACACTCAGGTTACCAGTCAAAATTGCATTTCACATGTGCCTACTTTGACTGGCTCCCTGCTTATTTCTGCTTAGGCCTAATAGACACTTGTTAAGTAACAGTGTGGGCCCATATGTTTTTGATTTGAAAATTTTTATCTCTCATTGAGGGAATATCTCAGAGTATCACTAAATTGTGAAAATAATACTTACCTCGTTTTGAAGATCAAAGCAGCTACAATACAAATCAAGACGAGCAGCATCAATGGAACCACAATCGCAGCTGCCGAAAAAGTCGGTGCCGAAGGGCTCGCTGTACCTTCAGGCACTGTCAAACAAAGATTATATTGTTTAAGTTTTGAAACAAAACTATTTATTATTGTTTCTAATACTCTATTGATGTTAAAACTAACATCTTCGACATCAAGAGAAAACTAATTATATAACTAATGTGTAATTTATTGTAAAAGGGATGACACTAACAAAAATAACCAGTTCAGGATTCAAAGTTCAGTTTTATTCAAAATCTGGCTGCTATGATGATATTTTCACAAACTTGGACAATTATGTAACTCATAATTTTACCTTATTACTATACAAATTAACTGATGTGGCGAAGCTGAGTGAATAAAAAAGGTAGACAATGCACGAACCAAAAACATTCAATATTTGTTTTATAACTCACACATCCTTGTCAGTTGAAATTTCATTCACAATAAATACAAAACAGACATGGACCCTCGTCCACCCCACACTCGGAAAATTCTCAAAACCCTTTCTAAACAATGTGGACGACTCCATGCAGACACCAACCTTGTCCGTCGTGACACATTTGCCTTTGACCTTAGAGAATGATTATTTGGAAATGACCCTACAAGCGTCCAAGCGTCCTATATTTATCCATGTAGGACTCAAATATTTTGTACTGTCCCAGCAGTATACATGGCAAAATAAAGGATGAAACGTGACATGTGTTCCACCATTCAAATGACAAGGATCTGTGAGCAATAATACAATATGATGCATTGTCTGGTACCCTAGGAATGATAGCTTTTATTTTCATTTCACATAAAGGTACCAGACTATTGTTTTCCTTCCTGCCTCAGTTTGAATAGCCTGGGTTGAAATAAAGCAAAATTGTCACAATACGATCAAGGTGAGTTATTGAGCAGTAAATTACCTTCAACTCTGAGCGGCTCACTCCACTCAACGGCATAATTCTAAGAAAAATAAAAAGAGATGTAATGACAACAGAACTTTAGCTTGTATCAAACTCATGTTTTATTCAACCACGTTTTAATTAGGGAATAACAAATGCCTTTAACGAAGAAAAAGGGTAATAATCATCAGAATTTGTGATTTTTCCTTCGCCGTTAATTTTGGAAATGTTCCAATCATGTTCAAGGGCCATTCTTTTGGCTGTTCAACTTTTGCGTGGCTCCTAGTCCCTTGCACTTAATTAACTATATCAGTATAATGGAGAGAAATGACTATGTGCATATTTTGAAGAACCAGACTATGCGCTTAAGCACCATAAATAGAAACACTTTGGTTGGTGTACGGCTTTATGCTTTGCATTACCTTGGTTTCATGCGCGTCCCAGCTACCTTAAAATGATACATTGTCTGCGCGTTTACGCAACGCATGGTATGCGCTTACACGCGGCACCATCTGTCCTCGTCGAAACAACCAAAAACAACGCGCAAACAAAACAGTTTTGATAGTTTCTACACAACAAGCACGGTGCAAATATAACTTTTACACAACATTGTGCTTGTTTAGGGGCCATTTATTTGCTAGTTTACAGAGCCGGTTATTATATCACATACGCCCCCACGTGACCAGTCTTCGACCTCGATCAGAATGGATAAACTGTCTATTTATTAATTCTTCATAAAATATGAAGCACTTCTTTTATTTGTAATAACAACAACAGCATAAGCCTATTGACCCTTGGACTACAGAGACAGTTGCCAAGTCAAATAGTTTGGGGCAAGCCTAACCTCCAGATGATCACACCCTGGTACCATTGTGCCAGACACATTCATTCAAAATGGTGTGATCTCCGTCTCTTACGTACACTCTAAATGCCAGAGATGTAAAAGTTAATCTTTAGGATTGTAGATTTAATAGATTCGATTTTTAAATCTGAAAACGATTGGTCCCTAACTACAATCCTAAAGATTAACTTTAAAATCTCTGACATTTAGAGTGTAACTACGTAAAAGCTTGCCCCGAATCATGTGATGTAACAACTGTCTCAATAGCCTGAGGAATTAACGTAACTTGTGATAAAGCAAATCATTGTGCCAGACATTATTCAAATCTAACTAAATAATGGCTTGTGTGGCAGAGAGAAGGCACATGTTGAATTGGTGCAAGGGTATATTATGTCATATTGTTTGTAATAAACCACAAGAGATAAAATAAAAGGCTCACCGATTCAGAAATCCTACTGACTGATCCAAGATAGATGTCATACTGAGTGTTGCTTTCCAGGGGTTTGTTTTCATTATTTCCCCGTGTTTCTCCGTCACCCACAGTGAATGTTGCAGGGAGATCCTTCTTAGGTAACTCTGCAGCTATATAATCAAGAGTTGGTGCAGTGGATCGTTGGTACCTCGATCCCCTGGTGTCCCTTCTAGTGACTGTCTTATTAACCTGTCGTACACCAACTTGCACGCCTCTACACAATACACACAAATAGTTATTGAGTAAGTAAAATTTCTGTTTTCAGTGGTTCTGTAAGATTGTTGGAATTTTTTTAAGCAAGTTAACTTTTTTCAATACCACTCCGAGGCAGTTTTGAAAACTAAAATTTTTCTGAATTTTTTTGAGCAAGTTAGTTTTTTCACAAACTAATATGATGCTTCATTAAAGAACTCATTAATGAAGATGAACGAGACAAACTGAATGATGGTGCAGGGTATTCTATCGATTGATTTTAAGAAATGAAATTTAAAATGCTGAACACAAAACACTTTGCTGAAATTTAAAGTTCATTCTTGAATTTGGATGAAATTCAATCAAAACATCATTGAATGTGACCTTTTAACTGGTGCAAAATTCATCTTTGGAATGTACAGGCCCATTGTAATCTACAATTACATCATGTTGAAAATTTTGCTCTGGAAAATATCAATGATTGACATTTTAACAATAATAATAAAAATAATAGTAATAAATAGTTTTTATATAGCGCATTTTACAATAGCGTATCAGCACGCTTTACATTAGTGCCCTGGTCATTGGGCCAATAAAATTCCTTAAATCTTTCTCAGCTCCCTCGGGAGTATACAGCCCGAGCTGTCGTGGCACTCCGAAGCTTTTTCATACACAATATCAATCTCTACCCTCACAACATTTTCAACATGATGTAATTGGTGAATAGTAACATGATGTAATTGTAGATTAACAACAAATGGGTCTGTACATTCCAAAGAGTGTAATTCAAGGCCTAGAATATTACAGGATAAACATCATGATTACATCATTTCAACTTACGTAATGTACTTTGACGAGGACGGAAGATTCAAAGCTATAGTGACTGTGGAAGAAGTCAAATCTGAGATATTCTTTTGAGATAGCTGGGTCGGAGCAGGAATATCTGTAAAGTCAAGGGAATAATGTACCAAAGGAACATTCTCTATCCAAATAATCATAAGTGTGCATCTCAAAAGTCAAAAGAGGTTCTAGCAGTCCACTGGATTGCTGACGTATGCCTACCGGGAACATTCTTTTGCGCCTAGAATGTGCCCGACTTTTGAGACGTTCCCAAACAAGAAGATGCCACAGTTATGAAATACCAATAAAAACAATAGGTCTTCATTTTTGTAACATTAACATTTTTACTACAAATGACTTGGATATATCAAAACAGTTGCCTTTGCAGTTTATATCACTAATGTCGACAAAACAAATTCTTAAAATAAGATGTTTAACTTTTGATCACACTACTGGAAATATTTCTGTACCTGATATTTTTGACTGATACTACGGTCTTCATCAGCAGGATGACCCGGATGTAGCATCCGTGACCTTGCGGACACGTGACCCCAGCACAGCATTGTTTAAAGTTACTCATGTAAGAATGTAGGAGTCCATAAATACATTTAAACTAAATTGTGATAATTGAATGCAATGTCCCACAATACCTGTCTCAACTGCAGTAAAAGCTTCTAGTGTTGTTTTCTCTCCAACACCAACACTGTTGAAACCTTTCAGTCGGAATTCATATTTTGTGGATGGTTCTAAACCGCTAATGTTACGGTGCATATCTGGTGGTTCTATATCGAAACCTTCGAATGAGTTGTTGGGTCTAAAGTTGGTGTCGTAAGGTTTTTCCAGTACTCTGTATGAAAGCTGTACATTTGTTTTTAAAATAGAAAATAAAATAGACACTGACTAATACTTCATATAAACTTTTACACTTTACATCACTACAAGTTTAATTGAGGTTCCAAGTAACTTTAACTGAGGCTGGAAGTAAATCTAGTTGAGGTTTCAAATAATCTAATTGAGGATTCAGGTAAGTTTATTTGAGGTTTCAAGTAAATTTAATTGAGGTTCCAAGTAAGTTTAATTAAGGTTTCCAGTATCAGTATATTTAATTGAGGTTCTCAAGTAAATTAAAGCAAATTTAAGTGAGGTTTCCAGTATATTTAATTGAGGTTTCAATAAGGTTTCAAGTAAATTTAAATGAGATATCAAGAAAATTTAATTGAGGTTTTAAGGAAATTTACTTGGGGCTCCAAATAAATTTAATTGATGTTTTCCTGCAAAATGCAACCTAAAAAGGTTATTCATTCACCCTAACTATCAAAATAAGGCAATAAGTACATTCATGTGGTTAGGGTTAGTACTTGTTATTTAGACAGCTACATAATTTAAAGTATAGAGCCCTCATCAAAATATCAGCTGCTGTGCTGGTGACCATGATTAGCAGAGCTGACTTATTTAAAGGCCCTGTACACTATTGGTAAGATCGAAAAACACAAATGTTCACAGATTCACACATAACTTACATGATTTAAAGTAAGTAATGGTAGAAAGGGTTCCTTAACATATTTCTGCCTAAAATGCTATCGTTTCTGAGAAATGAGCAAAACAATAGTTTTTATCACGCGCGATAATAAACTCGATGTTTGAAAAACAGAAAACACATAAGGTCTCTTTTCACTATTTTCTCGTGACCTCGATGACCAATTGAGCTCAAACTTTCACAGGTTTGTTTGTTCATGCATATGTTGAATCACACAAAATGTGGACTTTAAGCCAGCCCCTTATAATGTTTTGAACCAGATTATATAACAAGTGTGTATGTGCAGTGGTGTGGGAGAACATTGGATTCCTTTAAGTTAAGAGACAATGCAACAAGGTAGCACCTTTCAATTGGCTTCCAACCTTTGGTGTGTCTTGGTAAATTTATTAATATTATTTGGTTTTACCCATGCACCGATGTGTGTGAAGCACTGTATACTCAGTACTTTGCAAAAACAATTCAATTGCTTTTTACCCCTACAATGAACACACAAGAACATAACATTAATAAAGTAACTGTTGCAGAATAATGATTATTTTATCAAGTAGTGAAATATTGCTAATTGGATTGACATTATTATAAATTGTTTTGATCTAGACAATCTTAGTATAAAAACTTACTCTATATTGAGTTATAGCACCATTTCTTTGACCACAGGGTATTTCACTCCAGCTAACTGCAACACTATGCTTCGTTGTTGAAGTTCTCTGGAAATCTGCTGGAGATCCCGTTGGCTCTAAAATAGTTATTTAAACACAAAACATCAAACTTATTTATAATATAATTTATACAAACATAAAGTTTAATATTTGGGATTTCTCAAGATGATGACTAAAGTATTAGAATCACACACTGTAATAAAAAGGGTTTGTGTATCTATCTAAACCTGAACATTTCTTCATCATCTTCTCTCTACACAGGTGTCTTCAGGCCTAATGTCAAAGCACTAATCACTTTTGAGGATCCCTTGGTTTCATTACCAGACAGATTTCAATTAAAATGAAATCAAAATAAATGAACAGCCTGTTACTCTATATCCTATTATTAGGGTCATGTTACATAGGGGTAAAGTACAGGCAACCAGTCCCAGGTAATCTCTAAGGAGAACCACATTACCTTCAAACGTGCATTTCATTTTCTTGGAGATATCAACATATTTTAGGGAAAAACGGCACTTCTTTTCGGCTGTTGCTTTTGCATGCAGTGCATTTGGTTTATACCTTTAAATTGTTTGCAAATATATACCTTTTGTGACATGGGCCTTAGTTACATCACACATGTGCAACGTTTATTCTACTCCCGACTCCGAAGCTGTCACACTTTGCCTGTAATTGTACCTTAAATCACCCATTTCATCATCAAAAGGAATTCCTTACAGCAAAATATTATAATTCTGATAAGTCCAAGAGTTTTTACAAAACACATGTAAGCCAAGTCAAATGATTGAATTTTTTATCACATACCTCCTCAACACAAAACTAGCTCAATTCACTGCCTAAAATAGGCTTCTTGTACTCAGCGAGAATCAACATTTTGAAAGGAATGATAAAATGTTGACATCTCCACCTTTTGGTAACCCTTGCGGCCGAATTCACAAAGAGCTAAGACTGATCTAAACTGTGTATCAATCTTAACTGCTAAGCAAAGTGTGATGTCACAATACAAATCATTATGGTGATATTAACAACTCATCTTAAGATGAATCTTAGTGATATTAAAAACTCCTTTTTAAGATTATTAGTGCTTTGTGAAATCTAGCCCCTGGAGATATGCTTCCTGGAACAGTATCCACAGAGAACAGTTTCTAGAGAAGTAAATCAGAAGAGCTTAAATTATTTAGATTTGTAGAAAATAACGGGTAATTATCTTCACGTCAGACATAAGTAGTCTGAACTCTGGTAAAAGTCTGAAAGTTCCCATCCCAAGCTGTTAGATAATCTCTTATCAGGAACTTACCCTTTTCAGGTGTTGTGTGTTCGATATAAATGTTCTCCTGAAATTCACCAAGTCCTGCCTCATTCCTGGCAAGAACTCGAACCTTGTAGATTGAATTGGGTAATAAATCAGGATGTGGCAAAGGAGACTGTCTCGTTATTGCGTTATGTAGAGTTTCAAATTCACCATCCACCTCTTGGCAAAGAACTCTCTTAACAAGTTGATACTGTACCGCATAATCAATGACAGGGCACTTGTTTTGAGGAGCTTTCCATGTAATGGTTCTACTAGATTCTTGCCCAGAGCCGACTTGATAGTCTACCGATACAGGAGCTGAAAGGATGATATACAAGATAGGTTGCAAAAGGTTCAATCTATGAACTATGTCATAGACAAAACCTTACAAAAACTGCCATGGCAAGTTTCAGTGACATATTGCAGTACAGACAGCAACTTTATCAGACTGTTCAAATTTTCAAGTTTTCAAAAACAAATCCCCAGAAGTAAATTGTTATTCTTCTAACTCGTAAAACTCTTTTTGAAATTCCCATTTTACAAATTTTATTTTCTTTGTTTCCTAACTGTTTGTTGAAGGCCTTTTCATTTTTGTTTTATTGTAACCTTGTAAACATTTTAGTTTCATGACCAAAATACTATCAATAACAAATTGCAACCAAGAAACCATCTAAAATTCCTTACACCGTTGGTGGAACACACAATGATCAAATTGTTTTATTTTATTTGCCAATCTTACCATAACACATTATGCAGTTTGGATGAAGACCAATTTGGCCATACGGACAAGAGTCTGCAAAAAATTTGGTAAAACAAAAATTAAACATAGGCTATTTTGAAAAATTTAGGCAAAGAATGTACACAAAAACTAATACAAAAAAACCAATTATTTTACTGTAAACAAGTTATAGGATTTAAATGTCACACATTTTATAATCAAAGAAAACTTTGAAACAGATGCCAGCATTCCAGCTATTTTTGGTCAACTTGTTTGCCACTGCTGACAGAGACTATGTGTGAATGTGAATGTGATTATGATAATCTCAGGAATAATTATCGCAGTTGTATTTTATGGTAAGGTCATGGACTGAATGGAAAATGATAAGTTCAAAGCATTAATGAAGAGTGTGTACTTACTTTGACAGTTTTCACCTCTAAAACCAGTTTGACACAATACATCAGCTGGGCATGTACCATTATCTTTGTAACAATCTACCCCATTGAAACAATGACATTCTTGGTTACAATTTACTCCAAACAGCCCAGCAGGACATTCTACACAAAATAAATAAAAAGATTCTTGTTAAATCAAGTTGAGCCGAGCTGTACAAAAAAACCTTGAGTAGCATTCAGCCTTTCTGTTTCAATAACATTTGAGCAGTACATAAAGCTTAATATATAAACTAGAGAGTGCTAACTTCCTGTTGTACGCACAAAATGTTTGAAACCTCCTGGAGGCAGACATGCTTCACGTATGTGCTTTAAACTACAGAATGAATTCAATTTGAAGAGAACATTTTGACAGCGAGAATTGTCCATTCGGTGTGCCCATTATAAGTCTTATTTGTAACCTATAATATTTGAGATTTGGATTTCATGTTTTAGTGCAGTTCGCAGTTACATGTATGATCTATTAAAGCAATGAAAATGGTTTTAAATGTAGGTCTAGTGTTTTTTACTCACTTCTATCTTATGACATAATTTGTAGCATGTTTATTTAGGATTGAACACCTCACTAAATGTCAAAAGGGTGCAAAATTTGCCTTAAAAGTTGACAAGAATAAATCTATTTTAAAAAGTCACAAGTCCTGGCAAAGACGCAAGTGCAGTAAATTGGCACTAATGTACATTGATGGGTTAAAATTGCATTCTCGTATGTATATCAACTCACAATCACGACATATTTGATTCGATGACACACCGAAATGTACTTAAAATGCAAATAGCAGTTCATTATTAACTTGTCCATTCAACTTAACGCTGTTCTCACTGAACTGAAGTTAGCAAGAGTTGGGCCATTATTTTAAGAACAATTAGTAGGTCCGTTGTTGGCAACTACAGACCGGTCAGTATATTAAGTGCAATATCTAAACTTTTGGAAAGAGCAGTGTACAATCGATTAGACAAATATCTTGCCTCATTTATAATTTACAATCTGGGTTCAGAAGTTCTTATTCAACCGTCACTATACCTGGATTTTATCTGCCCTTTCTCTATGATTCACCTAACTGATTATATTAAATCTCAGATGGCCAAAGGTAATTCAGGTTTGGTGTTATTGGACTTGTAGAAGGCTTTTGATACTGTGAACCGTGTGATTTCATGCCCCGAAATTGCAAGCCATGGGTATTCATTCAGATTCTATTGATAGGTTTTAATCATATCTCTCAGATAGGCAGGACATCAGTGTGCACGTCTCAACCATTGAGAATAACATAGTGTTCCACAGGGTAGTAAATTAGGGCCTCTACTTTTCCTCTGCTATGTGAATGATACCAAAATGAGTGTCCAATCTAATTTGATGTGTGCTGATGACAGTGCCATGTTTATTTCTGGTAAAGATCCTGAAGTTATAGCCGACAGTTTCAGTAGGGAGTTAGAATCATGCAGGCAGTGCCTGATTGATAACAAACTGTCTTTGCACCTAGGCAAAGCTGAGTCTATCCTTTTTGGATACAAGAATAAATAATTAAGCAATGATGAACATTTTTAAGTTTCTTGCTCTGGGAAGATTGTTACTCCTTCAAATTCAGTTATCTAAGCATTACACTTGATTATATTCTGACAGGTGAGAGCATTGTAAATTCTGTCATAAAAAGGCAGGTGCTATTGCAATTTCTCTATAGACATGCCAACTGTTTGAATGAGAGATCTTGCAAAGTCACGCTGAACAATCTGCTCTCATTCAGAACTCAAATTTGGGGGAAAACCACATACAAGACAAGGGCTTGTAGCTCGAAATTTTGACTGTGCCAGATTTTTTTTAAAGAATCAAATTGTGAGAAGATTTATCCCATTTGTCTTATGGGTGAATATAATTTGATACCCAACAAAATTGACAGATATTTGTCAGACTCAAAAGTCAACATTTCAGCATTATTCTTTTTAATAGAAGATAAAGTACATTGAGGTATTATTCTTATAAAACACATGACCACCTTGTTTCAATGGTGAGTTTTCTGGCGCTAAAATCACCGGCCTCGGGCTGTGGTCCAGTGTAAATATGTCAAACCCTGTCAAACATTGTAATTTTGACTAATGTTTTTCATCCTGGTTCTGTACATTGTCGGTAAAATTGAAAAAAAGGCTGCAAGTTGTAAACACAAATCCAATTAGTACAATTTATTTTAAGCATGGATTCTAGATCACAATTGGTCAAACAGAATTGAACTAACTGGGCATGTTAAGCGTCAACGATCGTGTTACGCAAAACGAGCCGAATCATGTTTATAAGATTTTTCATGAAATGGCACCAGACTTTATGAAGGTTTCAAATATCCATGCATAAATATTCTATGTAGTGCAATACGTTTTTATGACCAGAATTCATAATGGAATTTACTTCCTGAAAGCAGCAAATGCTCCAACAATCATTATCAATTTAAAAGGGTAGTGAAAAACAAAACTCTCTTCTATGTTTTCAAGGACCCCAGATGAAAATAAGTTGTGATATAAACAGCATTTTGGGCCGTCCTTGGTTGTGTGAACGATTTACTTATCATGTATCACTTTGTGGTTTTGTTTATATTTGCCAAAGTATAATTTAACAAAATAAATAAATGGCTTAACAAAATGTCAAGCTTTTACATAAGTTTGTTCATGAACATTTATGCGCCTAGCTTCAAAACGCAGGACAAGTTAGCACTCTATAATAAGCTTCAGATACCATTTCTAAATTATATAATCATGATATGAATGAAAAGGTTTGTTCTTACTTATCAATCAAAGAATCAAAGAGCGAGACGGGAAATGAATGCTGGGTGAAATAGAAGGAGACTTCATGTATGTATAAGACATTTTAATTTTCAAGTCTATTCTCAACAGAATCTTGATTAAAAACTTTGAAAACATTGCACTTGATGTTATAATGCTTTGATACATTAATTGTGGATCAAACTAATTCTTAATGCAATATTTTTTAATACATTTCATTTCCTATTTCCTAATTTGTATTGTGATGTCACACTTTGCTAAGCAATTGAGATTAATTGGCATCTCTTTGTGCAATTAAGCCCCCAGAGCATTCATTTCATTGTTTTATGTTTTGTGTTGCGCATAGAGGCTCCTGCATTATGCGCTATATAGCAATCCTTCACCGATCTTGAACTCTTGGTGGCAGCAGATACCGCCATTATTGCGGTGGTACCTGGGTGGTACTGCGCTGCCTAGCGACGGGTTTAAGCGATTTGCAAAGTAAAAGTCCAATAACCCGCGACTGATCAAACGATCGCCGTGTAGCCCAAACCTTATACCAGTCGCTAGGCAGCGCAGTACCACCCAGGTACACCGCAGTAATGGAGGCATATCTGCTGCCACCAAGAGTTCAAGATCGGTGAAGGATTGCTGTATATAAATATATTTTGTATTATTATTATTGTTATTATTAAGCGTTACATAAGTTATGAGGCAGTATTCTTCTTTCAAAATGAATTCAGAAAAGGTTAGTAGAGATGTGTTTTTTATACCGTGAGCTTGGTTTCCTTACCCTGGCAATTTTCTCCTGTGAAGTTAGGTGCACAACCACCACCAGTGTTTTGACATTTACCAGTCGCTTTGTTACATGTCAAGTTTTCTAGGCAGTGGCATTTCAACTTGCAGCCAGCACCAAAGTAACCATCGGGACAATCTGATAAAGATAACAACCGTGTCATCATTGCATGTATGTATGACGAAATTAAAAAACATTTTTGAAAGGGAGTATTTTCACTTGTTTTCCTTCACTTGATGAATGTTTTATGTTAACAAATAAAGACAAACTGTTGTGTGGTGAATATTTTCACAAAATACTCAATGAAAAACATTTGCATCCATTTTGTGCCAGTGTATGCTCTGGTAACAATTAAAAGAATTTACTTTATTGCAATAACAGTAATTGCATTTATTTAGTATAATTTCTTTACATTAAAAAAAAAGTTATACATAGCATCTAACAACATAAAGTAAACATATGTTATTCCCTTGTATTGTTGTATGTTTGTTGAAATCTTTGCCAAATAAATTATAATAATGACAATAATAAAACTAAATATAATTTTAAATTCTCCATGGATGATTGCATTGCTTTAAAACCAAGCTAGCTAATTTTGCAGCATGTTTCTTTTTAAATCACTCGTATGCGTATTGTACTTGGAGATCCAAGTATTTGGTACTCGGCTGTTGGACTTGGTACTTGGATATCAGAATACTCGGTACTCGGACTCTTCGGTACTCAATGGTCCATAATACTCGTACCTGGAGATCCAAGTACTTGGTACTCAGCTGTTAGACTCGGTACTCAAACTCTTCTACCTCTACTCAATGGCCCAGGTACTCATACTTGAGTACTACGCAACCTTGTACCTCTACTCAATGGCCCATGTACTTAAACTTGAGTACGACGCAACATTGCTCAGAAATTACTTAACAACACTGTTAAGTTTCATTCACTTTGCTGTCCTCTTATATTTATTAAACTAACAAATTTGATAATTTGGGGGCCTAAACGACATGCTAGGCAAAATTGTGAAAAAAAACATACCGTCCTCGCAATTTCTGCCTGTGAAGCTTGCTGCGCATGTGCAACCAAAGGGATCTGGAGGACAAAGTAGACTTCCACGGCAACCTATATCAGGACGGCTACTACTACAAGGGATACCACAGTCTTGACCAAAAAAGTTTTTACCATGCACTGTGAAAACACATATCAAAGAAAAACATTCCCATTAAAGGTGCTGTATACGTTTGGTAATTGGAGCCTACTGATTGTGTTAATCCTACATAAATGTAGGTATATGCAATAAAACTAACCTGTGAAAATTTCACTTCAAAAGATGGTCGCGTTTTTGAGATATCACCGAAAAACCGGAGCGAATATTTCTACGCAGGAAGAATATTGCCCATAGGAATACACACATCTGAGAAGCGTTATGGCCATAACGCTTCTCAGATTCAAATTTTGGGGAATAAAAAGTGATAATTTTGTTTCCATAACCGCAGTACTTCAAAGTTAAAAGTTTCTCAAAATTTGTTTACTACCCAAAGCTGCTGTTCTTCTTAAAAGGTAAGTTTTTATTGCCATTAATTTTCAGAGTCATTACCAAACGTACACAGACCCTTTAAAGGTTTAGTAAACCAACGGCAACACATCAGCAAAAGCTTGGAAAAGAGGTAATGCAGTTGTTATGCAGCTGACCTTTAATTGTTGAATATAAACTCTCTCTTTCAAAAAGCTACACATATCAAACTTTTTCTTTAATTATTACTTTAAAAAAATGTTTCTTTCTTTCAGTGTTATTTTTGTTTTAGTTTTTTCCTTTCTTCTATCCTTTACTATGACAACCTTTAAACATCCATTAGTAATGAAGTTTCCACAGTTAGTACAATGGGTTTTTTTCGTTGTTCCATCACAAGTAAAAATGACAGGTGGTTCTTAAGTGACAGATAAGCCCCACATATTTCTCCCAGATTATTCCAAATACAACAACACCCACTTACAATTTTGACACGAGTTGCCACTGAATCCTGGTGGGCAGATACAATCACCAGTCACGTCGTCACACTGACCTCCATTATAACATAATGGACAATAACTATCACAAGTTGGACCAAATTTATTGGGAGAGCATTCTGTAATAAGGAATTAAATATTCTGTCAACACAACAGCAATGGGTTTTGATGAAATAGTGAATATGAAAGATGGGTATACCCATCGTACATGTTGTTTGACATCCCTCTCCCAGTCCTACCCGCCCCACCCGCCCCTTGATAAAGGGACACTTGTCAAAACAGATCGATATGTCCAAAGTGACAATGGATGGTACACTCGATAAAAAGATTTTGGTCCCAATCTGTTTGAGGTATTGTCCAATTTCTTTAACTAAAGTTTATTTCAACTTCAACTTTATAAATTATGTTATGGCTGAAATTATTGAGTTATGTGGCCTAATGCAGGGAAGATTCCCCCCCCCCCCCCCCCCCCGGTCAACTACTTTCATAAATCACCCATAAACAACCCACAAGAAACTGAATACAGGTCAATGAAACAAAAATACTCCAAATTACTTTGAATTGCATCCTATGTGAAGATGGGAATGTCCAAAATAATGATTGCATAATGAAAATTGACATGGATATTAATTGTTCTCAAAACAGCTTTGCGTTTGACCCTCCGTGGAATCAGCCGAAATGGCATCATGGTTCATGCACATTGTCTAACACCAACTCATTACCAAAGATCAAAGAGAGTTTGTTATAATGAGTAAAATGGTGTGTGTTTCAATGACCTGTCATCTAAACCTAACAACTTAAACTATAATATGGCAGATAGCTATTGTGATGTTAACCTATACTAACACAATTTCTATCACGTTCAATTTAAATAGTTCTGGTCATTTGAAATTGCACTTGTCACCTTGCCAACTCTTACATGGTGCTATGTAAATGAGTCTAATTATTCAAACATAGCTTACAGAGAAAAAATTAGTGTCTGCGGGGTGTAAAAAGAGTTATTATTATGAGAAATGCGTATTATTGTACTACCTTAAAACCAATTTAATCTTAGAGTCTGATTGGTCAACCCTATAGAAACAAGAGGTGTGATATAAACCTATAGGTATGGCCCATCCTGCGTATCACGCTGTTCCAACTCCACGTATTGCACTATTTTAAGCTATACAGAAAAATTGACTGCTGTCCAAACACCGGTAATTGCTTTAAGCTGTGCATCCAGCTTGCTTGAAGAAAAATTTGTTATCACATGCACGCTCATGGAACACTGACAAATATAGTGCATCTGCATCCCATATCTAACCTATTGGATATGGGACGCAGAAGTGATATATTTTCTGTGTTCCACTCATGCTAGTGCAATAACTAATATTACTATTAAAATTTGTCAGGAATGAGAAAGGAAAATGAATAGAAACTTACGCCTTACAAGGAGTTTCATGAGTGCATGGTTCTGTAGATGATGTCTACCATCTAAGTAGCATTCATAGATACCAGCATGATTCAGTTGGACATTATGGATAGTGACGTCAGACTGGCCATTCCAATCAGCGACATCAACACCATTATGTCTCCACCGAAGCTCAGTCAGTGATCCATTATGCTGTGTCATTGTCAATGTTACATCCTCTCCAGCACTTGCAGTCAAGGTGGATGAGGCTCGAGATACATCACCTACAATCAATAATAAGCTCAGTTGATGGACCGTTATATAACTGTGGCATTGTCAATGTTACATCCTCTCCAGCACTCGTAGTCAAGGTGGATGAGGCTGGAGATACGTCACCTACAATCAATAATAAGCTCAGTTGATAGACCGTTATATAACTGTCATTGTCAATGTTACATCCTCTCTAGCACTCGTAGTCAAGGTGGATGAGGCTGGAGATACGTTACTCACAATCAATGATTAGTTGATAGAATTAATACTGTAACGGTCACCGATTGGCCAGTAGGGGGCGCCAGCACGACTTCCCGTCGGAGAACTGCTGGCGGCCCCTGTGGGCCAATCGGGGAAACCCGCTCGCTATTGAGACAGCTCCTATCGTTCTTCTGTATTTTTGGTGTTTACATATTCAGACAGAATAAAAGAGCTCCCACTCGGAAGCCTTAAAAGAGAAGAAATAGTCTACCTTGTGTCTCTCAAAGTTGTGTTTTTAAGGAGCCCACGGTCGACGCTACAATACTGTAGGCCTACAATTTTTACTTTGAAAATGACATCCCCATCACTTGTACTTGAGGGGCATGTACTACACAACATTATTGGCTTTCTATTATTTTCAACTGACATTTTCTAACCTTCTTTTAAATTTATTTCTAACATTTAAAAACACTTTAATTAAAGTGTTCACATATTGGTTAATTATGATCCTGGGCTAAACGAAGTAAAAAACTAAAAGCAAAAACATTTGGCAGATATGGGTGTCTTAAAAAATCATCAAAATGAATAGTCCCATCAAAACGAGCAAGACTTTTTATGATAGTACTAAAATCGGTGACAAAACTCGACATAGGGCTTAAAATACAGAAGCAGAAAATGACCATCCTGTCACCGCGTTACTTTATCACCATGGAAACACATAATTATAATTCACTAGTGATGCCATCCAGTGATGTAGGTCTTTAGACCAGTCTCGTTCTTGAGAACGGTCGGTCTGATCTCAGTCTCGATCCTTCAAGTCTCGGTCATGGACTATTGGGTCTCGACTACAACACTGATGACATCACAGCATTAGAAGCATCAGTTTAGTGATGACTTCTCTGTAGTAATGAATTAAATAAGCCAGAATAGATGATTTCTACAGTGTTTCTGATACCCAATTAACTACCTATGTTATCTGAAATCACTGTTTATTTTAAAGTGCATGCTTCAATGTTACGTTTCCAAATAAAATACTTCAAGATTTGGGCCGTAACAGCATTTGTTATAAAATGAACGTGGTTGGAAAGAGGTTCTAAAGGTCAAAAATTTGGTTTATAAAATGGCGGACCATGTAGTTTAAAAGGATATTTGTGTGAATAATTATATTCTACTTTTTAAACATCTTTCCAACCATCCTAGTAGTAACTTCAACAACGTTTTTTAATGGCCCAAAGCACCAAGTCCGAAGGCAATGTGTCCCTTTAGCTTTAAAGTACCGGTTATTCCAATAAAAGTGTATCACTCACCGTTCTGAGGTAGAAGAATTGTAGTGATCTTTGTTTGGGGTGAACTGAATTCACAGTTATAAGCACCAAATCGACTTATTCCAGAGGTAGCAGGTAAGTGATATCGAGTAGCATAAGCTGGATTGTTGTTTGCAATGGAGCTGTGTTCTGGTAGGTTAGTACTGCCACTACCCGTATCCAATACTCGACTAAATGTTACTGTTGCATCGGTGTACGTCCTGCCACTGCTCTTATAACCACCAATAATATGCAGACCAACTTGAATAACAGGTCTTGCATTGTAGCAGGTAAAGTCAGGAATCTCCCCTTTAAAGAAGAAAAACATCAAACTATGTATTAAAAACAACCCAAATCAGAACAGTTTCACACTCGGACTTTGTAAATGAAATTGTTTATCAGTAAACTTAACGAATAGTCAATGGCAGCTGCAAATGATTCCCTTGCAATGGTTGGGTCAGACAATACGCAAGGGGCTATTGATCTCTATTATATAATAATAATACGATTAGAGATCAATGCAAGGGGTCTAATTGTATAATTTTGTTATGACCTCAGAAGTCCAAAAACAGCGCCTCATTGAGGTCAATGGAGACCTTTAATTGGCTGAGAGCTGTGCGCCTCATCAATGGCGGCCAATGCATTTCTTTCTGCTTTTTCCAAAGGGAAAGCAAATCGGAAATCAGACTAAAGTAGACAATTAATATCATTCCTGACAAACTTATCCATGACCTGCTCAATGTCACATGCCAGCAAGAGTACTACTGGTACCACAAGAAGAGAGATTGATAATAAACTCAACAATGAACTTTTATTATCAAGTCAATGAAATTACTCATATAATAAAAACAAAGAGCTTCAATAACTAATTTCTTGTTAAGCTTAGCCTACTTTCATGACATTCCTCTGCAGCAGGGGGTTCAATCTTTTATCATTGGGTTGCAGGTGTCCAAGGGAAATCTGTCCCCTGGAAATTGGCTGAAGGAGGTTGATTCAAAAGAGGGCGCCATCAGAAGAAATGTGTTCACTACTTCACCGTATTTGGGGGCGGGGGAAGACAGAATCTCCTGCCACAGCGGTTTATATGGGCCAACCATATCACAGATATGAAAGTTTTTGTCAGCCAGCTGCATAAATTATGTCTATTCATTAAACAAATTGGTGCTCTATACAGCCTCGGTCCATGGGTGGGCATCGGACTTACTCTATACACCTTTCTTTTGTGACGTAACATCCGCGAGTTTCGCAAACAATGGTTTTATTCATCCGACAGGCCGAAAAGATATTATTTTCTCTAAATTATTGCGGAAAAAGCGATCAAGGTCAAGCAGGAAAATCTTCCCGCCATGCATCAAAGCAATACACATACCAGGCATAATATTTATCGAGCCTGGCACCTAGGCCCCGTGTAGGCCTATTGGCCCCGTGTAAAAAGTTAAATTTTACCGAGTAGGACTAGCCCGCTTCAACAACAGTGGCTTCCTGTAGTCCGAGAAGTAGCGGACTCAACACTTTTTCTGGCGTATGTAGGATACAAGTGAATACTCATGGTTTTTTGTAGGCCAACATACTGTTACGACCTACTTCAAAAACCCCAAACAGGTGGGGTGACAAAAACTGCTACAAAATCCATCAAAGACTTCGGTTATTTATACTTTAAACTCACCTGAGATACGTAGATGTTGCCGGTTAATAATATGGTAGTAAAATTGTGTCAGATGCGTTTCCAAAATATGGAGAAATTTTCGGCTTAAATTTGAACCGATTTTCAAAAATGACCGCATGTGACTTCCAAGAATTTACACAATCAGCAGATCGTGCACTGCGGACACGGCCGTTCCGCAGTATTAAAATGTGCACGCCCTCAGTGTTCACGCTGCGTCCAGTTCATTCTGACAAGTTACGCGCGCGCGACATTTGCAAGTTTATGTTTACACCTGAAAAAGGTCACGTTTTGTGATTTGCATATCACCATTTCCTTAAATTTCATTGGTCGCAGGAATGTTTTGAATAAAAATAGTGATAATTCTCATGAATATTCATCTGATTAATCCTTACTTGGATCTCCGAGGTCAATTCAGCCATGTGAGCTGCAATCCAGGGGCCACTGCGTACGGGGTGTCATGGTGTCGTCGTTTTACTATTTTGGCGTGCGAATGACGTGCAAAAGAGTGTTATTTTATGGAAATAAGAGTTTTCATCAACAAAATCTGACCACAGATGTTTAAAAGAAGCATACTCCAAGCCAATCAGGATAAAAGAAGGTAAAAGACAGCGGGATGATTTGTGATATTAGAGATTTTGTTTGGTTATTTTCCAACGTGTGAAAAATGATCTTTCGTTTATTATGTACATTCAATACACTATAATATACAGAGGCTACGTAGAGTTTGCATACGTTCATTTTGTACATCGTTGTGTCAGTGTCGGGATATTTTCATGACTGATTTCAAACTAGCCTAGGCCCTATGATTTAAGTTGTTAGGCCTACTGCATCTGTGTTTTCAAAACAATTTTTTACTAGGGTATATATTATAGGCCTACTTTTTTGAATGAAAACTGGAAAAAATTTCATTCTACATGTACATACAATCCTCCGATCCATCATGCCAACCCAAATGCAAATAATAATATACTAAATCGTGATTTGATTCTGGTCCCTGGGTGTCTGGAATAACACGTTTCTTGAAGTGAACTGTTACGTCCTGTGGTGGTATGGCTTAATTAATGGACATTATGTTTTTTTATTGGGATTGCTGATAATTAAACATTTTCTTATTTTCTCGAAATTACACAGCCACTGTCGAACTCGAACCCTGCCAGTGCCAGCTTACCAAAGCAGAGAGGACTATAAGTAGGCCTACATGTGAAGGTGAGTGACTATTCCAAGTAAAATTGTAACGCTACACTAGTCCGACTTGTATTTTCATTTTGAAGCCTTTAAACTCAGCTGTGCTATTCATAATTTTGGAAATTAAAAGTCTTGCTGTGCATGTACCCCCCCCCCTTTGGCAAATTTGCATGCATATTATTTACACTATCTTGTCATCATGTATCATTCAGCTGTTGAAAACAATTGTTTAAGTTTGATGTGATCATGATATGATGTATTTGCACACAAAATATTATAGCGTAGTAAATTAATACCCAACTTGAACCTTGCTTAAAAACAATATTTGTGTTATTCTTCTATTTTTGCTTTTTTTCTACATGTGATGACTTTGGCTTGTACTTCTGGAGTGGTTGACAAGTGGTGACGTCGCATTGTTGTCATGAGACGCTGTACAACACGACCTGTCCTGTTGAACTCGGTGTGTATGAGCTCGCCTCCTTGCTCATTGAGGAGGCCAAACCCAACACCAAACCTGGACAGCTGTTCAACGGCGTGGTTCTCCAATAAGTGCATCTTTGGTGTGATGCTGGATTCAGGGAAACTCTCTCGGTAAGATGCCATGAAGACCTTGATACACATATCTGCAACAACAAAAAAAACATCATTACTCTGGACTGGTATTAACATTGGTACTTCACAACAAAAATTAAATGGAGTTGAGTAATTACCAATGCGGTTCAAGTCATCTGGTGATAATGCCCTCCTATGGTTTATCGCAAAGTGTGCATCGGCAAATTTTAGGAAAATATCCTCGAAAGTAGACCCCAATTTAGCTGCTTCTCTGATGAGTTCTTGCTGATGTTTCAGTGGAATGTCATCGTTGGATACACTTTGAAGGATTCTGGGGGGTCCGCTTTTGGTGGATTTTCGAGGAGATTTGATTGAGCTGTGAGCAATTTTCTGCACAAACAATGGTTGTAAAGATGAGATGTAAAAAATGGATTGTCATAATTTGTGTTAGTATAAAACAGCATCATTGAATACAAAATGTACTATTTGTAAATTTGTAAATTTTGACTTAGTAATGTTTAAATGTGTTTACGTTTGGGTGTTTGTGTTGGCATTAAGCAGAAATTATGTGTTTGATGTTCTATTTCAGAAGCTAAATCCTAACCATCAATATTTTTATTATTATGAAAATGTTTATTAAGTACATAATTTATTGATGGCTGTGGTATGCGAATGATGTAAATTTGACTTGTACACTTGTAAAAAGTATTTAAAGAAAATAATAATTAATAACAATGCAAGTTGTTTTACAATACATACCCGGCCTGGTGTTTTCAAGCGCACATCGTTTCCCTTGTGTGCACTAAGCTTTAACCAAGTCCAGCGATCACTGACTTCTTCAATTTCTGCTGGGATAGGTGTGCCTCTGCTGTGTTCCACTGCAACTTGCTTGAGAAGGTTTGCAGCCTTTATAATCTCATCTCTGTGTATTTTAACTGTGCTTGTCTCGGGATATGTTTGGATGGGGTTTGCTGATTTTGAACACAAGTCACAGTTACATGATGGTGTTTTATCCTTTTCTGGACAAACATGGTCAGCCATTTTGGACAGTTTACCTATTGTTCCGCATACTGTGCAAACTGTTGTCAATGTGCTAAGCTGAAGCCTCAAAATTCGGGGTGATGATGTGACGTTGTCATGATTCACACTAACTTGACATACAGGGCAGGGAACGGTGTGACTGCCTCGAAAAACGAACCACTGCTCTAAACATGAAGAACAGTAGTTGTGTTCGCATTGAGTTTGCACAGAAGGGGAGCTCAGGATACACTGGCATATTGCACATATGAAAATTGTCTCCACTGCCTTCTCTGTGCCAAGAATGTCGAGATTTGGGGGAACTGTGTACGCAGAATCATTAGTCGCAAAGTTAAACAGATAACTTTTCTCACAGTCCTGTTTGTTGAGGCTCGGTGGATTAATGTTCGGAAGACCTTTTCCAGTACGATTTCTCTTAACAGGGCGACCCCCCTTAAGTACTTTTCTGTACTGCTCACATGTGGTGCATGTTCCAGATCTTGAGTGAGTCGGCCATTCGTCAGTAGTTTTTTGTGTAGCAGATGAATATTCAAATTCCCTAGTTTGTTGTTTACAATGTGTCAAATTACGCACACACCTCCAGCATAATTTATTCGGATGCCTTGTTGAATCATCGAGCCAGATATTTATACTGTACAGTATTTCTAATTCCTTTCTGTATTGTGCACAATCCACTGCCACATATGAATTATTTGTATTTAATTTTGTGCACACACGACACAACTTATCAAGTGCTAATTGATGAAACTGCAATGTATTCATATCTGGAAAACTTCCTGTAAAGATGTCATCGTTGCAATAAAGTGTTTACCTTGAAACAGTGAATCACAGTAGTATTGCAGTCTGTTTGTTCAACACATCTTTATTTGAGAGTCTGTGTTTGACGATCGCGATACGAACGTAAACAACATACTGAGTAGTAGTCATAGAGCTATGGTAGTAGTACATAGATCTTTTTACTACACTATAATCTACGTTTTGCATCCCGCGCGCTATTGACGTGTTGGCTGTGGAGGTGCGCGGTGCACGTCTGCGACTGTGTGTACATTTTAATAGGAGTTTTACGTGATTTTTTGTTCATCTCCGTGAAAAACACACTCTTAAAAATCTATTTCTTGTAAATATGCCCGCTGTCTTGTTTTATTCGTTTGGGCTTTAGGGAAAACAAGTATATTTTTTTCAAGAAATTGGCTCCACTTTATCGGGAAAACCCAGAATTTTTATTTTGGGACATTTTAGAATCAACAGTTTCTCACTATCTTCGGGAATTCACGTCCAGTTACCAGGGTGGAAAAACCCTCATATTTTATATTTTTCCTCACACATTATTACTCTCAATAAATAAAAGTGATCGATTGAAAGTGTTTATGATAAATTATGAACAAATAACTCGAAAATCAATTGGTTATGTATGGACAATTCAATGTAATTATCGTTTTTTTATTCAACGTTAACGTTGAGCCTCCGCCATTTTGGAAACGGATTGTTGTTTCATTACTGGAGGAAACGTTTGTTCGTTGCGAAATCTTTTAATGCGCTGTGTTAATGGGCTTGATACGGCGAAGTTGACCCCATGCACAACGCGGAAAGCACCTCCGCACATTGCGCGTCTACCATTTCCACCATTTTGGGGATAAATTCATTTGTGTCCAAAGTATATTTTAAAAAACCAAGAAAACAACAAATCAGCAACAACATTGTTGAGTCCAGACTTTTCATCGACATTTCAATTTCAGGCTATATCATTTATCATTTTATAATAACAATTTTGCCGACTTTTCAAAGGGCCCAAAAAATGCTGACATTTCACTTATCCTGTAAAACTTATAAGGTCTTACATAAATTTGTCTCAAAACTCAAAAACCTCTCCCAATGTGTATGTTTGTTCAAGCGCCTTGAGTACCGTATTGGTAGATTGCGTGCGTTATATAAGGCTATTTTATTATTTTTATAGCAGGCAATAATATTGATATGGTTAATATTTTATAACCATAATGAAACTCCAACCCCCAACCATTGACATACTGTCGGCAACGTTTGACCTTCATTGTTCAAAACATGAATGGCTGAATCGGGAATGACTGCCTTTTCACCTTTTGCATGGTTTGAACTATTTTGTGTTGTTGCAAAACTGTTTTATTTTCTTCATCATGAAAACATCACTCGCCCCATGTACTAATTAACAATTATTAAATACTATATTTAATATACCTCGTAATCAGAATAAATTTGTAAAGCCTGTAAACTAAGAATTTTGATTAAATTTGATAACATTTAACCAAGAGCTATTTATTTAAACGAAATAATAATAAAACTTCCTTGAGCACTATGTGCAAAATATAAAACTGATTCATACACTCCACCACAAAAGGCACCATTTGGTTCCCAACAGCATAACAGACTGAGGCTAAGGTTTTGGTTACCAACAAAAGAAAGCGGATATAATTAATAGCATTAACAGCATAACAGACTGAGGCTAAGGTTTTGGTTACCAACAAAAGAAAGTGGACATAATTAACAGCATTTTTACCCAGAGTTGGCTGACCCATTTAACTCTTGTATTAATCTTTAACAGGGAAAAAAAACCTTCGAGGAAGTACAATGAGGACTAATACAACACAATATTTTGGAACTGGATACTTGGCTTGAATTTGTAAAGCATTTTTTCTCTTCACACGAGTTTTTGGTGAACAATCTAATTATGACGATAAAACGCTTCCAAATGTCGTTTGAATAATTTTGTCATAACTTAATCATAACAGAACAGGTACACTTTCTATTTGATGCATTGGAACCTTCGTTAAGTTTTCGATAAACATTGCCAAACCAATACACTGGATTTCTAAACGGCAAATTAACATCCCAAACACACAGGCAAGATCAGTTTATAATTATGTTTATTTGTATACGTGTTTGTATAACAGGAAGTTCAACAACTGAAAAAACGAAAGACGAACTGAGTTTGTTTTTATTAGACCATATAGCATGGTGTTTTCCCGAAGTAGACAAAGTATTTACTTTGTCAAGTTTGTTCATGTAGTTGTGTCGTATTTACTTTATAAAGAGTGGTTTTATGGAAATTAACAAGCGTCCATTTACTAAAATATTTTAATTAATTTGATTTTAAGACTCTCCTTTTATTAGTTAAAACATAAGTCTCCTTTAACTTTTGAAAAAATGTATTCAAGTCCCGCTCGTCAATTTTCCTTGTGGTTTGTATCTTGGTAATTGAAATAAAAAGTCGCAGACCCTGTTCCCAGGGTTAAATGGCTTCTGACTGACACCCCGAACAAAGATACCGACAAAACAAGGTGAACCCTCCGCTGCCGCTTCCCAAGTTGTATGATAAACCTATTAGGTGTGACGGCAGTTACAGGTTAAATGGCTTCTGACTGTCACTCCAACCACAAATATTTCGTCAATACAGGGAGACTGCCAAAAGAGGCCTATTATAGCTCAGTTGGTAGAGCGCCAAGATATAATATTTCGTCTGATAGCGCACGCTTTTGACCTAACTTCCTTCAGCCAACGTTAATTACCGTATGGGGGGGGGGGGCACAAAAACACCGGGGGACATACCCATGACACCGGCACGTTCATCCTGAGGTCGCAGGTTCAAATCCCGCTCTAGTCAATTTGTCTTTGTTCAACCCAAAATTATTTCAAAGTTTTATTTAATCAAAGATTCCTTTTCAGATGTATTCAACTCCGAAAGTAAAAGGCCATGTCCGTTCTTGTGGTACACCTAGTAGTATTGGTAATGGCTTTGTACTAATGTGTTTTACAGGTGCATTTCTTGGTCAAAAAAAATATCATTAAATTAAATGAATAGTTAAACACAAAGTAGTAATTATATAGTTTCCCCAAATAATCATATTTTAATGATGATGGCTTCGAACGCAATACAGTCTCGAGCTGCTCCTTATTCAAAACTATACGTGTCACGCGTCAACATGCTCAAGCAAGAAAAAACAAGCAAACAAAAAACAAATGGATATAAGGGAAAACATTATTTGTCATAAAAATCGTCTTACCTCGTGAAGTGTGTGGTAGAACTAGAAGGACCAGCAAGCCAAGTAGAGCACATCCAGACGCAGTCTGAGAGTCTTTCATCCCGCGTTGATTCATCGTATTTTGTGGTGACCTTTAATTATTTATTTGGAGCCAACATTTATTGTTCAAGGGAAAACTGCAATACTCTCTGTAATCGAAATAAATTAATTGTCGTCAAAACTTCAAAAGCAGACATCAACAAAGTTAAATCTTTCTTCAATTGGATTGGATGAATAATCATAAATATTCAAGTGCATTGCAGAAGGTCTAAAGCAACTACACGTTGGTATAACCTTCCTATGAGTATATATCACGCAAAGGAAAGCCAATTAATTTATTACTTTTGCCAAGTTTTATATTTTCCCGATGTTGTTGTTGGCGTGCTACAGGGTTTTGATGTTTTGTTTGGTTGGTTTTCCCCCATATGGAAATCTTATTGGTTCGTAATATTAAACTCCAAGATAAATGGGATCGTGGGTTGTGAGGTAAACTTTCTAATATTCAACCTGAACGCAAAATACATTTACAAGTCACGATGAATGACTGAATGATTTACGTGTATCACAAAAAGGTGACCTTCATTGACCATGCAAATAATACTAGTAACAGTGTAGAATTTGTTTGAGGCCATGTATGGTGTTCCATATGTGCCACTCCTTCCGTCGCCTTTTCAATTGTGTCCGTCGCCTTTTCAATTTTGTCCGTCGCCTTTTCAATTTTGTCCGTCGCCTTTTCAATTTTCTTCCGTCGCCTTTTCAATTTTGTCCGTCGCCTTTTCAATTTTCTTCCGTCGCCTTTTCAATTTTGTCCGTCGCCTTTTCAATTTTCTTCCGTCGCCTTTTCAATTTTCTTCCGTCGCCTTTTCAATTTTTCAGGCGCATTTTCTTTCTGAAACGGCCACGTGACTGTCACTTGATGACCATGTGATGATTTGTTGGCAAAGAAAAATGATTGGATACCTCAACCATACTGTCTATGTACAGGCTTTGCTTAGTAAATCAAGAATGGAACTGAAAAAGGATATTATCGTAGTTATCTGGTCTCGCGACTGTGGATGAAGCAACGTATACATTTTGGCAACTGCGGTATGCCTCCCAAAGGTCGAATTTCCTTCGGAGTCATGTGATAGTCACCTGGTAGTCACGTGGACCCACGATGGAAAAATTGAAAAGGCGACGGACAAATTGAAAAGGCGACGGAAAAAATTGAAAAGGCGACGGACAAAATTGAAAAGGCGACGGACAAAATTGAAAAGGCGACGGACAAAATTGAGAAGGCGACGGACAAAATTGAAAAGGCGACGGACAAAATTGAAAAGGCGACGGAAAGGAGTGGCACATATGGAACACCATAGCCATGTCCAATCATTATTCACTTTTTAAAAGGGACAATCCTAAAATTTTTGGAATTTAACTTACCTGCCCTCACAAAAGCGTCCAATACGGAAATGAAATGATGAATTTAAACACAATATATTCTTATGTTGAAGTTCCTATGGCTATATAGTTTGTACATTCACTTCCTTGTCAGAATTTCAATTGTGTGTGTGTGGACGCCTGTTGAAACCTGTACCTGACACCACAAATACCGCTGGCTGATACCAATGACGGAGCTGACAATAGCGGAAACACGCCGAGGAAATGTCCACACAGTTCACCCAAAGTGCTTGCGGAGTTTGTTTGTAAAGGTCATCATTGCTTCGATCACATTTTCATCATGTTCAAAAGTTCATACAACGTGGCTGGACTAAACCCGGTGATACTATAAGAGAATAGAGTTAAATTGGTCGTCAACAGGTCAATTTCAGTGTAAAGGATTATGGAAACCATCATGAGGAATTTAAAGTCGAGAAAGGGACATTTTAAGACCATGGAAAATCTCGGTTCTATTCTTCGATTACAGCCATTGAAATAAGCACACGTTATTACACATTTCTGGTAATGAAACCAAGGATGCCTCATAAGTGAACTCACTGTAGCTCACACGCCTGAGGAAACATGTTATCAAGGGTGCTTGCTATGTGAACCACAAACACCAGGGTTTAAATCCCCCCCCCCCCCCTTTTCCATGATAAGTGTTCTGGTTTCTTTTGCGGACTACCAATTCAATATGGGACCTACTGCTTAGTGTCTCATGCGAAGGACAACGCATAAGTATCTTTTTCAATAACACAAGTGCCACGACTGGGGTTCGAACCCACACTCTGCTGATCAGAAACGCCAGAGCTTGAGTCCGGTGCTCTCAAACCCTCGGCCATGTTTATGCACATACCTTCAACAAATAAACCTTTTTTGCATTGCTCAACTAAAACGCAGCTACCAGCCTGTTGGATGGCGTGTTTAAAAACTTTAAAATACACTAGGGAATGAATTTACTCTTCCAAAACCAACGATTATTTATAGCCCTTCAAAAGGATAAGGTTTCAGACCCGTGCATGGGTTCTATAATTTGATATCGAGAAGTTGTTTTAAAAATTATTTATTGCACGGTGTCATCACTCAAAGGTTTAATATTCAGGAGTACAGTGGCCTATTTGAAATTAAAACCATGCACCGACACTTTGCAATTCGTTTGTTTTATTTTGTTTTATTTTTGTGATAAGAGTTGTGTTACCACTTTGCACGATGTACTTTTATAATTATTTACATTTCTGAAACCGTCTTGGTTTGAGTTTGGGGCCGTAACAAATACATATAATGTGCATGACTGTGTCTGTTCAACCTTTTCAACTCTAATAAAAGAAAACATGTTGTGAACGTTTGTTGTCAAACACCCTTTGGTCAGTTTTTGTAAACACACGTACTCATTTTCTTTATTCCATGAATTAAAATAGGATGGAAAATGTTTGGAGTGGATCAGTGAAAATAAAGCAAGCCGTATTTTCTGCACGTATTCACTGCAACACAGCACCATAAGAATTGTTATGTGGCATTCATCGTTTGACTGTGATTATGTTGAATGTCTTTGTATTACAAAATTAACATCGTCTTTGAGGCAAAACAGCCAAGTGCATTAAACCATGACGGACGCAACCTTGTGATTGTCACAGTACAGTGACACAACCGCCATGTGGAGGGTGTGACGTCATCAGTCTCGGTGTGCCGTAAAGTATGTCACGAGCAGTTGTTGGTTATAGTCAATTACAAACGTTGAAACTAAAGGCCGTATCCGATTGGTGGCTGCAGCTACGGCTATGACTGTTGCCAAGGGTGTTGCTATGGGTGTACTATACTTCAACGCATGACGACACATAAATCTAGATCTAGCCCTAGCCGCAGCTGTAGCCGCCTATTTTGACAAGTAAGTGTTGGGTTTTTATTTTAAATGACATTCATAACTACAGAGTGACCCGCTCTATCGAAATGAGGAATGTCTCTGAAATCACGTTTATGTGTAATTCGCCATACAAAAGTTGTTGACAATCGAAAATCATGACAAAAACTACAAAAACCGATTCCGCAATTTCGGTGGTATTATTAGGTTAAACAAAACTTGATCTTTCTTGTCGTGGTCTAACCTTTAATTGAAAATATGAATAAATCCACAAAAAGTGGAAGGGGTGTGCACGTCTGTTTATCTTGTCTCTCAGTAAGGCGGTTGTAGATCTGATCCTTGTGTGGCAATGTTTTCTTAATCACAATGGGAAGATTGCTTTTCACTTTGCGGTTACAAAGTAGTTCTGCTGGACTGGGAAGTTTACAATCAATCGGAGTAGTACGAAGACATAAGAGTGCCATGTTGATGTTTTGTCCACTAGACTTAGCTTTAGTCATAGTACGCTTGATGGTTTGTATGGCTCTCTCAACAAAATGAGGAGAAGAGGTCACATAATGTGTAAAACCCCAATCGGTAGCAAATGATTTGTACGCCTCTGAACTGAAATAGTGGGCCATTGTCACTAAAGACTTTCTCCGGAATACCTTGCTCGGAGAACACTTGCTGGGTAGCATCAATAACTGCGCGACTGGAGCAGCTTGTGGGCATCTTGCGAACATAAGGGAATTTGGAATAGTACTCCGCAATGACGAGATAGTCCTGTCCATCAAAGTGAAAAATATCAGTCCCAAGAAACTGCCATGGGCGTGCCGGAAGCTCGTGCTAGAGCAGTGGTTCCTTGGGTTGGGAGCGTTGATGTTCTTGGCATGTTGGGCAAATACTAACAACATTATCAATGTCCTGATTGATGGTCAGCCAATAAACACAGTCTTCTGCTCAGAGTGTCGTTTTAGTTATGCCTTGGTGTCCTTCGTGTAGTTTTGCGAGGACGTATTTGTGCATGGACATTGGCACAACAACGCGTTGTCCCTTCATGAATAAACCATCATTGACGGTGAGCTCATCGCGGAATGACCAATATGGTCGCAGAGAAGTGTGGAGCTCTTTCATTCTGTCTGGCCATCCATGCGATATAATACATGTATCGATAAGCTGCAGTAGTGTTGCATCCTGCTGAGTTTCGCGTTTAGGCTATGTGAGGCGCTCCATAGAAAATTGAATATGGTGTATTTGCACGTCCAATGGAATGTGCACATGTCATGTGTTGGTGAGCGTGACAAACTACCAGCGATGGGAACTTCTTTCCCTGGACGGTAGTGCAAAATTAAATCATATGGTTGGAGCCGCATGAGCATTCTCTGTAGGCGTGGTGGTGCAGAAGTCAACGGCTTCTAATGGATCATTTGTAATGGCTTATGATCACTCTCAACTGTGAAATGTTTACCGTAGACATAGGTATGATATCTTTCGCAGCCGAAAACAACTGCTAGCATTTCACGCTCAATGTTGGCATATCTAGTCTCAGCATGAGCATATGCCACTGGGGCACCATCTTGCATGAGCATAGCACCCAATCCACGGAGGGATGCATCCACTTGTATCACTGTGGGTTTGTTTGAGTCAAAGTATCGCAAGGTTGCAGATTCACAAATCTGGTCGCGTACTTTCTCGATCAGATAAGCTTTGTCTTATCTGTTGGGGGTGGCATGGCTTTGATCGCTTTGACCTTTGAAGGATCCGTACGATCTTAAAATCGTACGACCTTAACTTCCGAGTCGTTACCCTAGGTCGAAGTTCGCTTTCGTTTTTTTCCTTCAAAAAACCACTTTCGAGCTTATCTACGGAATAACTCAAGATTGAGATTGAATTGAACAATGAAACTCAACAGATAGTTGAACCTCACTATCAAGACGACACAAACCTATTTACGTCATGATGACGTCATCGGGCATCGAATTATAATAAATCAAAGTTTAATATTTGTAAAAATCATAACTCGTGAACCATTTGTTTGATTTTCATAATCTACACACCATCGGATAGCTCATTTAAAGTTCGACAAACGCTACGCAGAACCCGTACAACATTTGAACTTACTTCCGGTTCAAATCGGAAGTTGAAAAATTCATATCTTATCTTATTCATATCTTTAAAACTACTGATCAATTCAGCATAATTTTTGTATCAGGTTGTAGAAGGTTAATCCTGCTCAAACTTTTGCACAAATATGATAACATTTTGATCTTAACATCTGGTCAAAACCGGACAATGAAGTGCACTTACCCGTTTCGTATCCACCCCCCCCCCCCCCCCCCCCCCCCACTTTAATTGACAAAGCATTATGTACACATAACGTTGAAACTGATGCAAGCTACAGTTCACGCGCTGACTGTGTGCACTGTCGTCGTCGTTGTTTGCTTGATCTGGCGGCGGGAAACAAAATTTCAACAGCGCCCTCTTTCGTGGGATATTTGTTAAATAGCGCTGATAAATAAAATCGGTTTTTGGGGCTTATCTACGGAATAACTTAAGATTGAAATTGAACTGAACATTGAAACTCATAAGATAGTTGAACCTCAGAATCAAGACGACACAATTTTAGAAACGTCATGATGACGTCATCGGGTATCGAATTTCATTAAATCAAAGTTTAATATTTTGTAAAAGTCATAATTAATGAACCATTTATTTGATTTTTACAATGTCTGTGGCGAAGTTTATGACAATCGTTTCAAAAATGGTATACATAATGACCTTTATGCAGACAACATAATGTGTGAAGTTTTAGATTGATGACGTCATCGTGTGTCACGTGTTAATACATTTAAGTTTTACTTTTTGAAGCCTTGCATCTCAAAAACCAAAAGTTTGACTGAGTTGAAACTTGGCTTATAGATAGACAGTGATATTGACTACGTAAAACTAAAGAAAAAACATGAAGACGTCAATCCTTTTTTTTTTTACAAATACTTGAAATGTTGACCAATTATTACGGGTATTTATTAATCCGCTGTCAAACCACGGGATACACACACACTACGTGATCTAAACCAGTTAACGGTGAGCAAATCAACCCAAGGTTCAAAAGTCAATCAAACATGCTTGTGGTCTAGTCTCTGTTTAAGGTTCGCGCAACCTGCTTTTGACAATACGCTTTGTTAGTCTCTAAAACAGCCGTCCATGCAAACCTCGTTAACAATCAAATGCTTGGCTTATGATCGTGTGTAGTTTGTTACGCACCTCAAAACAGTAATAGCACCAAAGTTCAACTTAATGAAATAGCTCACGCATTGACACAGCACTGACCCCAGCGATACCCGAACACCTAGTGTTTGTTGTCACAAACACGTTAAGTTTAGTTTTTAGTTTATCTTTTTCTTCTCGGTGGGCTTTGTCCGCAAGCAAACACATAGTTGAAAACTGTTGACGAACTTGAAACTTTGCATGTAGTTAGAGTTTAACTAGGAGATCCTGAGTAAGTTGTGACGTCATGATTACGTCATCAGGTGTCGAATTACAGTAAATCAAAGTTTAATATTTCACAAATTCATAACTCATTAACTACTAAATGGATTTGTACAATCTATACATCATCGGACAGGTCTTGGGAAAACCCAACAAACGCTACACAAAGAGTGACCCAATTTGACCTTGACTTCCGGTTCAAAACGGAAGTTGAAAATTTATAAATTTCATTAATTTATGTCTAAAGAACTACTTGTACTCAAAACTTCAAATTTACACCATGTTAGAAACATTGATAAAACCTCCATCAAGTAGTTGTGACGTCATGATGACGTCATCAGGTGTCAAATTACAAGGTTTTTAAACATACAAATTTTAATATTTTGAAAATCCATATCAAATCAAGACGAAGAGACCGTCGGTTGCTTTTTGCGGGATTATATAGAGGTAATATAGGTCTTCATTTTTTATTGTGTGCGTCACATGACATTACCTCTACTTCCGGTCGAAACCGGAAGTGCCTTGTAATTTAAAAGTGGCGAATTTTTTCATCGGTAAATCTATATGTCGGGCTGTTCCTGAGGCTACTAAGGACTGCAATTATTATGTCAATTTTGCTCAGTCTCCTATTAATACTCTTTTTGTGAGTCCTACTGACTCTGTTGAAATTATTGAGATTGTTTTGAAATTTAAGAATAAGAGCAGTTCTGGCCCTGATGAAATAAGCAATTCTATTTTAAGAGAAGTAGTTGATATAATTTCTTCTCCTTTGGCGTGTATATTTAATGCTTCTTTTGGTCATGGAATTTTTCCCGACATGTACAAAATAGCCAAAGTTGTTCCTATTTTTAAAAAAGGGGATGCTCAAGACCCAAGCAATTATCGGCCTATTTCTTTACTTAATACTTGCTCTAAAGTTCTTGAAAAACTTATGTATAAAAGAGTTTCATTGTTTCTTGAATCCAATAATTTGCTTTCTCCAGCTCAATATGGATTTCGTCCAGGCAAAAGTACAGTACATGCTATGCTCGATTTTTATAATAACTTAACTGATGCTACTAATAAAACTCCCCCTGATATTTCTTTGGGCATTTTTCTTGATGTAAAGAAGGCTTTTGATACAGTCAGTCATGATTTACTTCTAAACAAGTTACATCACTATGGAATTCGGGGTGTTCCACTTGACTGGTTTACTAGTTATCTCAACAATCGCAGGCAGTATGTTTTTGTGAATGGTGTGGTTTCAACCACTCTTGACATTAATTGTGGAGTCCCCCAGGGATCCACTCTCGGACCATTGTTATTCCTTATTTATGTTAATGATTTACCTTTGTGTTGTTCTTCTTTAAAACCAGTATTATTTGCTGATGATACAACTCTTTTTGCATCTGGTAGAGTTGTAACTGAGCTGGCTCATACTGTAAGTACATATTTACTGATTCTTCAAGATTGGTTTAGAGCCAATAGGTTGAGGGTTCATCCTGAAAAAACTTTCTATATTTGTTATTCATCCAAGCAGAAGGGACTATTATTTGCCCGATGTTGTTTTATGTTTGGAAAACACTATTCTTAAAAAGGTTTCCTGCACTAGGTTCTTGGGTCTTGAAACAGACGAAAACATGCTTTGGAAGGAGCAAATTTCTTCAGTGTGTGTAACAAAGTCTCCAAAGCTAATTATATTATTAATAGAACTAAGAACCTTCTCAGGACTAAAGATAGCCTGGCTCTTTACAACACTCTGGTTAATTCTTATTTAAATTATGGTATTTTGGCATGGGGTGGTATGATCAAGATATACCCTTCTCTATTCGCTAGACTTGTTACATTGCAGAACAAATGTATTAGGAATGCCTGCCATGCTAAATACAACACTCACACTGCCCCCCTCTGTAGTAAATTTAAAATTCTTAAATTTGAGGATCTTTATAATGTTAAAATTGCCACTCATTACTATGATTATTCTCATAAGTTACTTCCCTTCAATCTAAGTAGCCAAAGTTTTTTCCCTTTAAATCAAGATCTTCATTCTTACTCTACTAGACAACAAAACCTTATCCATTTACCTGGTTCTTGTAGAGTGGATGTTGTATCTGCTAATTATCGTTATATTTTGCCTAAAATTGTTAATTCTCTACCTCAGAACATTAGAGACTATGTTAATTCTTCTAGAAATGTTTTTGTGAAACATCTCAAGGAACTCTATTTGTCAAACTATGCAACGTTTGTATGTACGAAACTTAAATGTTATTCATGTCTTCAATCAGCGAGGCAGTAATTAACTTAAATTTCTTTTTCTTTATTATATTTGATTGTGCTCTCTTCTTTTCCCCCCTTTATTTACTTTCTCCTAAGTTGAAATGCCATGTGACCTTAATAGTGATTGTTGACAGCAGTTTCATGGGTGCTCCGATTACAGAAGGCTAGTCCTTCTCTGGATGGCTCCCCCATTCATACTTCAATTTTGTATTTGGTATTATTCAAGTTTATATTTATTATCATATTTGTATTATACTATGTTTGGATTTACCAAACTGTTGCTTATGTATGAATGGAAATAAATAAACAAAAAGTTGTTTTTAACGATGTTGTTTTTAGACGTCATAACATCTAAAAGCGCCCTCTAGCGGCAGGTTAAAAACAGACCAAAATACACTTTCACTAGATGTCTGTGGCGAACTTTATGACAATCGTTTCAAAATTGGTATAGACGATGTGACCTCTGACGTCATTTGAAAATCATAACATGATGCGCGCGCATGTCGCCGGGCAAAACCTTTGTGTACTTGACAGCCAGCTAGAAAGTACACGCAATATTACCATGACTACGCGTCTTTTTGCCCGGCGGAACATGACTTGGACAACAGACTTGTCAACAGAGGGCGGTTTGAATGTAAACAGAGGTCACATCGTCTATACATAATGACCTTTATGTAGACAACATATGTGTGGAGTTTCAGATTGATGACGTCATTCTGTGTCACATGGTATTGCCTTAAAGGTTTACTATTTGAAGCCTTGCATTTCAAAACCACAAGTTTGACTGAGCTGAAACTTAGCATATTATAGATAGACAATGATAATGACTACGTAAATCTAAAGTGACGACATGATGACGTCATCACAAGAATCTTTACAAATTTTTGTAATTTTTACCAATTATTACGTATCTTGAGTACAAGCAAGCTATATAATAGTCCAATTTTATTTTGAGAAAAGTAAATGAAACTCTCCAAGATACCAACCGCGTGTATTGAAAAACAGCTTTTCATTCCCCGGAGCCGAACCTTGAGTTTGTGGTAAAACAAACTCTAAATCTCTAGTTTAACAATCGCTCTTGTGCTATGCTTTATTTGCAGGTTTCAACAGCCAACCCCATCATGACCACCAACTCCAGGCCTATAGGCCCCTCATCATCTCTGCCAATTCAGCCAGATTACGGAAATACACACTCGATCTCTCTTCGATTGTTGATGCTTTGCAACCCATACCTAGTCTGGCTGTCTGTACAAATTGATTTTGCTTTGTGCCTCAATTGTTTGCCAATGACGTGTTAAATACGAGAACTAAAAAAGAATCGTGAAGGAAGTTGTGTTTTTAAAAAAACACAATTAAATATGATCGGTTTTCACAATTATGCTGAAACCTTTATTCTTGTTGATGTCTTTAAAAGATGACATTTAAATTCAAAGTATGCACATGTAGTGTATTATTCCAAGTTATGTCAGTTCAATAAGACATGTACAAAAACACTTAGCCTAAGAAAAAAACGATGACAATGATTTTTTTAAACTTTTATACTGACTTACCTGAGAGTTGTTAGATGAAAGTTGCTGAAACACAGCAGAACAATTAATTTGTTGCATATGGATTACCTAATGTAGCAAGCATGTGTATTTACTGTATGTTTTTTGCATTTTTATTTGGTTTACAAATAAATTTATGTTACAAATTGAACTATGAAATAAGTGTACTTGTGAATATTTGTAGATTTCTGTTTTTATTGACATTATTATTTGTTTTGTTAATGATATTATTGGTGTTACAAGGGTTTTGAGAAAAAGTTTACTCAGAAATATGGGGTCAGTAGGTTTTCTGTTGCTTATTAAAAGCTATTAAAATTGTAGAAAGAGATCGCGATTAATCCAGTTCATGTAGTATGATTGTACATCCGGGCCAGTTCACACAGCCTGTCTCGACTAATCAGAATGCAGGAATTACATGTGCTATCATGGCAGCTTTTTATGGGACGACTTTTTTGACTACCGTCAGCATTTTTGCGCCCTGACTGGACTACACAAAATTATGACCGAAACTATTTTCTGACAGAGTATGAAATTTGTTATTCATCAATGTAAGTATTACTATTAGCTTGTGGGAGAATGTGTAAGAGAGAAATATTGTGATGTAATTGTGTTTCTTTCGTTTCGTTTTGAAACAAAATTTGACGATCACAATTCACCACTAAAATGTCAGTGAAGTAAATTATTTTCAAAGCAAAATGGATGATATACTCCTAATCTTAGCAATTGTGGGAATATTTTGGTGAATTAGCCACTAAAAACTGAGAAGCTACACGAATTCCATGAACGGTTCCAGCTCATTAAATATTCAAAGAGAGGTCACGCACGACCGAGCCATGCAGCGCATACAGCGCAAAGAAAAGGAACGGATTTTGTGTGCGCTCCATGAGTAACAGAAGGGAATACTTGGTCTTTGCTTTTTTCTGTAAACAATTGGTTGCTCACAATCACACAGGTGCCTTGACATACTTTTTATGTAAAATCTTGTTTGTAAAATCAGCATGTACCCCGTAAATTTGAAACTTGCAATGGCTGGTAAAGCGTAAACGCTGACCTTTGACCGCTTTTTGTTTTTTTCGGTCATTAATAACGTGATATTTTTGTATAAAAAAAATAATTAAAAAAATATATCGAAATAATTGTCTATGATTCTACATGACTAAATTACGTAAATATTTAACCGGTGTGTCCCTTTAACACAAAGTCCCTGACAGGAAAACATTATATAATGATGCAGAACATATTATTAAAGACCAGTTTGAATATGGAAATTTAGTTCACATGAAATTAAACAGATTTTAATTTTGTTAAAAACAATTATTTTGAGCAGTACCATTCTCGGTTGCTTTTCAGAAAGATTTCTGAAAAGCCCCGTTACGTCATCGCTCATGTTACGTCGTTTGTGGGTACTCCGTTTTGTATAGCCGCTTTGTTGCAACATGGAGGTATAACAAAGCAACATCCCACAAATGACGTCAAAGTATTGCTATTTTGACGCACGCCGTCAACGGCAGAAGTGTAGCTAGTTTTTCAAAACCTTGAGGTTGGGGCCTAATGTTTTAATCAATAACAAGGAAAAATATCAAAATTACATTTAAATGATAAACAAAAACATTACAAACACGTTTAAATAGCATTCCCGTTAACAATTCTTGTTCGCTCATCATGTAGCTGTTTAAATATTTACAACTAAACAGAAAGTGAATACTGAAAATCTGATAAAAAACTTTGCTGATATGACGCAGTTTCCGTGTCTATCACACTTAAACTCACATCGTCTGCTCTGTTTTCAGGATTCAGTTCAATTTTTGTTTTTTTTGCAACTATTTATGGTCAATGTTCTTCGTCGTTATAATAATAATAATAATCACACAGCATTTGTAAAGGCGCACTGAATCTGATATATAACCATTCAAAGGCGCCGGTCAAGATGGAAAGGAGGGAAATCTCAAGTGGTAGGAAAAGCAAGTGTCCTGTCTTGGAGATTTTGTAAATAATTGATAAATACATCTAATTCGCCTAACAAGTTAAAAAGACAACGGTTTTCTCATGTATGTGTTTTAACATGTGAATAGACATGAAAATTTACAGTAGGCCTACTAAAAATAATTTGAGTTGATAAAGTTTCTGTTTAAAACTATTGCGCACAGTTTCAATCATGCGCGGACAGGCTTGCTAAATTGTTACCCGTCGTCGTATAAACCCCTGCGATATACAACCGCCGGGAGGATTGAGGGCAACTGTAATGCTAGTTGTCTTCTCTCCATGGGGTTCTTGGCTATGTATAGAGAGTCGTTGGCTTCACAACCAGAATTATGAAATGAAATGAAAACATGATTATTGTTATCTACGTACTTTTGTATCAGCTATACTCCGGCAAAACAGAAGAATATCGGTTCACACTTGATCGGTCGAAGCTGGGCTAGCAGAGATACTAGGGAAGTATGGAAACAGGAACGCCGACAAAACTGCACAGTAACACACAACATAAAATAAAAAGGGTGTGCTGTTAAAAAATAACCTAGAGGTAAAGCAAAGCGTATGATCAGTGGGGATAATTTCCGGGTATGAACGTACATGTAGTCCCGAATCTATTGTTAGCCAATCACGCGTAACATTTATTTGTGATGTTTTGACCAAGCAAGTCTCATTTATATTATACACACATTGTATAACCTGTAAACAAAATTACAATCCGGGCAGTTATACGGTTAGAATTCTGACTGCGCCACAAAATAAACATTACCGGGGTACTGACAAAATAGGGCGACTCCGTAGAATTATATTATCTCAGTTGGGTTTAGATAAATCCGGAGGTCACAGGTTCAAATCCCACTTCCCACTTAATTTGTTTATTGAAGAATTCGATTTTTATGAGTCTTAGTCAGTTTCTTTTTTTCCGTTTAATGTATTACTTGATACATTTCATTCATCCATGCTTCAGGACAAACACATAGGGAGATAATATATAACCACAATGGAAAACAAAATTCTTGGTTAGAAGCCTACACACAGCTTTCGATAGTATACAGGACAGCATGTTGAGAAGCATTTCACTTCAAAGTAATATATGTTTAAAGATAGCAGTTTATATGCCCGAAACTTTAATCCAAGAAACATTTATGTCAGAGACGCTTCTCAGATTGTGTATTCTTATTAGGGATTACTGTGTGGACATAACCGCTCCTGATTTTCAACGAACTCTTAAAAACGCGACCATCTTTTGAAATGAAATTATCACAGGTGAGTTTTGTTGTATTATGTACATTTATATAGGACTGAAACAATCGAACAGTTCCAAAAACCAAAGGTGTACTTTGACTTTAATATGACACGAAGATCAGAGATATTTAATAATAAAAAAGAATAAAGACAACTGTAATTGCAAAATACGTCATAAATACCAAGAGCGCGCTCTAGCGGCAGGTTAGAAACAGTTCAAAATACACTTTAACTAGATATCTGTGGCAAAACTATGATAATCGTTTCATAATTCGTATACTTAAATGACCTTCATGCAGACAACATAATGTGTGGAGTTGTAGATTGATGACGTGTTAAAGCCTTAAAGGTGCACTTTTTGAAGCCGTGTATCTACTAAACCCCAAATCCGACTGAGTTGAAACTTGGTGTATTGTTAGACAATGACATTGACAGCTAAATCCTGAAGTCACGTAATGATGACATCATCATGTTATTTTTGACTTTTTATTTTTATTTGTTACCACTTGTTGGATATCTTTATAACAAAACAAGCTGCAATCAAATTTTGTTTTTCATAAGGCTTGGAAGGTCATTTATGGTTAAAATATGGACTGACGTCTTCACGACGTCATCATTTGTCACGTTACATTCATAAAGGTAGTTTTTTACGAGATCTACATGTAAAGAACAACTTTGGTGATCAAGGTGAAACTTTGCACGTATTCGGGATGTGTTACATCCACAAATTTAGTTCACATCACGATGACGTCATTAAGTGTAACATGACTTCACCTTCAATGTGCAGTTTAACAAGATCTTTATGCAGAGAAATAAATGCTTGGTCAAGCTGAAACCAAGCTTGCATGAATTCAAGCTGGGATGTATTACGACCAACATTTTAATATCATTCCGAACACCTCGTTTTTGTTATGCAACACAAATTTAAGTCTAGTTTTTGTTGTTTTTGTTAAATTTCAGGCCTCAAATCAAGTTTACCATCAATTTTGGTGACAATAATGGATAAATCAAGCTCCAAAACCATTGATTTCCTAGAATATATGTCTCAACTAAGATTTATTTAATGGAAACAATTAAATATTTTAGGTTTTAAATTGTTGACCCTTGGAAACAAAGTTACACCACTGATTGTGAAAATGGCCGGCTCTTTGGACTATGTACTGTGCACCATCACAATGTTAATTTGTGCAGCACGCTATTGATGCCCGTATGGGTCTAGCAGGAGATGTCAAGATGTTCCCAAGGTGTTGGAAAAAAACTTATAATAGTGGGCAAAACATATATATGTACATGTACAAAGACACAAATTGAATAAACCCATTTGAAACTATATTGTGCAAATAAAGAGTTTTAAATCAGTGTGTTCATTTGTCCATTTTAATTCAATAAAAGACTTTCTAAAAAATACATTATTTTGGTTTATGACTTGGAGGACAGTACTAGGAAGTTTATGGGGGGAAAAGTATATATGACACATGTAGTGTACTAGGACGTTTATGACAAAAATAAACATTTATGAAACAAATTATGTATGGTATAATACAGTAGTATGAAGCCCTGTTCCATAGACCCCTTGCGTTAACTCTGGAAGACCTACCATTGGCTGAGAGCTATGCACATTGCGTATAGACCACTTGTGATGACATCACAAGCACAAACAGCGCCCTCACTGAGGTCGACTCAAAGGAAGACCAACCATTGGCTGAGACTAGAGAGCTATGCACGGCGCGTATAGATCCCTAGACTGGTCCGCTGTCCTTATCCGCAAACACGAGCCTCGAAGTGTGACGTCAGATGTTCGGGCTAATAGACCCCTTGCATATGACATCACGAGCACAAACAGCGCCCTCACTGAGGTTGACTCAAAGGAAGACCTACCTACCATTGGCAGAGTTGTGCACGGTGCATATATAAACCCCTTGCGTTTGACATCACAAGCATAAACAGCACCCTCACTGAGGTTGACTCAAAGGAAGACCTACCATTGGCTGAGAGCTATGCACGGCGTGTATAGACCCCTTGCATATGACATCACGAGCACAAACAGCGCCCTCACTGAGGTCGACTCAAAGGAAGACCTACCTACCATTGGCAGAGTTGTGCACGGTGCATATAAACCCCTTGCGTTTGACATCACAAGCACAAACAGCGCCCTCACTGAGGTTGACTCAAAGGAAGACCTACCATTGGCAGAGAGTTGTGCACTGCGCGTATAGACCCCCTTGTGATGACATCACAAGCACAAACAGCGCCCTCACTGGAAAATTACACCAGCCCTATTTGCGCCAGAATTTATTTGTATCCTCCCCTGTCCGGTTTTCGAGGTACCATGCCTTTTTCTTTGAAAAAACAACTGATGCAATACATCAACTGATGCCCTAATTACCTTCCTTTGTTTATAAGAAGTATGCAAACATATATTAAAACGTGATGGACATTGAAACTTTCACACCACGCACCGATCTTCGATGACTTCAATAGCGTCCCATTTGTTTTGAGTTTGACCTGTTTTCAAGGCAAACAAGAAAGTATGGTGTCCCGGTGAAGCCAACAAGGAAGAAACATCTGCAGTGACTATGAGTGTTACGTGAGACTCTGTGTATGACTCTATAGCCAGCAGTTGTCTTTATTTATTCAAAATATTTGTTATTTAATTTTTAAAATTACCATGGTGATGCAAAAACCTTTAACAAAAATATATTTTACAAAAAATGTGTAAATGATTCTTTGCTTTCAAATCTGATTTTTTTATTTAGTTTTTTGTCTTTTTATGTTTCTTAACATTTATAATAAAACATATAAATAAACAGTGATAATTGAATCCACAAGCCGATGTTTGAATTTTGATATTAATAATAATAATTAGGCCTATATGAGGTTTACACAATTTTTTTCTCCAGACTATTAGAAAATGATATAAGGCACATGGCTTCTTTAGGCTTCTGTATTTTTTTTTCCAGAACGCTCAGCTGAATGTTGAGTCACATGATTTGATCATCGTGAATTGGGAATTTAAAAGTGTTTGATGAAACTTTTTCGATGGGCATAATTGTTTTTATGGCCCCGACAGTACAACATATTTTTTGTACCTTGTAGAAATGCCTAAAATACCACAACTTTTTGCATTTACAAATGCAACTAACCAGTGGAGCCTTACATGTTTCTAAGTTTTGGTCAAAGGAGAGGAGAGGAGACTTGATGTTTGGCAAGTTCAAATTAAAAAATTGTATCTAGGGACTGTTTACATCGCGCGCAGTGAGGTAAAACTAAAAGATTTGCCTCGATTTCAGGGTCGCCTGCCCTTGTATGGGTACCGGTCAACTCGGTCCGGAACCAACTCGGTCCGGAACCAACTCGGTCCGAACCAACTCGGTCCGAAACCAACTCGGTCCGAAACCAACTCGGTCCGAAACCAACTCGGTCCGAAACCAACTCGGTCCGAAACCAACTCGGTCCGAAACCAACTCGGTCCGAAGTCAACTCGGTCCGAAGCCAACTCGGTCCGAAGCCAACTCGGTCCGAAACCAACTCGGTCCGAAACCAACTGGGTCCGAAGCCAACTCGGTCCGAAACCAACTCGGTCCGAAACCAACTCGGTCCGAAGTCAACTCGGTCCGAAACCAACTCGGTCCGAACAGAGTATGGTCAGAGCGGGGAGGCATCTCTATGATTCAAGTAAACACGGAGCAGGCCTTATTGTTTATATTATTTTTAAACACAAATTAATTTCCTTGATGTTCCTACATTATATTTTTAGTTATTTAATTCGTACTGTTTTAATATTGTTTATTGTATGTGTTTTGGGAAATTTGTTATTTTATTTTCGGAAAAACAAAAAATTTACACAAGCGCATGCAAAGATAAGTTCATTTTCTACCATTTTGTTTCCTTTGGTTTTCTTATATCATGCCTTTTTCAAGCGGTGGTTATTATTTAATTTCTGAGATTACATAGCGCCCAATGACATGCATACTTTCAGTATGCCTTGAAAACAGGTCAAACTCCAAACAAATAGCGCTATTGAAGGCTTCATTGATAGGTGCACATTCATCCTGTTTTAATAGATGTTTGCACAAAGGTAGTTGCGATAATCGTAACCCTCCTCTCCCGACGGGCTAATCCCGTCGGGAGAGGAGGGTTACGATTAAGCCCGTCGGGAGAGGAGGGTTATGATTATCGCAACTAGCACAAAGGAAGGTTATTAGGACATCAGTTGATACAATTGCAGTAGTTCATTTTTCCAATTCAAAGAAATAATAATAATAGGTCAAATGCCAATTTCCTGTCAACCACACGTTTATTAAAATTTTCGGACCGAGTTGACTTCGGACCGAGTTGGTTTCAGACCGAGTTGGTTTCGGACCGAGTTGACTTCGGACCGAGTTGGTTTCAGACCGAGTTGGTTTCAGACCGAGTTGACTTCGGACCGAGTTGGTTTCAGACCGAGTTGGTTTCGGACCGAGTTGACTTCGGACCCAGTTGGTTTCGGACCGAGTTGGTTTCAGACCGAGTTGGTTTCGGACCGAGTTGGCTTCGGACCGAGTTGACTTCGGACCGAGTTGGTTTCAGACCGAGTTGGTTTCGGACCGAGTTGACTTCGGACCGAGTTGACTTCGGACCGAGTTGGTTTCAGACCGAGTTGGTTTCGGACCGAGTTGGCTTCGGACCGAGTTGACTTCGGACCGAGTTGGTTTCAGACCGAGTTGGTTTCGGACCGAGTTGGCTTCGGACCGAGTTGACTTCGGACCGAGTTGGTTTCAGACCGAGTTGGTTTCGGACCGAGTTGACTTCGGACCGAGTTGACTTCGGACCGAGTTTGTTTCGGACCGAGTTTGTTTCGGACCGAGTTGACTTCGGACCGAGTTGACTCGGTCCGAGTTGGCTTCCGACCGAGTTGACCCATAAGCCCTTGTATATCCTCCCCTGTCCGGTTTTCGATGTACTATGCCTTTTTCTTTGAATTGAAAAAAAATTAAATTATTCCATAATCAACTGATGCCCTAATTACCTTCCTTTGTTTATAAGAAGTATGCAAACATATATTAAAACGTGATGGACATTGAAACTTTCACACCACGCACCGATCTTCGATGACTTCAATAGCGTCCCATTGATTTGTTTTGAGTTTGACCTGTTTTCGATGCAAACAAGAAAGTATGGTGTCCGGGTGAAGCCATACGTAGAAGAAACATCTGCAGTGACTACTGTACAAGTGTTCTGTGAGACTTTGTGTATGACTCTATAGCCAGCAGTTGTCTTCATTTTATTCAACATATTTTTTATTTAATTTTAAAAATTACCATGGTAATTTGCAAAAACTTAAAACAAAACAAAATGTAAATAATTCTTGGCTTTCAAATCTTATTTTTATTTAGTTTTGTGTCTTTTTATGTTTCTTAACATTTATAATAAAGCATATAAATAAACAGTGATAATTGAATCACAAAGCCGATGTTTAAATTTTAATATTAATAACAATAAAAAATTCTCCAGACTATTACTTAGAAAATGATTTGGCACATGGCTTCTTTACTAGGCTTCTGTATTTTTCCCCCAGAATGCTCAGCAGAATGTTCAGTCACATGATTTGATCATCGTGAATTGTGAATTGAAAAAATGTTTGATGAAACTTTTTCGGTGGGGAAATTTTTTTTTATGGCCCCGACAGTATGACATATTTTTGTACCTTGTACGTAGAAATGCCTAAAATACCACAACTTTTTGCATTTACAAGTGCAACTAACCCGTGGAGCCTTACATGTTTCTAAGTTTTGGTCAAAGGAGGGGAGACTCTTTGCTTGGCAAGTCAAACCACAAAAATTGTATCTAGGGACTGTTTACATCGCACGCAGAGAGGTAAAAGTTTTGCCTCGATTTCAGAGACGCCCTTAGACCCAGTAACTGGGGCGCTGTACTCCTTTTAAAAAAATTTTGGCATCATCGGTCGATGATGCCAAAAAAAATTTAAAAGGAGTACAGCGCCCCAGTTACTGGGTCTAGGACGCCCTGTGACGATACAGCATTACAGTCATTTGACCAGTTCTGGATCACTTTTTGAATTCACATTGTTTTTTGTTGCAATCTCTTTGACATCTTAAACAAAAAAGTTGATCAGTTTACCTAAACATGTCATAAAACTCACCAAGTATCCACTGACAAAAAAGATTAGTACTTTTGAAGAGGCTTTGAGAAAAGTATCGTCACCTGTTTGACCAGTTCAGGATCAGTTGAATCTATTCTGAATCAGTAGCATGCCCTTTATTGCAAACCCATACTCCCATTCATAAAACTGTCTCTCAAGGACACGAAACTTCAGAAGTGTGTTGGCATGGACTTGGACTTCCTTTCTTTAGTGAATGTCATGCAAGTGTCTTCAACAGCAGTGCAAAAACCCAGCAACAAAAACACAAAACAACAGCAAAGGCAAAAGAAAAAGTGAAGCGCACCTAAAGCATTATTGACCCCTCCAAGTTTCATTTTCTCACAGAAAAAAACAATCTACAAGAATTTGTTGAAGTAAAAATGTATCTCAAAAGCAATAAATAAACTTTCTACTGCAGCAGTATGTTTTTACCGCACTTAGTAAGTTATTGCGGCACCATTTGACGCAATGAGATGTTGAGTGATCCCGACGACTGCTCAGTATTTACAGGAAATATTTTTTACACATTCTTAGCATTTTACATAAATGTTTTTTGCCCTGGCGTTCCAATTCTAAAGGTGAGAAGTTGAACAGCGTTTTTCAACCAACATTTTTAAACAAAATAATGATCAATTTCGCAGACAAACTTCAGGAAAACGGCCATAATTTACTTGCTAATGATGTTTGGCACCTTATTTTGGGTTTGTTGGTTTAATGGATGTTATTCTTCACATGTATCAACAGAAATTGGTAATGTGAGAAGTAATGTAATTATTTGGTTATTGCAAAGTTGAAGTGATCCCGAACTGGTCAATGATCCCGAACTGGTCAAACGACTGTATTACACTTACACAGGACGTCCTGCCTACGATACTGTAGTGGTAGGGTGGGGTTGACAAGAAAAATACAGTTATCTATAGATTAATTCACTCGAAACATACCTTTAGAACACGGACAAGTCTTCAGTGAATAAACAGGTGCACCTTGAAGAATCATAGACGGATGAAACTTTATAAACGTTACGTAGTGACTTGTTTGGCGTCGGCGTCAAATTTGCCTCCATTGCTAACAAAAATTAAACTAGAGAGGGCGCTCTACAACACTATTATTGGACTTTAAAGGGGCAATCGGATCGGAGGGGCTTCCCCTTCAAGATTCTCATCAGTGTAGTGTGCATTAAATTAATCTGTATTTTTTCACAAAGTTTTCTGAATTCTTGTTTTTGTTATGCATTTATTTATACTTTCACTTTTTGTTTAGCATTATTATCGCCTTTTATTTTTCTTAAACCATAACTCTTTTTGCGTCGTATTTTGTATCCCCATTAGTAAGTATTGGTGAAACCTTGCACTAGAACCCTGTGTTAAGTGCATCGCCAACAGTGTTTAACTCGTTCAGTGCTAGATTTTTTTCCGCGTTTTGAACCCAAGTGCCAAGCTTTTTAGGTTTTTCAAAAATCTGTATTTAAAAAAAGTCTTAATTTCTCACCAAACCAAACTCATCTTGCTGATTTGTGTTGCCATGGTACATCCCAAAGTCAATAAATACTATTTCTTGATTGAGAACGTCCTCTGGTAATAAATAACATGTATATTATGGGTCATACATGTGCGATACGATTAATGACAATTTTTGAGTGCATAAAAATAGATCGTACATATGTACGACCTTGGCACTGAAAAAGTTAATGTTAAAGGCATACTCATCCAGGTCCCCCCCCCCCCCCCCCCCCCACCTCCCCCTTACCAACATTTCCAATTCATTCCAATTATTGGATATCCAGTTGGAAAGAATTGGATTGAGATGGTATTGAGTTGGTTTCAGTTGGTTTATATGGGAGTACTGAATTTCCATTAGAACAAAATCTTAGACCAAATCAATCAATCATCAATCGTAATATTTATATGGCGCCATGATGTTCCAACGGTCATTGCTCATGGCGCCGTACAGTAAGCTATTTTAAACAGTGATGTCTTGAAAGTCGGTAGTGTAGGTGATTGTCTGATGTTGTAAGGAAGACTGTTCCAGATCCTGGGCGCCGCGACAGAAAAGGCGCGGTCACCCCAACTGTGCTTGCTTCTCGGAATGAATAATGCAGATCTGTCAGAACTGGAGCGCAAGTTACGATGAAAGGTCAATAGGTTGGTCAGGTATGCTGGACCACAAGAATTCAGACATCGGTACACGAGCAGTATGATCCTGTATTGAATTCGTGCCTCAATTGGTAGCCAGTGCAAGTCCCGGACTCCTGTAGGATAGGTGTTACGTGGTCAAATTTCCTTGCACAGACTATCAACCGAGCTGCCCAATTCTGAACTCTCTGGGAAGTCTCTGAAGATGTTTCTGTGGTAGACCGTGCATGAGAGCATTTCCCATGTCAAGCCTGCTAGTGACTAACGCATGCACTATGTTCGGTTGCACCACCAGTGGGCAGGTACCTTCTGATCTTTGTGATGTTACGGAGATGGAAGGTTGCTGCCCGGCAGACTGAGATTATGTGCTCCATTGTCATTCGGCTGTCCAGTTGCACACCAAGATTTTGCACCCTGTGAGAGACTCAGTTGGCTGGATTTAATTGAATTGGAATAAGCTGGAACTTGTTTCTACCAATTGTAAATTTCACCCCTCAATATATTTCCAATTGGACAAATTTTTATTTCCCATTAGGGTACAATAAAAAAATATATATAAAAACGTCCATTATTCCAAAAGTGCCAACTGGATTTAGAATTAGTTCTAGTTTATAACTTCACTGGTGTAAATCCCTCGAGCTGGTGTAAACCCCTCGAATGGGATGGGACATTATATCCCCATACGTTCTAGTTATTCAAACTGAATCCAGCCAAGTCCAAATGTGTCCAATCAGTTTTGTGCCAAAACACACAATTGGGAAATTCAAATCGGTTCCAATTGGAAAATTTAATTGGAAAGTTTGGTAAAGCCCCCCCCCCCCCACCCCCAGTGAAAAAAACAAAAAGGCCTGGTCATGCTAGGATTAATATTTGTGGATTTTAAAATAAGCATAATCTAAACCATGTTCCGCATAATCTAAAACCATTTTCACAGAACTCGGGAAAGTACTGGGTATACAGTGCTTAACACACATCAGTGTAAAGGGTAAAAACCAAATTGTATTCTTTATCCCCGATGCAAAAAGAAATATTATAATAATAACAAGTACAAGTTCAACATCTACTAAACCATTGTTCAAACGAGGTATCTGGCTCGACTCTACTCCTCCAACCAATAACTTGGTCCAAGTTAATGACAAAACAATACACATTTTGTGAAATGGAGCAGAATTTATGGTACAATATCTTCAAATTTAATCATGTAAAACCTAAAATATTGAAATGCAGTGAATTCTTCATGAAGTTCTCCTGTCTTACACAGTAACTTATTTTATAAACTATTTATAAATACATGAATACTTTTGTGAACTAATAATATCTAATCATGAGAAATACATTGCCTCAAGTACACGAATACAGTCAGGAAAAGGAGAAAATATACCATGAAATTTACACCACCAAAGAAGTTAAAGTGTTTATTTTAAATTTACCCAGATCACCCTATTTTGATGATTAAATGATGAACATTTATTATTCATGCCTTTCTACACACTAAAAGACAATATTTGTATTCTATACAATATAAATACTACCAGTGGGGTAACTAGAGAAGGGCAGTTACGCCACCTTCCTACCTCCATCAAAAAAACGGATTATAAAAATATAAAAATATAAACAATAATAATGTTTATCGATGAGATTGATGAAAAAAAAAACAGAATAATTAGGATTTTTTTGCAATTGAAACATATTTGGTGCATAACCTCTGAACTGTTTGAAAAATGGTTTAGTCCATCAGCAAACATAATGAACAGTATATGTAGGCCTTAAAGCCCTTCTTGCAAATGGTTTATCTTGGTCAAGTGGCCCACCGATAATTCCTTGCCCCTGTCTGCCCCCGAAAATACAACTACTTGCAAACGCTACACACCGACACAGCCTCCGCTCATCTTCCGATCTTACCCGGCTTACTATCCCGAGATCCAAGAAGACAGCTGGTGATAACTCCTTCAGAGTAGCAGCTCCTCGTTTATGGAACGAGCTTCCTGTTGATCTGAGACAAGCGGATCGTCTGTGTCCGTGTTCAAGCGTTCCCTCAAGACCTTCCTTTTCCCAGATTTCTCTTGATTCTTGCTTTTGTCCTGGTCGCGGGTTTTGTTTATTTTGTTTTGTCCCCCTTTGTGTATCTTTTGTATTTGTTTTCTCCTTACTTCACTGTTCGGCGCTGTGTTCTTTGTATAGCGCGGTAGAAATGCTCTGTATTATTATTATTATTATTATTATTATTATTATTAAAAGAAAGAAAAAAAGCAAGAATAAAAAATATAAAAATAATTCTAGTTACGCCCCTGAATGCTACAGTTAAGCATACACCTAAATAAAGTTTACACCAAACCAGAACTTTCAATAACATTTAAAACATTTTAAGTGCAGTGTTCCAGGTTGTTGTAAGGTTTTAAAATAAATCTTAAGAATTAAGTAGGAGACATTTATTATACATTTGATAAAAATCCGTATAAATATGTTCAAATACAAATTCTTAATTCTGAATTTCTTGTATAAAATTACCAAATCTAAATGTGATATTTTTACCACTACTGTAGGCAGTTAATATTATACAATTCTCAGGTTGATTCAAATAATGACCAGCCAATAGACTATGCAAGTCTTATGCATATGTATAAGTCTGCGGAACGAGGGCTCGATTTCACAAAGAGCCAAGATCATTCTTAAGATACACATTAATCTTAGGAGTGACATCACAAATCACTGCAGTGATATTGAACAATCCCTTCAAGATGAATCTTAGTGCTTTGTAAAATCGAGTCATGTGTCACACAGGGAAATGTTTACAGTCAACTTGGAGGCAACCAAGTGCATGGCATGCACAAGAAACCCTTCTCGGTAGTACAACATGTTTGTCTAAAATTATCCCACACAAAATTATGTGGAAAATAACAAGTGAATGTTTTGTTCTTCTAGGATATTGCCTGGAACTGGTTGACTGTAAATTGCCCCATGTTTTTTTTAGCACTCTAAAGCAAAGTACAGTGAAATCTTAGTTTCCCCTAATGTTTGATTATGTACAAGACTTGCACGGCTAATAAGGATACAATAAAGCTGCTTTAACGTATACAAAAAGCAAAATAATTACATAATATTTATGAAAAATACAAATATGCCTTAAATATAATTTCCCATGTTGTCTTTGCTCTTTTCTACCTGGTTATTATAACTTGTCCCAGTAAGTTATTTATCAACACTGCCCTCTAGTAACCGACCTTAAACTGGTTTCATAACTTGCATTTGTCAAATTTTATCATTAAAAATACTTGCTTTCATGTGGAAACTGTTAACACTTAACTGAACTCTGTAGTTTTTATACATGAACAGCTTTTGAATACTGCAGATATATTTCAGTAGTGAAATTCTTCCAATTCTGTAGTATTTAAGTACGGAATTTTTCCAATTCTGTAGTATTTGTACATGAAAAACTTTTGAATGTTTTAGATATATTAAAAGTAAATTTTCCAATTCTGTAGTATTTAAGAATTTAAGTGATGAAGTTTTTCCATTCATGTAGTATTTAAGTGTTTTAGTAGTGGAATTTTTCCAATTCTGTAGTATGTGTACAATCAGTGTTTGATTATCTGAGATTGGAACCCAGACCAATCAGTGTGCTCCTAGTGAGCAACTCATACAGACCCTTGCATACACAACAACTAGAACGCACGCACCATGCTCTACTAGTCGACCAATGGGAGGTCTTCCCTTGAATTCAGTGAGGGCGCTGTTTAAGTGTGTGACGTTTTATGCGAGAGGTTTAAAGTTTGATATTTTGACTGAACAGGAACATGAGAGAAAAGAGCACGTCGTCAGTCAGTTGAGATATTTCAGTAGTAATCTGCATCTCCTCTTCGAGGTATCTTTGTCAGTCGATTCATCTGAAACAAACCACAATAAATTTATCAGCATAAAATCCTTATAACCATTCCACTCGATCTCAGGAGGGTGAGCTTGGTTCTCCTGCTGTGATTGTCTGTATTTATTGATAATTAAAAATACTATATTCTTGTGGTGAAAGCAATGACACCCCAAAGGTGTGCTTAGTTACTGAAGCCTGAAGTGCTGCAGTCAAGGATGCTTGCTGGATTCTTTACTGGACTTGTATAACTATGCGTTTGTGTAGATACCACAGGAGTTTTATCAAATTCCTTGCATGATTGGTCTGTGAACCACATGTCTGCATATTAAAACTAGAACGATTGACGCAGCTCAAAGCCAAAACCCAAGTTGTCGTAAAGTTGGCATTTATCCGGAACTATCAATTGAGCTTTACTCAAAAAGCCACCATTTTGTCACATTCCCTGTATACATCATAACTATATGAATGCTAATCCAAAGCATCCTGACTATTTTTGCCCTTCCTGTACACAGCACGCATTTTGAACAACTATCAACTATTGTATAAAGGTCCCCACCCTTCCTCCCCCAAAAAATAAAATAAATAAATAAATAAAACTAGAAATTCAGTTTTTGTTAATTACAAAAACAAGGTGTTCGTGGTGAGTGATTGAATGAATTGGTAACGTCATTATACCTTATCATTCCAATGTCTGGCTCAGGAGTTGTATTTCAAACAATAAACATCAACTTCCGGTATGAACCAGAAGTGAAGCAACTAGAATTGTAAAATTCCAAAGTGTAGTTCAGGAGTTATGATTTTTTTCAAATATTAAATTTCATCTTCCTGTTTGAGCCGGAAGTCAAGGTCAAATGGGGTCGCATTTTGTGTACCTTTTCTTAAGTTATGGCATACTTTTCCACTTATGTATAGATTGTAAAAATCCACTGTGTGGTGCAGAGGTTGTTTAATTTTTTTTAAATATACAGTTTCAACTTCCGGTTTGAACCAGAAGGCAATGTCAAATGAGGTCATACTTGGTAGCGTTGGTGAAGTTTTCCTTTCTGATGATGTACAGATGATAAAAATCAAATATGTGGTTCAGGATTTATGATTTTTGAAACTTTCAATATCAACTTTCGACTTTAACTGGAAGTCAAGATCAAACGAGGTCACATAATGTGTAGCGCGTGATAAGTTTATTACGACCTTTCAGATGATGTATGAATTGTTAAAATCCAATGTGTGGTTCAGGAGTTATGAATTTTTCAAATATTAGATGGATTATATGGGGTGCAATATAAGTTGTAAAACCGATCGATGCGAAAAGTATTCCTACATAAAGCTATAAAGTACAAGTACATACACGTGTAAATTGAAATACACTTGCAATGTGACTTCTAAGAAAGTACGCTTGAGAAACATAATTTAAAGTTTGAGTGGCCAGGGCAAAGTCGTTTACATATTAATATGCCATCATGCGACGTTTATTGTCCTTTTTCGACCAGATGTAAAAGTTCAAATGTTGTCATGTCTGTGCAAAAGTTTGAGCAGGCTTAACATTCTACAACCTGATACAAACATTATGCTGAAATGATCAGTAGTTTTAAAGATATGAATAAGATTAGATATTAAAAAATGTTTAACTTCCGATTTGAACCAGAAGTCAATGTCAAATAGTTCTGTTCTTTGCAGAGTTTGTTGAACTTTTAACAGCATATCCGATGATGTGTAGATTGTAAAAATCCATTATGTGGTTCATGAGTTATGATTTTTTCAAGTATTAAACTTTATTTTAATGTAATTTGATACCCGATGACGTCATTATGACATCATCAAGTGTGTGTCATTTTGATATCATGGTTCAGTTGTCTGATGAGTTTCAATGCTCAATTCAATCTCAATCTTGAGTTATTCCAAAGATAAGCCCGAAATTGATTTTGAAAGGAAAAACAACGAAGGCAAACTTCGACCTAGGGTAACGACCCGGAAGTTCAGGTCATATGATTTTGGCGTTAACTTTTCAAATGTTGCCCTAGTCTTGATCTATCAGATGCCCAAATATGAACATCATAGCTTTCAAATTGAATGAGATACAGCAAATAGCAAATGGTCCTTTTTCAACTTCAAAAACGTAATTTGACACCTGATAACGTCAACATGACGTCATTAAGTCCTTGGAGCTTCATATTTAAGTTTAATTGTCTGACGAGTTTCATGGTTCAATTCAATTTCGTTCTTGAGTTATTTTGTAGAGAAGAGTTCGTTGAGAAGAAGATGAAGAAGAAAACTAGACTTAAGTTTTTGTTTCAAAAAACCCCAGGGTGTTTCTAAGTCATTCGTTCAAGTTTTGATATTACTCTGGTTGTGGTGGAGTAATGTAAGAAGTGGTCGAAAATGTGAAGACATGGTTTTGCTGATAACGCTAAAAATATGATGTATCCAAAGCCTATTTCTTGTCGGAACATAAGTTTGAATCTTTTTGGATTTATGCAACAGGTTTTCAGCATAGGCTGTGTACTCCCAAGGGAGCTGAGATGGTATAAGGAATGAAATAAATGGCCCAGTGAGTGAGTGACCAGGGGTAATAATGTTGGAGTGCCATGAGCATGAGAATCACTGAGTGAGGGATTTGTATAAGAAGCCACCATTATTATTACATTTCAAAAATTGATACTTGGCATATCTAGAAAATGTTTGATGAAAATCTTACCGGGAGTTCAGTTCCTGATGCAATATATGGAACAGAAAACTGTCCAGAATTCATCCTGTGTTCCCTCTCCTGAAAACAAGTATCAATTCATTTATTATATTTATATCTTTACATACTTTTTGTTTAGTTGCTGCTGAGCCTCCCTGTGAAACAGTCTGTATAACAAATAAACGGAACCACTCCAGCCTTTTTACAGTTATGCACAGATCCTGTCTTACACGTTACCTCATACTTACCTATTTTTATGTGGTTTATTATTTGCTATTTATATATGTATATATTTATACCAATTTCAATTTCAAGTACATAAAAATAACAAACATTACATCAACGAAAGGAGAGAGCTGAACCAGCTTTAGCCTGTTGGATTGCATAAAAAACACAAAGTTTCTGCTCGAGAAGATTCTACATTCTAGCTGACACACACACAGTTTATGTAGATAAAAAATAACTTTAAAACATAATCAGGGAGTTTTTCGAATTTGTTCATCAGGGAACTTTCCACAGAATCAGAAAAAGTTGGCAGCTCTGCTTTGCCAATTCTCCATTTTAAATATTGTGATGTTCAGTAAATAGAATTCAAAGAGCCCCCAAATATCCACAATGTTTTGGTTTGCAGCAATCAAAACAATAACAAACACTTAATTTGGATAATGTGCACAATATTCCTAGAAAAACATAGGGTAGCTTTCAATAACACAGGAATTTTTTGATGAAATTTTCACAGGTTGATTGGATGGTGTGTTGTTTGAAAATTAACAAACACCAAGTAATCTACTGACCAAACTAATTGTCCAAATTATATTAAACAAGAAAAATTGATTATTTTTTTAAATATAGTACCTACAAACTGGAACAATTCATTTTCATATTCATTTTTAGTAATTTTTCAAAGATGAAACCTAGTAAGTCCTTAAATACTTTTTTCTGTTTAAGCAGCTCTATGAAATTTGGCCCATAATATATATGACTAGTATCCCTGCTAAGCAGACTGAAGTCCAAATAATATTCTTCTAAGCAGCCCTGTTGTACTTACATCCCGGGTGTAGTTGCGCTCCCCGTTTTCTTGTCTTCTTTGTTGGTCATAATACTGGTAGTTATCTCGGCCATACATGGCTCCTGTTCTTGAGGAGGATGCTCTGGACATGACGAAACAAACACCAAGGATGACCATAACGACGATGATGAGCACAATGGCACCTCCCACAGCGATAGCAATAATAGCTTCAGTGGACAAGGTACCACCACCTCCACCTCCTAAATAGAAACAACAAATTATCAAATACAATTTGACGGAACAAAGAATTTCCCATGTTTTTTTTCCCCCTCTAATGGATTTTTGCCTAGTTCCTGCCCATCCCTTACTTTTGCTTCTACTCATGTATTGTACTCGCAGTAACTGTAATCTCAAACTTATCACCAACTCCAGAGGAACAACAACTCAAGCTTCCAATTGGTCAAGACCCAAGGATGTCCCAGGACAATATGGGTACAGCAGATTGGATATCCCAGTCATGGGTGGATTGTCACAAAAGTTGCTTAAACATCGTTAGTTGTATAAAAGAAATGAACGCTAGATGCAAATGGGAAACATGCTTATCAAATAACACATTCACTCGATCAAAGTCATTTATATAGTCTCAAAAATCAAAGATACGATGAAAGTTCATGTAAAACAAACTATGAAAACACCAGAACGACAGACAGAAATGAAATTCAAGATAAATTACCTGCATCGGTCTGGCATCTGTCACCGGTGAAGTTGGGTAAACAACTAAAACAAATAAAAGAAATGGACTTAGAAAAGTGCGACACATCATTGCCATGGTTATACCACACATTTAAACAAAATTTTCACAAACAAATTTGAATCTTAGAAAAGCTTCAGGCATGAAGTCTTTCTCAGGCAGCTGAAAATACACAATTCTTTGCATTAAAAGTGTTTTTTTCTTTCCTTATTTTCTTGCAACTTCTTGACTAATTGAGCCCAAATTTTCACAGGTTTGTTATTTTATGCATATATTTTGGGATGCCCCAAGTAAGGATACTGGTCTTTGGCAATTACCAAAAGTAACCCTGCCTTTAAACTCAAAAAGAAACTTTCAGTTCTTCTTACATAGGTACAAGTAAAATGTAAAACACATAATTATTTTGAGAAATACTTCCAGTGTTTTTTTGTGGTTAGAAAAAGGTCAATGTAAGAATTTATGTGAAACGTTGTGTCTGCAGAAAACCCTGATGTTTACTAGCAAGTTTTGTTGTTCTTAGATATTTGGTAGTCTATATGATTTTACTACAGAAACGGTAAAGGAATTTTAGCGTCTCAAATATATTTATTGTTGTTAAAAATGTTGGCCATAAATTGTTTCCAACCTTCTGCTGTGGTTGATTTGAAAACATGTGCCTAGCAGGAAGAGAAAGAGTAGTATGTCTTTCTGCTTGACACACAACAATTTTACTAAGTACCTGCAAGAACTTGCAATTCCCGTAGTGGCTGGTGTACATGTTCCTCCATTCATACAGTAATCTGCCGTGCATGCCCCTGATAATTAAAAAGACATGATGTTTTGGAATGTGTAAGAGGCCTGTGAGACAGCTGAACAAAATACTGGAGCACTGAGTATCTGAACACTATAAAAAGTTAAATCTAAGACTTTTCAAGACCCTTTAAATGCTACCCTAAACAAAATTTAAGACCAACGGTAAGGGAACAAAGAAGGGGAACCAGAGGAACAACAACTCAAGCTTCCAGTTGGTCAAGACCCAAGGATGTCCCAGGACAATATGGGTACAGCAGATTGGATATCCCAGTCTTGGGGGGATTGTCACAAAAGTTGCTTAAACATCGTTAGTTGTATAAATGAAATGAACGCTAGATGCAAATGGGAAACATGCTTATCAAATTACACATTCACTCGATCAAAGTCATTTATATAGGATCAAAGTCATTTATATAGTCTCAAAAACCAAAGATACGATGAAAGTTCATGTAAAACAAACTATGAAAACACCAGAAAGACAGACAGAAATGAAATTCAAGCTCAATTACCTGTAGCAATCTGGCATCTGTCACCGATGAAGTTGGATAAACAACTAAAACAAATAAAAGAAATGGACTTAGAAAAGTTTGGTGCGACACATCATAGCTATGGTTATATCATACCTTTAAACAAAATAAATCCGAGAAAAGCTTCGGGCATAAAGCCTTTCTCAGGCAGCTGAAAATACACAATTCCATGCATTAAAGGTGGTTTTTTCTTTCCTTATTTTCTTGCAATTTCTCGCTAATTGAGCCCAAATTTTCACAGGTTTGTAATTTTATGCATGTATTTTGGGATGCCCCAAGTAAGGATACTGGTCTTTAACAATTACCAAAAGTAACCCTGCCTTTAAACTCAAAAAGAAACTTTCAGTTCTTCTTACATAGGTACAAGTAAAATGTAAAACACATAATTATTTTGAGAAATACTTCCAGTGCTTTTTGGGGGGGTTAAAAAGGTCAATGTAAACAATTTTTGTGAAACATTGTGTCTGCAGAAAACCCTGATTTTTACTAGCAAGTTTTGTTGTTCTTAGATATTTGGTAGTCTATTATGATTTCACTACAGAAATGGTAAAGGAATTTTAGCTTCTCAAACATTCATTGTTGTTAAAAATGTTGGCCATAAATTGTTTCCAACCTTCTGCTGTGGTTGATTTGAAAACATGTGTTTAACAGGAAGAGAAAGAGTAGTAATAGTTTGTCTTTCTGCTTGACACACAACAATTTTAATAAGTACCTGCAAGAACTTGCAAATGTGGTAGTGGCTGGTAAACATGTTCCTCCATTCATACAGTAATCTGCCATGCTGCATACCTCTGAAAATTAAAAAGATATGATGTTTTAGAATATGTGAGAGGTCTGTGAGAAAGCTGAAAAGATTACTGGAGCACTGAGTATCTGAACACTTTAAAAAGTCAGATAAAAGACTTTTCAATACCCTTTTAATTCTACCCTTAACAAAATTTAAGATTAAGACCAAAGGTAAGTGGACAAAGCAGAGGAAACAGCTGTACCCACTCACACCTTATGTCACTTTATTTTTTACATGCAGCATAATTCAGTTCTTTACTAAATTCATTACTCGCTTCATCCGCTTTTTAAAGACCCCAAATAACTGAATTTATTTCTTTTAAATTTGGATAGTTCAATTTAAGACTTTTTAAGGATCCGCAGAAGCCCTGGTAATGTAGTCAGGGACTAAGAAAGGTTATTAGTCCTTATCCGAATCGGTGGCTACAGCTACAGCAACCAATGTTGCTAAGGGTGTTGCTGAGGACGCCTTATACTTTAAAGCATGTTGACACGAGAAGCAAGCCGTAGCCATAGCTGTAGCCACCAATTCGAACACAGCCTTAATGTACTGACATTTTGCAGGGATCAGACAAACTCTTTAGGGTTTCAATAACAACATAATAATAATAAAGTGAAGTTTTTTGCTGGCGTGCGGATCTGGCGACAGACCTTAGAGGTAGTCAGGGAACATAGAGATTTTCATAGTTTTTTTCAGAGGCAGAAAATGCCCACAGTTCTGCTATCAAGTTCCTTTTCTCAATTTGTTCTTAATTAATGACTTGTCTAAACTCACAATATACGATAGTTGCACTTTAAGAAAAATCATAAATGTACTTGATCGTCCATTTCTAGGGTACACAAGTCTATTTTTATCAAATAGCTTGCAAACCAGATAAATTCCAGATAAATTCTTCACTTTAGTCATAAAAACATCTAAACTTCTGCAGATACACAAACTTTTCAATCCCACGTATTTTTTACCCTATGAAAAACTGTCAAAAAATGATGGTTATCTAGTTAATCAAAAGCATTATAGACCAAATAAATATACCTTCAGCAACATTCACACTTTGTGGAGCAACAGCCATGCCAGGACCCAGATTGTTGTTGTTCATTGTAATAGCTTCGTTCAGAGTGTCTTGAACACTTTGTTGAGTTACTGGTGAATTTAGATCCACAGTTACAAGGAGACTTGGTATGATACTTCCTGGTGAAAAGAAGAGAACTCTCACTTGAAGAAACCCATATCCTGGGATCAAAATCAAAATATTGAATACCTGTCGGGAGTGAAAAAAAAGGTGCACAAAGTTATAAATTTGTATAGCGCCTGTATCTGTCAGCTTAATAATGCTTGGGGCACTTTGCAATTAGGAGGTGTGAGCAACATTGGTAAGATTTATAAGTGTTCACAGATTTGCACATAACTTACATGTTATAAAGATGGTCATGGTGGAAAACTTCCCTTGAAATAGTTTTTAGAAAATGAGTAAAACAATAGTCTTTAACACGCGTGATAAAATCACGATACTATCTTGTGGGGACCAGATACTATCTTATGGGAACTAGATTTTATCTTGTGAGAAAGTGATGTCCCTGCTAAATACCAATCAATACTATGAATGCACATGAATAAAAAAGTTATATTGCTGGAATAGGAACTTACGGCTATCTGAACTCGATTCCGGAGCACAATAAAGCGGGTAGATGTTGGATCCGAAAGATCATTTGTAAACACAGCCAACAGTTCATCCAATGTATCAATAGTTACAGTCACCCTTAGAAGTTTTCCACCTACAAAATGTAAATAAGACATTACTATTTTTTATTATCAGTGAAACAGATATAGATACAACATTCAAAAAAGTTATGAATAATAACAATAACTGTAAAAATGTGTATTATGCACTTTTTCAAACTTTTTCAAACAAATTAAGAAGGCCCCTCAAAACACATATTCAATATTAAAACCCTTGTTCATCAGGACTCAAGCATTCCTGAAACTCAACTCCGACTATGCAGCACCAGCACCAACTGGTGCACAGGTTGCTAATCATTCACATCAACAATCTCTACCTTCACTGGTACCCATTTACTCCTGGGTGATGAGAAGCAATTATAGTTAAGTGTCTTGCTAAGGCCAGGAGTGTCAGAACTAGGATTTTAACCCACACTCTGATGACTCAGCCACCAGGGTTGCAATCAACTGGTACATGAACATTACTGGAACCATTTTCAAAATGTATATTACGCTATTAATTTGGACTGAAACACGATGTGCTTAAGATCAATTTGTCCGACCAATCATTTTGCAGTATATGAAGAATTATTCCTCCTGTTGGTCAATGTGTTGTCCGCATATAAAAGTAAACAATTATTACTACTATTTTTGAATGACATATTTTGTAAATAAGTACAAGTTCACATGATGAACACTTAACTATGAAAATCCTGTTTTAATTTTTGTTTTGTTTGAGTCAAATTATTCATTTTTGTCAATAAAAAATATAAAGATTGCTTACATACGCTAATACCTCCTCCATACCATTCATGGTAGTTCTCAAACACAACCTTCGACCTCAATACTTTTTCGTATTCCACAAGTGCATGCAAGATAACTATTAGTGTTGAAATCTATTACTATCAAGAACAGAATTGAACATATCAAGTCAAGGAAATCATTTGGAAAACCAGTTTTTTATCACCTGTGGGCGTGGTCAGTCTAGTGTGAGTCAGCGTGGAGTTTCCTTAGACTAAGAATAGTTCAATTTTACATTGTAATCATACAAGAGAGAAACCCCTGTTAACTTGTACACCACACACACAAATAAATGTACCAACAATAATTTTACTAAACCTGTTTTATCAAATATTTCTATGCTCCAAACTGAACGCATTACACTCCTATGAAAGCATAAATCTTACGTGAACAGCGGCCTGAATTGCCATTCCTCCAGTAGCCTATAGGACAGTTACACTCGAAGGAGCCAGGACCATTGAAGCAGGACAGTCCCTGATTTGTACATGCCAGACTGTTCTCAGCTATAGCACACTCATCAACATCTGTAGTAAAAACAAAAGGAATAACAAATTAATTGATGTAATCTTTGCATCGGGATCAATCTATTGAGCACTGCAGTATCCACCACAATGACACTCATAGTGATAGAACAGTGTCATGGCAGTGTTGTAGGACCCCAAGACACAGACTCAAGTCCGACACAAGTCATGATTTTGATGACGTTCACAAAAGACTTGTTAGATCATGTTAGCTTTAATTGTTTATCCTATTCCGTCCACTGTCTGTCTTGTACGATCTATTGTAAGTTAATTTCTGTTAAGAAGTCCAGTATCTTGTTTTATAAAGGCATTTTTATACGAAGGTTGGTCTTTTGAATATGCCTCCATATTTGCATATGCCTTTTGTCGAGGCCGTTGTGGCTTGGACCGCTTTGTAGAGCAGCAGTGCGACTAGAACGGGAAACCACCCATGCGAGTCGAGTGGCGAAGCACGTAGAGCCTTTTCCAACTTGATTTGTGTTGTTTTTTTATTGAAATATTCACAAAGTATGAAATATCATTCATAACATTTATGCAAAAAAGTGCTGAACGATTGGCCATTTTCGTAGTTTATTTTCGTAATTTGTTAATGTATGTTGACTCGTTTCTGATCATGCTCCTGATTAGTTTGGAATTTTGCTACCCTGTTAGGGAAGCAAAAGTCAAGATATAAAAAGTTTGAAAAAGGCCCTCATGGCTTCGCCACTCCTGGATCACAGCTGTACAAAGCTGTCCATACCAAGCAGGCCTTGACATAAGGCTATGTTTGCCTCTGCTTCGTTGTGTCTCATAATAATCATTATATATTCTTGTAGTTCTTTATACAATTGACCTTCTCTGTAATTACTTGTTTTGTAAAATGTGTACAACGAAAAAAATGTTAAGTTGAATTGACTTGAACTCAGTCTCAACTAACATGACTTGAACTTGACACTGAGGAGTAATGACTCATGGCTTGATCTTGATCCAAGTGACTCAAGACTAGGAATTGGACTCGACCAAAATGACTCCCCAAGGCTCAGACTTACACTCCTTCTCACTGACTTGGCTTCAACTCTGGTTATCTTACCAGTTTATTCCTTAAACCATCTTAAGTCAAAGGGAAATAGGCAGCCTATTATGCAAGTATCTAGCACATCAAGCTTAATAGATCACAGGAAATAATCACAGCCCTAAACAGCATCAGGTTAGTCCTGATTTGCAAATACTAAAAACAAAACTGTGTTGGTCCATTCTGTAGTTCTTTTTGCTTGCTTTTTTGTTTAGTCTTTGTCAAATTACTTTATTCTCGCCCTTTAAAACATTTGTCCTATTCACGACACAAACTGTGATTTTGCTCAATAAATAATGTAAACAATAATAAAATCTCAATAAAGAAAGTCTAATTTTGTCCTCAGAATTCATTTTAATCTGTAAAAGATGTTGGGTATATAAGTTTGTTGGGTTAGCCAGCTTTTTGTAGTGAGTAGCAGTAACATCCCTGAGCATGCAGCCAGTGTCGGTGCATATGACGTATCGACTTGCAACGGTAAAGATAAAAGGGTAGAGGTTAAAAGGTAGACTGATATAGTACCTGTACTGCAGTCAATGCCAGTATAAGCTTCTGTGCAGTCACATACATGGGATCCAGCTCTGCCAGGGCGACATGATCCTCCATTCATACATACATTGTTGTCTGTGCAACCACCAGGACCTGTAAAACAGCATCAACAAAAGTCAACATTACATCAGTTTTCTATTAGCAAAATCAAGAATTCAAACGACAGTATCGTCTTTGCTCTCATATCCACAATTATAAAATAAACACTTTAAAGGTAAAGTAAGTTTTTATTATATGGGACTTATATGATGTATCAATGTGTATTTGGTTTGCGGTAACACCATGTGTATATCTACTTGCTAGGTAGATTTTGTTCTTTGAGAACTTGTCTTGCTATTTATTCTACTGCCGCAAAGTAGATTATTCAGAATTCGGAAGACTTCTCAGTTCTGAAAAGAACTGTCCTGCTTATTAACTACTACCTGGGCAAACGGTAGGAAATCGGCCAGGACTACTACCTTTGCTTAGTAGATTGAGGGGACTCCTCGTTATTAACTACACTGCTGCAGAGTGAGTTCTTAATTGGTCTCAACGTTTCGATTGTCATCAATTTTTGGAGTATTTACCCATCTATGACCCTACCTTTAAGTTATTTGAATATTGACCGACCTCTTGAATATTCATACATAAATAATTTGAATATTGACCGACCTCTTGAATATTCATACACAAATAATTTGAGATTGTTCTTTGATTGAATGTACAGTCTAAAAGTCCATTACCTTAATTTGCATATCATCTGCATTTATGTATCTTTTCAATATGAGTTTTCTGGTCTAACTGCCTTTTTCATGTTTTCTTTTTTGTCTTTGTCATGTGTACAGAAACCTTTGGTTGGCAAAACTAATTAGTTGGCCAAAATAATTCTTGTCAAAACCATTTGGTTTCAATCCTACCGTAAAGCTATGTACGTAGGAACTCGTAAGTTTCTTATGTCTTATGTCTTAACTCAAGGTTTCCAAAAATGTTCCAATGTGAGCCAGACTTGCACAGCTTTTGTACCCATTCGAGATCCGAATTCATGAATGTGCTTACTGGGGAATTTTGTTCTTACCATCATTCTATGGGTTCTGAGCAGAGCCATCTAATTGATCGGCACTGCACTCGGTCATTAATGTTTACTCACCTACAGTGAATGTGTTTCCAAGAGCAACATTGCCAGAAGGAAATACATTGAGCTGAGCGAGGGCATCGAATGCCTGCTCAATGTCTGAAAATGATAGGCTTGAATCTTTCAACGTCAGTTCCATCTCCACAATGGCGTCGTTGCCCTGAAATCGATGTCTCACTGGAGTAATGGTTACGATTGAACCCGCTAGAGGATTACCCGGGGTACGCAACAGGTCCTCTAGCTATACAGAAACCAAAAACAAAGGGAAAATCAGGCATAATACTTGACCCATGGAAAAAAGTATAAACATTTTATTGAGTGCAAGGGCTGAGTTACATGTACACTTGGCATGGGCTTTAATAGACTTTCCAGGCTATTTAATAACAGTTTTGCTGATTTTTCTGAAGGCCCAAAACGGAAATCAGAGTTAAGTAGGAAGAATATCATGCCTGGGAAATACTATTGAGTCAGAGCAAAAAATGATCTGCTTTGTAAATTTTGGTTGGTTTATGCTTTGAGGTGAGTCAGTTCTTCAGAAAGTATGTACAGTATGTAGACAGTCACCCTTTATAATCCTTAGCATCTTAAGCAACCCATTGTCAAACCAAGAATGAGTGTCGATCTCATTGAAAGAACTACACTTAGAGGAGTGACATCACATTATGTTTCAGAATCCCACAGTACTGTCTATACCCTCAACTCTCTGGAACTAGTTACCACAGACCATAAGATCCTCACCAACAGTTGATGCTTTCAACTTAATCTCAACACCCATTTATTCTTGTGTGTTCACATTGCTGATGTTGTTCTTGTTTGTTTGTGAAGCACAATGATCATTTGGAATTGCGCTATATAAGATCTGTTATTATTATTATTATCTGTTTGTGCTCAAACAAATAAAACTAGTCAGTTCTTTGGTCAGCTCCATCTCCTTCCAACCCCTCTTCCATTGTTATTATTGTTATTATCGTTATTACTATATAATTCTGGGAATTAAACCAAGGATGCTTCATAAGTGAACTTAACCACTGTAGCTTGCAAGAATTTAAAAATTTGTTGTTATTCTATCATTATAATAGGGAAAATTGAATTCTGCATGGGGATGAAAAAACATGTCTTGGGAGTGAATCGAGCAATAAGCGTATGAATTCCCTGTTTCTCAATGAATTAAGGACTACAGTTTTGCACTTTCTTTGGCTGGCAGAAGGTCATATAGCTTTATGTTCCTCTGCCAAGCAGCCAATGATATTAGATTTACAACACAACCATCTGCCCACAGGATTCAGTTTAAACCCTACAAAATTCAAAATCCCTTCTTTCTGTCCGCCCCCCCCCCTCCTTCTTCAGATTGCATGCTTTTTCTGCCTCTTTCTTTTCATTTCTTTCCACTTAACAGCTTCTGTTACACCAGTATACTTGTGTCTGTGTGTTGTGTTGTCATTTACTAGCCTTGGAGAAAGACTCTGCTAGGGTTGAAACGTCAGGCCATTAACTATTTTTGTGCATTTATACCACAGGTCCTTTTGCCTGGTAGGCAGTTTGCAACAGATAATTATACTTTTTCAAGAATCAAAATCATCTTACGTCATCAGCAAGATTCTGCATTAATGCCGATACTCCAGACCCGGATGCTCCACGTATTGCGCTCATAACAACTGTAAGTTGATGCCTCATTGTGCCTGTTGTTATAAACAAAGTAGAAAAGCTAAAAAGTATTTTCAATCTGAGCAACCACTGATTATCGAAATCCTCCAGAGATATATTTCCGTGTAAAATACAGTCAAAGGTGACGTGTGAAGACCCCCAAAATTAACACAGCTTATTTCAATTGCAGCAATTGAAATAAGAAAATTATGAACATGAACTAAATTCTACTTCTCGTAAAGTTTACTCAAACATGACCCAAGTTTAACAAAATTTTACTGGGACACGAGTAATTCTGGTAAATAACACACACAAAAATGCCAGTATTGGAACCGTAATTGCCAGTTATCAATATCACCTTATGTATACAGCATACATAGGCCTGTGTGACGCTGTAAAAACAGCAGAGGTAATACGAGTCACACGATTTTAGAGGCGCATCACATTTGCGGTGAATCTGTTTTTTACATATATTTCATTTAGTTATAGTGGTTTTTTATTTTATGAATGTGTTTTTATACACACAATTGAAAGGTTATAACTTGCTCATTTCTAAAGTAAAATTTTTACAATTTCTAATACTGGCCACGTTTTTTTTTTTTTTTTTTTTTGCATTTTCAATCCCCTGGTGCACTTTTTATGCAAGAATTAGTGCAAAACAAATTTTTATTTTTACTATTATTATGTTCAGTTTTGCATACCTGTTATACAAACATCAACTGAGACCATAAATTGACAGGTTCCTGTTAGACCGGAAGTATCAACTCCTTCGTAGACAACTACCAAACCTTCTGGCGCTATCCGAGTATTTGGCTCGATATTAGTGGTTACATTGACTCCTCCTAAGTTGTCTGTTGCTTCTGGTGCAGTCCATCTCACCAGGGCCGTTTCAGATTGTGACCCCACACAAACAGTAAAGGCATCAGGGCAACCAGTAAACATAGGTGGCTCATCATCTGTGATTTTTCAACAACAACAAAAATCACAATAATTTTTTGCGATAGAGCAAGTTCGGTCAGAAAGCCTTGTCTCGCACCCCAAGCAATGAGGCGGTACCTGCCTCCATTTGGTTTGTGCCTACATTTGGGAATTGATTACTATAGTGCTTCGATAAACTGGTTTGCTCAAAGGTTTGAACTCGTCATACAACCAAGTAAATTGTTTTTTTTAAAGCTCATTTAAAATCACATTGCAATCAAATGGCTGAAATGAGTGACTAAAAGGGAACATAACAAATACAGCGTAAAAACCCCCAATAAAATCAATGAATGAATTGTTCAATGATTCAATAATTTCAGTGTAAATGAAATGATGAACAAATCATCACCAATGAAAAGAAGATGTTGCATTATAAAAGGGCAGTAGGAATCAAACTTTGGCCGTCAGAGTGCAGGGCTCGAATTTCACACTCTATCGCAGCCCAGAACCACTAGTTTTAGTGTCCAACAAGCTTGTGCTTTTCAACTGATAATAATACTTCACTCTGTAAACATATTGTGAACAAAAACAAATTCTTAAAAACAAATTTGGCTTCTGACTGGTACCCCCGAACAAAGATATTGACAAAATAAGGAGACCGCCAATCTTAGGGCTAGATGGCTCAGTTGGTAGAGAGATGGCTCAGTTGGTTGAGCGCCGGCACCTTAAGCCGGCAGTCGTTGGTTCAAATCCTGCTCTAGTCAAATTTTTTGAGTTTAACCCCCAAAAACAAATCCTGTTCAAAAGCACTCTAGTCAAATTTTCTTTGTTCCACCCCCAACAAACAATTTCTGGTCAAATGTTGACTTTGAGTCTGCAAAAATACCTTTCAATTCTATTGAGTAAATAGAGTATACTCATGAGGATAAATCTTGTCTTACAAGTCTAAGTGCTTGTTCAAATAAAAACAGTTAAAGGGTGTGTACAACATTGGTAATTGCCAAAGACCTGTATCCACACTTGATGTGACCCGACATATACATGAAATAACAAACCTGTGAAAGTTTAAGCTAAATCGATCTTCGGAGTCATGAAAACAGTGAAAAACACCCTTATGTGTTTTAACTTCTTTTCAAAAATCGGATTTTATCCTGCAGGATAAAAACTGTTATTTTACTCATTTCCTAAAAACTATGGCATTTAAAGCAAAACTATTTCAAGGGAAGTTTTCCACCATGACCATCTTTATACTGTGTAAGTTATGTGCAAACATTTATATTTTCATTCTTACCAATGTTGTACACACCCTTTAAATGCATGTTAAACTCTGTCAGGAAGTTTTTTCTCATTTTGATTCTGGTCTTGTGAAAACAATTCTGGTCCAGTTTTGAGCTACTGGTCCTGTGGATTCCCCCCCCCCCAAATTGTAGCCCTGGGGTGCTCTACCACAGACGACATGTCTCTGGAAGGACAAAGGTTGTGGGTTCATCCAAAGGATTTCCTCTTTCGGTACAAATACTGAGCACACAGTGCTTATCCACGCAGGGTGATGAAAAACTATGTCTTTCTTTATCCCTGATGTCATTCAAATTTTACATGTCATAATTTGCTCTAGCAATGCAAAGGTTGTGGGGCAAATCCCACCCGAGTGATTTGCCTGTGGATTTTTTCACAGAACTCGGGAAAGTATCGGGTTTACAGTGTTTAATACACATTGGTGTAAGGGTAAAAACCAAAAATATTTTCTATCATAATCTATCTATCATAATTTCTTCTTGGGAAAAAGCGGTGGTTCTGGAAAGCGGTGGTTCTTTGAATCCTTGCTTCTGATTGAATCACAGGGCACTTTATCAAAGTGATGACTGCAAAAATGTCCAGTAAATAAACTGAAAGATTCTTATACAGAGTTTTTATGGTAGGTGTCTAGATCAGCAGGGAATTTCATTGTTTTTGTAAATGTACAAAAGCTCAGAACTATGTCAACAATGGAAAGTGGTAAGTGTGCTGCCACCTACTGTCCTACAGTCTCAAACTGAAAGTGGTAAGTGTGCTGCCACCTACTGTCCTACAGTCTCAAACTGAAAGGTTTTGGATACCTACCAATAACTGTGAGACTAAAAGTGCAACTCTGATTCAGGGATGCCCCGTCTGTCACGGTGTACACAAACATGTAGGGAGTGGGCTGTGGAGCGAGGGTCAGCACCTGACCGCTGGTAACACTCGTCCCCATCAAAGAGATAGTTGAAGACATTATAACATCAGAGTTGTCTGAAGTGAGTACAGGCGCAGGTACGGTGAATGAAGCAGTTGCTAATGAGTCATCTGTTCCAATGGTTGTGTCTACGGGGCACGTAATCATAGGAAGCTCTCCATCTAAACAAAAGAATCAACCAGAAGATTTGTTGGATAAATTAAAGAACGGAGTTAACATTGTTGAAAGCACATATATCCCCAGGACTAATGCTTGGTTTTTGAAAGGGCGAGGGCACCAAGGCATTTTCTCCTTGGTAAAGGGCATCTCTATGAGGAAATTGTACATTTCTATTTGAACATTTCAAGGGGCACCAAGGCAATCGACCAGGGGCACCAAGGCAATCGACCAGGGGCAACGGAGGCACTTGTCTGCGTTGCCTCAGTGAAGTATCAGGCCTGTATCCCCTAGGGGAAATAATCATTTCTAACAATTTAATTCAATGAGCCACCTAGAGTTTGTCCACCTAGTGATGTCAAGGTCAAAGGAGAAATTAGTTGACGTTCATTGCACAATTTGCACTAAAAAACTTTCGATAAGAAAGAAAAAAGAAAAAACATTTTTAAGTGCTGTGTAAACAAGCAAGTGTAATTGTTACTTAAACATCCGCAGACGTTTCAAACTAAATAAGCTTCATTTCCAAAAAACTAAATCAAACTTCCAAAAAACAAATTTCATTAGTAAGATTCTTTCCCAATGATGTAATGTGAATCATGGCCTCTCTGGTGTGGTGGCAATTTGTACAGACCCTTCAAGCCTCGCACCTATTCAAACATTTTTGAAGCCACTTTGGTCCCACGCACCATTGCAAGAAGACAAGAAGAAAACATGCTTCAATACACTTTAACAAGTCCCACTGTTGGAATACCCGCACAGTCTATAGACCTTATGCATTGACGTCACCAAGCCGCCATCTTAGAGGTCAACTGATGATGAAACAATGGAAACGCGCTGATTTGTACGCGCGGCTCACAGGACTGGCCAATGAACATCTTCCTTTTGACCTCTAGGCGAGGGCGCCCTACTCAAATGACGTCATATGCATAAGGTCTATTGTAATGTCAATCCCTCTAAAAACATTTTGTTTCAGGATGGACATTTGCATGCGTAAAAGTACCAGGTATATCGGTAGGTAGGTCAAGTTTGCTTGAGACGTTTTTGTATTTCCGTGACAAAAATTGTCAAACCTTATTTCATTTTAAATAGCATTTGAAAATAGACTATGCACAATGTACCACAACTGTTTGTGATAAAGTAAATAAGTCTTGCAGAAACAAATCGACAAGCTTTTATTCTCGCTACAAATCTTCAGTATCCAATTCTTTATATAATCATTTTGTATAAAAAGGCAAACTTGAGGGAAAAACTATCACAAAAAGTACTTGCATGGTTTTTACGTTTTGGGGCTTACCTACAACAGTCAGCATGAAGGTACATGTCCCCATGTTTTTATACGGGTCAGTAGCCTCACAGTCAATGGTATTCATTCCAATCCCTACCATGTCACCACTACCTGCTCTTTGGGTGCACATAGCTGTTAAACTAGCCCCTGAGTTATCACTGACACTGGGAAGATTGAGGCTGAGGAGTGCATGGTTCTCACCGGCTGCAGTGGGAACCATACTATCTGCACATGCCAACACTGGCATCTCTCTATCTGTTAAATAATTGATGAATGGAGTATGATTAATCAGTAGAATGCTTCAAATTAGTGAGCACAAATATTGCAGGGCACCTAGCTATCACAGCATTATGGCTTACATGGTCTTTAGACCTTGACCTTCGGCCAAACACATATGGTATCACACAGTAATAACTAAAATGGCATTTTAATTGGATTTAGTAAGTCAGACTCTTGGGCATGAAGTCACAGCTGTGATTGGTCAATGCATTAAAAGGAGGCAGAGCTTAAATTGTCCTCATCCTCCAGAAAAATCAAATCTCACTACTGATTGGTCAACATTGGTAGAATTTTCCCCACATTGCAATCATAAGTTCATTTTACTTCCTACGTAATGAACACAATATGCAATTGTACATTCTAGTTGTATTATGTTTCATAGTTTTAAAAGTTTAATAGCACAGCAGTCAACGAAACTAACTCTAATTTCGCCCTTTTTTTTTAATGCAAGAATTTAACATTCTGAAATTCAAGAATTTAACATTCTGAAATTCATTCTATTTAAGTTGTTTTAAAATGTTGCTTTTTGTGCTCAACTTTAGACAAAATAAAAACACCTGAATAAAGTTGAGACCTCCACGTGAATTGAAATTCAAAAGTTACAAAGAAAAGCTATTTTTTCCAAAAACGTCTGAATTTGGACAAAAGTCTGAAATTTCTCTTTCTGATTCCACTCTCCTTAATTACCTTGAATTTCAACCATGAAAATACAGGTCTGAATGTTACTGCTTCCATCAGTGGCTGTATACTCTATGTAGTATACACCAATGCCCAAGGCTGAACCAGTTGACACATTTGATGATGGTGTAATGGACACATTGGAGTTGTCTGTTACAGTCGGTACCGTCCAGCTTGCAACGCCTGTTGCTTCGTTTACTGTCGTATTAACGGTTTGGTCAGCAGGACAGACAATCACTGGCTTTTCATGATCTTCAAATATAAAAAAAATCACTGCAATTTGTAGCATTGATGGAAGTATTAAAGAAATCGGACAAATTTCAATTTATTTTGCTCGGTAACTTTTACAACAGTGTTAACTGAATGGCATTTTGGCTGGTAACTGCAATTTGTTTGTGTCGACCAGCTTCATGATTGAATTGGGCAAAGAAGTGACGAGCAGACATTGCAGACGAGCTATTAACTGAGCCAAATTCAATCTTTGTCACTCAAAGAAAGTTGGTTTGAATTCTACCCAGTGATGCTTAAGCACAGTTAGTTGAAAAGATTTTGTGATGTCCTTGTAATGGGACATTCTTCGAGTATGAAGTTGAGCTGGTTTATTATTAAGTTGCATCCTAGACCACCATCTTGGAAAGAACAAGCAGTGAATTGTTGACAAACATATAATGATATTTCTAAAATAGCTCTTATTATACATTGTGTACTTAGATATCATTTACTTATAGAATCCTTGTACATTATGTCACAAGCTCCAAAAGCACCAGGGCTTAATTTCATAGAGCTGCTTAACGGCCGATTCTGTGCTTACGTACCAGTTTCTATTTCATAGCGCTGCTAACCGTAAGCACACAAAAAGGCATGCTAACCTTTCGGTGCTTACTGCACGAAAATGAATGACGTAACAATGCAAATCCATTGTGAATGCCCAAGGTGGCCACCTTATTTTCTTGCTAACCTGTGAAATATGCTTATGCTTAAGCAAATTTGTCTGCTACAGTTAGCACGAAAATTTTCTTACCGGTAAGCAGCTCTATGAAATTGGGCCATGGCCTCACTGAGGTCAAAGGAAGACACATTTTGTTTGACCTCATGAGCAATGACCGCATGTGAAGAGCAGTTTATTCAAATTTTCTCAACAATCCTCCATCCTTCTTAACTGATGAGTACTGGATGAAAACAGACTGGTGGGAGTCATGCTCCCTCTTACCTTCAACAGTCACATTGATGCTGCAACTTGCATTATTCCCAGAAGCATCACACACCTGGTATGTCACATGATGTGGAGACATAGCAAGATTGAAAGTCACAGTGTCACCCACACTGTATTGATCAGCACCAACAAAGATTTTAATTGCAGGAGGACCGTCATTATCTGAGACCTGTGTGAGGTTCTCCAGTACAACAGGGGCAGTATTCAGCGTAGCAGTGGTGTTGACAACTTGACTTTCTGGGCAGTCAAGTTTTGGATCTTCATCATCTGCAATTTGAAAAGAAAACATCACCTGCTGATCAAGTTCAGGTGGAATAGAGAAAAGAAGAGCAGTACACTGAATGGCTTTGTCCAAATTGGCGGCTAGAGCTACAGTTATTTGTTTGCGTTATCATGAGTTGAAGTATAGTACGTCCTTAGCAACACACTTAGCAACAGTCAGAGCCTTAGCCGTAGCTGCCAATTCAGATACAGCCAAACTAGATTCATCCATTAAGACTCATCCACCATAGCAACTATTTATCATTGGGACCCCTGTGGATACAGTGTAAGACAATTGTATCTTGTTCTTGACGTCATTTCCACATTTTTATAACATCCTGGAGTTATAAGATTCATTATAGGCTTCTGTGAACAGTTATAAGATTCATTATAGGCTTCTGTGAATAGTATATCCTTAGCACTAGAGAAAGTGGTTGAAGCTGAGCAGGATACCTTAATAGCTGCTTTTCTTTTCCAGGCAGACAAAAAGAATAGAAATTCAGTTTTTGTTTTTTTAATTTCTTACCCTTGATATTCATTGTACTGTCTGATTGAAACAAGTCAGTTTCTGTCTTTCAAAACTAAAAAGAAGAAACTGTGTATAAGACGCCTCCAGACCATTAAACCCCATGGTTTGAACATCCCAGAAGGAAATAACTTATAACCTTTTGTCTTTGCCTTCTCATTTTCCCCCACAGATATCCACATTTTTAGTCTGCATTATTTACTAATTATTTATTTACTTGTTCTCCCTCATCCAACCTTCCATTTTCTCCTTTGTGTTTCCAACTTCTTTTGGTCAAGCCAGCCCCTTCCATCCAATTTTTACCCCCTGCTTTTTCTGAATGCTTCTCTCTCTCTCTATTCATGCATTTCCACGTGACTGCTCTTGTTACACTTGTATGTGTGTTGTGTTGTCATTTTAGCCTTCGAGAAAGACTCTGCTAGGGTCAAAACGTCAGGCCACTAACTAATTTTTGCAAAAATAAAACTCATTTGTCTTCATTTTACCTATGACTTTAACATCGAACTGGCAGAATCCCTCATTCCCAAACTGGTCGTAAGCATTGCAGTCAACAACATACGTGCCGATGGGTAGAATCTGCCCTGAGGCTTGTATCTCACTCGTACAGTTTACGGTCACATTACCGCCAGAATTGTCCGTGGCGTTGGGTTCAAAGAATGTTATGAATGTTGAAGCTATCCCATTGTCAGTCCCCTTGATGAAATCTCTGCAGTCTGGGAACTGTGGCGGGTATTCATCTACGGGAAAAATTTAATTTAAAAGACCTAATTTCGAACAAACGGGTAGAAAAATGGCGATGCAATCTTTGTCAATTATCAACCATGTAGCAGCCATATTTAATACGGATTGGACAGAATTAATCCGTAAGAGTGACTTTGTTCCTGAAGTGGTGCCTTGTCTCTGCAACCGATTATCTATGGAATTTTTATCTTTTCAAGTTTGTTAGCTTCTGTGGTCCAAAATGATGTCTACATTTTTCTCTGCTTGGATGGCATAACTGGCATGCCACAAATTGACAAAATCCACATTTTACTTAATTTTGGACAGCCTACACTGGCCACAAACCCCCTCTCCCCAGAGTACGTTTTGTACAATTAAGTAGCAGGTAAACAACACCATAATGAGAAATACATTGTTACTTTGGCAGGTAACCTGTTTTTGCTAAGAGTGAAGCAATATTTGGTTCTTGTGAAGATGGTCGTAAACTATTTCACTCACCTACAATGGTTACAGTAAAGGAGCAGTTGTTACTATTCCCACTTGCATCAGTTGCAGTGTAGTTTACCATATGAACTCCGATAGGGAACATTGAGCCAGGTGGATAGTCCGAAACCGGTGTGATGTGAGCCAATGAATTGTCTGTGACAATGGGAATCTGCCAGAACACTTGACCGTCAGGTAGATTGTCAAGCGTGGTATTCCTTATGGATTCTGGACACGTTATTATAGGTTTCTCATTGTCTAGGACAAAACAAATAACAATTTATCAGAATTGGATTTGGAAACAAAAGGAAGATCATGGAAATGTTTTTCCAGTATGTTTTTGGGACACATTATGCTAGGTTTTTCATTGCACGAGACAACAATTTATCAGAATTGGTTTTGAAAAAAGGAAAATCCTAAAAACATTGTTTTTCCAGGATGTTTTCTGGACTCATTATGCTTGGTTTCTCATTGTAAGGGACAACAATTTATCAGAATTAGTTTTGAGAAAAAGGAAGATCCTGGAAATACTGTTTTTCCAGGAGAAGAAGAGGGTTCTTGCCTCCAAGCACAAAGGAGTGACATACTAACTCAACGAGAAAGCAGAAGCACTCATCCCAACCCCACCCCCACCCCCACCCCCACCCCCACCCCCACCCAAGATTTCTGGCAAAATATCATAAATGTGACCTTTAGGAAAAAACAAATGTAACATGGGGAAAAAAGGGTTTTATAGAGTTAAGACATTCCTTAATTTTAACTGCCACAAATTAGACAAGGATTTTAGCCAACTTTTCAAAACAGTTCAAATATTGCTGTAGCCCTATTCAGATTAAAACCGATCCTGTACTTTGTCATGAATAGACTCACCTTCAACGGTGATAAAAGCATCACAGGTAGCGTTATTCCCAGAGCTGTCCTGTACAATATACTGCAGCCTATGAGGAGTTGAAGACAGATTCAACCTCACTTCGTCGCCGACCTTATCTGTCCAATCGCCAATGTTAATGATGGTACTAAAATTCTGGGAGTTGTCCGAAACGGTAGCGGGAGGAAGTAGTGTGAAAGTGACATAATTCTTTGTAAATTCTGTGAACAGACTCTGGTTCCCTGGACAGGTAATTTTCGGGTCTTCATTATCTGGTTTTTAAAACAATAAAGAACAAAAACATTTAACAAGAATCTTGTTTAGAATTCATACAGTATGATAAGCCATCAGCTTAAAGATTGGATCCATCTTGGATAAACCATTAAAACACTATAGCATGGAGGGTTTTTTTTTACAAACAGAAAACCGGTAAGTAGCCCAAATGATTTTCTGCTTCGAAGGGTTTGTTTTAATAAGTAATTTGTTCTGTTGTTGAAGGACAATGTTAAGAGTAACGATATGATCTGTTGAAAGAGTGCATTTGTCATGGGAAGGTGATTTGTGGGAGCAAAGTCTGCATTTTATAGAACCAGAAATTCACTGGCCTTCAGAATATCGCAGTATAGTATAAATATCTGGGACATTCAAAAGGGAAAATATTGAAAAGGAAAAAACAAATTATTTTATTGAGTAAAGGGCTGAGCTTTGTTGGTGTTTATTATTACATTTTTGAGGCAATTGTGGATATTATTATTATTATTATTATTTTATTTGCCATAACAGTACAAAACAAAATACAAGACAATATACCCCGAGATATCGCAAGAGCTGCCAACATTAGCATCTTGCAATCAGGGAGATCTGGTACAACAATTAAGGAGATATCTAGAATTACATTCAAAATAATCATGGAGGTGTCCCCATTTGTTCACCAGAACATGGAAATATTTGTTTATTTTCTGGGAACTTTCTGCAGAATCAGGGAGAGTTGGCAGCTCTGCATCACTTAGCATCATCCATGGAAAAGTACAAAAAGTAACAATTCTCCAAACTGTTTAGTTGTGCAAAAGTCAGGAAACAGAGAGGGCAGCGGGGAGGGGGTGAGTTTGTAATTTGAATCTGTGGCTTCTTAAAAAACAGCATGTATAATGAACAGCATGTACAGCATGTATAATGAACAATGAAAGTAAATGTTACTAAATAATGCAGGCCCCAAAACATTGGTTTCAAGGAGATAGGATCATTGTGTGGTTTCAAGGAGATAGGATCATTGTGTGGTTTCAAGGAGATAGGATCATTGTGTGGTTTCAAGGAGATAGGATCATTGTGTGGTTTCAAGGAGATAGGATCATTGTGTGGTTCGCAAGGAAGTGTTGTTGGGAATGGACATTTTTATATATTTTATTTACTTATTATTTTTTTTTTTGGGGGGGGGGGATGATTCGATGAACCATTCATCTCAATCCCCAAAAACTCCATGGGATTTACGACAGTGATTCTAAAAAGCAGTAACTGTACAGTAACTGATGCCAGTATTCAGTGTGCAAACAAAAACAAAATTTTTTCTTCCACCCTCTATTTGGTTACACTTGTTTGATATGGATAAAAACCAAGATGGCCGCAGCATTATAAAAATCTACAGAAAGGGCTCTTTAGGGAGAGAAGGCCGATCCATTGAACTTTGCTCCTCAATTCTGACCAATCACAAACTCTGACATAATCACAAAATGTAAACGCGTTTCAGCCATTTGGAATGCTACATTGTGTTTTGAGTTTGTGTGAAGGGGACACTAAAATGAACGTTACAGAACAGCAGCCATGTTGGGTGGGGCTAATGGACAGGTCTATCATGACATTGTTTAACAAAATATAAAAACTGACCTTCTACAATCACTGTCCTATGACACATGGCAGTATTATCATAGATGTCTTTTGCAATACATGAAATATAATTGTATCCAATGGTGAATTGCAAATAGCCTTCGGTTAAACCCGGACAGTCTATGGTCACGTTCTCGCCAGAGTTATCCGTAGCATTAGGCTTGTAGACTTGTACAAATGCAAATGACTCGTTGAAATTGGTTGCTGTGGTGGTATTCTCGCAATCCGTGAATCGAGGTGGTTCCATATCTGTAATGACAAAAGAAAGACATGGATTAACACAGAAGAGTTATGGGAGATGTTTGAATGTTGGCAGAAATCCATTGCTCTTGAAAATGAGTGCAAGCTCAAAGCTGCATAATCCATAAACAATGCTGGCACCTAGTGTTTCTCAGTCTTGCGCAAATGTCATATCTCTACACAGCTATCCAAGAGAGACAAACAAACAATATGACACAGAGATATGATACTTTTACACAGAATTTTCCTGTGAGATTTGTTAAAACAGAATCAACGTACAAAGCTTTTGCATTGATGATACCATGATGATATTTATCACAATTTTGATTTGATCAAAATTTGGTAATATAATAATATAATTACCTTCAATAATGTCCTTGGGACATTATAAAATATAAATAGTACTACATTGTTAAAGTTTACATGAGCACAACAGGCAACATTTAGGCTCGATGATGAAGACTGTGCCCTAACATGCTGCACAATATAATATACCGTATACATTGACGACATCCAGCCCCCATCTTGGAGGTAAACCGATGATGAAACAATGGAAACAAACAGGTTTATAAGCGCGACGCACAGGATTGGCCAATGAACAACCTACTTTTGACCTCAAGGCGAGGGCACCCTACTCAAATGACGTCATGTGCCTAAGACAAGGGAGAGTAAAGTTAGCATGCAGGGAGACACACAGAACAGAAAGAGCAAATCTACTACAGTATGAGCTAGAAATACATCAGCGACACAAGTTACATTGACATTACAATAATGCCAATCTTTTACAAAAACAGTTTATTTTATTTTATGGGGTAGATGAAGTAGGACCATAAATAGTCAGACAATGTGACCATCTGTGATGAAGTCAGATATACCAGCAAGAACATTGGATAAAGAATCAATATTATCAGGTGAGATGGCTGTACAATAATTAAACAAGGAACATTGTAACACAATTGTAACACATACCCAATGTCAAGTAGAACGTTTTTTACATTGTTTTATTAAAAAACAAACATCAATTAGATACAATGATACAAAATAAAATACATTTTGAAATGAAAATATATGTATGTCACCTACTTCATTTAACATGTTTAAAGGTCAATTCTGTTATCCTAGAAAAACATAATTTCATCCTATAATAATGAGTTCTTATAGAGCCATTTTACAATAACAAATACATGCACTTTACATTAGTGTCCTGGTCATTTGGCCAATAACATTCCTTTGGTTCCTGCCATAATAAACCATACGCCCTTGGCCAGTCCAGAAAACTTTGGCGGATATACACATCATTGGATGTGAAATGGTTAGGTAAATTAATCTAAAGCCCCAATTCTTTGGTTTTCTTCTAAAAACTGAAGACCATCATGAAGCTATTTTGCTAATAATTATAACAAACTTGGGGCATCATAATTAATATGTAGGCCTAAATAGGCCATAATATAATGGTCTATTGTTTTCTGTCATGTCTATTTGGTGCATTAGATTATAGTTGGCCCGGGTTGACCTCGACTGTGCTCATCCGGGTCAGCTTCCGACAAGAGCTATTTGAACGCCTGCTTCCCCTAGCCTTTATACCAGTGCATCATGGGACAGCTGACCGGAACTACTTTCACTGTGTATATTACGTCTGAAACTCTTAATGGAATAATGAAAAGATCGTAAAAATATTATTCTCATGGTAAAACTGCAACATTAATTTTTGTACAATCTCAGGTTTAGGTCTTCTGAAAAAAAAAATACTCAGTGCTCTCACAGTCGCTGTTTTAAGGTGAAAATGTTTGTCAAAATTCCTGAGCCCCTGAATAACAACAAACTGGCAGCCACTGAGAAAGTTTTCTTCCCTTTCGTAGAAACAAATACTTTGGAACAAAGTACACCATGATAGTAATAATATATCATCGCATCGGTGCAATACGTCGTATACCTCATACTGATTTTGCAAAAAACATTATATCTCGAATTAAAAGGCTCCGTGCAAAAACCTCGCTGTGTGTGTATATCTGGACTATTTGAGGTGAGAAACAACGTTAACACAGCAATGACATTACACGCAAGTTTTAAAGTAGATTTCAAACTTGCGTGTAAGGTCATTGCTCATTACACGTAAGTTTTAAATTAAATTTCAAACTTACAGTGCTATTTTAAACGATTCGATAATTACAAGGTGCTGCAGCACAACCTGCGGTCAGATATATCAGCAACACAACAACTTTCTGAATGATAAATGTACTGTAATCTTTCACATACTTTACACAACATACATAATCTATGGCTTTACATCCTATCCCAAGGATGAAGTAATTATGGTAAAGTGTCTTCTTTAAGTGTCTTCTTTAAGGACACAAGTGTCATGACCAACAACCGAACCCACATTCTGACAACACCAGAACTTGAGTCCGGTGCACTAGACCGCTCGGCCAAGACACTCCAAGAACGGAAGCTTAATAAGGTGAGTAAGGATGCCTTACCTATGATTGTAACTGTGAAGTTGCACATCTCCATATTTCCACTTTTATCAGTAGCGTTGACATATACTGTAGTATCACCAATAGGAAATTCAGATCCAGATGACATACTTTCTAGAACAGTGACATCCTGCATGGAGTTGTCGATGGGCAGTATTGCTGACCAGTATACTGTACCGTTGGGTTGACCAGGCAGAGTATTGTTCGTCTGATTAGATGGGCATGTCAACTGCGGAGGCTCATTGTCTATCATAAAATAATAATATAAACTTAACTTAATGTTTGTAAATGACAGATGTTTAAAAGGATAGATATTAGATTTGTCAGTATAATTGGGATACCAGAGCAGTCTAGAATACAATTGTTTTAGCACAATTCCCTTCATTGTTCTGGATAAGATTTATTTGTGTTGACCAGGCAGAGTGTGGTTAGCCAGAGTGAGTGGGCATGTCAACTTTGGAGGTTCATTGTCTAGCAAGGTAAATCAAAGAGGCCATTAAAGTTGTTACCACAAGTGTACTTCATATATTGGACCAAGGAGATTTGACAACGCATGTAAATATTTACAATTGATTAGAATATAGCTGCATCATTTATCTGCTGACAAGAACTGCCAGCAAGTTAGCATACTATTACTATCGTAATTTTCTTACGGTTCTTATTATGTATTTGACAGTTTCACTCACACACCCACATTCTCAACAATGCACCCCTGTGGAGCATTCTTTTGTTCTCACAAACTTCAAAAACGTTAACTTAAAAAAGAAAACAAACACATAGAATGTAAAACATAAATGGCCGTGAAAAGGTAATACAAATCACAAATCAACTGCCCAGAGTATCACAAAAACATCAAGAACAAAAACGACAATCAGCAAAGAAATCCCAAACAAATAAAAAAAGACGGTGAACAACAGATGAAGACAATCAAGATTTGCCAGGACTGATGACAAAAGTGCCTGCACTGTCACCATAAGGGCCCAATTTCATGGCTCTGCTTACTGCCAAATTTTATGCTTGCTATCACTATTCTCCGCTTAATGTGCAAGCGCCAAATTTCTGCACTAACGATGCCTAGTAATACGGAGTACACACACATACTTGATGTAAGCGCGGAATTCCCTGCTTCCGTAATCGCCGATTCTTTGCTTACGGTAAAGCAGAGCCATGAAATTGGGCCCAGGTGTGTCTGTCCAACCTGGATATGAAAAGAGGAATCAAGGCAGAAAACAAGAAGACTGTCCAGACAAAAAAAAACCATGGAAACAAGAAAGACAAGATTAGCAATGATGAAATAAAGACTGTGCTATAAGGTCCGCACTCTGTACTCAAAACAGGAAACATCAGCCTACGGGCTTTTAGAAATTGGCCCTTGCTAAAAAGTGTAAAAGCCACCCATTTTGTCTGTACATCCTGGTCCTTATTTTGATGAGCTACTTTGCAATACACAAATGCGTTTTCAGAGCACTAGGAATCTGTCTCATTCTGCGTGATCCATCATCTATTTCAATCGTTCCATGGAATGCAGGCATTTTCATTGCTTATGGAAGATTGATCATTGTAGTTTCAGTTCTAAATTGTATGCACAATGCATTACAGACGCAAGGAACCCTGGCCTCAGCAGGGTACCAGTCAGAAACAGTATACAGCACATGTGGTATTTTGGTTTAGCTCTGCAAGTAACTGTTGTTGTTTCAAACTTGAACTATAGTGTTGCCTGAGGCACAACAGCTGTGGTCAGATGCAATAGGGGAACATAGTAGGCTACTTCATGAGGCTACTGAGCGCCTATTGCATATAAACATTGACTGGTTACGCTAATAATTGCCTTGTGTTTTGTAGTCGTTTTGGTACATACAACCTTAGTAAAAGCTTGAAATTTGCATATCCGGGCTTTAATTCTTACAGACTCCATCAACTGCATAATGCAAAGTCACATACTCATTCATTTATTAATTCTGGTTGTGAAGCCAAGGACTCTCAGAAAAGCAAACTTAACAGCTATACTAGCCAAGAACCTCATGCAGAGAATACAAAGAAGGAAGTTTCAGTTTTAGATGTGAGTGGAAAACCCAAGAGAATGATTCCAGGGAAAACACATGCAATCAGGTAGAGACTTAAAACCCACTCCACATCGTGCCACCGGTGGAATTCGAACCGGGTCCCATATAAAGAAGGCGAGGAAAGATAACAATACGCCAATCCAACTGCCCCAAATGCACATACGGAAGTATCAACACAAATTCAAATTTTTGCACATGCCTCAAACACATCAGCACCTCGGAGGATTCACAAAACTTGTGCATCTCAAGTTAAGAGTGTGCACTCTAGTTCATGTATAAAGCTCAATAAGTTAAATACATACCTTCAACATAAAGGTAAACATCACAGGTATCACTGAGCCCTGCCTCATCTGTAACATTGTAGTGAAGCCTATGAGGTGACGATGTCAAATTAAAATTGAAAGTATCGTTGACGAAGTAAACACTGTCTTCTCCGATATCTACAGTGATGTTGAATACCCCAGAGTTATCAAATGCATCTTCAGATTCGGGAAGTATGACAGAGGCGTAGTGCTTTCTGAATTCAGTCTCCCTGGTAAAGTTTGCAGGGCAAGTAATGTTAGGTTCCTCTTTATCTGTGGATTTACAAATAAAAAACTCATTCAATTCCTCCAGATGTTCATAATCTAATAAGGTTTGCGGTAACATCTCTCTTTGAGTTGTGGTGGTTCTGAAAAGAACCGGTGATGTCACAACTCAACATTTCGATCAGTATACTCTGATCATCTTCTAAGGGTGGACACTAAATACCAGTTCCTGAGTCCCTCAAAAACATTTTGATGATTTGATTAACTTTTAAAGAGTTGAGGCAGTAGAGATCCTAACATAAACTCATATCAGTTGATTTGAAAGATTGATGCAGTTAGAATCCTACATCAACTCATATCAGTTGATTTGAAAGATTGATGCAGTTAGAATCGTAAATAAACTCATATCAGTTGATTTGAAAGATTGAGGCAGTTAGAATCCTACATCAACTCATATCAGTTGATTTTGGAGGATTGAGGCAGTAGGAATCCAACAAAAACTCATATTGGTTGATTTTGGAGGATTGAGGCAGTAAGGATCCTATAAGGTGGTTAAGATCCAACAAACTTTCCAATTTTCAGGTATTTGGTGGTTAACCTATGAGTAATTATGTGATTCACTGCACAAATCTCATAATTATCTTAGAAACCCATGGTGAAACTCATTCCCCTAAGGTTCTACATTACCTTCAATTGTGATGCTGAAAGTGCACGATACGTTCACCTGCATAGAAGGGTCGGTAGCATTGCATTCGATAAGATGTACACCGATACCTAACAAACTGCCCAAGTGATTGAAGGGTTCAGTCTCCCCTTGAGCGAAGCATTCCACGGTAACAGAGTGGCCGGAGTTGTCAGTGGCATTTGGAAGAAAGAAAGACACACTGGCATCAGATTGACCGAGGGAAGTACACTCCGTGATTGGGGCGGGACAGTCCATATAGATTGGCGCCTCAAGATCTGCATGTAGGAAAAAAAAGGAAAATTATTTATTATATTTATTAACTATGATTTTGAAGCCAATGGTTCTCAGAAAAGTGAACTTAATCACTATACTAGCCAAGAACCCCATGGAGAGAAGACAACAGAGGAAGTTTCAGTTTTGAAAGGAAATTCACAGAGAATTATGCCAGGGAAAACCCATGCAATCAGGTAGGGACTGAATCCCCAATCCACATAGTGCCTCCAGCGGGATTCAAACTGGGGTCCTGGAGGTGGAAGGCGAGGCAAGATCGATACCACTATGCCAGCCCAACCTCCCAAGTCATTAAGTTAACCGGCTCAGTAAATTGGATTCAAAGGTACATTATAACTTATCATCTGTTTTTGAAGTTGGTTTTTTGGGTGGGGGTTAAGATTTCATGTCCTTCTAACCATCCAATCCCGAAATAAATGGCCTCGTTTTAGAGAAAACAACACAAAATGGTTCATTTTCAAGGCTTTTTATCATCACCATCTGGGGGTCACAACCCCGATTTCACAGACAGTCATATGTATGTTTATCTTGATTTCAGCAATCCAAATAAGCATGGGTCATTTGGGTGGTCTTTAGATGCCATTTTCCTGACTTGCACAGGATTTCAGAGATGGTATTTCTATGGAGGATTTGTGCTATTAAAAAACATTATTATAGTTTATTATTTGATATTACAATTTTTGTAATCATCAGTGGGCTTTCAGATTGCTCTAATCAATTTGTTTTTCCCCTGATATTTAACAATCCTGTACTTTTTCTGTAACTACATGAACATTAAAATCGTCTTTCAACTTACCTGAAACAGTGATTGAGAATGTGCAAGAGCTATTGACCAGGCCTGCAGTATCTGTAGCGTTACACTGGACTAAAGTGAGACCGATACCCACAGTATAATTCTCAGGATTCAGGACAACTGAAGTTCCCATCTCAAAGCATTCAACTGTCACTATACCAGAGTTGTCCGTGGCATTGGGAAGGTCAAAACTAATCTCTGCAGTTGCTAGACCAAGAGATGTACCCATATGTATATTATTGGTGCAGTCCTCAAATATAGGGTGCTCCATATCTGTAAGAGATTACAACAAAAAGAAATGCACGTATATGTTTTAGTGCCATGAGTAATGTATGCTAGAATGTGCACTTTATAAATCCATAAATTATATTATAAACATGTTAACATTCCAAAGTCCTCCAAAATCTGTCTCATAATTTTGTCTCAATTTTGGGGGTAGATTAAAAAGTTCTTCCCTTGGTATCTTAAAGTGCTTACTATGTTTCAGACAGATATGCCAAGTTCTTGAGTTATGGGACCCATTTGTTTAGCAACATGTAACGGTTCACAAGGTAACAAGTGCAATATGCAGCCAACCATGCCAGGCACACCGAGGCAAACCCCTCTTCTTGATGATCAGTGCACTGGGTTCTTCTCTGTGCATCAAACAACACACAGGAAATACGGCTTTACCTCCCATCCGAAGGATGGTTAAGTGTCTTGCTTGAGAACACAAATTAAGTGTCCAGACCGGCACTTGAACCCACACTCTGCTGATCAGAAACACCAGAGCTTGAGTCCGATGCTCTAGACCGACATTAGTGGTTACGTTTGGATCACCAAGTTAAAATGCATTGCAGCATAGGCTACCCTTTGCAACAGCCTTAGAAACAGCCGTAGCTGCCATGGAGGATTCAGGAGGAACCCTACCTAAAGATATTTATCAACCTATAATATTCTCAAATTTGCTGAAAGGATCCTACTGATCATCAATTAATCAAGCATTAGCAGCAATCCAGCTTTCTGCTGACGATGAATTGAGTTCACTGTTTAAAGCGTCAAGACTCCACTCAATCTCAACTCTGATTGTTCTCAGAACCAACACTTCTTCCCAAACAGAATTGAATTCACATGGTTGTTATGCCTGTATTACTCCAGCCTATGGGCTTTTAGAAATTGCCCCTTGCTAAAAAGTGGAAAAGCCACCCATTTTGTTTGTACTTCAAGGTCCTTATTTTGATGAGCTACTTTGCAATACATAAATGTGCTTCATAGCACTAGGAATCTGTCTCATTCTGCGTGATCCATCATCTATTTCAATCGTTCCATGGAATGCAGGCATTTTCATTGCTTATGGAAGATTGATCATTGTATGGTTTTAATTCTTACATGTATGCACAATGCATTACAGACACAAGGAACCCTGGCCTCAGCAGGGTACCAGTCAAAAGCAGTATACAGCACATGGTATTTTGGTTTAGCTATATGCAATTAACTGTTGTAACGTTGTTTCAAACTTGAACTATAGTGTTGCCTGAGGCACAACAGCTGTGGTCAGATGCAATAGGGGAACATATGTAGTAGGCTACTTCATGAGGCTACTGAGCGCCTATTGCATATAAACATTGACTGGTTACGCTAATAATTGCCTTGTGTTTTGTAGCCGTTTTGGTACATACAACATTAGTAAAAGCTTGAAATTTGCATATCCGGGCTTTAATTCTTACAGACTCCATCAATGGAAGACACAATTCTGCATAATGCAAAGTCGCATACTCATTCATTTGTTAATACTGGTTCTGGTTATGAAGCCAAGGACTCTCAGAAAAGCAAACTTAACCGCTATACTAGCCAAGAACCTCATGCAGAGAATACAAAGAAGGAAGTTTCAGTTTTAGATGTGAGAGGAAAACCCAAGAGAATGATTCCAGGGAAAACACATGCAATCAGGTAGAGACTTAAAACCCACTCCACATCGTGCCACCGGTGGAATTCGAACCGGGTCCCAGAGAAGGAAGGCGAGGAAAGATAACAATACACCAATCCAACTGCCCCAAATGCACATACGGAAGTATCATCACAAATTCAAATTTTTGCACATGCCTCAAACACATCAGCACCTCGGAGGATTCACAAAACTTGTGCATCTCAAGTTAAGAGTGTGCACTCTAGTTCATGTATAAAGCTCAATAAGTTAAATACATACCTTCAACATAAAGGTAAACATCACAGGTATTACTGAGCCCTGCCTCATCTGTAACGATGTAGTGAAGCCTATGAGGTGACGATGTCAAATTAAAATTTAAAGTATCGTTGACGAAGTAAACACTGTCTTCTCCGATATCTACAGTGATGTTGAATACCCCAGAGTTATCAAATGCATCTTCAGATTCGGGAAGTATGACAGAGGCGTAGTGCTTTCTGAATTCAGTCTCCCTGGTAAAGTTTGCAGGGCAAGTAATGTTAGGTTCCTCTTTATCTGTGGATTTACAAATAAAAAACTCATTCAATTCCTCCAGATGTTCATAATCTAATAAGGTTTGCGGTAACATCTCTCTTTGAGTTGTGGTGGTTCTGAAAAGAACCGGTGATGTCACAACTCAACATTTCGATCAGTATACTCTGATCATCTTCTAAGGGTGGACACTAAATACCAGTTCCTGAGTCCCTCAAAAACATTTTGATGATTTGATTAACTTTTAAAGAGTTGAGGCAGTAGAGATCCTAACATAAACTCATATCAGTTGATTTGAAAGATTGATGCAGTTAGAATCGTAAATAAACTCATATCACTTGATTTGAAAGATTGATGCAGTTAGAATCCTACATCAACTCATATCAGTTGATTTGAAAGATTGATGCAGTTAGAATCCTACATCAACTCATATCAGTTGATTTGAAAGATTGAGGCAGTTAGAATCCTACATCAACTCATATCAGTTGATTTTGGAGGATTGAGGCAGTATAGGAATCCAACAAAAACTCATATTGGTTGATTTTGGAGGATTGAGGCAGTAAGGATCCTATAAGGTGGTTAAGATCCAACAAACTTTCCAATTTTCAGGTATTTGGTGGTTAACCTATGAGTAATTATGTGATTCACTGCACAAATCTCATAATTATCTTAGAAACCCATGGTGAAACTCATTCCCCTAAGGTTCTACATTACCTTCAATTGTGATGCTGAAAGTGCACGATACGTTCACCTGCATAGAAGGGTCGGTAGCATTGCATTCGATAAGATGTACACCGATACCTAACAAACTGCCCAAGTGATTGAAGGGTTCAGTCTCCCCTTGAGCGAAGCATTCCACGGTAACAGAGTGGCCGGAGTTGTCAGTGGCATTTGGAAGAAAGAAAGACACACTGGCATCAGATTGACCGAGGGAAGTACACTCCGTGATTGGGGCGGGACAGTCCATATAGATTGGCGCCTCAAGATCTGCATGTAGGAAAAAAAAGGAAAATTATTTATTATATTTATTAACTATGATTTTGAAGCCAATGGTTCTCAGAAAAGTGAACTTAATCACTATACTAGCCAAGAACCCCATGGAGAGAAGACAACAGAGGAAGTTTCAGTTTTGAAAGGAAATTCACAGAGAATTATGCCAGGGAAAACCCATGCAATCAGGTAGGGACTGAAACCCCAATCCACATAGTGCCTCCAGCGGGATTCAAACTGGGGTCCTGGAGGTGGAAGGCGAGGCAAGATCGATACCACTATGCCAGCCCAACCTCCCAAGTCATTAAGTTAACCGGCTCAGTAAATTGGATTCAAAGGTACATTATAACTTATCATCTGTTTTTGAAGTTGGTTTTTTGGGGGGGGTTAAGATTTCATGTCCTTCTAACCATCCAATCCCGAAATAAATGGCCTCGTTTTAGAGAAAACAACACAAAATGGTTCATTTTCAAGGCTTTTTATCATCACCATCTGGGGGTCACAACCCCGATTTCACAGACAGTCATATGTATGTTTATCTTGATTTCAGCAATCCAAATAAGCATGGGTCATTTGGGTGGTCTTTAGATGCCATTTTCCTGACTTGCACAGGATTTCAGAGATGGTATTTCTATGGAGGATTTGTGCTATTAAAAAACATTATTATAGTTTATTATTTGATATTACAATTTTTGTAATCATCAGTGGGCTTTCAGATTGCTCTAATCAATTTGTTTTTCCCCTGATATTTAACAATCCTGTACTTTTTCTGTAACTACATGAACATTAAAATCGTCTTTCAACTTACCTGAAACAGTGATTGAGAATGTGCAAGAGCTATTGACCAGGCCTGCAGTATCTGTAGCGTTACACTGGACTAAAGTGAGACCGATACCCACAGTATAATTCTCAGGATTCAGGACAACTGAAGTTCCCATCTCAAAGCATTCAACTGTCACTGTATCACCAGAGTTGTCCGTGGCATTGGGAAGGTCAAAACTAATATCTGCAGTTGCTAGACCAAGAGATGTACCCATATGTATATTATTGGTGCAGTCCTCAAATATAGGGTGCTCCATATCTGTAAGAGATTACAACAAAAAGAAATACACGTATATGTTTTAGTGCCATGAGCAATGTATGCTAGAATGTGCACTTTATAAATCCATAAATTATATTATAAACATGTTAACATTCCAAAGTCCTCCAAAATCTGTCTCATAATTTTGTCTCACTTTTGGGGGTAAATTAAAAAATCAATCAGAAAAATAATAAGTTCTTCCCTTGGTATCTTAAAGTGCTTACTATGTTTCAGACAGGTATGCTAAGTTCTTGAGTTTCAGACAGGTATGCTAAGTTCTTGAGTTATGGGTTCTTCTGCGCACATCACACACAACACACAGGACCTACGGCTTTACCTCCCATCCGAAGGATGAACCAATAATGGTTAAGTGTCTTGCTTCAGGACGCAAGAGTCACGACGGGGACTTGAACCCACACTCTGCTGATCAGAAACACCAGAGCTTGAGTCCGGTGCTCTAGACCGACATTATAGTGGTTACGGCTGGATCACCACGTTAAAATGCATTGCAGCATAGGCTACCCTTAGAAACAGCCGCAGCCAAAAATGATGACAAAAATGATTTGACGCATCGGGTGTTTGGTGAAAGGTTTTTAACAAATAACAAATTACTTTTCCTACTTATACAGTTTTATTTCAAACTAGCAAAAGTGTCGTACACATTTAATGATTCCTCTGTCATGTATGATTAGTGAAATGGAATTCTTTTTAAGTTACCTACCTATCACTGTTATATTGAAATCACATGTTGCATTGTTGGTGGAGTTGTCTGTAGCCATGTACTGCACAACAAACGGCGACATTGAAAGGTTGAACCGAACATTATCTTCAACGTTAAACATCATTCCGTCAAAAACGACAGCAATGATCGGAATAAATCCGGAGTTATCCTCAGATGATTCTGGCATTGGTAATGCAATTGTTGCATAATTCTTGCCGTGATCCGTATATTTAGTCAGATTACCAGGACAGGTAATATTAGGTGGTTCCATATCTGTACAAAAGTATAAAAGTACCATCAGCATTTATTTATAGATCCCCTTGCTATGGTCTGCCATCTTGGAAGTCAAGTTACATGTATAGATATGGTGTGTGTCTCACCAGTAAGTGATGTGAACAATGCGAGCAGTGGTGTGCATTTTCTTTGGCAGTGGTTATCAGTGCTGTGGTGGAGTCCCTGTTATCCGTGTCCTAGTCCCTCATGTATATATGTAAATTAAGTTCTGTTGGTATGTCATTGCGTGCCACGCATGCGTATCTGCTGCACCCCTAAAGCTTTTGTTGTTTCCAGCTTCAAATGTCCAAAACATTTCATTGCCTTTCATTGTTAAAAAGTATTTCAGACAACCATCACGGTTTCAATCCATATTTTGATTGCCCAGTTTTGTTTTCCTAGTTGAGGTTTTCCTCCTGCATCAATTAACATATCTTTAGCGCTGAAACTAGGGTAAAATTTTAGGGGGAGGGGGCACAATGGGGTGCACTTCTGGCTCATCAAAAGTGTAGTTTCTGTTTGCATTTTTCCTAAACAGGCCTCTTTTCAATGCTCTCATTTACTACTTTTTGTTAGATAATCTACCATACAGGTAAAAAACAAATTTATTGTCTACGTGTAAATAGAAAGAAAGTTTTTAAAACACTGAAAATACAACATACAAGATCATAAAATGTAACTTTTTATTTGGTCAATCTTAAATCACAAAAGTCCAGATTTCTAATGGGGGGGGGGGGGGGGGGTGGGGGCAGCCCGCACATAAACCATTGTATCTCGGCTTGTACTTGTTTTGTGTACATCCGGACAATGTTTTGATAATTTCAAACTCTCATGTAACTTAGGTGCTATTTTAGGTTATATGACATTTCGGCTCTGACACGACAAAATCTGAAAACAAAAAATAGCTTTACAGAAAATGGCTGGTACTCTTACCTACGATAGTGATGTTGAAAAAACAAAGACTCCTCGGGCGTCTTGGGTCAGCCTGATCAGTTGCATAACATGTAGCAAGGTGTATTCCCTGCTGAAGCGTGGCTCCTTCAGGGTCTATTGTTGGGCAATTCACACTCACCACGTCACTACCAGAGTTGTCCATGGCAGCTGGTGGTGCATAGGTGATATATGCGTTGGGTAGACCAAGTGATGTGGGAAAGGTGAGATCCACACATCCAGTAAATACAGGATCCTCGTTATCTGTGAAAACAAAAGGCATCCAACAAGTTTAGTTCTATCATGTCATCTTTGCAAACTGATTTCCTTCAGAGATTTTTTCTTCTTCTTTGAAATAAACGATATCTAGCTTTTACAATTTACTTGATCCTAAGAAAATAAAGAAAACATTTTACAAGATATTTAACATATTAATGTAAGAGTTTATTACCACTAACTTCTTCAAACACAATAATAAAAATTAATAACAAAAATGAATGTAATTCCTACATTAAAAAAAAAAAATCGTACAAACACCCTCTCAAAAAATCTTTAACATTTTATTGATTTTTAAAACATTTACTTTACCCTACAACAACCAAACTGAATGAGAGCTTTTGTCACATGAGGCAAGTTTGGCAGGCAACTTAGAGGTCACCAACTACACTATACATGCAAAAGGAACCAGCAAAAAGAAGCAATTTGCTGATACTTGTAGTGGTATTGTATAACTATCCCAAAGAATAATTATTGAAACATTTGTTTTTCTTGAAACTTGTCTAAAATTTATTAGCTACCTGTGAATGCCTTGGGTGACATGACCTTAAAAATAACACAAAACTGAAATGTTGTTTTGGTAAAAAGAAAAATATATATATATGTTCACAAAGAAAACATTACAAAATGTCAATTCAGAAAAGGATCTTTCTTTTGATCTTTTTGATTGCCTGCTTTGGGCATTTTGGTACAAGCTGCTTGCAGTCGCTTGCAGCCGCTTTGGTCTCTCTTGGTCGGAATGTTTCATTTTCACTGAAGCACTCAATTTATTTCCCATGTTTGAACATTTAAAAGCACCAACCAATTAGAATTCACAAACTCAACCAATCATGTGAGCATTTCAACATGAGTGAACAATGCATATCCATCATGCGACTACAAAATTCATATTTAACACAAACACTTTATGGATTAAAATGCATGGCTTAATGTACTGAAATGACCACAGCAGCAGCCACATGGCTTGTACTGAAATGACCATAGCAGCCACATGGCTTGTCTGAAATGACCACAGTGGCAGCCAGCCACATGAATTGTTCTGAAAATGACCACAGCAGCAGCCACATGGCTTGTACTGAAATGACCAAGCACCCACATGGCTTGTACTGAAATGACCACAGCAGCCAGCAACATGGATTGTTCTGAAAATGACCACAGCAGCAGCCACATGGCACTGAAATGACCATAGCACCCACATGGCTTGTACTGAAATGCATGACCATAGCACCCACATGGCTTGTACTGAAATGACCACAGCAGCCAGCAACATGGATTGTTCTGAAAATGACCACAGCAGCAGCCACATGGCACTGAAATGACCATAGCACCCACATGGCTTGTACTGAAATGCATGACCATAGCAGCCACATGGCTTGTTCTGAAATGACCATAGCACCCACATGGCTTGTACTGAAAAACCCATAGCAGCCACAAAATTTGACTTGATTCTATCCAACCGAAAAGGTTATGTCGTATCATTATTTTTTCTCAAGTTTCTCATGTTTCCTAGGAATGGGATAGTGCAAAAAACAAGTACTGTGAGTGAACAGGATGCGTACAGAAGTGACAATAATTGAGAGAACATCTGATCACATACAACTGAAGTACCTGTAGAAGAGGCTTAATGAGGAGACAGTTAACAGAATAAAGTTCAAGAGATGCATGATGCCAGATCTCTGGTCCTACCAACAGATTAATGGTTTGCTGCTGAATCCTGTCAAGTAAGAGTTAAGTGACACACTGGCGCCGGCCCAGCTGTGACAGCAATATTCAATAACTGGGCATATGGTGGATTTGGAGCGATGGAGCATGGTACAAACAGCCAAGATGCCACAGTATTTTTAAGCTTTATCGGAGATGTATTCATCCCAGCTGAGGTTGGAAGTAATATCCTATCCAAGAAGGCAGATACTAGGAAGATCTAGTTCATGCCAGTGTTGTATGACTCGAGTCCAGGACTCGGACTCGAGTCCGTCTCGAGTCACAATTTCGGTGACTCAGACTTGACTCGAGTCACGTCTGCAAAAGACTCGGACTCGGACTCGGACTCGACTATCATGACTCGGACTTGTCCCCGAGGACTCACGACTCAAGTCACGTATTTTTTTTTACAAACAATACCTTTTTTAAATATTAAAAACAATTCCGACGATCCGATCGTCATTCCCGGAGTGCACATGTCATAGAGTTAACGTCTAGCACAATAAAAAAGTACTGTCGTATGGTGTTCGTGATTATTGTGCAGATGGCCATCTAAGTACAGCGCGTGTATGTTCGATTCGTATGTTCAGTACGCATCACTGGGATGCACGACACCAGCAGCATTATGCTGGTATTCTGTCAACGTTAACACCATAGCCACTGCTTGTGCTTGATGCCAGGGAAATGGCATGTCTGGTACCTGTAAAACACAGCCTGCATATTGCACTGTGATGGCTGTGTGTTGTTTGCACCAGTTTCTACACATGGTCGACACACAAACACGACGTCAAGTTTGGTCATGTATTGTTTTATTTTGGTTATACCAACTTTAACAAAAAACTTTAACAGAACTTTGTTTAAAATAAATGTGTTTTATTTTGTCATTTCCAATTCTTATTTTACGACATTTGGTTTGCAATAAAAAAAAACAAGTGACTCGTGACTCGGACTCGGACTCGGACCAAGTGACTCGTGACTCGGACCAAGTGACTCGGACTCGGACTCGACACAGGTGACTCGACTACAACACTGGTTCATGCAAACACAAGGTAGAGTTGGATTTCTAGAGAGCTAGAACAGGACAACACATACAGTATTTGTTTCTATTAGAGGAGACAAGCCAATCCTTACTCCAGGCAACAATAATTTTAAGGTCGTGGTCAAGAGTATTACTAACTTGAAAACGAGAAGTTGATGAAAGAATGTAGGTTATCTATGCACAAGTAATATAAAGATAAAGTAGGGCCCAGTATTGAAACCTGAGGAACCCCGAGTAACCCCCTCCCTTAATGCTGTAAGAGTGAGAGGATTGACCCTTGTGGACCATGGTAATGAGGCAATCAATGAGAAAGATTGTGATATTGCCAAGTACCAGAGATACAATAAGAGTCTAGTTTGTGGATGACTCCCTTGTGCCAAACTTGATTGAAAGCCTTGGAGTTGTCAAGGGCAACAACTGTAGCTTCACCAGGGCTGTCAAAAGGCCCTGTTTATATCCCCATTGATAAGAGCCAGAGCACCAACCATAGCTTGTGGAAGCCCAAGTTTCCTCCATTCGGCTGTCACATTCTAGTGGAAACAAATAACAGTTTATACTTTGTCAGGAATTTGTGTATAATCATATCACACTTATTTCAATTGCTGCAATCAAAAAAGCAATGGTGAACTGTCTTCAAATGCTACTTTCTTGACTTAGACAGTATTTAAGATGTAAATATTTCTGGAAAGGATTTGTACTGGTATGAACTCAATAATCAGTGAGGTTTATTTAATAGAATATTGCAAAGCAAAACAACGTAAACCAGGGTATCGGCCACAACAATGTAAGAGAAATGGCATTTTGGCTGGTAATCTGTTCCGGCTTAGAAATTATTTTCTTAGCTTAGCGTATTTGTTTCTGCTTCTGAAATCAGTCACAGGTGGGATTGGAAAAAAAATAAAGACACAAAACCCAACATGGTTAAAGACAACAACCGCATACCAAGCTCCTCAGCTCCCAATACTGTGCTCCCAAATCTCCCAACACCTGGCCCCTTTAGAAATAAAAGCAAAGGAAAGAGCCTACCCTAAATTGCAAACAAATGTGTGGATCAAATTAAAAGATTTATAAGCTAATCGAACACAAGTTAACCTATAATCTGCCAGTCTGGTCACAGCATGTACATTATTTAAATATTGTTAACAAAGACCTTTCAGCCACCTGTGTGGCCACCAACTATGTATTTATTAATAAGATATTAATAAACCCAAATAATAATTTTAAAAACCCGTTTCTGTCTAAGCCTAAGTAGCACTTATTGCTACCTAATAATAACCTTTCAGTTATTGACTGCCTTGTTAATAATTATATTGTTGGAAAAATAATTCTCTTTAATGTGCTGTAAATTTTGCAATTTTTCCATCTCATATCACTTGTTATGAAAGTATAAAGAAAGACAACCTTATTGTTCATATCTTTTGTAAGTTTAAATAAAGTTGTTTTGTACATAGCTCTGAAACCAACGTTAAAGGATCTTTATAATTTTATTTTTATTATTTTTACTTTTATGTTTTTCCTAGAGAAGGGCTTACAGCAAGTTCTACTGAAATTACTGCAGTTAGACAGATAGGGGTTATCCTGCAACGTAACTTTTCCAGAAAGTTAGAGATGCAGAGATTGCTATATATATGCATTTTCTCTTTCAAACTTGATGTGACTTAATGAGTTAATTTGATGGAGACAAACACTTTATACAGACTTTGATTCCAGCACACACAAACATGTAAAGTACATGCTATTAAACAATAGTCTATTCACATGTACATGTACCGCAAGATCTACAATGTATAACTATTTGCTTTGTAGGTTCTGTGAAAAATCTAAGCCTGTCAATAGATTTCCCCCCAAAATGTAGAACAAAAAGTGAACAAGGCTAAGAGTCACCAACTAATTATAATATGTAAGGTGTTGGTAAAAAACAGAAAGTAGTTCACATTACCTAACATTGCTGTGTCATCCTTTTCCGCAATCTTGAGTGTTCTTTTTACACTGCCCAGGTGCAGAAAACATTTGCCCCGCTATGAACTGCTTCCCAGGAAACACAGCTAACGTAAACTTTCTGTGGCACCTAATTTTTCCAAGGTGATGGACGTTAGCGCGACTTGCAGGTGGAATTAATCGATCAGTAAACTGCATTGTTTTTATGTGCTGTGCTCGTTTGCACTGTAACATCTGCAGTGACAATACATGTACCATTTGAAGAACAACTTTCACAGAGCGTAAAAAACAAAACATCGTTGTATCCTTCAAATATATTGTTGTATCCTTAAATTACATCGTTATATCCTTCAAAAGCCCAAAGTCTTTAAAATACGACCCTGCTGAGTAGCACTTATACACAAACTTGAAGCACAAAATGCTGGATGCATGCCTGTGCATGCTACACATTGAAATGTCAGGGTGGATATTTCCATCAGCCGTTTGGCTGTCAGCAAAAAAAATTCAGGCTGCTCCAAAGTTATTCAAGCCATAATAAACCATACGCCCTAGGCCAGTCCAGAAAACTTTGGCGGATATATACATCATTGGATGTGAAATGGTTAGGTAAATTAATCTAAAGCCCCAATTCTTTAGTTTTCTTCTAAAAACTGAAGACCATCATGAAGCTATTTTGCTAATATTCACAACAAACTTGGGGCATCATAATTAATATGTACATAGGCCATAATATAATGGTCAATTGTTTTCTGTCATGTCTATTTGGTGCATTAGATTATAGTTGGCCCGGGTTGACCTCGACTGTGCTCATCCGGGTCAGCTTCCGACAAGAGCTATTTGAATGCCTGCTTCCCCTAGCCTTCATACCAGTGCATCATGGGACAGCTGACCGGAACTACTTTCACTGTGTATATTACGTCTGAAACTCTTCATGGAATAATGAAAAGATTGTAAAATTATTATTCTCATAGTAAAACTGCAACATTAATTTTTTTACAATCTCAGGTTTAGGTCTTCTGAAAAAAAAAATACTCACAGTCGCTGTTTTAAGGTGAAAATGTTTGTCAAAATTCCTGAGCCCCTGAATAACAACAAACTGGCAGCCACTGAGAAAGTTTTCTTCCCTTTCTTAGAAACAAATACTTTGGAACAAAGTACACCATGATAGTAATAATATATCATCGCATCAGTGCAATACGTCGCATACCTCATGCTGATTTTGCAAAAAACGTTATATCTCGAATGAAAAGGCTCCGTGCAAAAACCTCGTTGTGTGTGTACATCTGGGCTATTTGAGATGAGAAACAACTTTAACACAGCAATGACATTACACGCAAGTTTGAAATTTAATTTCAAGCTTGCGTGTCTTGTCATTGCTGTTTCAAAAAATACAACGTTTTTGCACTGCCAAAACAGGATATAATATTTATATAGCGAATTATCTACGGCCATCACAAAGCACTCAGTATTTTACACCAAGTATACAGTGCTATTTTAAACAATGAGAGCGATTTGTTCTCTGGGCAATTACAAGTTGCTGCAGCACAACCTGCTGTCAGATATATCAGCAACGCAACAACTTTCTGAATGATCCAGTGTTATAGCTAGAGAATTTTTAGTGGTGGGTGTGACTTCACCAGGAATGAGAATAGGCGATGAAAAAAAATCAGAAAAAAAATCTAACGCTAAAAATGCATGTCCGGATTTTGGGCAATTTCCGGAATTTGTGCATGTCCGGGGAAGAGTAATTATTGAGACATGTAACATTGAGACATGTTTTTGTAAAATGTAATGTAAGAAATATTGATTATTGGGGTCTTTACCTGTGATATTAGTCAAGTGTTGCCCCCCTTGGACATTGATAATTGTTCTTCAAACACATTTTAGTATCTCCAAGATTATCCTGACAGTTTACAATATACAACAGCATTTTCGAAAAATAATGTGAGACGTCAACTCAAACGTCGACGAATCTCCTCACACACGTGTGTGTGTGACGCGCACACTCATTGCATTGTCTCGAAGTTTCTTCCAGGTAATAGTTCAATGTGTAGAAATATCTCCAGCCGTAAAACACATTAAACGTATCGAAGAACTAGCGCTTTTGCCTAAGAACGTGCGTAATGACGACTGGAACAAAAAGTCTACGATTCGCGGGCATCCACAAAACACTGTGCGTTGTTGTCAGTAGACTTTTCAATGTCTCCCACACATGTCCCTTTGCTGCAGCAGTAAACATACATGTATTACGGTCAAACCGTACCGCGAATGAAGCGGGGAATGAGAGAGGTCTATTGATCTAGCTGCTGCATACCCGTTGCACATGGAATAAATATACATCGGTAAATTCAATATGGCAGCTTCCATGAAACGTAACATTAGACAACAACACGCGGCAAAACGGAAAAATTATTAATTTTTTCTCAAATTGAAAACATGTTCCCTGTACAATTGCAATTTAAACAAGAATTAAGATGGAAATATGAATGTAAGTACTACTTTTCATCACAAATAGTTACGTTTACAGCAGTTTTTTGTGTGAAATTAGTGCCGGTCGGAAGCAGTGTTTTTTATCAGAAGTGGTGGGCGGAAATCCTTGGTGCCAGTCGGGCCCGCCCGGCGCCGACCACCGTAGCTAGAACGCCGACTGTAATCTTTCACATACTTTACACAACATACATAATCTATGGCTTTACATCCTATCCAAAGGATGAAGCAATTATGGTAAAGTGTCTTCTTTAAGGACACAAGTGTCATGACCAACAACCGAACCCACATTCTGACAACACCAGAACTTGACTGCGGTGCACTAGACCGCTCGGCCAAGACACTCCAAGAACGGAAGCTTAATAAGGTGAGTAAGGATGCCTTACCTATGATTGTAACTGTGAAGTTGCACATCTCCATATTTCCACTTTTATCAGTAGCGTTGACATATATGGTAGTATCACCAATAGGAAATTCAGATCCAGATGACATACTTTCTAGAACAGTGACATCCTGCATGGAGTTGTCGATGGGCAGTATCGCTGACCAGTATACTGTACCATTGGGTTGACCAGGCAGAGTATTGTTCGTTTGATTAGATGGGCATATCAACTGCGGAGACTCATTGTCTAACATAAAATAATAATATAAACTTAACATGTTTGTAAATGACAGATGTTTACAAGGATAGATGTTAGATTTGTCAGTATAATTGGGATACCAGAGCAGTCTAGAATACAATTGTTTTAGCACCATTCCCTTCTGTGAGCAACAGATGAAGACAATCAAGGTTTGCCAGGACAGACGACAAAAGTGCCTGCACTGTCACCATAAGGGCCCAATTTCATGGCTCTGCTTACTGCCAAATTTTTGCTTGCGATCGCTATTCTGCAAGCGCCGAATTTCCGCGCTAGCTGTGTAAGGAAAGAATGCCTATAGTAATGTGGAGTACGCACACCAACTTGACGTAAGTGCGGAATTCCCTGCTTCCGTAAGTGCTGATTCTTTGCTTACGTTAAAGCGAGCCTTGAAATTTGGCCAAGGTGTGTCAGTCCAACTTGGATATGAAAAGAGGAATCAAGGCAGTAAACAAGAAGACTGTCCAGACAAAAAAAACATGGAAACAAGAAAGACAAGAATAGCAATGATGAAATTAAGACTGTGCTAAGGTCCGCACTCTGTATTCAAAAAAGGAAACATCAGCCTACGGGCTTTAAAGAATTGCACCTTGCTAAAAAGTGGAAAAGCCACCCATTTTGTTTGTACTTCAAGGTCCTTATTTTGATGAGCTACTTTGCAAAACATAATTGCGTTTCATAGCGCTAGGAATCTGTCCCATTCTGGGTGATCCATCATCTATTTCAATCGTTCCATGGAATGCAGGCAATTTAATTGTTTATGGAAGATTGATCATTGCATGGTTTTAATTCTAAATTGTATGCACAATGCATTACAGACACAAGGAACCCTGGCTTCAGCAATGCAAGTAACTGTTGTTGTTTCAAACTTGAACTATAGTGTTGCCTGAGGCACAACAGCTGTGGTAAGATGCAATAGGGGAACATAGCAGGCTACTTCATGAGGCTACTGAGCGCCTATTGCATATAAACATTGACTGGTTACGCTAATAATTGCCTTGTGTTTTGTAGCCGTTTTGGTACATACAACATTAGTAAAAGCTTGAAATTTGCATATCCGGGCTTTAATTCTTACAGACTCCATCAATGGAAGACACAATTCTACATAATGCAAAGTCGCATACTCATTCATTTGTTAATACTGGTTCTGGTTATGAAGCCAAGGACTCTCAGAAAAGCAAACATACGCCAATCCAACTGCCCCAAATGCACGTACGGAAGTATCACCACAAATTCAAATTTTTGCACATGCCTCAAACACATCAGCACCTCGGAGGATTCACAAAACTTGTGCATCTCAAGTTAAAGTGTGCACTCTAGTTCATGTATAAAGCTCAATAAGTTAAATACATACCTTCAACATAAAGGTAAACATCACAGGTATCACTCAATCCTGCCCCATCTGTAATGATGTAGTGAAGCCTATGAGGTGACGATGTCAAATTAAAATTGTAAGTATCGTTGACGGAGTAAACACTGTCTTCGTCGATATCTACAGTGATGCTGAATACCCCAGAGTTATCAAATGCATCTTCAGATTCGGGAAGTATGACAGAGGCGTAGTGCTTTCTGAATTCAGTCTCCCTGGTAAAGTTTGCAGGGCACGTAATGTTAGGTTCCTCTTTATCTGTGGATTTACAAATAAAAAACTCATTCAATTTCTCCAGATGTTTATAATCTAATAAGGTTTGCGGTAACATCTCTCTTTGAGTTGTGGCGGTTCTGAAAAGAACCGGTGGCGTCACAACTCAACATTTCGATCAGTATACTCTGATCATCTTCTAAGGGTGGACACTAAATACCAGTTCCTGAGTCCCTCAAAAACATTTTGATGATTTGATTAACTTTTAAAGAGTTGAGGCAGTAGAGATCCTAACATAAACTCATATCAGTTGATTTGAAAGATTGATGCAGTTAGAATCGTAAATAAACTCATATCAGTTGATTTGAAAGATTGATGCAGTTAGAATCCTACATCAACTCATATCAGTTGATTTTGGAGGATTGAGGCAGTAGGAATCCAACAAAAACTCATATTGGTTGATTTTGGAGGATTGAGGCAGTAAGGATCCTATAAGGTGGTTAAGATCCAACAAACTTTCCAATTTTCAGGTATTTGGTGGTTAACCTATGAGTAATTATGTGATTCACTGCACAAATCTCATAATTATCTTAGAAACCCATGGTGACGAAACTCATTCCCCTAAGGTTCTACATTACCTTCAATTGTGATGCTGAAAGTGCACGATACGTTCACCTGCATAGAAGGGTCGGTAGCATTGCATTCGATAAGATGTACACCGATACCTAACAAACTGCTCGAGTGATTGAAGGGTTCAGTCTCCCCTTGAGCGAAGCATTCCACGGTAACAGAGTGGCCGGAGTTGTCAGTGGCATTTGGAAGAAAGAAAGACACACTGGCATCAGATTGACCGAGGGAAGTACACTCCGTGATTGGGGCGGGACAGTCCATATAGACTGGCGCCTCAAGATCTGCATGTAGGAAAAAAAAGGAAAATTATTTATTATATTTATTAACTATGATTTTGAAGCCAATGGTTCTCAGAAAAGTGAACTTAATCACTATACTAGCCAAGAACCCCATGGAGAGAAGACAACAGAGGAAGTTTCAGTTTTGAAAGGAAATTCACAGAGAATTATGCCAGCAAAAACCCATGCAATCAGGTAGGGACTGAAACCCCAATCCACATAGTGCCTCCAGCGGGATTCAAACTGGGGTCCTGGAGGTGGAAGGCGAGGCAAGATCGATACCACTATGCCAGCCCAACCTCCCAAGTCATTAAGTTAACCGGCTCAGTAAATTGCATTCAAAGGTACATTATAACTTATCATCTGTTTTTGAAGTTGGTTTTTTGGGGGGGGGTTAAGATTTCATGTCCTTCTAACCATCCAATCCCGAAATAAATGGCCTCGTTTTAGAGAAAACAACACAAAATGGTTCATTTTCAAGGCTTTTTATCATCACCATCTGGGGGTCACAACCCCGATTTCACAGACAGTCATATGTATGTTTATCTTGATTTCAGCAATCCAAATAAGCATGGGTCATTTGGGTGGTCTTTAGATGCCATTTTCCTGACTTGCACAGGATTTCAGAGATGGTATTTCTATGGAGGATTTGTGCTATTAAAAAAAATTATTATAGTTTATTATTTGATATTACAATTTTTGTAATCATCAGTGGGCTTTCAGATTGCTCTAATCAATTTGTTTTTCCCCTGATACTTAACAATCCTGTACTTTTTCTGTAACTACATGAACATTAAAATCGTCTTTCAACTTACCTGAAACAGTGATTGAGAATGTGCAAGAGCTATTGACCAGGCCTGCAGTATCTGTAGCGTTACACTGGACTAAAGTGAGACCGATACCCACAGTATAATTCTCAGGATTCAGGACAACTGAAGTTCCCATCTCAAAGCATTCAACTGTCACTGTATCACCAGAGTTGTCCGTGGCATTGGGAAGGTCAAAACTAATCTCTGCAGTTGCTAGACCAAGAGATGTACCCATATGTATATTATTGGTGCAGTCCTCAAATATAGGGTGCTCCATATCTGTAAGAGATTACAACAAAAAGAAATACACGTATATGTTTTAGTGCCATGAGCAATGTATGCTAGAATGTGCACTTTATAAATCCATAAATTATATTATAAACATGTTAACATTCCAAAGTCCTCCAAAATCTGTCTCATAATTTTGTCTCACTTTTGGGGGTAAATTAAAAAATCAATCAGAAAAATAATAAGTTCTTCCCTTGGTATCTTAAAGTGCTTACTATGTTTCAGACAGGTATGCTAAGTTCTTGAGTTTCAGACAGGTATGCTAAGTTCTTGAGTTATGGGTTCTTCTGCGCACATCACACACAACACACAGGACCTACGGCTTTACCTCCCATCCGAAGGATGAACCAATAATGGTTAAGTGTCTTGCTTCAGGACACAAGAGTCACGACGGGGACTTGAACCCACACTCTGCTGATCAGAAACACCAGAGCTTGAGTCCGGTGCTCTAGACCGACATTATAGTGGTTACGGCTGGATCACCACGTTAAAATGCATTGCAGCATAGGCTACCCTTAGAAACAGCCGCAGCCAAAAATGATGACAAAAATGATTTGACGCATCGGGTGTTTGGTGAAAGGTTTTTAACAAATAACAAATTACTTTTCCTACTTATACAGTTTTATTTCAAACTAGCAAAAGTGTCGTACACATTTAATGATTCCTCTGTCATGTATGATTAGTGAAATGGAATTCTTTTTAAGTTACCTACCTATCACTGTTATATTGAAATCACATGTTGCATTGTTGGTGGAGTTGTCTGTAGCCATGTACTGCACAACAAACGGCGACATTGAAAGGTTGAACCGAACATTATCTTCAACGTTAAACATCATTCCGTCAACAACGACAGCAATGATCGGAATAAATCCGGAGTTATCCTCAGATGATTCTGGCATTGGTAATGCAATTGTTGCATAATTCTTGCCGTGATCCGTATATTTAGTCAGATTACCAGGACAGGTAATATTAGGTGGTTCCATATCTGTACAAAAGTATAAAAGTACCATCAGCATTTATTTATAGATCCCCTTGCTATGGTCTGCCATCTTGGAAGTCAAGTTACATGTATAGATATGGTGTGTGTCTCACCAGTAAGTGATGTGAACAATGCGAACAGTGATGTGCATTTTCTTTGGCAGTGGTTATCAGTGCTGTGGTGGAGTCCCTGTTATCCGTGTCCTAGTCCCTCATGTATATATGTAAATTAAGTTCTGTTGGTATGTCATTGCGTGCCACGCATGCGTATCTGCTGCACCCCTAAAGCTTTTGTTGTTTCCAGCTTCAAATGTCTAAAACATTTGATTGCCTTTCATTGTTAAAAAGTATTTCAGACAACCATCACGGTTTCAATCCATATTTTGATTGCCCAGTTTTGTTTTCCTAGTTGAGGTTTTCCTCCTGCATCAATTAACATATCTTTAGCGCTGAAACTAGGGTAAAATTTTAGGGGGGGGGCACAATGGGGTGCACTTCTGGCTCATCAAAAGTGTAATTTCTGTTTGCATTTTTCCTAAACAGGCCTCTTTTCAATGCTCTCATTTACTACTTTTTGTTAGATAATCTACCATACAGGTAAAAAACAAATTTATTGTCTGCGTGTAAATAGAAAGAAAGTTTTTAAAACACTGAAAATACAACATACAAGATCATAAAATGTAACTTTTTATTTGGTCAATCTTAAATCACAAAAGTCCAGATTTCTAATGGGGGGGGGGGGGGGGGTGGGGGCAGCCCGCACATAAACCATTGTATCTCGGCTTGTACTTGTTTTGTGTACATCCGGACAATGTTTTGATAATTTCAAACTCTCATGTAACTTAGGTGCTATTTTAGGTTATATGACATTTCGGCTCTGACACGACAAAATCTGAAAACAAAAAATAGCTTTACAGAAAATGGCTGGTACTCTTACCTACGATAGTGATGTTGAAAAAACAAAGACTCCTCGGGCGTTTTGGGTCACCCTGATCAGTTGCATAACATGTAGCAAGGTGTATTCCCTGCTGAAGCGTGGCTCCATCAGGGTCTATTGTTGGGCAATTCACACTCACCACGTCACTACCAGAGTTGTCCATGGCAGCTGGTGGTGCATAGGTGATATATGCGTTGGGTAGACCAGATGATGTGGGAAAGGTGAGATCCACACATCCAGTAAATACAGGATCCTCGTTATCTGTGAAAACAAAAGGCATCCAACAAGTTTAGTTCTATCATGTCATCTTTGCAAACTGATTTCCTTCAGAGATTTTTTCTTCTTCTCAGAAATAAACGATATCTAGCTTTTACAATTTACTTGATCCTAAGAAAATAAAGAAAACATTTTACAAGATATTTAACATATTAATGTAAGAGTTTATTACCACTAACTTCTTCAAACACAATAATAAAAATTAATAACAAAAATGAATGTAATTCCTACATTAAAAAAAAAAAAATCGTACAAACACCCTCTCAAAAAATCTTTAACATTTTATTGATTTTTAAAACATTTACTTTACCCTACAACAACCAAACTGAATGAGAGCTTTTGTCACATGAGGCAAGTTTGGCAGGCAACTTAGAGGTCACCAACTACACTATACATGCAAAAGGAACCAGCAAAAAGAAGCAATTTGCTGATACTTGTAGTGGTATTGTATAACTATCCCAAAGAATAATTATTGAAACATTTGTTTTTCTTGAAACTTGTCTAAAATTTATTAGCTACCTGTGAATGCCTTGGGTGACATGACCTTAAAAATAACACAAAACTGAAATGTTGTTTTGGTAAAAAGAAAAATATATATATATGTTCACAAAGAAAACATTACAAAATGTCAATTCAGAAAAGGATCTTTCTTTTGATCTTTTTGATTGCCTGCTTTGGGCATTTTGGTACAAGCTGCTTGCAGTCGCTTGCAGCCGCTTTGGTCTCTCTTGGTCGGAATGTTTCATTTTCACTGAAGCACTCAATTTATTTCCCATGTTTGAACATTTAAAAGCACCAACCAATTAGAATTCACAAACTCAACCAATCATGTGAGCATTTCAACATGAGTGAACAATGCATATCCATCATGCGACTACAAAATTCATATTTAACACAAACACTTTATGGATTAAAATGCATGGCTTGTACTGAAATGACCACAGCAGCAGCCACATGGCTTGTACTGAAATGACCATAGCAGCCACATGGCTTGTCTGAAATGACCACAGTGGCAGCCAGCCACATGAATTGTTCTGAAAATGACCACAGCAGCAGCCACATGGCTTGTACTGAAATGACCAAGCACCCACATGGCTTGTACTGAAATGACCACAGCAGCCAGCAACATGGATTGTTCTGAAAATGACCACAGCAGCAGCCACATGGCACTGAAATGACCATAGCACCCACATGGCTTGTACTGAAATGCATGACCATAGCACCCACATGGCTTGTACTGAAATGACCACAGCAGCCAGCAACATGGATTGTTCTGAAAATGACCACAGCAGCAGCCACATGGCACTGAAATGACCATAGCACCCACATGGCTTGTACTGAAATGCATGACCATAGCAGCCACATGGCTTGTTCTGAAATGACCATAGCACCCACATGGCTTGTACTGAAAAACCCATAGCAGCCACAAAATTTGACTTGATTCTATCCAACCGAAAAGGTTATGTCGTATCATTATTTTTTCTCAAGTTTCTCATGTTTCCTAGGAATGGGATAGTGCAAAAAACAAGTACTGTGAGTGAACAGGATGCGTACAGAAGTGACAATAATTGAGAGAACATCTGATCACATACAACTGAAGTACCTGTAGAAGAGGCTTAATGAGGAGACAGTTAACAGAATAAAGTTCAAGAGATGCATGATGCCAGATCTCTGGTCCTACCAACAGATTAATGGTTTGCTGCTGAATCCTGTCAAGTAAGAGTTAAGTGACACACTGGCGCCGGCCCAGCTGTGACAGCAATATTCAATAACTGGGCATATGGTGGATTTGGAGCGATGGAGCATGGTACAAACAGCCAAGATGCCACAGTATTTTTAAGCTTTATCGGAGATGTATTCATCCCAGCTGAGGTTGGAAGTAATATCCTATCCAAGAAGGCAGATACTAGGAAGATCTAGTTCATGCCAGTGTTGTATGACTCGAGTCCAGGACTCGGACTCGAGTCCGTCTCGAGTCACAATTTCGGTGACTCAGACTTGACTCGAGTCACGTCTGCAAAAGACTCGGACTCGGACTCGGACTCGACTATCATGACTCGGACTTGTCCCCGAGGACTCACGACTCAAGTCACGTATTTTTTTTTACAAACAATACCTTTTTTAAATATTAAAAACAATTCCGACGATCCGATCGTCATTCCCGGAGTGCACATGTCATAGAGTTAACGTCTAGCACAATAAAAAAGTACTGTCGTATGGTGTTCGTGATTATTGTGCAGATGGCCATCTAAGTACAGCGCGTGTATGTTCGATTCGTATGTTCAGTACGCATCACTGGGATGCACGACACCAGCAGCATTATGCTGGTATTCTGTCAACGTTAACACCATAGCCACTGCTTGTGCTTGATGCCAGGGAAATGGCATGTCTGGTACCTGTAAAACACAGCCTGCATATTGCACTGTGATGGCTGTGTGTTGTTTGCACCAGTTTCTACACATGGTCGACACACAAACACGACGTCAAGTTTGGTCATGTATTGTTTTATTTTGGTTATACCAACTTTAACAAAAAACTTTAACAGAACTTTGTTTAAAATAAATGTGTTTTATTTTGTCATTTCCAATTCTTATTTTACGACATTTGGTTTGCAATAAAAAAAAACAAGTGACTCGTGACTCGGACTCGGACTCGGACCAAGTGACTCGTGACTCGGACCAAGTGACTCGGACTCGGACTCGACACAGGTGACTCGACTACAACACTGGTTCATGCAAACACAAGGTAGAGTTGGATTTCTAGAGAGCTAGAACAGGACAACACATACAGTATTTGTTTCTATTAGAGGAGACAAGCCAATCCTTACTCCAGGCAACAATAATTTTAAGGTCGTGGTCAAGAGTATTACTAACTTGAAAACGAGAAGTTGATGAAAGAATGTAGGTTATCTATGCACAAGTAATATAAAGATAAAGTAGGGCCCAGTATTGAAACCTGAGGAACCCCGAGTAACCCCCTCCCTTAATGCTGTAAGAGTGAGAGGATTGACCCTTGTGGACCATGGTAATGAGGCAATCAATGAGAAAGATTGTGATATTGCCAAGTACCAGAGATACAATAAGAGTCTAGTTTGTGGATGACTCCCTTGTGCCAAACTTGATTGAAAGCCTTGGAGTTGTCAAGGGCAACAACTGTAGCTTCACCAGGGCTGTCAAAAGGCCCTGTTTATATCCCCATTGATAAGAGCCAGAGCACCAACCATAGCTTGTGGAAGCCCAAGTTTCCTCCATTCGGCTGTCACATTCTAGTGGAAACAAATAACAGTTTATACTTTGTCAGGAATTTGTGTATAATCATATCACACTTATTTCAATTGCTGCAATCAAAAAAGCAATGGTGAACTGTCTTCAAATGCTACTTTCTTGACTTAGACAGTATTTAAGATGTAAATATTTCTGGAAAGGATTTGTACTGGTATGAACTCAATAATCAGTGAGGTTTATTTAATAGAATATTGCAAAGCAAAACAACGTAAACCAGGGTATCGGCCACAACAATGTAAGAGAAATGGCATTTTGGCTGGTAATCTGTTCCGGCTTAGAAATTATTTTCTTAGCTTAGCGTATTTGTTTCTGCTTCTGAAATCAGTCACAGGTGGGATTGGAAAAAAAATAAAGACACAAAACCCAACATGGTTAAAGACAACAACCGCATACCAAGCTCCTCAGCTCCCAATACTGTGCTCCCAAATCTCCCAACACCTGGCCCCTTTAGAAATAAAAGCAAAGGAAAGAGCCTACCCTAAATTGCAAACAAATGTGTGGATCAAATTAAAAGATTTATAAGCTAATCGAACACAAGTTAACCTATAATCTGCCAGTCTGGTCACAGCATGTACATTATTTAAATATTGTTAACAAAGACCTTTCAGCCACCTGTGTGGCCACCAACTATGTATTTATTAATAAGATATTAATAAACCCAAATAATAATTTTAAAAACCCGTTTCTGTCTAAGCCTAAGTAGCACTTATTGCTACCTAATAATAACCTTTCAGTTATTGACTGCCTTGTTAATAATTATATTGTTGGAAAAATAATTCTCTTTAATGTGCTGTAAATTTTGCAATTTTTCCATCTCATATCACTTGTTATGAAAGTATAAAGAAAGACAACCTTATTGTTCATATCTTTTGTAAGTTTAAATAAAGTTGTTTTGTACATAGCTCTGAAACCAACGTTAAAGGATCTTTATAATTTTATTTTTATTATTTTTACTTTTATGTTTTTCCTAGAGAAGGGCTTACAGCAAGTTCTACTGAAATTACTGCAGTTAGACAGATAGGGGTTATCCTGCAACGTAACTTTTCCAGAAAGTTAGAGATGCAGAGATTGCTATATATATGCATTTTCTCTTTCAAACTTGATGTGACTTAATGAGTTAATTTGATGGAGACAAACACTTTATACAGACTTTGATTCCAGCACACACAAACATGTAAAGTACATGCTATTAAACAATAGTCTATTCACATGTACATGTACCGCAAGATCTACAATGTATAACTATTTGCTTTGTAGGTTCTGTGAAAAATCTAAGCCTGTCAATAGATTTCCCCCCAAAATGTAGAACAAAAAGTGAACAAGGCTAAGAGTCACCAACTAATTATAATATGTAAGGTGTTGGTAAAAAACAGAAAGTAGTTCACATTACCTAACATTGCTGTGTCATCCTTTTCCGCAATCTTGAGTGTTCTTTTTACACTGCCCAGGTGCAGAAAACATTTGCCCCGCTATGAACTGCTTCCCAGGAAACACAGCTAACGTAAACTTTCTGTGGCACCTAATTTTTCCAAGGTGATGGACGTTAGCGCGACTTGCAGGTGGAATTAATCGATCAGTAAACTGCATTGTTTTTATGTGCTGTGCTCGTTTGCACTGTAACATCTGCAGTGACAATACATGTACCATTTGAAGAACAACTTTCACAGAGCGTAAAAAACAAAACATCGTTGTATCCTTCAAATATATTGTTGTATCCTTAAATTACATCGTTATATCCTTCAAAAGCCCAAAGTCTTTAAAATACGACCCTGCTGAGTAGCACTTATACACAAACTTGAAGCACAAAATGCTGGATGCATGCCTGTGCATGCTACACATTGAAATGTCAGGGTGGATATTTCCATCAGCCGTTTGGCTGTCAGCAAAAAAAATTCAGGCTGCTCCAAAGTTATTCAAGCCATAATAAACCATACGCCCTAGGCCAGTCCAGAAAACTTTGGCGGATATATACATCATTGGATGTGAAATGGTTAGGTAAATTAATCTAAAGCCCCAATTCTTTAGTTTTCTTCTAAAAACTGAAGACCATCATGAAGCTATTTTGCTAATATTCACAACAAACTTGGGGCATCATAATTAATATGTACATAGGCCATAATATAATGGTCAATTGTTTTCTGTCATGTCTATTTGGTGCATTAGATTATAGTTGGCCCGGGTTGACCTCGACTGTGCTCATCCGGGTCAGCTTCCGACAAGAGCTATTTGAATGCCTGCTTCCCCTAGCCTTCATACCAGTGCATCATGGGACAGCTGACCGGAACTACTTTCACTGTGTATATTACGTCTGAAACTCTTCATGGAATAATGAAAAGATTGTAAAATTATTATTCTCATAGTAAAACTGCAACATTAATTTTTTTACAATCTCAGGTTTAGGTCTTCTGAAAAAAAAAATACTCACAGTCGCTGTTTTAAGGTGAAAATGTTTGTCAAAATTCCTGAGCCCCTGAATAACAACAAACTGGCAGCCACTGAGAAAGTTTTCTTCCCTTTCTTAGAAACAAATACTTTGGAACAAAGTACACCATGATAGTAATAATATATCATCGCATCAGTGCAATACGTCGCATACCTCATGCTGATTTTGCAAAAAACGTTATATCTCGAATGAAAAGGCTCCGTGCAAAAACCTCGTTGTGTGTGTACATCTGGGCTATTTGAGATGAGAAACAACTTTAACACAGCAATGACATTACACGCAAGTTTGAAATTTAATTTCAAGCTTGCGTGTCTTGTCATTGCTGTTTCAAAAAATACAACGTTTTTGCACTGCCAAAACAGGATATAATATTTATATAGCGAATTATCTACGGCCATCACAAAGCACTCAGTATTTTACACCAAGTATACATTGCTATTTTAAACAATGAGAGCGATTTGTTCTCTGGGCAATTACAAGTTGCTGCAGCACAACCTGCTGTCAGATATATCAGCAACGCAACAACTTTCTGAATGATCCAGTGTTATAGCTAGAGAATTTTTAGTGGTGGGTGTGACTTCACCAGGAATGAGAATAGGCGATGAAAAAAAATCAGAAAAAAAATCTAACGCTAAAAATGCATGTCCGGATTTTGGGCAATTTCCGGAATTTGTGCATGTCCGGGGAAGAGTAATTATTGAGACATGTAACATTGAGACATGTTTTTGTAAAATGTAATGTAAGAAATATTGATTATTGGGGTCTTTACCTGTGATATTAGTCAAGTGTTGCCCCCCTTGGACATTGATAATTGTTCTTCAAACACATTTTAGTATCTCCAAGATTATCCTGACAGTTTACAATATACAACAGCATTTTCGAAAAATAATGTGAGACGTCAACTCAAACGTCGACGAATCTCCTCACACACGTGTGTGTGTGACGCGCACACTCATTGCATTGTCTCGAAGTTTCTTCCAGGTAATAGTTCAATGTGTAGAAATATCTCCAGCCGTAAAACACATTAAACGTATCGAAGAACTAGCGCTTTTGCCTAAGAACGTGCGTAATGACGACTGGAACAAAAAGTCTACGATTCGCGGGCATCCACAAAACACTGTGCGTTGTTGTCAGTAGACTTTTCAATGTCTCCCACACATGTCCCTTTGCTGCAGCAGTAAACATACATGTATTACGGTCAAACCGTACCGCGAATGAAGCGGGGAATGAGAGAGGTCTATTGATCTAGCTGCTGCATACCCGTTGCACATGGAATAAATATACATCGGTAAATTCAATATGGCAGCTTCCATGAAACGTAACATTAGACAACAACACGCGGCAAAACGGAAAAATTATTAATTTTTTCTCAAATTGAAAACATGTTCCCTGTACAATTGCAATTTAAACAAGAATTAAGATGGAAATATGAATGTAAGTACTACTTTTCATCACAAATAGTTACGTTTACAGCAGTTTTTTGTGTGAAATTAGTGCCGGTCGGAAGCAGTGTTTTTTATCAGAAGTGGTGGGCGGAAATCCTTGGTGCCAGTCGGGCCCGCCCGGCGCCGACCACCGTAGCTAGAACGCCGACTGTAATCTTTCACATACTTTACACAACATACATAATCTATGGCTTTACATCCTATCCAAAGGATGAAGCAATTATGGTAAAGTGTCTTCTTTAAGGACACAAGTGTCATGACCAACAACCGAACCCACATTCTGACAACACCAGAACTTGACTGCGGTGCACTAGACCGCTCGGCCAAGACACTCCAAGAACGGAAGCTTAATAAGGTGAGTAAGGATGCCTTACCTATGATTGTAACTGTGAAGTTGCACATCTCCATATTTCCACTTTTATCAGTAGCGTTGACATATATGGTAGTATCACCAATAGGAAATTCAGATCCAGATGACATACTTTCTAGAACAGTGACATCCTGCATGGAGTTGTCGATGGGCAGTATCGCTGACCAGTATACTGTACCATTGGGTTGACCAGGCAGAGTATTGTTCGTTTGATTAGATGGGCATATCAACTGCGGAGACTCATTGTCTAACATAAAATAATAATATAAACTTAACATGTTTGTAAATGACAGATGTTTACAAGGATAGATGTTAGATTTGTCAGTATAATTGGGATACCAGAGCAGTCTAGAATACAATTGTTTTAGCACCATTCCCTTCTGTGAGCAACAGATGAAGACAATCAAGGTTTGCCAGGACAGACGACAAAAGTGCCTGCACTGTCACCATAAGGGCCCAATTTCATGGCTCTGCTTACTGCCAAATTTTTGCTTGCGATCGCTATTCTGCAAGCGCCGAATTTCCGCGCTAGCTGTGTAAGGAAAGAATGCCTATAGTAATGTGGAGTACGCACACCAACTTGACGTAAGTGCGGAATTCCCTGCTTCCGTAAGTGCTGATTCTTTGCTTACGTTAAAGCGAGCCTTGAAATTTGGCCAAGGTGTGTCAGTCCAACTTGGATATGAAAAGAGGAATCAAGGCAGTAAACAAGAAGACTGTCCAGACAAAAAAAACATGGAAACAAGAAAGACAAGAATAGCAATGATGAAATTAAGACTGTGCTAAGGTCCGCACTCTGTATTCAAAAAAGGAAACATCAGCCTACGGGCTTTAAAGAATTGCACCTTGCTAAAAAGTGGAAAAGCCACCCATTTTGTTTGTACTTCAAGGTCCTTATTTTGATGAGCTACTTTGCAAAACATAATTGCGTTTCATAGCGCTAGGAATCTGTCCCATTCTGGGTGATCCATCATCTATTTCAATCGTTCCATGGAATGCAGGCAATTTAATTGTTTATGGAAGATTGATCATTGCATGGTTTTAATTCTAAATTGTATGCACAATGCATTACAGACACAAGGAACCCTGGCTTCAGCAATGCAAGTAACTGTTGTTGTTTCAAACTTGAACTATAGTGTTGCCTGAGGCACAACAGCTGTGGTAAGATGCAATAGGGGAACATAGCAGGCTACTTCATGAGGCTACTGAGCGCCTATTGCATATAAACATTGACTGGTTACGCTAATAATTGCCTTGTGTTTTGTAGCCGTTTTGGTACATACAACATTAGTAAAAGCTTGAAATTTGCATATCCGGGCTTTAATTCTTACAGACTCCATCAATGGAAGACACAATTCTACATAATGCAAAGTCGCATACTCATTCATTTGTTAATACTGGTTCTGGTTATGAAGCCAAGGACTCTCAGAAAAGCAAACATACGCCAATCCAACTGCCCCAAATGCACGTACGGAAGTATCACCACAAATTCAAATTTTTGCACATGCCTCAAACACATCAGCACCTCGGAGGATTCACAAAACTTGTGCATCTCAAGTTAAAGTGTGCACTCTAGTTCATGTATAAAGCTCAATAAGTTAAATACATACCTTCAACATAAAGGTAAACATCACAGGTATCACTCAATCCTGCCCCATCTGTAATGATGTAGTGAAGCCTATGAGGTGACGATGTCAAATTAAAATTGTAAGTATCGTTGACGGAGTAAACACTGTCTTCGTCGATATCTACAGTGATGCTGAATACCCCAGAGTTATCAAATGCATCTTCAGATTCGGGAAGTATGACAGAGGCGTAGTGCTTTCTGAATTCAGTCTCCCTGGTAAAGTTTGCAGGGCACGTAATGTTAGGTTCCTCTTTATCTGTGGATTTACAAATAAAAAACTCATTCAATTTCTCCAGATGTTTATAATCTAATAAGGTTTGCGGTAACATTCTCTCTTTGAGTTGTGGCGGTTCTGAAAAGAACCGGTGGCGTCACAACTCAACATTTCGATCAGTATACTCTGATCATCTTCTAAGGGTGGACACTAAATACCAGTTCCTGAGTCCCTCAAAAACATTTTGATGATTTGATTAACTTTTAAAGAGTTGAGGCAGTAGAGATCCTAACATAAACTCATATCAGTTGATTTGAAAGATTGATGCAGTTAGAATCGTAAATAAACTCATATCAGTTGATTTGAAAGATTGATGCAGTTAGAATCCTACATCAACTCATATCAGTTGATTTTGGAGGATTGAGGCAGTAGGAATCCAACAAAAACTCATATTGGTTGATTTTGGAGGATTGAGGCAGTAAGGATCCTATAAGGTGGTTAAGATCCAACAAACTTTCCAATTTTCAGGTATTTGGTGGTTAACCTATGAGTAATTATGTGATTCACTGCACAAATCTCATAATTATCTTAGAAACCCATGGTGACGAAACTCATTCCCCTAAGGTTCTACATTACCTTCAATTGTGATGCTGAAAGTGCACGATACGTTCACCTGCATAGAAGGGTCGGTAGCATTGCATTCGATAAGATGTACACCGATACCTAACAAACTGCTCGAGTGATTGAAGGGTTCAGTCTCCCCTTGAGCGAAGCATTCCACGGTAACAGAGTGGCCGGAGTTGTCAGTGGCATTTGGAAGAAAGAAAGACACACTGGCATCAGATTGACCGAGGGAAGTACACTCCGTGATTGGGGCGGGACAGTCCATATAGACTGGCGCCTCAAGATCTGCATGTAGGAAAAAAAAGGAAAATTATTTATTATATTTATTAACTATGATTTTGAAGCCAATGGTTCTCAGAAAAGTGAACTTAATCACTATACTAGCCAAGAACCCCATGGAGAGAAGACAACAGAGGAAGTTTCAGTTTTGAAAGGAAATTCACAGAGAATTATGCCAGCAAAAACCCATGCAATCAGGTAGGGACTGAAACCCCAATCCACATAGTGCCTCCAGCGGGATTCAAACTGGGGTCCTGGAGGTGGAAGGCGAGGCAAGATCGATACCACTATGCCAGCCCAACCTCCCAAGTCATTAAGTTAACCGGCTCAGTAAATTGCATTCAAAGGTACATTATAACTTATCATCTGTTTTTGAAGTTGGTTTTTTGGGGGGGGGTTAAGATTTCATGTCCTTCTAACCATCCAATCCCGAAATAAATGGCCTCGTTTTAGAGAAAACAACACAAAATGGTTCATTTTCAAGGCTTTTTATCATCACCATCTGGGGGTCACAACCCCGATTTCACAGACAGTCATATGTATGTTTATCTTGATTTCAGCAATCCAAATAAGCATGGGTCATTTGGGTGGTCTTTAGATGCCATTTTCCTGACTTGCACAGGATTTCAGAGATGGTATTTCTATGGAGGATTTGTGCTATTAAAAAAAATTATTATAGTTTATTATTTGATATTACAATTTTTGTAATCATCAGTGGGCTTTCAGATTGCTCTAATCAATTTGTTTTTCCCCTGATACTTAACAATCCTGTACTTTTTCTGTAACTACATGAACATTAAAATCGTCTTTCAACTTACCTGAAACAGTGATTGAGAATGTGCAAGAGCTATTGACCAGGCCTGCAGTATCTGTAGCGTTACACTGGACTAAAGTGAGACCGATACCCACAGTATAATTCTCAGGATTCAGGACAACTGAAGTTCCCATCTCAAAGCATTCAACTGTCACTGTATCACCAGAGTTGTCCGTGGCATTGGGAAGGTCAAAACTAATCTCTGCAGTTGCTAGACCAAGAGATGTACCCATATGTATATTATTGGTGCAGTCCTCAAATATAGGGTGCTCCATATCTGTAAGAGATTACAACAAAAAGAAATACACGTATATGTTTTAGTGCCATGAGCAATGTATGCTAGAATGTGCACTTTATAAATCCATAAATTATATTATAAACATGTTAACATTCCAAAGTCCTCCAAAATCTGTCTCATAATTTTGTCTCACTTTTGGGGGTAAATTAAAAAATCAATCAGAAAAATAATAAGTTCTTCCCTTGGTATCTTAAAGTGCTTACTATGTTTCAGACAGGTATGCTAAGTTCTTGAGTTTCAGACAGGTATGCTAAGTTCTTGAGTTATGGGTTCTTCTGCGCACATCACACACAACACACAGGACCTACGGCTTTACCTCCCATCCGAAGGATGAACCAATAATGGTTAAGTGTCTTGCTTCAGGACACAAGAGTCACGACGGGGACTTGAACCCACACTCTGCTGATCAGAAACACCAGAGCTTGAGTCCGGTGCTCTAGACCGACATTATAGTGGTTACGGCTGGATCACCACGTTAAAATGCATTGCAGCATAGGCTACCCTTAGAAACAGCCGCAGCCAAAAATGATGACAAAAATGATTTGACGCATCGGGTGTTTGGTGAAAGGTTTTTAACAAATAACAAATTACTTTTCCTACTTATACAGTTTTATTTCAAACTAGCAAAAGTGTCGTACACATTTAATGATTCCTCTGTCATGTATGATTAGTGAAATGGAATTCTTTTTAAGTTACCTACCTATCACTGTTATATTGAAATCACATGTTGCATTGTTGGTGGAGTTGTCTGTAGCCATGTACTGCACAACAAACGGCGACATTGAAAGGTTGAACCGAACATTATCTTCAACGTTAAACATCATTCCGTCAACAACGACAGCAATGATCGGAATAAATCCGGAGTTATCCTCAGATGATTCTGGCATTGGTAATGCAATTGTTGCATAATTCTTGCCGTGATCCGTATATTTAGTCAGATTACCAGGACAGGTAATATTAGGTGGTTCCATATCTGTACAAAAGTATAAAAGTACCATCAGCATTTATTTATAGATCCCCTTGCTATGGTCTGCCATCTTGGAAGTCAAGTTACATGTATAGATATGGTGTGTGTCTCACCAGTAAGTGATGTGAACAATGCGAACAGTGATGTGCATTTTCTTTGGCAGTGGTTATCAGTGCTGTGGTGGAGTCCCTGTTATCCGTGTCCTAGTCCCTCATGTATATATGTAAATTAAGTTCTGTTGGTATGTCATTGCGTGCCACGCATGCGTATCTGCTGCACCCCTAAAGCTTTTGTTGTTTCCAGCTTCAAATGTCTAAAACATTTGATTGCCTTTCATTGTTAAAAAGTATTTCAGACAACCATCACGGTTTCAATCCATATTTTGATTGCCCAGTTTTGTTTTCCTAGTTGAGGTTTTCCTCCTGCATCAATTAACATATCTTTAGCGCTGAAACTAGGGTAAAATTTTAGGGGGGGGGCACAATGGGGTGCACTTCTGGCTCATCAAAAGTGTAATTTCTGTTTGCATTTTTCCTAAACAGGCCTCTTTTCAATGCTCTCATTTACTACTTTTTGTTAGATAATCTACCATACAGGTAAAAAACAAATTTATTGTCTGCGTGTAAATAGAAAGAAAGTTTTTAAAACACTGAAAATACAACATACAAGATCATAAAATGTAACTTTTTATTTGGTCAATCTTAAATCACAAAAGTCCAGATTTCTAATGGGGGGGGGGGGGGGGGGTGGGGGCAGCCCGCACATAAACCATTGTATCTCGGCTTGTACTTGTTTTGTGTACATCCGGACAATGTTTTGATAATTTCAAACTCTCATGTAACTTAGGTGCTATTTTAGGTTATATGACATTTCGGCTCTGACACGACAAAATCTGAAAACAAAAAATAGCTTTACAGAAAATGGCTGGTACTCTTACCTACGATAGTGATGTTGAAAAAACAAAGACTCCTCGGGCGTTTTGGGTCACCCTGATCAGTTGCATAACATGTAGCAAGGTGTATTCCCTGCTGAAGCGTGGCTCCATCAGGGTCTATTGTTGGGCAATTCACACTCACCACGTCACTACCAGAGTTGTCCATGGCAGCTGGTGGTGCATAGGTGATATATGCGTTGGGTAGACCAGATGATGTGGGAAAGGTGAGATCCACACATCCAGTAAATACAGGATCCTCGTTATCTGTGAAAACAAAAGGCATCCAACAAGTTTAGTTCTATCATGTCATCTTTGCAAACTGATTTCCTTCAGAGATTTTTTCTTCTTCTCAGAAATAAACGATATCTAGCTTTTACAATTTACTTGATCCTAAGAAAATAAAGAAAACATTTTACAAGATATTTAACATATTAATGTAAGAGTTTATTACCACTAACTTCTTCAAACACAATAATAAAAATTAATAACAAAAATGAATGTAATTCCTACATTAAAAAAAAAAAAATCGTACAAACACCCTCTCAAAAAATCTTTAACATTTTATTGATTTTTAAAACATTTACTTTACCCTACAACAACCAAACTGAATGAGAGCTTTTGTCACATGAGGCAAGTTTGGCAGGCAACTTAGAGGTCACCAACTACACTATACATGCAAAAGGAACCAGCAAAAAGAAGCAATTTGCTGATACTTGTAGTGGTATTGTATAACTATCCCAAAGAATAATTATTGAAACATTTGTTTTTCTTGAAACTTGTCTAAAATTTATTAGCTACCTGTGAATGCCTTGGGTGACATGACCTTAAAAATAACACAAAACTGAAATGTTGTTTTGGTAAAAAGAAAAATATATATATATGTTCACAAAGAAAACATTACAAAATGTCAATTCAGAAAAGGATCTTTCTTTTGATCTTTTTGATTGCCTGCTTTGGGCATTTTGGTACAAGCTGCTCGCAGTCGCTTGAACATTTAAAAGCACCAACCAATTAGAATTCACAAACTCAACCAATCATGTGAGCATTTCAACATGAGTGAACAATGCATATCCATCATGCGACTACAAAATTCATATTTAACAAACACTTTATGGATTAAAATGCATGGCTTGTACTGAAATGACCACAGCAGCAGCCACATGGCTTGTACTGAAATGACCATAGCAGCCACATGGCTTGTACTGAAATGACCACAGCAGCCAGCCACATGGATTGAACTGAAATGACCACTGCAGCAGCCAACATGGCTTGTACTGAAATGACCATAGCAGCCACATGGCTTGTACTGAAGTGACCATAGCAGCCACATGGCTTGTACTGAAGTGACCATAGCACCCACATGGCTTGTACTGAAAAACCCATAGCAGCCACAAAATTTGACTTAATTCTATCTAACCGAAAAGGTTATGTCGTATCATTATTTTTCAATAACTGGGCATATGGTGGATTTGGAGCGATGGAACATGGTACAAACAGCCAAGATGCCACAGTATTTTTTAGCTTTATCGGAGATGTATTCATCCCAGCTGAGGTTGGAAGTAATATCCTATCCAAGAAGGCAGATACTAGGAAGATCTAGTTCATGCAAACACAAGGTAGAGTTGGATCTCTAGAGAGCTAGAACAGGACAACACATACAGTATTTGTTTCTATTAGAGGAGACAAGCCAATCCTTACTCCAGGCAACAATAATTTTAAGGTCGTGGTCAAGAGTATTACTAGCTTGAAAACGAGATGTTGATGAAAGAATGTAGGTTATCTATGCACAAGTAATATAAAGATAAAGTAGGGCCCAGTATTGAACCCTGAGGAACCCCCTCCCTTAATGCTGTAAGAGTGAGAGGATTGACCCTTGTGGACCATGGTAATGAGGCAATCAATGAGAAAGATTGTGATATTGCCAAGTACCAGAGATACAATAAGAGTCTAGTTTGTGGATGACTCCCTTGTGCCAAACTTGATTGAAAGCCTTGGAGTTGTCAAGGGCAACAACTGTAGCTTCACCAGTCTGTCAAAAGGCCCTGTTTGTATCCCCATTGATAAGAGCCAGAGCACCAACCATAGCTTGTGGAAGCCCAAGTTTCCTCCAATTCGGCTGTCACATTCTAGTGGAAACAAATAACAGTTTATACTTTGTCAGGGATTTGTGTATAATCATATCACACTTATTTAAATTGCTGCAATCAAAAAAGCAATGGTGAACTGTCTTCAAATGCTACTTTCTTGACTTTGACAGTATTTAAGATGTAAATATTTCTGGAAAGGGTTTGTACTGGTATGAACTCGATAATCAGTATGGTTTATTTAATAGAATATTGCAAAGCAAAACAACGTAAAACAGGGTATCGGCCACAACAATGTAAGAGAAATGGCATTTTGGCTGGTAATCTGTTCCGGCTTAGAAATTATTTTCTTAGCTTAGCGTATTTGTTTCTGCTTCTGAAATCAGTCACAGGTGGGATTGGAAAAAAAATAAAGACACAAAACCCAACATGGTTAAAGACAACAACCGCATACCAAGCTCCTCAGCTCCCAATACTGTGCTCCCAAATCTCCCAACACCTGGCCCCTTTAGAAATAAAAGCAAAGGAAAGAGCCTACCCTAAATTGCAAACAAATGTGTGGATCAAATTAAAAGATTTATAAGCTACATGTAATCGAACACAAGTTAACCTATATCTGCCTGACTGGTCACAGCATGTACATTATTTAAATATTGTTAACAAAGACCTTTCAGCCACCTTTGTGGCCACTAACTATTTATTTATTAGATATTAATAAACCCAAACAATAATTTTAAAAACCCGTTTCTGTCTAAGCCTAAGTAGCACTTATTACTGCCTAATAATAACCTTTCAGTTATTGACTGCCTTGTAAATAATTATATCCCCAAAACTGAACAATTTTGTTGGGAAAATAATTCTCCTTAATGTGCTGTTTATTTTGCAATTTTTCCATCTCATATCACTTGTTATGAAAGTATAAAAAAAGACAATCTTATTGTTCATATCTTTTGTTGTTCATATCTTTTGTAAGTTTAAATTAAGTTGTTTTGGACAGTACTCTGAAACCAATGTTAAAGGATCTTTATAATATTATTATTATTATTTCTACTATTATGTTTCTCATGAGGGGCTTAGAGTGAGTTCTACTGAAAATCCTGCAGTTAGACAGATAGGGGTTATCCTAAAACGTAACTTTTCCGGAAAGTAACAGATGCAGAGATTGTTATATATACTTTTTATTTTTCAAAACATGATGTGACTTAATGAGTTAATTTGATGGAGACAAACACTTTATACAGACTTTGATTCCAGCACACACAAACATGTAAAGTACATGCTGAGCAATAGTCTACTCATGTATATGCACCACAAGATCTACAATGTACAACTATTTGCTTTACTTAGGTTTTGTGAAATATCTAGGCCTGTCAATAGATTCCCCCCGAAAATATAGAGCACAAAATTAACAAGGCTTAGAGTCACCGACTATTTAAAATTTGTAAGGTGTTTGAAAAACACAGAAAGTAGTTCACATTACCTAACACTGCTGTCAAATATATTGTTGTATCCATAAATTACATCGTTACATCATTCAAATATATCGTTGTATCCTTAAATTACATCGTTATATCTTTCAAATATATCGTTGTATCCTTAAATTATATCGTTATATCCTTCAAAAGCCCATAGTCTTTAAAATATGACCCTGCTGAGTAGCACTTATACACAAACTTATGGTTGGAAACAACACTTCATGTCGGTATTCTGAAGAAAAAAGTTGTGCCCACCTGCATTATTGTTTTTTTGAACTTTTTGGAGCTGCTTGAGTAATCATTTTCCTTTTGAAAATATTGTTGCGACGATGAAACCCTTTTTTGACAAAGGAAAGACAACAAAGGTTCTCATAATAACCTTGGGATTTGATGTTGTCGGGTGAGAAAATATGAGTAAGTACTCACTGTGATTTGCAGAACCTCGGCCATGAGCCACGGAATCTGTAATGTATGCTGGAATCTCGTAACGCGCAGGGATATTAAGAGGCGTGTTTTCCAATACCTGGTGTCCCTCTTTAAATGGGTGAAACAAAGCTCATCTGCTGGATGCATGCCTGTGCATGCTACACATTGAAATGTCAGGGTGGATATTTCTATCTGCCATTTGGCTGTCAGCCAAAAAATTCAGGCTGCTCCAAAGTTGTTCCAGCCATAATAAACCATACGTTATAGGCCAGTCCAGAAAAGTTTGTCGGATGTACACATCGTTGGATATGAAATGATTAGGTAAATTAATCTAAAGCCCCAATTCTTTTGTTTTCTTCTAAAAACTGAAGACCATCATGAAGCTATTTTGCTGATATTTACAACAAACTTGGGGCATCATAATTAATATGTAAATAGGCCATAATATAATGGTCAATTGTTTTCTGTCATGTCTATTTGGTGCATTAGATTACAGTTGGCCCTGGTTGACCTCGAATGTGCTCATCCGGGTCAGCTTCCGACAAGAGCTATTTGAATGCCCTCTTCCCCTAGCCTTCATACCAGTGCATCATGGGACAGCTGACCGGAACTACTTTCACTGTGTACATTACGTCTGAAACTCTTCATGGACTAATGAAAAGATCGTAAAATTATTATTCTCATGGTAAAACTGCAACATTAATTTTGTTTTACAATCTCAGGTTTCGGGTCTTCCAATAAAAAAAGACTCGGTGCTCGCACAGTCGCTGTTTTAAGGTGAAAATATTTGTCAAAATTCCTGAGCCCCTGAATAACAACAAACTGGCAGCCACTAAGAAAGTTTACAGTGGAATACGTTGTATACCTCATGCTGAATTTGCAAAAAAAATTATATCTCAAATGAAAAGGCAAAAACCTTGTTGTGTGTGTACATCTGGGCTATTTGAGGCGAGAAACATTGTTAAAACAGCAATAACATTACATGCAAGTTTTAAATCAAATTTCAAACTTGCGTGTAATGTCATTGCTGTTTTGAAAAATAAAACACTTTTGCACTGCCAAGACATGACATAATAATTATATAGCGAATTATCTACGGCCATCACAAAGTATTCAGTTTTTTACGACAAGTATACAGTGCTATTTTAAACGATTCATTCTCTGGGTAACTACAAGGTGCTGCAGCACAACTTGCTGTCAGATATACCAGCAACACAACAACTTTCTAAATGTACTGTAATCTTTCACATGCTTTACAAAGAAGCAATTATGGTAAAGTGTCTTGCTTGGACACAAGTGTCATGACCGACAACCGAACCCACATTCTGACAACACCAGAACTTGAGTCCCATGCACTAGACCGCTCGGCCACGACACTCCAAGATTGGAAGCTTAATAAGGTGAGTAAGGATGCCTTACCTATGATAGTAACAGTGAAGTTGCACATCTCCACATTTTCACTTTTGTCAGTAGCGTTGACATATACTGTAGTATCACCAATAGGAAATTCAGACACAGATGACATACTTTCTAGAACAGTGACATCCTGCATGGAGTTGTCGATGGGCATAATTGCTGACCAGTATACTGTACCATTGGGTTGACCAGGCAGAGTATTGTTCGTCTGATTAGATGGGCATATCAACTGCGGAGGCTCATTGTCTAACATAAAATAATAATATAAACTTAACATCATGTTTGTAAATGACAGATGTTTAAAAGGACAGATGTTAGATTTGTCAGTATAATTGGGATACCAGAGCAGTCTAGAATACAATTGTTTTAGCACCATTCCCCTTCATTGTTCTGGATAAAAGATTTATTTAGGTTGACCATCAGGCAGAGTGTGGTTGGCCAGAGTGAGTGGGCATGTCAACTTTGGAGGCTCATTGTCTGTCAAGGTAAATCAAAGAGGCCAGGAGGCAATTTTATTAATGTTGTTACCACAAGTGTACTTCATATATTGATCAAGGAAATTTGACAGCGCAAGAAAGCATTTACAATGGATTAGAATAGCTGCATCATTTATTTGCTGACAAGAACTGCCAGCAAGTTAGCATGCTTTTCATAATTTGCTTACAGTTCTTATTATTTATTTGACAGTCTCACTCACACACACACATTCTCAAAAATGCATCTCTGTGGAGCATTCTTTTGTTCTCACAAACTTCAAAAACGTTAACTTAAAAAAGAAAACAAACACATAGAATGTAAAACATAAATGGCCGTGAAAAGGTAATACAAATCACAAATCAACTGCCCAGAGTATCACAAAAACATCAAGAACAAAAACGACAATCAGCAAAGAAATCCCAAACAAATAAAAAAAGACGGTGAACAACAGATGAAGACAATTAAGATTTGCCAGGACTGATGACAAAAGTGCCTGCACTGTCACCATAAGGGCCCAATTTCATGGCTCTGCTTACTGCCAAATTTTATGCTTGCTATCACTATTCTCCGCTTAATGTGCAAGCGCCAAATTTCTGCACTAACGATGCCTAGTAATACGGAGTACACACACATACTTGATGTAAGCGCGGAATTCCCTGCTTCCGTAAGCGCCGATTCTTTGCTTACGATAAAGCAGAGCCATGAAATTGGGCCCAGGTGTGTCTGTCCAACCTGGATATGAAAAGAGGAATCAAGGCAGAAAACAAGAAGACTGTCCAGACAAAAAAAAAACATGGAAACAAGAAAGACAAGATTAGCAATGATGAAATAAAGACTGTGCTATAAGGTCCGCACTCTGTACTCAAAACAGGAAACATCAGCCTACGGGCTTTTAGAAATTGGCCCTTGCTAAAAAGTGTAAAAGCCACCCATTTTGTCTGTACATCCTGGTCCTTATTTTGATGAGCTACTTTGCAATACACAAATGCGTTTTCAGAGCACTAGGAATCTGTCTCATTCTGCGTGATCCATCATCTATTTCAATCGTTCCATGGAATGCACCAGGCATTTTCATTGCTTATGGAAGATTGATCATTGTATGGTTTCAGTTCTAAATTGTATGCACAATGCATTACAGACGCAAGGAACCCTGGCCTCAGCAGGGTACCAGTCAGAAGCAGTATACAGCACATGTGGTATTTTGGTTTAGCTCTGCAAGTAACTGTTGTTGTTTCAAACTTGAACTATAGTGTTGACTGAGGCACAACAGCTGTGGTCAGATGCAATAGGGGAACATAGCAGGCTACTTCATGAGGCTACTGAGCGCCTATTGCATATAAACATTGACTGGTTACGCTAATAATTGCCTTGTGTTTTGTAGTCGTTTTGGTACATACAACCTTAGTAAAAGCTTGAAATTGCATATCCGGGCTTTAATTCTTACAGACTCCATCAACTGCATAATGCAAAGTCACATACTCATTCATTTATTAATTCTGGTTGTGAAGCCAAGGACTCTCAGAAAAGCAAACTTAACAGCTATACTAGCCAAGAACCTCATGCAGAGAATACAAAGAAGGAAGTTTCAGTTTTAGATGTGAGTGGAAAACCCAAGAGAATGATTCCAGGGAAAACACATGCAATCAGGTAGAGACTTAAAACCCACTCCACATCGTGCCACCGGTGGAATTCGAACCGGGTCCCATATAAAGAAGGCGAGGAAAGATAACAATACGCCAATCCAACTGCCCCAAATGCACATACGGAATTATCAACACAAATTCAAATTTTTGCACATGCCTCAAACACATCAGCACCTAGGAGGATTCACAAAACTTGTGCATCTCAAGTTAAAGTGTGCACTCTAGTTCATGTATAAAGCTCAATAAGTTAAATACATACCTTCAACATAAAGGTAAACATCACAGGTATCACTCAATCCTGCCCCATCTGTAATGATGTAGTGAAGCCTATGAGGTGACGATGTCAAATTAAAATTGTAAGTATCGTTGACGGAGTAAACACTGTCTTCGTCGATATCTACAGTGATGCTGAATACCCCAGAGTTATCAAATGCATCTTCAGATTCGGGAAGTATGACAGAGGCGTAGTGCTTTCTGAATTCAGTCTCCCTGGTAAAGTTTGCAGGGCACGTAATGTTAGGTTCCTCTTTATCTGTGGATTTACAAATAAAAAACTCATTCAATTTCTCCAGATGTTTATAATCTAATAAGGTTTGCGGTAACATCTCTCTTTGAGTTGTGGCGGTTCTGAAAAGAACCGGTGGCGTCACAACTCAACATTTCGATCAGTATACTCTGATCATCTTCTAAGGGTGGACACTAAATACCAGTTCCTGAGTCCCTCAAAAACATTTTGATGATTTGATTAACTTTTAAAGAGTTGAGGCAGTAGAGATCCTAACATAAACTCATATCAGTTGATTTGAAAGATTGATGCAGTTAGAATCGTAAATAAACTCATATCAGTTGATTTGAAAGATTGAGGCAGTAGGAATCCTACATCAACTCATATCAGTTGATTTTGGAGGATTGAGGCAGTAGGAATCCAACAAAAACTCATATTGGTTGATTTTGGAGGATTGAGGCAGTAAGGATCCTATAAGGTGGTTTAAAGATCCAACAAACTTTCAATTTTTCAGGTATTTGGCGGTTAACCTATGAGTAATTATGTGATTCACTGCACAAATCTCATCATTATCTTAGAAACCCATGGTGAAACTTTCCCCTGAGGTTCTACATTACCTTCAATTGTGATGGTGAAAGTGCACGATACGTTCACCTGCATAGAGGGGTCGGTAGCATTGCATTCGATAAGATGTACACCAATACCTAACAAACTGCCCAAGTGATTGAAGGGTTTAGTCTCCCCTTGAGCGAAGCATTCCACGGTAACATTGCCGCCGGAGTTGTCAGTGGCATTTGGAAGAAAGAAAGACACACTGGCATCAGATCGACCGAGGGAAGTACACTCCATGATTGGGGCGGGACAGTCCATATAGATTGGCGCCTCAAGATCTGCATGTAGGAAAAAAAAGGAAAATTATTTATTAAGTTTATTAACTATGATTTTGAAGCCAATGGTTCTCAGAAAAGTGAACTTAATCACTATACTAGCCAAGAACCCCATGGAGAGAAGACAACAGAGGAAGTTTCAGTTTTGAAAGGAAATTCACAGAGAATTATGCCAGGGAAAACCCATGCAATCAGGTAGGAACTGAAACCCCAATCCACATAGTGCCTCCAGTGGGATTCAAATTGGGGTCCTGGAGGTGGAAGGCGAGGCAAGATCGATACCACTATGCCAGCCCAACCTCCCAAGTCATTAAGTTAACTGGCTCAGTAACTTGGATTCAAAGGTACATTATAACTTATCTGTTTTTGAAGTTGGTTTTTTGGGGGGGGTTAAGATTTCATGTCCTTCTTCTAACCATCCAATCCCGAAATAAATGGCCTCGTTTTAGAGAAAACAACACAAAATGGTTCATTTTCAAGGCTTTTTATCATCACCATCTGGGGGTCACAACCCAGATTTCACAGACAGTCATATGCATGTTTATTTTGATTTCAGCAATCCAAATAAGCATGGGTCATTTGGGTGTTCTCTAGATGCTATTTTCCTGACTTGCACAGGATTTCAAAGATGGTATTTCTATGGAGGATTTGTGCTATTAAAAAAATTTATTATAGTTTATTATTTGATATTACAATTTTTGTAATCATCAGTGGGCTTTCAGATTGCTCTAATCAATTTGTTTTTCCCCTGATACTTAACAATCCTGTACTTTTTCTGTAACTACATGAACATTAAAATCGTCTTTCAACTTACCTGAAACAGTGATTGAGAATGTGCAAGAGCTATTGACCAGGCCTGCAGTATCTGTAGCGTTACACTGGACTAAAGTGAGACCGATACCCACATTATAACCCGCAGGTTTCAGGACAACTGAAGTTCCCATCTTAAAGCATTCAACTGTCACTATATCACCAGAGTTGTCCGTGGCATTGGGAAGGTCAAAACTAATATCTGTAGTTGCTTGACCAAGAGGTACACTCATATGTATATTATTGGTGCAGTCCTCAAATATAGGGTGCTCCATATCTGTAAGAGATTACAACAAAAAGAAATGCACGTATATGTTTTAGTGCCATGAGTAATGTATGCTAGAATGTGCACTTTATAAATCCATAAATTATATTATAAACATGTTAACATTCCAAAGTCCTCCAAAATCTGTCTCATAATTTTGTCTCAATTTTGGGGGTAGATTAAAAAGTTCTTCCCTTGGTATCTTAAAGTGCTTACTATGTTTCAGACAGATATGCTAAGTTCTTGAGTTATGGGACCCATTTGTTTAGCAACATGTAACGGTTCACAAGGAAACGAGTGCAATTTGCAGCCAACCATGCCAGAAACACCGAGGCAAACCCCTCTTCTTGATGATCAGTGCACTGGGTTCTTCTCTGCGCATCAAACAACACACAGGACCTACGGCTTTACCTCCCATCAGAAGGATGGTTAAGTGTCTTGCTTGAGAACACAAATTAAGTGTCCAGACCGGGACTTGAACCCACACTCTGCTGATCAGAAACACCAGAGCTTGAGTCCGATGCTCTAGACCGACATTAGTGGTTACGATTGGATCACCACGTTAAAATGCATTGCAGCATAGGCTACCCTTAGCAACAGCCTTAGAAACAGCCGTAGCTGCCATGGAGGATTCAGGAGGACTTCTACCTAAAGATATTTATCAACCTATAATATTCTCAAATTTGCTGAAAGGATCTTACTGATCATCAACTAATTCAAGCATAAGCAGCAATCCAGCTTTCTGCTGAAGATGAATTGAGTTCACTGTTTAAAGCGTCAAGACTCCACTCAATCTCAACTCTGATTCTTCTCAGAACCAACACTTCTTCCCAAACAGAATTGAATTCACTTGGTTGTTATACCTGTATTACTCCAGCCTATGGGCTTTTAGAAATTGCCCCTTGCTAAAAAGTGGAAAAGCCACCCATTTTGTTTGTACTTCAAGGTCCTTATTTTGATGAGCTACTTTGCAATACATAAATGTGCTTCATAGCACTAGGAATCTGTCTCATTCTGCGTGATCCATCATCTATTTCAATCGTTCCATGGAATGCAGGCATTTTCATTGCTTATGGAAGATTGATCATTGTATGGTTTCAGTTCTAAATTGTATGCACAATGCATTACAGACGCAAGGAACCCTGGCCTCAGCAGGGTACCAGTCAGAAGCAGTATACAGCACATGTGGTATTTTGGTTTAGCTCTGCAAGTAACTGTTGTTGTTTCAAACTTGAACTAGAGTGTTGACTGAGGCACAACAGCTGTGGTCAGAGGCAATAGGGGAACATAGCAGGCTACTTCATGAGGCTACTAGTGCCTATTGCATATAAACATTGACCGGTTACGCTAATAATTGCCTCGTGTTTTGTAGTCGTTTTGGTACATACAACCTCAGTAAAAGCTTGAAATTTGCATATCCGCGCTTTAATTCTTACAGACTCCATCAATTGAAGACACAATTCTGCATAATGCAAAGTCGCATACTCATGCATTTATTAATTCTGGTTGTGAAGCCAATGACTCTCAGAAAAGCAAACTTAACCGCTATACTAGCCAAGAACCTCATGGAGAGAATACAAAGAAGGAAGTTTCAGTTTTAGATGCGAGAGGAAAACTATTCCAGGGAAAACACACGCAATCAGGTAGAGGCTTAAAACACAATCCACATCGTTCCCCCGGTGGATTTCGAACTGGGTCCCAGAGAAGGAAGGCGAGGAAAGATAACAATACGCCAATCCAACTGCCCCAAATGTACATACAGAATTATCAACACAAATTCAAATTTTTGCACATGCCTCAAACACATCAGCACCTAGGAGGATTCACAAAAGTTGTGCATCTCAAGTTAAGAGTGTGCACTCTAGTTCATGTATAAAGCTCAATAAGTTAAATACATACCTTCAACATAAAGGTAAACATCACAGGTATCACTCAATCCTGCCCCATCTGTAATGATGTAGTGAAGCCTATGAGGTGACGATGTCAAATTAAAATTGTAAGTATCGTTGACGGAGTAAACACTGTCTTCGTCGATATCTACAGTGATGCTGAATACCCCAGAGTTATCAAATGCATCTTCAGATTCGGGAAGTATGACAGAGGCGTAGTGCTTTCTGAATTCAGTCTCCCTGGTAAAGTTTGCAGGGCACGTAATGTTAGGTTCCTCTTTATCTGTGGATTTACAAATAAAAAACTCATTCAATTCCTCCTGATGTTTATAATCTAATAAGGTTTGCGGTAACATCTCTCTTTGAGTTGTGGCGGTTCTGAAAAGAACCGGTGTTGTCACAACTCAACATTTCGGTCAGTATTTCGGTCCTAAATTGGCTAACAATAAACCTAGCTGTACCTCTAAGTTTTCGGACTACCTCTCTAATCCTAACTCTCATTCTCTTTTTTTTACCCCTATCGCTGAACAAGAAATATGTGACGTAGTTGAGAATCTGGCCAACAAAAAAAGTAGTGGTTTTGATTCTATCATGCCCTTTTGTCATCAAAAAACTAATTTCTGCTATCACTGCTCCCCCTTACCTACCTTTTCAACATTTCGCTCCTCACCGGAAAAGTACCCAATGATATGAAGGTAGGTTACTCCGATCTTTAAAACTGGTGATCCCCACCTCAAAAATAATTACCGTCCTATCTCTGTGCTCTCCTGTTTCTCCAAAATACTTGAACATCTGGTTTACACCCGTACCATTGGCTTTCATCATAAACACAACGTCCACTCTAACTCTCAGTTTGGCTTTCGGCCAAACATTCAACCACTCACGCTATTCTTCAGCTTATTGACAGAGTTGTCAATGGCTTGGATGACTCTAAACACACTCTGGGCATCTTCCTTGACTTCTCTAAAGCTTTTGACACCTTAGACCACAGTATTCTGCTGTACAAACTTAATTATTATGGTATTCGAGGAAGTTGCCTAGAATGGTTTAGAAGTTATCTTTCCAACAGGAGCCAATATATATACTTCGATGGCTCTGCTTCTACTCAACTTCCTCTCAGCTGTGGAGTCCCCCAAGGTTCGTTCCTAATCTACATTAATGATATTTGCAACTCGAGTGATGTTGTCTCCTTTATCATCTTTGCAGATTTACTCTATCTTGTTCTACGGCCACAAAAACATTAACACGCTGATTGACACTATGAACTCTCAACTTGTACTGATCTGTGACTGGATCAAATCTTATAAGCTTTCCCTTAACATCGGAAAGACAAAATGTATGTTATTTAGCAACAAGTATGATGTTCCTCCCAAAAGTATTGTTATTGGTAATTCAATTATTATTCATACTGATTGTACTAAATTTCTTGGTCTGTTCATTGACAATAAGTTTTCCTGGAAACCTCATATTGATTATTTATGTAAAATTGTTGCTCGAAATATTGGTATTATTAATAGGCGGCTTAGATCCTTTCTTCCTGAAAACATTTTTTTCTCCTTGTATAATACTTTGGTTTTATCCTACATTAATTATAGCATTCTAGATTGGGGTAATGCTTCTAGAAGTGTTGTTCACAGAGTTCTCCTTCTACAGAAGAGGGCTATTCGTGTTATTAGTAACTCCCATTATCTAGGTCATACTGATCCTCTCTTCAGTCATTTTAAAACTCTTAAGGTCAGTGACATTTTCAATGTTCAATTGGGTGTGTTCATGTTCAAATTGGGCCACAACAATCTTCCCAACATCCTGGCCTCTTTGGTCACTATAAATCGTTCCATTCATTCTCATTCCACTCTCCAAGCATTTCACTACCACCTTCCCCTTACCCATACCAACCTTTCTCACAAAACCATCAAGTTTACAGGTCCAAAACTCTGAAATTCTTTAGATAGATCCATTCAAACTGTTCGTTCCCTGAGTTCGTTCCCTGAGTCACTTTAAAATTAAGTTCAAACACCACATTCTTAATAGTTACAAAGTGTCTTAATGCCTTGCTGGTTTTGTTGTGATTAGTTTCCTGACTTAATTTTAGTTTCTCTTTATCATTTTATCAGTTCCTTTGTTCAGTTTGATTTACTTGTTCATTTTACTTATCCGACTTCATGATTAACAGGCACTTGATTTGCTTTATTTAATTCCTTGTTGTTACGTATTTATTGTTTATCTACCTTTGTTATTCATTTCCTAATTTATCTTTTGCCACGCACGCCATTGTTTTTATTAATGTTTTTTGTTTGATTTACCTATTGCGCTGATTGTAGATTGGGTCCTTCCTACTTCCGAGGTACCCCATCTACAATCAGCATAATACAGGGGGGCCATACTCGACAAGCTGTGCTTCTTGTGGACCCCCTCCATCTCCAAGCTTGTTGTAAATTTACATTCCCTCCGCATTATGTACTTACACCTTCATTCCTTCTGTATATATTTTTAACTTTCTTGTGTTTGGATTTGGAAATAAAGTTCAGTTAATAATAATCATCTTCTAAATGGTGGACCTAAATACCAGTTCCCCCGAGTCCCTCAAATACATTTGGATGATTTGATTGACTTTTAAAGAGTTGAGGCAGTAGAGATCCTAACATAAACTCATATCAGTTGATTTGAAAGATTGATGCAGTTAGGATCGTAAATAAATTCATATCAGTTGATTTGAAAGATTGAGGCAGTAGGAATCCTATATCAACTCATATCACTTGATTTGAAAGATTGATGCAGTTAGAATCCTACATCAACTCATATCAGTTGATTTGAAAGATTGATGCAGTTAGAATCCTACATCAACTCATATCAGTTGATTTGAAAGATTGAGGCAGTTTTTATAGGATCCTACATCAACTCATATCAGTTGATTTGAAAGATTAATGCAGTAAGGATGCTACATAAACTCATATCAGTTGATTTGAAAGATTGATGCAGTAAGGATCCTACATAAACTCATATCAATTGATTTGAAAGATTGAGGCAGTAGGAATCCTATATCAACTCATATCACTTGATTTGAAAGATTGATGCAGTTAGAATCCTACATCAACTCATATCAGTTGATTTGAAAGATTGAGGCAGTAAGGATCCTATAAGGTGGTTAAGATCCAACAAACTTTCCAATTTTTCAGGTATTTGGCGGTTAACCTACAGGTATGAGTAATTATGTGATTCACTGCACAAATCTCATAATTATCTTAGAAACCCATGGTGAAACTTTCCCCTAAGGTTCTACATTACCTTCAATTGTGATGGTGAAAGTGCATGATACATTCACCTGCATAGAGGGGTCGGTAGCATTGCATTCGATAAGATGTACACCGATACCTAACAAACTGCCCAAGTGATTGAAGGGTTTAGTCTCCCCTTGAGCGAAGCATTCCACCTTAACATAGTCGCCGGAGTTGTCAGTGGCATTTGGAAGAAAGAAAGACACACTGGCATCAGATCGACCGAGGGAAGTACACTCCGTGATTGGGGCGGGACAGTCCATATAGACTGGCGCCTCAAGATCTGCATGTAGGAAAAAAAAGGAAAATTATTTATTATATTTATTAACTCTGATTTTGAAGCCAATGGTTCTCAGAAAAGTGAACTTAATCACTATACTAGCCAAGAACCCCATGGAGAGAAGACAACGTAGGAAGTTTCTGTTTTGAAAGGAAATTCACAGAGATTTATGCCAGGGAAAACCCATGCAATCAGGTAGGGACTGAAACCCCAATCCACATAGTGCCTCCAGCGGGATTCAAACTGGGGTCCCTTGGATTCAAAGGTATATTATAACACCATCTGTTGTTGAAGGTTTTTTTTTGGGGGGGGGTTAAGATTTCATGTCCTTCTTCTAACCATCCAATCCCAAAATAAATGGCCATGTTTTAGAGAAAAAAAATCAAAAATGTTTCATGTTTGTTCAAGGATTTTTATCATCACCATCTGGGGGTCACAACCCAGATTTCACAGACAGTCATTTGCATGTTTATTTTGATTTCAGCAATCCAAATAAGCATGGGTCATTTGGGTGGTCTTTAGATGCCATTTTCCTGACTTGCACAGGATTTCAGAGAATGATATTTCTATGGAGTATTGGTGCTATTAAACATTTTATAATCATCAGTGGGCTTTCAGATTGCTCTAATCAATTTGTTTTTCCCCTGGTACTTTACAATCCTGTACTTTCTCTGTATCTACATGAACATTAAAATCGTCTTTTCAAGTTACCTGGAACAGTGATTGAGAATGTGCAAGAGTTATTGACCAGGCCTGCACTATCTGTAGCGTTACACTGAACATAAGTGGGACCGATACCCACAGTATAATTCTCAGGATTCAGGACAACTGAAGTTCCCACCTCAAAGCATTCAACTGTCACTGTATCACCAGAGTTGTCCGTGGCATTGGGAAGGTCAAAACTAATCTCTGCAGTTGCTTGACCAAGAGGTACACTCATATGTATATTATTGGTGCAGTCCTCAAATATAGGGTGCTCCGTATCTGTAAGATTACAACAAAAAGAAATGCACGTATATGTTTTAGAGCCATGAGTAATGTATGCTAGAATGTGCACTTTATAAATCCATAAATTATATTATAAATATGTTAACATTCCAAAGTCCTCCAAAATCTGTCTCATAATTTTGTCTCAATTTTGGGGGTAGAATAAAAAATAAATGAGAACAATAATAAGTTCTTCCCTTGGTATCTTAAAGTGCTTACTATGTTTCAGACAGATATGCTAAGTTCTTGAGTTATGGGACCCATTTGTTTAGCAACATGTAACGGTTCACAAGGAAACGAGTGCAATTTGCAGCCAACCATGCCAGGCACACCGAGGCAAACCCCTCTTCTTGATGATCAGTGCACTGGGTTCTTCTCTGCGCATCAAACAACACACAGGACCTACGGCTTTACCTCCCATCAGAAGGATGAACCAATAATGGTTAAGTGTCTTGCTTCAGGACACAAGAGTCACGACCACGACTTGAACCCACAATCTGCTGATCAGAAACACCAGAGCTTGAGTCCGATGCTCTAGACCGACATAAGTGGTTACCGCTGGATCACCAAGTTAAAATGCATTGCAGCATAGGCTACCCTTAGTAACAGCCTTAGAAACAGCCGTAGCTGCCATGGAGGATTCAGGAGGAACCCTACCTAAAGATATTTATCAACCTATAATATTCTCAAATTTGCTGAAAGGATCCTACTGATCATCAATTAATTCAAGCATTTAGCAGCAATCCAGCTTTCAGCTGAAGTTGAGTCAAGTTCACTGTTTAAAGCGTCAAGACTCCACTCAATCTCAACTCTGATTCTTCTCAGAACCAACACTTCTTACCAAACAGAATTGAATTCACATGGTTGTTATACCTGTATTACTCCAGCCTATGGGCTTTTAGAAATTGCCCCTTGCTAAAAAGTGGAAAAGCCACCCATTTTGTTTGTACTTCAAGGTCCTTATTTTGATGTGCTTCATAGCTGTACTATATACCTGTACTATACATAGCATTTTACATACCCACAACAGTAATAAATGTGTCGCATGTGTCATTATTCCCAGAGCTGTCAGTGATGACATAATGTATTAGATGTGGGGCATCTCTTAGCAAGAATTCAAACGAGTTAGAGGGTTGATACAGTTTGCTGTCCCCTACATCAATGGTTATGTTGAAATCATTAGAGTTATCGGTCTTTTCATCAGGCTTAAGAAATTGAAATGTTGTGAAGTTCCGTCGCCAATCTGTGCTGCGTGTGACATTTCCTGGACATGTAATGTTAGGATCCTCTTTATCTGTAAGAGCAAAACAAACACAAAATTCATTTTCAAATAAAACTCCCGACAATCTTCTTCAGAGAAGCATCCCTTCTGAAAAGTGTTTATGCAAATCCTGAAGTTTGTGTAAAACTCCTTCCCCTGAAAACTCTCCCACTCTCTAACAATTTCCAGCAAGTCGACCAACTATTTGTAAACTATGACGTTGAACTGCATTCACCACATGATACCATAATAATTTATTTATTAACCAAATCCAACAGCGATCAAGTCGCCAATAACAGGATGGTATAGAGTGAAGAGAAGACATAGTTCATCTATCATTCAAAACCACAGTGGATGATATTGAATGGTCAGACAGTAAGAGGGTTGACTGTGTACTATGTAGATGCATTCACCACATGATATCATATTGCAGGCTGGCATCTAGTTCATCTATCATTCAAAACCACAGTGGATGATATTGAATGGTTAAACAGTAAGAGGGTTGACTGTGAACTATGCATTCACCACATGATATTGCAGGTTGGCATAGTTTATCATTCAAAACCACAGTGGATGATATTGATAGACAAACAGTCATGGAATAGAATGATTAATAACAATGTTATCAATTATCAATTTTTAATATTACACATTGCATGGTGCATTCAGTTTTGGCTGGCTCCAAACTGTCTTGAGAAATCTCAGCAGATAAATGCTTAACCAATATCTTTTCTAAACGACAAAACTAGCAGGGCATCAGTCGCAACAAGTTTACTTTATAGTATTTTGGCCAGTAGCTTGTCTTCTCATCAATAAAATGGCATTCATGAAATAAAAAATGCTTCAAGAGGAAGGGAAATGTCAAAATTGAATTTTCTGATGTACGGTACTCAATTTCCAATAAACAGAGTCCTCATGTGAGTAGGGAACAACTACAAGTCTCTAACCTCACCTTAAAATGGTGTAAATGCAAACATTTTCAACATTCAAAACATTCGATGACATCCGATGGGTCTGTACATTTTTGTACGGGATGTTTTGTTTTATTCCTGACTTTCCGATGACATTCAATCAAAAGACCTTGAATTTGTCCTTTTGACTGACAACAAAATATTTCTCCTTTGAATGTAAAGACCGATTAGATGTTGAAATCCAATGACGCCATGTTTCAAATTTGCTCTGAAAAAGTCAGAAATGAACCAAAACATCCCTGTACAAAAATGTACAGACCAATTTTTCTCAGAATCATCATGTTGAAAAATTATGCACTGGAAAGGTATCAAATTCAATGGCAAATTACACCATTTTAACGTGAGGTTAGAGACTTGTATTTTTCCCCCTCTCACATGAGGATTCTATCTTCTGGAAAAAGAGTACATCAGAAAATTGAATTTGACATTTCCCTGACCTCTTAAAATGAAACCAAAATAACTAGTTATGTGCGTACCTTGAACAATGATCGTGAACTGGCAAGACGAGTTGACATTTCCTGCTTCATCACTTGCTACACACTGGATCTGATGTACTCCAATCTGAACCATCTCTCCTGCATCATTAAAAGGCTCTGTCATGCTACTAATGTTGCATACCACAGTTGGAGGAACTAAGCTGTTGTCCGTGGCATTGGGAAGGATGGAGGAAAAATAAGCAGTGGCTTCTCCAGGCAATGTACACATGGTGATGTTATCAGTGGGACAGTCCAAGAACTGAGGTTCCTTAGAATCTGTAGTTAACGACAACAAATATACAGGAATGATAAGTGTCAATCTGAAAGTTCACTGATTAAAAAGTTCATACCAGAACCAATCCTCCAGAGAAATATTTCCATCTGAAAGCTCACTGATTCTAAAGTTCATACCAGTACCAATCCTCCAGAGAAATATTTCCATCTGAAAGCTCACTGATTCTAAAGTTCATACCAGTACCAATCCTCCAGAGAAATATTTCCATCTGAAAGCTCACTGATTCTAAAGTTCATACCAGTACCAATCCTCCATAGAAATGTTTCTGTCTGAAATAAATCAAAAAACAGAAGACCCCCACATCACCTTCGCTTGTTTCAACTGCATCATTTGATGAATGTGCACAGATTTCCATACAGAACATCAACAATTTTTAAGTGCTTTTTACAATTAATTTAATGACATGTTTCCAGATTGGTTGATGTATTTAATGAAACTTTCCGAATGGGAATGAATTTGCTCCTCACATAAACAACGGTGTTCAAAGTAAAAACCTACTCACCTGTGATAATCACTTCGAAACTGCAATTTGCAAAGTTCCCTGATTCGTCCGTTGCAGTGTAGTTGATTTCGTGGGTACCAATGGGAAGCGTTAAAGGTGGGTCCATGTTAGATACTAAGGCGATATCACGATTGGAGTTGTCAGTCGGGACTGGCACAGTCCAATTAGCAGTCCCCATAGTAAACCCTTGCTCATCTCCTGACATTGTTAAAGTGGCAGGACACGTTAAAATGGGCTTGCCTGTATCTGTTGTTGTATTAGACAAAGTACACAATTTAAAATTACAAAAATTACAAAAAAAATGCCAAGCTACAATATTAGTTTCAAACTGAAAACAACTGACAGTTCACAACAGAATCAACCCTCATTAAACATCTTTCCAGATCTGAAAAAGTGAAAGTCAACAAAATAGCACCTACTGACCTGAATGCAAGCTTTCAAGAATGAATCTTCACTTTAAAACGTGTTCAATTGAAAAATAAAAATTTAAAATAGTTGAGTGGCATCGGCTATGAACCTTTGAAAACATATGTGAACTTAACTTCTGTACATTATCATCACATGTCAAATCTTAATGAACATATTAATTAGGGAACGTTCAATTTCACCTTTTTCAGCAAGACTCGGAAATCACTGAGTAGCAGAGCTGCTAACATTTGCATCTTGCAATCAGGAAGATTTTGCACAACAATCAGATATACATTCAACATATTAATAGGGACATATTATAGTAATAGTTTCCATAAGGTAGTTTTTCAAATTTGTTCAACAGAATATGGAAAGATTAGTTTATTTTCAGGGAACTTTATGCAGAATTATGGAATAAGTTGGCAGCTCTGGAGTATAAATCCGTGTATAAAGAAAGCAAAACCAAATTATAGTTTAGGTTCTTTGGTCCTGATGAAAGTTGCAACACCATTTCAAATATTAACATGCATCACCTGATGTACAATGTAGATCATTAACAAAAAGTTAAACATCAATCCCCTACTCCTAGAACTATGACTGAGGTTTGTTCCACTATTGTCTCAACGATAGTGTAATAGGTGTAGAAAAACCTTTGTCCTATAGGTGACCAAGTGTCTAGGTTACAGTTGTATTACCCTTCCACTGTTTATATTTCCAATTAAATATCTTCTAGCACCCTGGACAAGTTAATTTCTAGGAATGTCTGTAATAAACAATGAACCCTCTTGCATAATCCTTGGTAGTGTGGTTAGTCACCCCTGTAATTGACTTCAGATAGCAGCCTGGCAGCACAAGGGGAACACTCCACACTTGTGTTCTCCCATCACGATTGCTTTTATATAACTACAACTTCATTTGCCTGTTTCAAGTATTACTGCTATGGACTCGGTTTTAAAGCCATTTTGATTTTAATTTGTAACCTTCTTTGGCACTGTGTTGTGTTTTGTTTTGTTGTTTTTAGTGGTTTCTATAAATTCTTTTCATTGCTTGGGGTTTAGTTCAAATGGTCTTGGTTTAGAGTTTACTTGGTTTATTGATGTAATTCGATCACTGGTTTTGCTTTTGGTCATTGCTTTATAATCAATAAAGTTATTTTTTTATTTTTGCTTGTTGAGAAACCTACATTTTGAGTCCCTGTCCTACTTTTTGCATTTCCTGGCGTCTTTAACCCTATTCGATCCCTAGATTAGTTGAGTTTTTCTGAAGTGAGTTTCCCCAGTGCATAGTTTTATTTAGTTTTATTCAAGTGATCCATTTTCCAGGTTACAACAGCATAAAGAACGAACCTCATGTCATAGTTCCAGGAGTACCCACCCCTATAGCTCCACACCCATGGAGGAACAACAGCATGTTTTGATCAACCGTGCGGGTCAGCATGGTCGCTTGTTCTTCCTTTCCTTTAATTCAACTCTCTTGTTGGCCTCTCGTTTAAAGGCAAGGTATACACTTTGTTTTTGGAACCGTTGGATTGTTTGAATCCTAAACTAACATGTGAAAATTTCATTTCAAAAGGTGGTAGTGTTTTTGAGATATCACCGAATTTCTGCAGCGGTTATGTCCGGAGTCCACGCAGAAAGAATAATCCGTTATTAGAATACACAATCTGAGAAAAACGTTTCATTCTCAGATTGATATGTTTTTTTGAGTCCCTCCATTAACTCACATTCCTTACATGTAGATTAGAAGGGAGTTGTTTCTCAACATGTACATTATCAACAGCTTCAGTGTTTCTTAGTCTTACCAAGTAAGTTTATACATGGTTTATATGGTCATTAATTGTTTAAGTAATTAGCAAAGGTATACCGGCATTATATGTACCCATCCTCCTTTAAAATCCCAGCCAATCTTGTAGGCCTACATCAATTTTTAGCCCTGGCTGGTACGTGGTAGGGACGTCAGTGCAACGGGAGCCCAACCTGCCTGGGCTAATCCATCTCTCTACTCTACTCTATATTATTATTACAGGTCTAGTTGATTTAACAAAAAATGTGGCTAAAATTCCGCAGCACGCCACCACTCTAGCTCCCTCAATATCTGGCCGATTACTCTAAATTTTAGTCTTACCTGTCAAGATGGGTTAACTGAATATATACAGCAAAAAACAGGAAAATTGAACAATTCTAAAGGCCTTAAAAAGGCGTCAGAAAATCGCAAAAGCTTCGTCGAAAATATACACCATTTTGTTTTCGTTTTCCTGCTGTGTGTGTGTCCGGGTAAATGTGTAATACTCCAATGAGTCGGTCATCGTTCATGCGCATGGAATGGGTAAGCCAGCTACAGTGGCCTCTGATGTGATGAACCATAGAGAAAGGACCAACATACCCCCATGTTGAAGGATGATTCAAAAAAGGGAAATAATAGCCAGATATTTTTCTTATGAACATGAACTTACCCATGACTTGTACTAATGAAATAATCCAAAAGAACCTTTCAATTACTGCTGATTTTAATATTCATAGAAATTAAATATTCATTATGACCTTTTACTAAACAGGTAATGGAAGAAATTTGTAGAACTATCAAACCAATTTTGGTAAATAGGCTACTGCATATAATTTGATCTCTCTTGATACAGGTTCAATTCCCGGTAAGTACATTGCATTATTTAATTGCTTGTAAATGTTCAATTCCTTCCACAGAGAGTGAGTGAATGATGGGGAGAGGTAGTGGGGGAGGAGGAAAGAAGACTGGGGAGAGGGAAAGAAGCGTGTTTTTTATTTTTCAAATTTTAGGATTTTACCTTTAAATTTTTTTTTTTAAATCGGTCCCCTATGAAAACTATTTATTTTACATTTTGGGGTACTAACCCTATTGATAGAATACATCCCCAGGTGTATATTAATATTGGTAATATTTTTTTTTTTTAAACGTCCAGAAGGTGGTGGCGTGCTCCGGAAACTTTTCCAGTATCATTGACAGTATCATCGACTTCATTGACAGTATCATTGACTTTAACTTAAGAAATTTATAAGAAAAGCATCAACTTACCCAAAACGCTAAGATAAAACACACATATTTTATTTTCATCTGGCACGAAAGAAATAACGACCTCATACTGCACTTTGATCAATTTTGCGGGTGAGTTGGAGGCGGCAGGAAAATGAGACGTGATGGGAAACTTATCTCCGCTTGCACATTCACGGTCAGCCCCTTCGCCTGTAGGAAAGCAGCTTGTAGTTACATCCTGTACAACAGGTGTCAGTGTCATATTATATCCAATGATCCAGTCAATGGCAGAGTCACTGACTTCGGTCGAGACTTCGATGATATCATTGCCATCAGCCTTTGCTGGAGGGCAAGACGGTACAAAAAAGCCACCTGTAAAGCAAAAAAGGGCATCTCTTATTCTTGTTAAATTGTTGACTGATGGTTTGGGTAAATTGGATAACACTGTGTGATTAATTGTCTACTTTTGTCAAGTAAAATTTAGTTCCAATATCACATTTTATCGATTTAAAACGAGTGACATAATGTAGGGCGAATTTCCTTACGCCGCACACACGCTATGTATGCTGCATGCCCAGTACAGTGTGCGGATAAAATTGTACAAGCTTAAGGGGTATTCACCGCGCGGCGATGCCGTGCATACGTCGTGCGTTAATGTTGGGCAACTTAGGTAGTTATGTTTTCGCGGGCAAATTGTTTACGTTGCTTTGTTTTACCAGGCGCGGATCCAGGGAGGAGGGGGGCAGTGCCCCCCGAGTAAAATTAGAAAAAAAATTAAAAAAAAAATAAAATTAGCAACAAGTGTGTGGTGTAGTCTTTTCCCCCAGGAAAAATGGATTTCTTTTTCATCCTATAGCATTCACATTTTTTTTCTTTCTGCCAAAATGAATCTTTTTTTATGATAGGCCTATGTCACTTGTAATTGTTTAGATTTGCAACAATAACATGAGCCTTTGAAACCTGACGTGCCAGTTTGTCCTGGATAAAATATAGTTCTTGTCTTTCTGGCATTCCAGTGTAAAGACTACACTAAGCTTGAACTTGAGAAACGCCAGATTTTACCCACTATATGTTTTTAATCATGAAACCAGATAATGCAGCACCCAGATCAAAACGCGAGATTTGTCGGATTTGAGTTTCTTTGAGTAATATTGAAGATTTGATATGGATCAGAAGTGCTTAAAAAGTGTGTCTAATTCTCTGTTTTTAGTCACACGGAGGCTTGATTTTTCAACCCTCAAAACGGCAAAACCTCAGAGCTTCCTGGGGGCTTCGCCCCCCTGGACTCCCACCGGGGCTTCGCCCCCCTGGACTCCCACCGGGGCTTCGCCCCTGGACCCCAATATCGATGTTACAGACATTTTTCGTACATTAATGTTATTATTGCTCGAGATATTGCATGAGATCGCACCACAGAGCATCTAGAATCCTAACTGTTTCGGAGCATTTAAGCGGGCCCCGGAACCGGCCCATGCCGTAAGGGCTTCGTGTTACGCGCTCGTAGGAGCCACAAATTGCATTCACCATTTGCTGCTTGGTAATTTTTCACGCCCCCCCCCCCCCCCCCCCCCCCCCCCCCCGTTTGGAAAATCCTGGATCCGCCCCTGGACGCTAGCGTGGGGTTAGGCAGTCCTGATTTAAGGTCACTTTGTCACTGCCTTTCAACATGAACGGGCATTTTTAATTTTCTGGACCCATAATTTTATTTAATTACCACCACTCCCACCCTAATGAGGTATGGCGTGTTTACAGGATTCACACAGTTTTTTGAGTTTTTGGGTTATAGTTGCAAGTAAATTGCTCCAACTATTTATTCAACTTTGAACACCTCTTTGTTCAATAAACTTACACACCTTTTTATTTTAAGATCACATATTGTAACAATAAGTTGTGTTAGCGCTCTGATGTACCACATGGGCTAATTCCGACCGCATGTGCCAAGGTGGAACTTCACAACTTAATTGCGAAAACTTGGGTCGACTGAGTGAGTGAGTGAGTGAGTTGTTGTTGTTGTTGTTGTTGTTGTTGTTGTTGTTGTTGTTGTTGTTGCTTTGGGGGGGGGGGGTTATAGGCCTATATTAGAAATCTTGAAATTTTTCAAATTCCCTCTCAAGGTCTGATTTATTGGAACAGCCACACCTAAATTCTACAACCCATGAGAAGCTCGCTATTGAACTGACCTTAACCTAAACAGTATTCAAATTACTTTGAGCTGAATTGACCTCTACATTGAAAATATTTTGCGGGTTTTTAACACAACCATTGAGTATATTCAATCATCCGTGATTTGAAAGGAGCTTTTTATCAACCATAAATGGGCATTATTGACAGAAAGGGTGTGTGCTTACTACAAGCCACTAAATCCAGTAGCCTACCCAAACGCATTATGATATGTTTATGTGGAGTTTGCGAGGCAGTCAAGTATACCGGGCCGGGTAGCAGGTGGCTGTTTTCAAGGTGGCTTTAATTTCCATTGCATTTTTGTCTGTTGGGTAATTTTTGTGCAGCAAACAATTATTCTTTTAAAAAAATACAACAACAAAACGTCGTAGGCCTATACGTTGAACCTAGAATATGTAAATATAGTCCGTATTCCCTATTTCCCATTGGTTTTTAAATGGACAATACCAAACCAATTATCTGTGATAACTAGGAATACATCGGTAACTGATGCCCCCCCCCCCCGAAAAAATAAAATAAAAAATAAAAATAAACTTAAACTTGTTTTGTAGCAACTGAATGAAGAAATAGTTTTAAAAGTAATAATTTTCTTCATTCTTATCCACCTTCACGTAAGCCTACTAATCAATCATTTAAAAGAAAACACAATGCATACAAAGTTCAAAAACTTTTTGTGTTTAACAAAATACGAAGAACAGTAAGGGCCCTATTGATAAAACTGAAACATTTTCAATGAATTTCGATCGACCTGAAATATAATTTCCGGTTATAAAGTTCTCACCAGAACCAAAATTCGTGGGAAATATTTTGGTGTTAAAAACATTGACTACCAAAGTTGATTATCCACCGAAGCTCACTTACTATCACCATTACTAATATCGATTGCCGCAAGCAAAATAAATGGCAGTGTATACTTTGGGTATAATTTGTCAAAGACCATCACCTCACGGGGTGTATCCCAACATACGCATAAAATAACAAAAATGTGAACAACTTTGGCTCAATGGGTAATCGAAGTTACAAGAAAATAATGAAAGCAAAAACATCCTTGTTGCGTAGAATATAATGTGCTTTCAGATGCCTGAGAAAGGCTTCATGCGCGAACACTTTTTCAGTTTCAAATTGTTGGGTGAAAAGTTACCTCTTTTTCTAAAACTACATTACTTCAAAAGAGGTCGTTTCTAATGTTTTATAACATCAGCAACTCTCAAGTGCTCTTTACCAAGAATTGTTAATGCTCGTTAACTTGTGGAGTAGGCCTATCTACCAAAAGTCTGATACGAACACACACCAAAACTGGACAAGGCCAAGCAATTACTTGTTATGTATTTATCTGTTTTGAAGAGGGAACTTTTATCACTAACAAAAATCACACTTTGTATGATGCGTTTATTAAAATTAAAAGGATAAGAATTGAGCTTCTCTTTCAAAACCACGATTAGCCATACGTGTCATCATTTTAACTGTTCATAGGTAACCAAAGAGCGTACTGATCGGATAAGTTCACATCTATGTCGTTGAAACATTTTAAAGAAACATGCACTGCAAATAGGGTGTTAAAATTGATACCATTGGTGTTGTCACCGAATAGATACACAGGAGAGAATCAAAATTAACACCATAGGGTCATGTACAACATTAATTGTCAAAGACCATGTATCAGCGCTTGATGTGACCCAACATGCATAAAATAACAAACTTGTGAAAGTTAAGCTAAATCGGTCTTTGGAGTCATGAGAAAACAGTGAAAAACCCTCCTATATTAGTTTTCCACTGTTTTCAAACATTGGGTCATCATGCGTGATAAAGACTGTTTTACTCATTTCCTACCAACTATAGCATTTCAAGCAAAATTATTTCAAGGAAAGTTTTCCACCATCCGCAAGACTATCTTTATACCATGTAAGTTTATGTGCAAAGCTGTGAACAAGTTCAATCTCACCAAAGTTGTTCACACCCTTTAAAATAACACCAATGTAATTGTGTTGGCAGAAATAAGTGTTATTTTTAGCACCTATGTTGCTCCTTGGTGCTTGGTTGTTTGCTATGCCCGCCTTGAACACTTCCACAAATGAACAATAACCTTGATGTAAAATATATGGTCGTGCTATCCGCTAATCTTATGAAGTGATGATTTCAGACCAATTGCGATTAGAATTTATATTTTAGTCGCGCTTCGAATACCAGAGTGTAGTGATCGAAAACATGGAGTTGTTTCTCCTTAATATTCTTTTAGGAGTCACCGAAGTTTCAAGATTTGTCGCTTATCAACACAGTTTTAAATCTTAATTTCGCGTAATAATGTCGCCTTTGCACCATCAACAAGAGTGTTTTTCTGGCTTCAGCTTCCGTAATAAATCAATAGCTAATTGCTCAAAAGCATGTGTAGGGGGATACTTCTTAAACATTTAAACAAAAAAATTTGATTAAAGTTTTGTTTCAAGAGGATGTAAGTCTATAAAATATGCTACAGCTATCTGAGTTGTAGACTTCGGGTTAGGACTATTGCCGAACATTGTCGGAGAACAGATAACCTACACTAATTACTCACCCTGACACTTGACTTGTTCAAAGTGTAAGCTCATCAGCAGCAGACCTGCGACCAGAAGGGGTGAAACAAGTCTCCCCATTATTGCATCAATGTTATTTCCCAAAGAGTAGACTACTTATTTGTAAGATTTTTCTATTTTTTCCCTGACACGAAAATGAATATTAAACTCAGAAATCCAGAATATCCTGTCCGGCTCGGATTGGGCGTTTTCACTTAATGCGCGTCACAGGCGACGGTACTAGGCCTATACGATGGGATTGGTAAGGTATTGTGAAACTCAATATCAAAGCCCAGTTGTTCTGGATCAACGGTTCAGGTAGCACAAACTCTCACAAACGACACCCTTGCACTCGCCCCTACACAACAATAGCAGAAATTTTGGGGTTGTTTGTACCGTTTATGCTTTGTTGGCTACCTAGTACCTCTGTGCCAATCCATGAATACATATTCGTGCAAAATCATGCAAAACATAGTCGCCTGTGGTTTGTTGTTGCACTTTTGTTAACGAGGCCTTTAGATTGACGCTGTGCAGTTAAAAGTAAATTTACTGTTTATTATGTTGAAACAGCCTGCCATAGGCCTATACCACCTATACATTAGGATCTAGACTCTTGTAATAAACGTTTTGGTGTCACATGGAGAACACATACCCACATGATTGGTCAATATTATCTATTCAAAAATACTATTTTCAGCTTATTAATCATAAATATAATAGCAGTACCAGATCACCAGAGAAGTTGTTTTATTTGAAAACTGTTAAAAATTAGGAACTAGCATTTGGAGAAACCACAAATCAATTCTTTTGTTTCGATTGTCACAATTCAAATAAAAACTGCACGTGCACAAAACCTTTGGCAAAATAAAGATCGTGTTAATGGAAGAGAAGTTCAGTGGATGTTAGATTCAGAAGGGAGTTAGTGGAAGAGAAGTTCAGTGGATGTTAGATTCAGAAGGGAGTTAGTGGAAGAGAAGTTCAGTGGATGGTAGATTCAGAAGGGAGTTAGTGGAAGAGAAGTTCAGTGGATGTTAGATTCAGAAGGGAGTTAGTGGAAGAGAAGCTCAGTGGATGGTAGATTCTAGTGGAAGAAAACTTCAGAACTTCATCTTTGTACCAGAGACGATCCTTTTTGGTTATATTTTATACGTCAGTTTGCCCTATTTATGGTCTTTTCCCCTAAAACGAAACTTCATTCAAACGATCTTCTCTTTAAATGGAGGGTAAACCTTTTGTAGTTACTCCTAAAATAAATGGCCATAAAAACGTACTTGGTATAAAGAAGCACTGCAGCTGTTGATAATGTAAAACATTTTGAGAAACGATTCCTTTCTAAGGAATGTGGTTTTAGAGAAAGGGGTTTACACAAAATGTCAATCTGAGAAACGTTTCTTACATGAAACATTTCTCATACTGTGATTCAATTACTGTTTTTTCTATATCTGCGCGCACATAACTGCTCTAGATTTTCGGCGATATCTCAAAAACGGTACCACCTTTTGACATAAAATTGTCACAGGTTAGTTTCACGGTATATATCTACATTTATATAGGATTAAAACAATCGAACGGTTCCAAAAACCATGCAAAGGTATAATTTTCCTTTAAATCTTCATATATCAGGCTTTAAAGAATAAGTTACCATAACCATTATAACAATTTCTAAACAAAAACACCTGATAAAAAATAACACACCCAGTTTATAGTGACCCTCGTTGTTTGATTGGGAGAAATATCCGTCTGGATCTCGTCATTGTTGGTTGGCTTTCCTTTGTTAGTAAACGAGTTGATCATTGTATTGGGCAACAAAAAAATAATAACAACCAAAAAATACCACACCTATTGAGTTGTGGTGACACTCCTCGTTCCTCTATAGGCAAAATATCTTGCTGAACCTCGTCATTGTATAAAGCGATTGTAATTAAAATACATTGGTGGGAACGCCCGAGTTGGGTTCAAATTTCGCGTTACATTTTGTGAAACGTTATAGCTCTGTCTAATACCGGATGATGCGTAAATATTTTGTGCAGAGCACAAAATTCAGTTAATATATTATTTTTGCTTGTTGTCTGAAAAAATACTTGCTAATTCTTTGCGATTGGAGAATGGGCATCAAAAGCGGGCACATCTTATGAATCTTGCAGGGAGAGAGATGGTTGGGAGGGAATTGTCACTGGTTCAGATTGGGGTTAAGTGAGAGGTTCGGTGGCTGGTAGGTTCAGATTGGAGGTTGGAATAGAGGTTCAGCGGATGGTTCGGATGGGAGGTTGGAAGAGAGGCTCAGTGGATGGTTCGGATGGGAGGTTGGAAGAGAGGCTCAGTGGATGGCTCGGATGGGAGGTTGGAAGAGAGGCTCAGTGGATGGTTCGGATGGGAGGTTGGAAGAGAGGCTCAGTGGATGGTTCGGATGGGAGGTTGGAAGAGAGGCTCGGTGGATGGTTCGGATGGGAGGTTGGAAGAGAGGCTCAGCGGATGGTTCGGATGGGAGGTTGGAAGAGAGGTTCAGTGGATGGTTCGGATGGGAGGTTGGAAGAGAGATTCAGTGGATGGTTCGGATTGGAGGTTGGAAGAGAGGTTCAGTGAATGAGGTATCGGTGCGGGACAAACATTTGTTAAAACCGTCATGCTTCGCACTATTATGCCCGTCCAAAACTTTGAAAGTTAGGCTACGGAGCTTTTTGGTAAATCACATCAAATTAGGAAAGTGAATCACTGCCTTTCAGCGTACATTCCTAACAAAATATTTTTTTGAAATCAATACACCGCAATGGTTTTTCGAACATGTGCAAATCAACTACATTTCAGCGAAACTTCAGACAAATTGTTTTTCGTTTGACAAACTGTTAAACATATTCACCTGTTGGCCTATGTCGCTCCACGACACAAAAAGAGAACATTCCGAAAGGCCAACCTTTTGCTATTTGTTTTTATGTTATCGTCAGAATTACTGGCCCGGAAAAGCTGGTTTTCAGAGGTTTTGAAAAGGCTCTTTACAAACCCTGAATATCGGTTTGGTAGTTAATTGTAAAAAAAAAACCATATCCCCTTTCAACGCCTTTTTTCTGTGTGGGAATTACTGTTGGTTGAGTACTTATAATCGCAAACAATGCATGCTATCCACTGGAATGAAAACAGAAACGCCCGAGATGCATTTTCATCCGGTGTTGCGTTATACACTACAAAGTGTTGTATGATGACGTCATTTATCGAGACATTTGGTTGCCTTGAAGTACAGGACAATGACGTCACGAAATGTTACTGGAGAAATGGCGTGTGCAAATTGTGTTTCAAGACAACTGAGAATGAAAGTTTGATCGGTTTTCTGACGTTCATTAGTCATCATAATAGAAAGGTGGAATTCTGCATGGGAATGGGAAAACATGTCTTGGGGGCAATTCTGGCACAAAACAACCCAACATTATAATGCCACATTTGTTGTTCTTGTCAGTAGCCATTTTTTTTGCTCACGGCTTTTAGTTACTGGTAAAAATTCTGTGTGTTCCAGGAGGAAGGGCGGGGAGCCTTACGCTCTTCTTTTTCCGGGCACACGGTGAAAAGACATCCTCCTTAGACTTTCTCTTTGAGATACTGTCAAAGAAAATAGCATTTTGAAGTCCGACATTCAATACGGGGGCTATCCAAAAATTGTCCCTAATTTTGTTTCCCCCTTGAAAACGGTGGTTATAATATCGTCTTTGTTCAGGTTTCGCCAACGGAACAAACAGCAGCTCTTAAAACAACCCAAACCGAATTGCGAACGGTTTCCAAAATAGTTTTAAAATACAGCAATAACAAAATGAATGGTCACGCAGAGTACGGTTTAAACTTTCAGCATTTTGAAATTATAATATGGTAGGAAATCGGCCAGGACTACTACTTTCACCAATTGGATCGAGGGGACTTCTCCTTGAGTGAGTTCTTAATTCTCCTGACGATGACTAGAGCAAGCTAGTCGAAACTTTGAGACCAATAAGAACTCACTCCGCGGCAGTGAAGTTAATAACGAGAAGTTCACTCGATCCACTAAGCGATAGTAGTATAGTCCCGGCAGATTTCCTTCCTTCTGCTCATTAGTTAATAAGCAGGATAGTTCTTTTTTCAGAACGCTCCAGAATTCCAAACTACCGGCAGTAGGATAAATAGCAGGACAAGTTGTCAAAGAACAAAATGGACACAGCAAAGTAGACACCCCGGTGTTACTGCAATCCGAATACACTAAATAGCTACATATTAGGTACCGTAGGCTATACCGTAGGGTAATTGTAGTTTTCCATTTTTAATAATGGTATTTATAACTTTCACCTTGTGCAAAGAAAAAACCTCAACCCATACACTACACTGGGATAGTTTAGACATACGTTATTGCATGTACAACAATTTTGATCTTTTCAACTGCAAAGATATTCAAGATTGTTCATGCATAGGCATTCAGTTTTTTGAGGTTGAATAAAGAGTATTGCAGTCCATCGACGTATTCTTTGAATAAAGAAATCAATACACCTCAAGGATAAACATACAATTCAAGTTTGTCATAAAATATCACAAATGTCAAAATTCCATTGATTTTTGAAAACAATTGATTTAATTGTTCTTTATTCAAACAACATTACGTACATGGGCTGGAAAATCAAAGTACATTCATATTATGCGTAGCTTGCCTGTGATTTTATTTACGGTTTGCAACCCTATTTTGGTTTTAAAATAAGGTAATCAGCAACACTATGATGTCACGTGTACCACCGCTGACTGGTGTCATGCTTAGTTTCGCTTAGCAGAGAAACCGTTAACCAATAATTCCCGCTTAAGAGCAGCTCCAAAAAAAAAATGGGTGGAGGTATATTGAACAATACATAGTGGAGTTGTGAGAGTCAACGCTGGTTTTTTGCTGATCAGTAAGATTCCCATCGGCATCAGCAGGGCCCAATTTCACAGATATTATTGCTTCACAATTTTCTTCTAAGCAGAAATGAGCAGGACACCAGACACATGGTACATGGGACATGGTATTTTGACTGGTAACCTTTCTGTTAGTTTGTTGTGCTTAGTTCCTTTATGTGGTTAAGCAGCTCTATATGAATTTGAGCCCATCAGGCAGCGCCTAATAGAGACAATAACAGCAATGGCTAAGCTCATTTCCAAGTACAGGCCATCGTTTGGAAGGGGTTCTGTGAAAAATCCACAGAATAAAAAAACAACGACCAAGTCTTCAAGATAGTACAACATGGAGTGTCAGCTCATTAAAATATACTTGGAAATAGTATAAACAAACTCAGCCATCTTAGGCTTTTCAAAATGAACAGCGATCATGAGTTTCACAAAATGGTGTCTTATTGAAACAACAAATGTTAAATCAAGTACTTGCGCAACATTTATTTTATCAGGAATGCTTTAAAAAACTTGTTTATAGGCCTTTGTTAATCATTTAAATGTAATTTAGATATTTTGCACACTTCTGAATTTTTCGTAATTTTCGATCACAAAAAATAGGCCCCAACCTCAAGGTTTTGAAAAACTAGTAACACTTCTGCCGTTGACGGCGTGCGTCAACATGACAATACTTTGACGTCATGTGTGGGAGTTTTCTTTGTTATACCTCCATGCTGCAACAAAGCGGCTTTACAAAACGGAGCTCCCACATAATGACGTAACATGAGTGATGGCGTAACAGGGCTTTTCGGGAATCTTTCTGAAGAGCACCGGAAAAGTGTATTCAAAATAATTGTTTTTTACACAATTAAAATCTGTTTTATCTCATGTGAACTCAATTTCATGATTGATTGAAAACATTTTAACTGAATTTCAGCAAAGATCACTCAATGCCGTTTTCGTTCAAGTAGGTCTTTAAATTGACAGCCAGCATGTAGAACAAATTTATGTATTTAGATGAGAAACATAGCAATCCATGACTTGCAAGGATAACCACAAAAGTCAAGTTTGCTGCAGCTGTAGTCATTTTTGGATCTCTCTAGAACCCCAAGGATTAAACAAACGGGATCATCACATTATCTCACCTGCATCTGCCAGGTACAAACAATTTGGCATGCTACATGTAGGCCTACATGTATTTTGTGCATCATGTCATAATTCGTTCAGAGCTTACACTCTTTAAAAAAAAACTCTTTTGGCGAAAATAGAGCAAGGCAACTTTAATCGGGCCATGCAACTTTAAAGGAGGCCATATGTTTCCCCTGACACCTTCGGTTGATAAGGAAGATGGAAGGACAATGATAAAGGTGTTTTGTGACACATCCAATATTATAAAATATTGGACGCATATGAGTGCAACATTTGTCACAGTCTATTAATCACCAGGTGAAATCTGGACTATTCCATTTCACTCAGCTTCGCCTCGTGAAATGGAAAACCTAGATTTCACCATTTTATAGCTCCATGATTCCATTAAGTGCGCTTATACAATGCATGAAGGAATACATTCAATATTTTTTGTATACAACTCACACATAAATCCTTGTCATTTGAAATAAATTCACAATATCCAGAAAACAAACACGGAAAGTCTCCATCCACACCACACTCTGAAATTTCTAAGAAAAACCTTCTGAGCAAGGTGGATGACTCTAGACACCAACCTTGTCCACTGTAACAAAACATTGCCTCGTTTGAACAAACATGTGGGGAATGATCATTTTGGGAACGACACTGCATCCAATAGTTATCCGGAACCGGTCAACTCGCCCCCCAGCAAAGTCGCCCACTACAAAGTCGCCCCCCAGCAAAGTCGCCCACTACAAAGTCGCCCCCCAGCAAAGTCGCCCACTACAAAGTCGCCCCCTCACTTACAAAGTCGCCCCCTGTCAAAGTCGCCCCTCACAAAGTCGCCCCCTGACAGAGTCGCCCACCAACAAAGTCGCCCCCTAACAAAGTCGCCCCCTAACAAAGTCGCCCAGTGTATGGTTGAGCGACGTAAAGCCATATCACAAAAGTTTTTCGTTATTTAAACAGTCCGCTGTTCCTTTTGCTTTGTTAAAACACTTCGAAGTTAAAACCTGCACCCAATAACTTTAAAATGAAAACTAACTCTTTTGCGAAAGTCTTGAGATTTTTGATGTAAACTTCAAACCCAATTTGTTTAATTTTTTTTTCCCCTCCATGTTGAAACAAATTTTTGTGCAATGGTAATTGAAAACATTATGGGCTACTTGATGAATGAAATACCGCGGCGTCTTTTCTGGGACACTCATCGGCCATAACTAATTTGATTTTGCATACGTTTATTCCCGTTAATTCTCAACATTTAATATAAGGTTATGGTGGTTATTTACTTGATAATTTCCCCCCTTGTTTTATTTACTTGTGCTTACATATAAAGAACTAAATTTTATTCACGAATTTATTAAAAGTTATGGTGGTTATTTATTTGTTTTTAAATAAAGTTCTAATTGTTTTTTTAATTCAAAACCTTCTTTTTTTAGTCTATATGTTTTTTAATTGAATAAAATTATGTTAACTCTAATACTGATGTGTTTTGATACATTATTTGAAGTTTTATTGTTGTGATAAGTTGACAGGTTGCCTACTTTAATTAAAACCCTAATTAGTCGATCACTGATGTATTTTGATAAGATAAGATAAAACTTTATTATCCCACACTGGGGAAATTCAAACTGGCCTTGATTCAAACACTAGGCCTACAGACAAAATCACTGAACATGTCATAACAACTGTTTATTGTTAAAACAAATTGATTAAAAATATTAACTAAAAATATCAGGTATAAAAATATGTTTCCGGTATGGATTAAAAATTATGCACAGCATGCTTAATTTAATTCAGAAAACTGTCTATGTTCGATTCAGATTTACATAATATTAGAAGGCCAATTCAAAGTTTAAAAAAAGAATATTAGTTATCTAGCGGTAACATTTCGACAAAAGCGGAGAGTTTTCTCGAAAAGACAAAGCATTCGCCAAGCCTGGAATCTCCAATGGTTGAATCTAAACCGTTAACAAAGGGCGCCCTCACTTAGTGAAATCTTCTTGGGCGACTTTGTTAGGGGGTGACTTTGTTAGGGGGCGACTTTGTTGGTGGGCGACTCTGTCAGGGGGCGACTTTGTGAGGGGCGACTTTGACAGGGGGCGACTTTGTAAGTGAGGGGGCGACTTTGTAGTGGGCGACTTTGCTGGGGGGCGACTTTGTAGTGGGCGACTTTGCTGGGGGGCGACTTTGTAGTGGGCGACTTTGCTGGGGGGCGAGTTGACTGGTATTCAGTTATCCAATCAAATGACAAGGTGTGGTAATTAGAATAGAAGTTTGTGCCACAAAATGTTTTTCTTCTTAGGTAATATTAATAACTGAATAGGATTCATCTCACCTACACCTTGCATAGTATAATCATGGAGGAAGGAAAGGGTCAAGGTTATTCCTTCCTCCATGGTATATAATGAAAGAACAACTCCTACAGGTTGAAAACTTTCTCTTAAATAAAAAACTTTGAAGTTGTAAAAAAGCTCAAATTAATTCTTATAATTTGACATTTAAGTAAAGTTAAAATACATTCCATTTAAAGAGGCTGTGTTGTCATGATCAAAGCAGGCCTGTGGCTGTACATGGAATTATGAACTCTCACCCAGTTACATCACACATGCTCTCCATAGATTTGTTGCAGAGAGGGAGGGCCCATGCGTGCAGTAACTGGGTGAGAGTTCATAATTCCATGTACAGCCACAGGACTGCTTTGATCATGACGACACAGATCATTAATAGCTGTCTCAGAATCTGGCTGAGTTGATAAAAAATCACATACATTGTTAAATATATTTTTAAGAAGTTTTATATACCGATAAAAAAAGAAAATAGATATAGGCCTATAATATAAGTGTACATACATTTCATTCACAATTATAATTTTACGAAGTATATGTTATTTCATTTTTTTTTTTATTACTACAAAATATTTCTTAAATTTTCTCCCCAGCAAAAGGTAAAATACATAATAAATGTGTGTCTGTGAACAATAACTAACCCACCTGACAGAAACCTGACAACCCCAAAGGTTACGACCCAATTACTTTGGCTACTAGGCCTAGTCCCACCCTTAATAATTATTGTCCACACAATCGATGAAGTAAGAATTAACACTGAACATTTTCCATTCAGAACATTAACTATCTCAATACCATGGCTTGTGTTTACAAATAAATAAAACATTAAAATAGAAGTGTTTTACTCTAAACCATCCATCCTTTTTTAAAAGAGTGGAATGGACCAAAAGCCCATCAGTCTTAGAAAAATACACCGTTGGGTTTTCATTTTATATGAATTAAGTGAAACAATGAAAAGTTTGATTTGACAATATAGTGAGGTTTGCGGAGACCCCATGTACAAATTGTACATGAAACATCTCTCTCTCACTCTGGTGGTTCTGAAAAGAACCAGTGGTTTAATAACTCAATGTTTCGATCAGTATGCTCTCATTGTCTTCATTCTCCTGAAGATGATCATACTGTACTAATCCAAATGTTGTTAAACCACCAGTTCTTCAGAACCACTACAACTCAAGAGTTTTATTTACAGGTGTTTCTGCAAACCTCCGCTTCCATTAACACAAATTGTTTAGTAATCAGAGCTATGAAAATGAGTCCCGGGCCCAATTTCATGGCTTTGCTTACCGTAAGCAAAGAATTGGCGCTTACAGAAGCAGGGAATTCCGCGCTTACGTCAAGCGCATTTCACGGGTTAGCAGGGAGTTTTTTCTTGTGCCCTTGCGTAGTCCACGTTACTAGGCATTTTACGCTTACACATCTAGCGCAGAAATTTGGCCCTTGCTTGGTAAGCAGAGAATGGTGATCGCAGAATTCAGCAGTAAGCAGAGCCATGAAATTGGGCCCTGGTGAATCTCAGTGTCTCAGGTGTAGCAAAAAAGAAGAAGTTTATGACATTTAAAACTTTAAAAGCTCTCAAAAATATTATAAAAATTGTGTTCTTTAAAGTCACCAATGTAGATTTTCTAATATGGAGTGATTGGAGCTAGGCTGGAAGTTGGAGTCTGGCCATCCATGCTAATGTTTCCAAAGATGATTTTTGTCCCAAAGGCAACGGCGATGGCAAGAATGGCAGTGACAATGGTAGAGTAGTTCAATGAAAAGCCGTAGAGCTTTAAAAAAATAAAATAAATTGACATAATCTTAGGAATCTACATCTCCCCACTCACTTTACAGATAATTACAATAAATTGCATAAAAATAAACAAATCAATTGTTAGTTCTGAAATATGCTAAGAGGATTAATTCATGAAAATAATATCATTGCTTTAGCACAAACTGTCTGCATGTTCAGCCTGTTTGAAACTTCACAATTGTGTGTCTCGCTAAACTATCCCAGACGTACAAACAAACAAACCAAATGACGTATATGATATTTTTGCAACAAGCTGCTTGTGTGCACAACATTTTGCACTGACACAATGACATACAGGGCCAAGTTATACAGAGCTGTTAAGAATACTAATTGCTTCGAACAACAAATCTTTCTTAGCAGAAACAGGGTACCAGTCAAATCGTAATGGAATGGAAACAGTTTCTGACTGGTACCCCGATATATATTGCTTAGCAGAAATATTAAAAATTCCTCCATTGCATAAACAATTTCCTCAAATCAGCACAATATATTAGATAAATAACGACTGAAAACTGGAACAATAGAGATGGAAACAAATGAGTGGCACCATTTAAACACAACAATTATCAATTGATCTGTGGAGAAATATCTCGATCTGAGCGGCATAACCAGAAGGGGGAGAGCAGTGGGAAGGAGGGGGGCAGACCCCTTGCTCAGAACCCTTGCCCCCCCCTTTTCCCCAATTGCACTTATGGTTCAAAACACCAAACAGCCTCACCAAAGGTATGTCTTGTATGTCTTGTAGCCCCCCCCCCCCCCCAAAAATAGTATTACAAAAATATTTTAAAAACTGATGTCTGGTTACGCCAATGGCTCTATGGTCTGAAATATTGCTGAGAAAAAAAATTCCCCAAAATTGCCATTGATTTGTATCTTTATTACTGCAATTCAAATTACATGTAAGCAAGTATATAACCACATGCAGAAGCCCTACCAAATCATAAACCATTTTTGTGTTTATTAAAATATGACCACTGATTTTGATGCAATTTTCACAGGCTGGTTTTACGGAGTGTTCATTGACAACTAGATGATTGGAATGAATGTACTTTAATAAAAACAATGATGTAATAATCAGGGTTTTTCAGTGACTAGCAAGTAGAACCAGTTAGCTTGTCATTTCACAAGTCTGGCAGCTTTTCAACTGGTCTATGGTTCATATTAATTAGGGCTTTCAGTGATGCTTTTCTACACTGAACTAGCCAGCTCAACCAATAGGAGATAACTTTGACTGGTCCTCACGAGTTTTGACTAACATTTGGCCAGCGGACCACTGTTAAGAATTCTAGAAGGCTGTGTAGCTTTCATTTAAATGTATTCTAATCTTAATTTGATCTTAAATGTTGAATGGTGTAACAAGTGTTAGGTTAGGAAACAAAACAAAAAACTGCAAAAATGTTTAACTTACCGTTATAGAAAGAGGTGCTTGTCTGATGAACATAATAACCGGCATACGTTTTTCACTCGGGCAAATCATCTACATAAAATTTTGCGAAATAAACCATTTCATGTTGGTTGAGGTGTACACACGCAAAATATTTCTCGGTAGAAATACGGTTGACGTTTATAAACACCCTGAACAATTTGAGAGCATCCTCTTTTGATTGCGGTCAGTTGACTGTCGTCCACGTTTACAAACGAGGATTACAAGAGATCGATAGGCTGCCACCATTGTTTATCATTGTATTCGGCATATGGGAGGTGAGTCCGAGAATCCGGCATACCATGGCCGATTATTGGCCGTGGCTTATTGCCATGATTCGGGCCTATTCATGGTAAGACATTCCATAACTTCTTGAAAGAGAACAAAAAATCCTGGTGCACGTTAAGAGAACATTTGTTGTCTTACTTTATTTAGAGAAAATAGAATTAGCTGTAGCAAACTGCTTACCAACCAAAAGGACCTGTGGTATAAATGCAAAAAATAAGTTAGTGGCCTGACGTTTCGACCCTAGCAGAGTCTTTCTCGAAGGCTAAATGACAACACACAACACACATACAAGCAGACAAGAGTTGCAAGAGTAGTCAAGTGGAAATACATGAATAGAGAAGGCAAAAACAAAAGGTTATTAGTCATTTCCTTCTTGGATATTCAAACCATGGGGCTGAGTGGTCTTTATGCGCCTTATCCAAAGTTTTTCCCTACTCAGACAGACAGTCTCTCTGCAGTTACCTAGTGCCTCAATGCCCTGTAAATTCATGTCAGAAATGGAGTGGTTAGGAAGGTTGAAGTGGTGTCCTACAGGTGTATCCAGCTTTTGGGTGTTGACTGTGGATCTGTGGCCATAGAAACGCCTCTTGAGTGTAGTTCTTGTTTCACCTATATATTGAACACCACAGACTCTGCAAGATATTAGATAGATTAGATTAGTGGTGGTGCAGGTGACATGACCCCTTGTCTTGTGGGTGGTACCACCAGTATGGCTGGTAAAGGAGTCTGATTCCCTGATGTGTTGTCTACAAACGATGCATTTACTTCATTTAGTCAGGGTTTCAATGTGCCAACAATATTCTTCAATAAGCAGGACAGTTCTTTTCAGAACTGAGAAGTCTCCCGAATTCTGAATAATCTACTACCCGGCAGTAGAATAAATAGCAAGACAAGTTCTCAAAGAACAAAAATCTACCTAGCAAGTAGATATACACATGGTGTTACCGAAAACCAAATATACGATATTCTTCAAAGAAATAATAAAAATTGCCTCAAAAATTCATTAAAATAATACCATACAGAGGCATGGTAATGTTTTTTGATACTAACATGAAGTGGTTAGGCTAAACAATCAAGGTGGAGACATTTACCTTTGATACACGCTCCCCCTCTCCGTTGACTTCAATAGGCCCAGAGCAGAGTAGAGGTAACAGTGATGGAAGGATGAAGAAGGTGATCATATCAGCGATGGTGGCATCGTGGTCAATCCAGTACATGAGATAGTACAGACTCCATAAGAGGATCAAGACAATCCAAGACGTTATCCAACGTTGTAGGATGGTGGAAGTTGTGTTCAGACGACACTGTCAACAAACAAGACACACGGATACTCAATGGATTTAAAGGGAAGGTAATCACTCTTAAAATTAATGGCAATACAAATGCATTAGTTAGAAGCCTACAGCAGCTTTCGATAGTATAAAGCATTTTGAGAAACATTTCACTTCGAAGAAATGTGGTTATGTAAAAAAGATATCCGTTTTTATGACCCAAAATTTGAATCTGAGAAAAACGTTTCTGTCAGAAACATTTCTCAGATTGTGTATTCCTGTTTATTTTTCCTGCGTGGACATGTTCGCTCCGGATTTTTGGCGTTAAAAATAAACAAAAATATACATACCCCCCCCCCCCCCCCCCCCCCAATATACAGCAACAAATGCAAATAAAGGTAAAAACTTATGATACAAAATTCACAGAAAACAATTGCAAGGCAAAAAGAAAACGCACAAAAAGGGCCACAAAAAACCACAAGGTGAACATATGGAAACAGAAATTGTACAGACATAGGGGGAAAGAGACACAACAATAGAAGGGCTGCCTTGGAAAAAAACAAAATTGGAATTTCAAACTCTCAACAGAAGAGCTGTTGTTCACTTCGGTTGACACTGTGCTTCATTGATTCCATTCTACACATCGTCAATGCTGAGTAGGGTGTTTATTTCGTCACACATGAGTAACTCAAGGTTAGGTTGTTGAGTAATATTACCACACAAAGCATAGTCATATGGGGGCAGAGCAGACCGGATGATTTGCACAAAATTGTACATCCATATAAAAACATAAGTACTAATTCCTAATACCGGGTAAAATGTTGGGGTTTTTCTTTCTCTGTCCAATTTGTGTTCTTCTTGTTGTCCCTGAATTTTCCCCACTGTTTTGCCTGAAATTGTAGTGGGGGGGGGGGGGGGGGGGGGTTATTGGGGGTGGGCCCGGCTTGTACACCTATGATAAAATAAGATAAGTATAAAATAAAATAATCTAGTCAAAGCCATTGTGCAAAAAAGAGTGACATGGCTAAGGTTTGAATGTTGGCTTAAACATCAATTTAAGTATAAAGTACAACGATCTACAGAAGTCAAAGCCATGTTCCTGAAATCAGCTTAGTAAAAGATGAAGTTAGTTGTATCCGAGTCCACATTCCTCGAGTCCACTAACATCCAAACAACATGCATACAAATCTCCTGTGCACTTTTATGCCACCATTCAAAAACACTTTCAGTTGTGAGATTGTTTTGACAATCAGTGAAGTGAACTACTGGTGTTACACTGGTATGAAAGAAAGGTTTACCTGAAGCTTCCAGTAACGGTCTAGAATCTCTGGATTTGTGAGGCGTTTAACTGCTGGCGTATGGGTAAATCCAGATATCATGGATGCATTGTGCCATTTTAACCCATCCTGGAACATCAATAAAATACAGGACTAATATCAAACCTGTCCTTAAAGGGTGTGTACAACATTGGTATTTTTGTCAAGGACCAGTTTGCACACTTGATGTGACCCAACATATACATGAAATTACAAACCTGTGAAAGCTTAAGCTAAATTGGTCTTCAGAGTCATGAGAAAACAGGGGGAAAAAAAGGTTTTCAAACATCAGATCTTATCACCAGTGATAAAAGACCAATTGTTTTACTCATTTCCTAAAAACTATAGCATTTCAAGCAAAACTATTTCAAGTTTTCCACCATGACCATCTTTACACATGTGCAAATCTGTGAACATTAACATTTTCAATCTTACCAATGTTGTACACAAATTATTTTTTAAATGCTACCCACAATTTAATTGGTGCAATAATTTCCATCTTGTATAACGCTTGGTAACTTAGCATGGGTGTATGGCAACTCTTTGGTTAAGAGGGATCAGACGGGTTGATTTCCCTGAAACTCTAAACAGATAAAAACATAAGTATCAATTTGTGATACCGGATAAAGTTTGTTTTCCTCAAATTTCCCCCACTTTTTTGTCCCAATTTGGGAGGGCAGTTGCTCCCTCCGGCCCCCCCTGGGCTGTACGCCTGTTGTGATGGTAAGTTTTTTGTTACCATTACACAGATATGTGATAAGCACTGTATACCCAATGCTTTCACAGTCCTTCGGGAAAACAAATCCACAGGCTATTTGTGTGGGATTCAAACCTACAACCCCGCATTCTTAAACAGATGTCAACTCATTTAGTTTGTAGAGGATTCAAAACAAAAACAAAACAAAACAAAACTAAATTTCCCCACAGGACTTGGGAAGCACCGAGTAAACAGTGCTCATCACACAACAGTGGAAGGGCAAAAATCAGAATGACACACAAACTTTATCAATCATTTTCTCCAGAGAAATAGTCAATAAAAAGTCAAGGATTTAAATCAAAACTAGGTTCGTGTTGCAGAGATCCTGTTGATTAAGAATATTGACATCCTGAACACTTTGACTCGGACACCGCTCGTTGTAAATCACTAAGGACCTTGAGACAACTAAGCAGCCACAAGTGGCTTGTAACAAAACGCTCCATAGCAATCGCAAGTGGCTTGTACCAAAACGCTCCATAGCAACTGCAAGTGGCTTGTAACAAAACGCTCCATAGCAATCGCAAGTGGCTTGTACCAAAAAGGTCATAGCAGCCGCATGAGTGAACTTCATTAAACCAAGTCTATTGTACAGTTGTAAATGTCATTATTGCTAATATAAAGTTTTTATTTTTTGCCCATAACAATCAATACAAGCAAAAGTTTCTAATTTTTGTGCACGAACACCTCTTTGAAATTGTTCTGTTTTGTGTTTTTTCTTCATCTTCTTCCCTAGAACTCTTCACTACAAAATAACTCAAGAACGAAATTGAATTGAACCTTGAAACTCATCAGACAATTAAACCTCAATATGAAGACGCCAAGGACTTAATGACGTCATCAGGTGTTGAATTACAAAGTTTTTAAAGTTGAAAAAGGACCATTTGCTATTTGCTGTATCTCATTCAATTTGAAAGCTATGATGTTCATAGTTGGGCATCTGAATTGGTTGACCTTTTCTTCCGGGTCGTTACACTGGGTAAAAGTTTGCCTTCGTTTTTTTCTTTAAAAAACGTTTTGCGGAGTTATCTACATCATAACTCAAGATTAAAATTAAATTGAGCATTGAAACTTACCAGGCAACTGAACCTTAAGATCAACATGACACATACTTAATGATGTCATGATGACGTCATCAGGTGTCAAATTACATTAAATTAAAGTTTAATATTTAAAAAATCTTAACTCATGAACCACATCCGGGATTTGTTACAAGTTTGACAAACGCTACACAGAACATAACCCCTTGAACTTGACTTCCGGTTCAAATCGGAAGTTTAAAATTTCATAATATCTTATCTTATTCATATCTTAAACACTTCTAATCATTTCAGCAAGGTTGTAGAACGTTAAGCCTGCTCAAACTTTTGCCCAACAATTTTACCTTTACATCTGGTCGAAATAGGACGATAAAGCGCACATTTAAATTGACCCACGTTGACAACCCACAATAGTGTAATAACACTTGTAAAGCACACAATTATGCTGAACTAGACTTGGTTCCAAGTCTGTGATCGTCTTTTTTTGTCTACCTGATAGCAAATACAGCATTGCCTAAAATAGCGCCCTCTTAGTTAGAGCGTGCGATAGCCAATATGCGGGAAGAGTTTTGCATGGCCGATGCAGAGAAATGACAACGATCTCAGAACCTGTACATCTACATGTCCACTGTACGTTTAGCTTAGTTTAAAATTTAATGTACATGTATATGTACTGTACAGTTACAGTACAAATTAATGTTGGTGCCAGTACATGTACACGTAGGTGTTAAATTGTATATTGCCCACCCAAACATAATCCATCTAATAATGATTGCTTGAAAAATTCTTAACTCCTGAAGCACACATTGGATTTTTGCAATCTATACATCATTGGAAAAGTATTATAACTTCACAATCGCTACACAAAATGTGACCCATTTTGACCTTGACTTCGTTCAAGCCAGAAGTTGAAATTTAATATTGCAAAAATCATAACTTTTGAACCACACATTGGATTTTTACAATCTTTATGTCATTATTTGAACCAGAATTTGATATTTATTATTTGAAGCAAATAATAACTCATAAACCAGACATTGGACTGATAAAGGTAAAATGTAGTCACCAATTCATTCCATCATAATTTGAAGACAATACTCATGAACATCTAGTTGTTTTTGTTCATAACAAAAACTGAATCTCTATTTTTCACTTGTTATGATCAACAAAGTCTGAAAAATAAGGATATTACTAGACATGATTTAGCAATTCTTTGTGCATTGTCAGCTATAAAAATAGTTGTCTTATGGTTGAGCTGTCTTGCATTCTGCCATTGTCAGAGTATGGGTTTGGTTTCCGGTCATGGTATGTGAATCCTTGAGCACAACAATTAATCATAAATGCGTCCTCCTACATGAGCAGTAAAGATGAAGGTCATGTTAATTCAGGGGTGAGATATGACAAAATGTGCAAATGGCTTCCAGTCTGGGTTTCCTTGTACTCTAGACCCAGAACCTTGAAAATGTTACACATCAGGAGGCATATTCTATGTATCACCAGAAATACAAAACAACAAGTTTGGACAAACTGTGGACTATTTCTTTCTCACTTTGATCGCTGCTTTACTTCTTTCATGAAAAGTTAAAGGCTTAGGGGGATTTTGAGAACAATCCTAAAATCGGAGGAAAAAAAGGGGGAAATATGTGCCTGGTGTTTTGTGAATAATGCAAATTAAAGATCCAAGTGCACTTTACATCAAGAAAAGGGTTTGTCCCTGTATTTCTGGCAGAGTAGACTGAAGATTGCACCACATCATCTTGTACACCGTTTCAACTTAATATACAGTAAATGAGTCTCACAATTCAAAGATGGCTCTGCATACCCGTCTTGCAGCTATCACATGGTTCAATGGAAATGTGGTTCTTTAATGTGCTTTTTTCACAATACACCAGGACACCAGGACACCAGGACACCAGGCGTGTGATTTCGCAAAATTTTTCTGATTTCAGGGTTTTCACAAAAACTCCTTGAGCCTTTAAATTTTCTTGAAAGAAGTAAACCACTCACCAAAGGGAGAAAGAAATGATTCCACATTGCGTCCAAACCTCTTTTTTTTGTAGAGAAAGACTCTGCTAGGTTTGAAAAGTCAGGCCATTAACTTTTTTTTGCAACATTGTATCTTTTCTTTGCAACATTGTATCTTTTCTTTGCAACATTGTATCTTTTCTTTGCAACATTGTATCTTTTCTTTGCAACATTGTATCTTTTCTTTGCAACATTGTATCTTTTCTTTGCAACATTGTATCTTTTCTTTGCAACATTGTATCTTTTGCACAAGAGCAATAGTGTGTGTTAATCCTAATTTCGCCAGATACAATATTTGTGAAACTTCGTCTTGGATAAATATCTTCACAGATATAAAGTATTTGAACCGAAACAACCATATCCTCTATTTACCTGATGATTTCCACCATAAGGACTTCCAGTTGAATCTGGCAGGTCTTGAGCTATAATGGTATCATTCACGCTGACAGATATACCGGTACTGGCATCATGGTGTGAACTGCTGATACGAGATTGTCTCCTTTGAAACTCACTCCTGTCCCAAGCAACTATGAACAAATAAAGATACAAGCTTTAGTTTATCACCTCCTGTGTCCTGTGGGCAGGACAAGAAAGTGTGCCCAGCAGAATGTCGACAGCAATTCAGGTAAACAAACTGTGTTTCTGCTTTCGGAAAACCGAATAAGTCAGTTTGATTATAGAGCAAGGATAATATGACTTGATACATTTATAACATTTTTGTCTTCAATGTAGACAATTTAAATTCGGGATAAATGTGGAACACATTTTTTTGTAATCTTTGATTCCCTGGTGCTTTGTTTCAACATAAAAGAAATAAAGCAGCAAACTTTCACTAATCTCATCTTGGGCATATATACAAGACCTACAAAAAAGTGTAATTTTAATATCTAATACAAAACATTTTATGCTTTATTTAACATAGTTTAAGATATACTGCATTGGATTTAGAGTCAGTGGTGTAACTAAGGGGAGAGGACAGGGGGTGAAGGCAACCCCCAATTAATGTCCATTCCCCCCACCCAGGAGTATAGTCCTCAGAGCGACAGAATCATACACAGCTAACTGAAGGGTTGAGGGTTTGGGATGGTCAGGGTTAAAAGGGCAGACCTTGGCATCTTGACCTCTTTGACTAACCTTCAAGTCTACGGACAGCCAAGTCTTCCTGGATGGCGGCTTCATGTTCCCCTTTGGATATATTTTCTGCCAGCTGTTCACCATCAATGGAATCTTCAGATAATGATGATAAGTGATTCCTGTTTCCCTTCTCACATATCATAGCATCTTCATCCAGCTCCAGGAGTAAATGTCGAATACCTGAGAAAAATACACAAGTATAAGTATAATTGTGGCCAGTGGCATAAATCAATGTCATCACATTGGGAGGGGGGGGGGGGGCTAATTGAAAAAATGAAGGGAAAATAATGAAAACACTTGTTGTTTCTACAAGTTTTGAGTGCAAAACCCCAGACCCATCTCAGCAACAACCTACCAGCATTGATATTGAATGACAGAAAAAATTGCCCTTCAAAAACCTTTATTTTCAAAGGTCTTTTTTCATGTGAATGATGTTTCAATAATGAGGGAAAATTCAGGGTAGTGAAGATGATTTTATGGCAATCCCCCTTCGGCCTCAAAATTCAAGAAAATTCCTGAGCTACAGACCTTGTCGCTCAATAATTTTACTGGACCAGAGTTTGTTTGGATTTTAAAAGATTTATTAAACAGTGGCGTAACCCTTGCCCCAGAACCCTTGCCACCAGAACCCTTGCCCCCCCCCCCTTCCCCCACCACAATGAGATCAAAAAAATTAAAATAAATAATCGTTCCATATATTAAATATACCCCCAAATTTCCAACCCCCCCCCCCCCCAACACAATGAGATTGAAAAAAATGCACAAATAAATCAATCCATATCTTAAATATCCCCCCAAATAGCCAATGATATAGACCCCTTGCATATGACATCACACGCTAAAAAAGCGCCCTCACTGAGGCCAAAAAGCGCCCTCACTGAGGTCAAAGGAGGCAGATGATTGGACGATAGGTGTTCTTTGTGCGTATAATAGTGTGCGTGACCTCAGGGTCCATTTAGCGTTCCGCGTTATGCAAGGGGTCTATTGAATCAAATACACAATTGAATGGTTTCATATATCATATATCCCCCCAAATTAGTCCTTGTCCCCATGCTTGCCCCCCCCCCCACCCCTCAAATGAAAATGTCTGAACACATCACTGAGCTAAGCACCCTACATGTATGTGATTGAAGAAAACAGTAGACAGCAGGAAGCAAGGTTTTAGCCAGGATTTGGTAAAAGGGTGTCCAAATCTGCTGGAAATTTAAAAACTGGGTGTCCAAATTGTTCACTTACAATACATTTACATGTAAATGACAGATGAAACAGGGTGTCCAAATTTAAAACAGGGCGTTCAAAAGACACCCAGACACCCCTCTGGCTAACACTATGGCAGGAAGTGTTCGAATGAGGAGTTACTGGCAAAGTGCTAAGATTATTGGTTCAGTGTGTATTTCAAGACGTCATCCCCCTATAGGGTCATCCCATGATGTCTGTAGATATCCCTGAAACCCTCTTAGAGCTTAGCAGTGATGGTGACATTTTATCTCTTTGGCTGATTGCATTAAATAACACACATACATGATTAGGCATATTATGATAATATTACACCCTTAAAAAAAGTAGGAAGATCTTATTGAACACAAGTCAGGATTATACATATTTTGGGGCTTTTATTAAATAACAATCTATTTAATAAGACTATTTAATAACAATCTTACTGATTTTCTAAGAGCAAACAAAGCGGAAATCAGATTTAAATAGCAGGAGTATTGTACCCGATAATAAACTAGTAACTTACTAATTGTATGCGTACGGCAAACTGACATGCAGACCACAGCCACCAACAAATTCCAGATGAAGGATATTACAGACAGTGCGATTTGACTGGGGAATCGGATGTAGCAGATTGTCGGACTAAGCTGTATATTTTCACAGTGTTTGGCTTCGAACCCCGAATAGCAAATGTATGTGTAGATCCCAATGAACAAGAGGCTCAAGAACACCATGAGTAATGACGTATTGACCTTCAAGATGGTCTTGGAGTGGAGACGAAGGCTCTGTCTGAACACGGTGTTGGTGAAGAGCTTGTAAGCTAAGTTGTTGGCGTATACGGTGATACAACAAAATCCAGCTGCCATCAGAATTGTCACTGAGCCATTTAGGACGTCAAATTTGGTTGTGGTCGCTTGGATATCGTAGCCAACAAACCAGGAGCTTGTGATGAAATATGCTAATGTAACAGTCAGGGTGAATGCGTAAAGTATCGTGGCTAAAATTGGCTTATCTCCTGGATGTGTCTTGATGCCAAGTGATTTGGCAATGCAGACCCACAACCATTTTGGCATGGGCTGTGACTGCTGTAGTGTGGCACTGCTGTTGTAAGGATGGAACATGTTTGCAGGTAATGATGTGGATGCCCCTAGTGTAGACTGGCTTGTTGCTTGGAATGCAGAGTCACAATCTCTTGTAGTGTTAACGGCTAACGTGGGTCAAACTAGGTCATGTCGGCAAAATCCAATGCATGTCATCTATCAAATAATCATTACAAATATTCATTAGACTTTGGAGTTAACTTATTTACATTCAATTTAACATCATAAACCTTTACAGTCAGAAACACACTAAGATTGCAAAATCAAGTATAACCAACCGGTCTGATCCAGAGTACAAAAGTACAAAAGATCAACGTTCATTCCAGGTGAGCAATTGTTTTTTAAAGGCAGGGTGTACTTTTGGTAATAACTCCACAAGTTATTGACCATAAAAACTTACTTGGTAAAGAGCACTGGAGAGATGTTAACATTATAAAACATTATTAAAAGCAACCCCCTTTGAAGTAATGTAGTTTTAGAGAAAAAGGTAAATTTTCACCAATAGATTTGAATCTGAAAAAGGCTTCAGGCATGAAGCCCTTCTCAAACATCTGAAAACACACAAGGGTGGTTTTTTCTTTCATTATTTTCTTGCAACTTCGATGACCACTTGAGCAAAAAAGAAATACAGGTTTCTTTACTTTATGCATGTTGGGATACACTTAGTGAGGATACTGGTCTTTGACAATCACAAAAAGTATACCCTGCCTTTAAAAAAGCTGAATGGATACATATCAAAATCTGAGAAACGGAGGAAGTGTATAATAGCAGAGTAAAATAAAGCAGAGTTTCTTGTCAAGTTTTTAACATCAGACCGTACTAACTAATACTATTAAATAATTGTAAAAATATATTACAACCCTCCCTGTCAATGGGAACATGATTTCTAAAAAGGAATTGTGGATCTGCGAGTTAATTTCTCAAAATAATAGTGTCAGTCATGGATATATCTTTGTTTTCTGTGGACCCATAAAAAGTGTAATTTAGGACACCAAGAATATGAACGAAATTTCAGCTTCTTAAATCAGGTAAAAATATGAAAAAAACATTAGTTGAAACATTAGTTTGCAACAACAGAGACTAACACCCTACCAGGACTAGGTTTACTTGGCCATAACAGCCCAACACTTCCAAGGTGGGATACGCTTAGCCTCATAAATAGGGCCGATCCATTTCGTACCCTCAGCCCTAGCATCAATGCAGTCCTATCTCTTTGCCCGATGTAATTTTGGATCTGCATCTCTCTTGATATGAAACTTACTTAGATAGCCAGACTGCTGGAATTTGTTGTAAAAATATCACACATTTTGGGGGAAAATTCAAATGGTTTTAGTTTTCAAGTATGTATTTTTGTTCATATCTTAACAACTTGCTCTTTGACTCTTGAGAAGGCATACACACGTTCTCAATAGGTTCACAAAAATGTTTTTCAAGGTTAAAGGCACAGAACACGTTTGGTAATTACTCAAAATATATATTAGCATAAAAACTTACTTGGTAACCAGCAACAGAGAGCTGTTGATAGTATAAAACATTGTGAGAAACCACTCCCTCTGAAGTAACATAGTTTTTGAGAAAGAGGTAACTTCTCACTAAAATAATAAAAGACTTCATGCATGAAGCCTTTTATTAGCATCTGAAAGCACACAAAATTGTGCAACAAGGGTGTTTTTTCTTTCTTTATTTTCTTGCAACTTCGATGACCGATTCAGCCCAAATTTTCACAGGTTTGTTATTTTATGCATGTTGGGATACACCGAGTGACAATACTGGTCTTTGATAATTACCAAACATTCTTTGGCCACATGTCGGGGCTTAATTATTTGTGAAGCGCATTCCCTAAACAAATAACCTTTTAAAAGGATATTTCAAACAATTATTATTGTGCGACTTTCTCCGAATTACTTTCCTTGAAATGATCTCAATCATGCCAATCAAATCACGATGACATCAGCCGGCCAGGCTGTGGGCGGAGCGAAGGTGCGAACATTTCAATCGTGTCAATGGTTGCTTTACAAATTACATATCTGCTCCGCCAACTGCCCGGCCGGCTGATGACGTTGTGATTTGATTGGCATAATTGAGATCATTCCAAAATTGCCGCGCTCAGTACACATCGAGGAATGTAATTCGGAGGAAGTCGCACAATTGTTTAAAATATCTTTTCAAAAGGTTATTTGTTTAAACATCCAAAATACCCAGGGCAGGGCAAGCCAAGAGGAAGGTGAACACATTTAGCTGGTTTAAACTGCCGACCCGCCAGTAGGGAAGGCGCTTTAAATTTTGTAATCGCTTTAGCTTCACAAAAAATTGGGCCCGACCTGTGGCCAAAGATTCAGCTTGGCCACACAAGTGAGGCTATGTTATTAATATTATATTTATATACGATGAAAAGCAGACAGTCCCCAAATCTGGTTTCGTAAAAGATACTTTGTCCGTACTTCTAGAAACTATAAGGCTCCCCCGTGAGCCTTAGGGTTCTAACATTTTGAGCCTCCATAAAACGCTATGCGTTTTCAAAATGGTCGTTGATAGGTGAACATTTTATGGTTGTTTGCCAGCAATAACTTCAGTTTCCTTTGTACTACACAGCTAAAACTTTCCCATCATATACTAAATACACATTCAGTATGCATGCATTGCCTTTTTGTTGAGTTACATGCAAAAACATTTTCAAAAAATTAAATTTACCACGCAATACTTTTCCCTCTTCGCGGCACTCGCGCGGCGTTCGCGATTTGCGCAAAAAATTAAGACTGCGCGATGTGCGCGGAGCCTTCTGCTTGGCTTCTGGCGCACACCACGCTGTCTTTAGGCTGTCTAATGAGTAATGCATAGGCCTATATCCTCCCCTGTCCGGTTTTCGATGTAGTATGCCTTTTTCTTTGAATTGAAAAAAAATAAAAATATTCCATAATCAACTGATGCCCTAATTACCTTCCTTTGTTTATAAGAAGTATGCAAACATATATTAAAACGTGATGGACATTGAAACTTTCACACCACGCACCGATCTTCGATGACTTCAATAGCGTCCCATTTGTTTTGAGTTTGATCTGTTTTCGATGCAAACAAGAAAGTATGGTGTCCGGGTAAAGCCATACGTGGAAGAAACATCTGCAGTGACTACAAGTGTTCTGTGAGACTTTGTGTATGACTCTATAGCCAGCAGTTTTCTTCATTTTATTCAACATATTTTTTATTTAGTTTTAAAAATAACCATGGTATTTTTCAAAAACTTAAAAAATAAAAAATAAATGTAAATAATTCTTGGCTTTGAAATCTTATTTTTATTTAGTTTTGTGTATTTTTATGTTTCTTAACATTTATAATAAAGCATATAAATAAACAGTGATAATCGAATCACAAAGCTGATGTTTAAATTTTAATATTAATAACAAAAATGATAGAGTGTTACAAAAAAAAAAATCCAGACTATAAGAAAATGATATAAGGCACGTGGCTTCTTTAAGCCTCTGTATTTTTTTCCCCAGAATGCTCAGCAGAATGTTCAGTCACATGATTTGATCATCGTGAATAGATAGGTTGCAATATGACGTAAATCGGCCATCTTTACGGGCAATTTGGAACACACAGTCATGCGTTACGCGTGAGAACGGCGTGCAGTACGCGCACATTTCACCAAACTCATTGCATGATTGGTTAGTAAACGACGCGGCTGCGTTAACAATTTGAGCGCTTGACGCGCCTGCAAGCCAAAATGCGATTTGCCCGTAAAGATGGCGTCTACTGGGAACTATCTATTGTGAATTGAAAAAGTGTTTGATGAAAATTTTTCGGTGGGGATTTTTTTTTTTATGGCCCCGACAGTATGACATATTTTTGTACCTTGCAGAAATGCCTAAATACCACAACTTTTTGCATTTACAAGTGCAACTAACCAGTGGAGCCTTACATGTTTCTAAGTTTTGGTCAAATGAGAGGAGACTCTTTGCTTGGCAAGTCAAACCACAAAAATTGTATCTAGGGACTGTTTATATCGCGCACAGAGAGGTAAAAGATTTGCCTCGATTTCAGGGACGCCCTGAATATACTCCTAGAACTATGACTCGATGAGGTCCATTACCCTCATTGAGTGACATGTACAAAATCCTATTCGAAACTTTTTTCCCTTCACGTTTCTGCACCTACGCTACAGTTAATTTCCCAAACCGGATCACGCCAAAATTAGGCTCTATGTGTTCCTTATACTCTCATCGAGGTCGGGTTGGGTCCAGAAAATCCACTCCGCAAAACAAAAGTTGCAAAAAGTGATAAATTCTCACCGTTTTCAGAATCCTCGCCTTCCGTTAACAAAATGGCCGCCGTTGAAATTTTTGAGCTGGTAATGCTGCGTGCTACGCTGGTAACCATTATCAACGATTCACGTATACAGAACATTGGTTGTTGTGGACCAGCATTGCGCCTATGATTGTATACGTGAACCGTTGGATTTGTTACCAGCGTAGCACGCAGCATTACCAGCTCAAAAATTTCAACGGCGGCCATTTTGTTAACGGAAGGCGAGGATTCTGAAAACGGTGAGAATTTATCACTTTTTGCAACTTTTGTTTTGCGGAGTGGATTTTCTGGACCCAACCCGACCTCGATGAGAGTATAAGGAACACATAGAGCCTAATTTTGGCGTGATCCGGTTTGGGAAATTAACTGTAGGTGCAGAAACGTGAAGGGAAAAAAGTTTCGAATAGGATTTTGTACATGTCACTCTGAGGGTAATGGAGACGATAGCGGAATGAACCTCATAGTTCTAGGAGTAGGAGTACCCTGAATACAGGGCGTCCTACTTTACACGATATATGCAATCATGCAAAAACGAAATCTGAATATCCACCAAAAGACTAAATGTTAAGTCTTATTTGACATAATGCAAACTGTTGACATATTATTATACTTGACTTGCTGAAAATACTGGCTTTCTACTGTAAACAGCATGCAATCTCAGCAAAATTAATCAGAGATAAAAATTAAAAAAAACACCAACCTTGGGGGTGGCCATTGTTTCTCGTTCTACTATAAAATTTGTGCTACACAAGTATTAAAACACATCATTTAAAAACGAACTTGATTCGTTATCGTAACAAATACATATAAATACGATACAAATATTATTCTAATAGTAACATTGAAAAATATATATTTTTCAAAGTTAAATTGTAAACTATTTATTTTACAATTGTTAGGCTTAAAACTTTTAAGGGGGTGAAAGGTCACGCAACCACGCATTTGCATAACAAAGCCTCTTCCTATTTGGCCACTCCCCCAGCCCAGACGAGATCATTTTGAACTGAGGGGGTGATTGTAAATCAGTTTTTACCAGGCGGGGTTTATGATGGGTCACGTTGCTTTTCCGACGAGAACAAAATCTATTGACTTGAATTGAATGAAGAGAATGGAAGACGTTGCCCAAATTAAATCAGAGATTGGTCAAGACAGGTTTTCATTTTACAAAGTCGCTGAAAAAGCTAGGTTCCCCAAAATAAAGTCCTGACAATTAATTTGTCACTCTCTTCATAGAGGACTTGAAGGTCACATATCTTTGAATCCATTTACTAATTATAATTTATAAATCAGTATAAAGAAATTGGTTTTTTTCGAGCGGATTTTGTTCTGATAATAGTGGATCAATTATTTGAATATCGTTTTTCGCATTGAAATGTTTATTAATGTTTTTAAAAATAACTTAAAGCAGTATAACTTACCTGCATTAAATAAATTGCTATTTAAAAAAAATAATACAACTTTCCTTTTCCTACTTTTTATAAAACATTTTAGCACCCCACTCCAACCAATCCCCGCCCACCCACTTCTTGTATGTGGTCATCAACCCTTGAGGGCGGTGTTTCCCACTGGCCCAATCTCTGGCCCAATCCCAATTTACTTTTTAAACATTCACATTGGATCGGTGCTGCATGCTTTGCCATTGGTGTCCTCTTTTATTTTCTCTTTATATTAATGACTTTGAAAAATCTTCTGATGTACTCTCTTTTATCCTTTTTGCTGATGACAGTAATTTGTTTTACAGCCACAGTAATATAAATACGCTATTCAATACGGTTAATAGAGAAATGAAAAAAGTATCTGTCTGGACCAAAGCTAACAAGTTATCACTTAATCTAAAAAAAACTAATTACATGTTGTTTAGCAAAAGACAATGCCATCAACCGTCGGGGATTTGTATTGATAATAACAATATTACTAAAACCGATTGTGTTAAATTTTTGGGCCTGTACATTGATGATAGCCTTTCTTGGAAAAAGCATATCAATCACATTTCCACAGTCATTTCTAGAAATATAGGTATTATCTCCAAGCTTAAATGGTTTTTTCCCTTGATTGTATTAAAATGACTTTGTATAATACCCTTATTTTACCTTACATTAATTATTGCTTGGGGTAACAGTGGCACTGGTCATGTTCATAGAATCCTTAAATTACAGAAAAGAGTTCTGCGTATTATTAATAATGTAGTGCTCATGAACACAGTAATCCCCTTTTTTTATAATTGCAGTATTTTAAAAGTTAATGAAATTTATTCTCTCCAGCTTTGCTCTCTCATGCATCAACTTAAAACTAATAGCTTACCCAAATCCATTTGCTCTATGTTTTAAAAAAATGAAGAAGTTCATCATTAATACTTCACAAGGCAGTGTCATGAATTTCATCAATCTTATACTCGCACTAAACTTTCCAAAACAACTGTGAAATATGAGGGGCCCAAGCTATGGAGCTCTGTTGACATCTTCTTGAAAAACATCTCAAGTCCATCTCACTTTAGACGTAAATATAAAAAAAGGCTGTTACAAAACTATTTATTGAATGACTAATCTTTTCTCATGGGGTTATATTATATTTTATATTATATTATATTATATTTTATATTATATATATATTTTATATATTATTATAAATTATTATAGTATTATGTCATATTATGTTATGTTATGGAGTTTATTAATATGACACATAATGTCTCTCGTTTTGAGTTTATGAGTTTTGTATGTTATATTTTTTCGTATTTTCTAATTTATGTTATAATTGTAACAGGGGGCCTCTACTCGACAAGCTTTGCTTTCTGGAGACATGCAGGATGGTTCCACATGCAGGATGGTTCAACTGCTATGGTTAAAACTATTCTTATTGTTACCGTCTCTTATGTTATTTCACATCTATGTATTGTCATGATTCTGTGGAAAATAAAGTTAAGTTAAGTTAAAAGTTAAGTTTGAAAGGTTAAGGTAGGATTATTTGGTAAGTTTGAAAAGGCCTGAAAAGTTCAGTATGTCTGTGAGCTGTGAGTAAATCTACTTTAGTTAGAAACAAATGATTCCTTTTTCGGAAACAGGTCAACTCGTACCCAAGTCAACTCGTACCCAAGTCAACTCGTACCCAAAATATTGTACCCAAGTCAACTCGTACCCAAGTCAACTCGTACCTAAGTCAACTCGTCATTCGCTTAGTCTTGTTCATTACCTGCAACATAAAAATATAAGAGAACAAAATCATTGCAACAATGAATAGATAAATGAACGACATATAATTTATATTAATTGGAAAAAATAAATTGGTACGAGTTGACTTGGGAAAATTGATTTGGGTACGAGTTGACCTGGGTACGAGTTGACCTGGGTACGAGTTGACCTGGGTACGAGTTCACCCGGGTACGAATTGACTTGGGTACGAATTGACTTGGGTACGAGTTGACTTGGGTACGAGTTGACTTGGGTACGAGATGACCCGAATTCCTACGAGATGACCCGAATTCCTACGAGATGACCCGAATTCTTTTTTTGTCTACCTGATAGCAAATACAGCATTGCCTAAAATAGCGCCCTCTTATGGATTAACCCCCACAATGAGATCTTGAGTTAGAGCGTGCGATAGCTAATAAAATGCGGGAAGAGTTTTGCGTGGCCGATGCAGAGAAATGACAACGATCTCAGGAATTCGGGTCATCTCGTACCCAAGTCAACTCGTACCCAAGTCAACTCGTACCCAAGTCAATTCGTACCCAAGTCAGAATTCGGGTCATCTCGTAGATCTACATGTCCACTGTACGTTTAACTTAGTTTAAAATTTAATGTACATGTAGGCCTATATGTACTGTACAGTTACATGTACAAATTAATGTTGGCGCCGCTACATGTACAGAGATGTAGGTATTAAATTGTATATTGCCCACCCAAACATAATCCATCTAATAATGATTGCTTGAAAAATTCTTAACTCCTGAACCACACATTGGATTTTTACAATCTATACATCATTGGAAAAGTATTATAACTTCACAATCGCTACACAAAATGTGAACCATTTTGACCTTGACTTCGTTCAAGCCAGAAGTTAAAATTTAATCATATGTTGCAAAAATCATAACTTTTGAACCACACATTGGATTTTTACAATCTTTAATACGTCATTATTTGAACCGGAATTTGATATTTATTATTTGAAACAAATAATAACTCATAAACCAGACAATGGACTGATAAGGTAAAATGTAGTCACCAATTCATTCCATCATAATTTGAAGACAATACTCATGAACATCTAGTTGTTTTTGTTCATAACAAAACTGAATCTCTATTTTTCACTTGTTATTGTTGTATAGTGAAACTCGATGTGGAATCGTTGTTCGGGGTATTACAATAATATGTTGTTTTATTTATCCCTCAAAGAAAACCTGTAAATAAAACCAAACTGTGTTCAAACAAGGTACAAGGTGCCATTACGTTATACATTTGAAAGGTAATTTTACACGTTCACAATTCGTGTCACTTTTCAAGTAATTCTATAACAACAGCTATTTTATAAATATGTATCACTTACCAGCCAGCATGCTGGGGTAAACCAGGAAGAACTACCTCTTGTAGAACATACTCTTAAGGCATGATTTGCCCCTCCAAAGAGTAATTTCTGGCTCAAATAAGTCAAAGCAGGTAGCTGCCTGAAAGGCCTGTAGCAGAAAGAGGCCGTCTTCCCCAAGCAGGAAACCACCCCACCTGCAGCTTGACCCACGATTTACTGCACGGTCACCAAAAAAGAGTGGCTCACGGATCACACAGAAGACTGAAAGACTGGTGAATTCTTCCTGATCGATCCCTAAATACTCATAGTATTAATAATTAATTAATTACACGCCGTATACTTTAATACAACCGCCACATAAGAAAGTTATAATTAAGTTTGACCCCAATTACTTATTCACGACCTATTTGAAGCCCATTGTGTACCCTTGACAACCACGTGTTAATCCGCATCTTGACCTCTGACACGTCAACAATACACAGCGCCCTCGATCTATTGTAACTACTGATTGGAGCATAGGAGATTCTTGAAATCACCACATCTCTCCGCTACTTCGGTGATCTACCCTGGAGATCAATAAATGTCAGCAAGACAGTTCGTATTACACAATCTTACATAACCCCTCAAAATAGTCTTTCAAGTCAAAAGAAAAATGTAAATAGCAAATGTCTTGATAACAGTTTTTATTTCTTTACCATTAGAATCAACACATATTTACACACAAATAATCATTTAGAAAGAAAATTCTAGTTTCTACTTAGATCACATGGCATCTCGATCTAATCAGTTACCACACACGAGATTGGAAGAACTTCACCAGCTGCCTAAGTGTCCTCTCATACTGGGTCATGCCTTGTTGGTTTAAATGTACACCATCAAGAATAAACTGAGTACTTTTCAAACCTCTGTGGTGCCAAACCCACCAAGTATCCTCCGGAATTAATGTTGAACACTCCAACAACTGGTTGAAAATTTCAGCCTTCTCATTAAATTCTTCCAGCGATACTTGGGATTTCCTTAAAGACCCAGTGCGAGGAAGGACCGGCAAAAATACAACTGCCTCTGGCTTAACATTCCACCTCTCAAGCTCATTAACAAACTTACACAGTGAAGCATGGGCCTGTTCTGGACTCATTCATTCATAGCAACATTTATTTCCAAATTCCTCAATCAACATGAATACACGTAAGCAAAGTGATACAAGCATTATTTTTAAGGAATTGGGGGCACAGCCAAATATAAGCACAGCTTGTGTTAGGGAGTGCCCATATACACTAAAAAAAAACTCAAAGAAACAATCACAATAGAGTTAATACAGACAAAACAGACAAAGCACAACGCACAAAACCAACAAAGACCAGGACAACAAAGACACACAACATTCCATTGGTTTGGTCCTACACTCAAGTAAGAAAGAAAATGAAAACAAGATTACGGGAAAAAAGAAAGTCAATTTTGAAGAAGGTATGACTTAAGATTGCGTTGAAAACTAAATAGAGATCCGACTATTCCTTAAACTAACAGGTAATTCATTCCAGTGGAGAGGCCCAGAGTGTCTAATGCTATGTTTAAAGGCAGAGGTCCTAAACTTAAAAAGATGTAAAAGGAAAGAAGACCTAGTATTGTGGCTGTGAACATTATAAATTGGTTGAACCATATTAACAAAGTGTTGGGGAAGTGCTCTGGAACACAAATCGTTCGTCCCTAAAACAATAATCAAAACAACAGGCTGAGCATTCTCTATCTGACTCAAAGTGTAACCTCAATTGACATTGCCTTCCGATTCAATCAGGAAGTGAAATTTAATTTTTGAAAAAGTCATAACTCCTGAACCACACATTGGTTGTTTATTTTCTGTACGTCATCAGATAAAGCTTTTGTAACTTAACCAACGCTAAAAAGTATGACCTCATTTGACATTGACTTCCGGTTCAAAAGGAAGTTGAAACTTTATATTTGAAAAAATAATGACTTCTGAACCACATATTGGATATTTACAATCCATCCATCATCTAAAAGGTCTTCATAAACTACGCGCTATGCAAAATGTGACCTCATTTGACCTTGACTTCCGGTCCAAACCGGAACTTGGTGTTTAATTTTGTTTAAATTCATAACTCCATAATGTCGTCACAATTTTATTTAATCACTCAGCACGATCACCTTGTTTTTGTAATTAACAAATACTGAATGTCTAGTTAGGTGTTTGGCTATCAACCGAAAACCTATTAATTGTTGCTGTTCTGTTTTCACCCCCTTTTTTGTTCTCAGCGAACCTTCTCCGCAAGATTTCTCAAAAAGGAAAAGTCGTACAAACTTGAAACTTGGCATATAATTGAACATACGTACACACAAAGACGTCATGATAACGTCATCAGGTGTCGAATTACAAGGTTTTTAAAGTTGAAAATTACCATTTTGTAGTCGCTGTATCTCATTGAATGTGAAAGCTATGATGTTCATAGTTTATGCAGACAACATTTGTAGAGTCGTAGTATGATGACGTCATCATGTGTCACGTGGTAAGGCCCTGAAGGTGCATTTTTTGAAGCCGTGTATGTACTAAATTAAACAGCCGATTGAGTTGAAACTTGATGTACTGTTAGACAACAACCACGGCTTGTAAATTGTGAAGTGACGTCATGATGAAGTCATCAAATGATTTTGTACAGCGCCCTGACTGAGGTCAACTCAAAGGAAAACCTACCTGTGGCAGAGAGCTATATGTACGGCGTTATAGACCCCTTGCACATGACATCACAAGCCCAAACAGTGCCCTCACTGATCGAGGTGAGGATTGGTGCGATCTCCATGGCGACTTCCTTCAGAACACGAGCTGGGAGGGTGTCTGGCCCAGTAGCTTTCTTGGTATTCAGACGTGATAGAAGTTTAAGAACTCCCTCACATGAAACATTGATGTGGTTCATTTCGGGAAATTTATCATCACCAAGGTCCGGGATATTGGAGGTATTTTCAGATGTAAAAACAGAGCTGAACTGGCAATTGAAAGCGGAAGCTTTACCTCTGCTTTCGAAGATAACTTTATTACCAGACTTTAAGGACGAAATGTTGGCAGGCTCCTGGTTTTTTGAGTTGATAAACTTCCAGAATGACTTGTGAGAGCTGTCAGAGGGGTCGCTGAACATATTTATTTTGGAATTCCCAGTAGTTTTTCTGGCAATTCTTCTGCAGTTGCTTTTGGTAGGTACAAAAGGCTGACCAGTCACTTGCTTTCTGAGAGGTTCTTGCTGTTTGAATAATTTCTGCTTCTTCCTAGATTGCCTCTTTATTTCTTAGGCGATCCAAGGTTTGCTTTGGTTGGAACTGCACATTTTAGAGGGAATGTGTTTGTTCATCATGTCAGTGACTCCAAATTTAAACAAGTTTCAATTTTCCTGGAGGGAATACTGGTCTGGGTTTGCGTTGAAGAAAGAGTTTTGAAAGGCTGCTACATCTGAATGCAGACTGGGCATGTCACCCCTACTGTAAAAGAAAACTCTCCTTGGTTGTTTCTTATTTATTTTTGGCTTGAGAGTGTAAAGCACACCATGAGGTGATCACTAATACCGTCAGTGATGCTGCAAGTTTCGATGAAGTTTGAATGGGACGTCAAAACCAAATCAATATTTTGAGTGGCATCTGCTATTCTTGTCGGATCTTTTACAGCCTAGTCCAAAAAGTGCTCGTTGCAAATATCCAGCAGTAGGGAACATTTAGAAGACTCATTTGCATACGGCCTAACTACTCTGTCAATCCAATCGATGTCTCCTGAATTGAAATCGCCTGCAACCACCAGGACAGCATTTTTGAACTTGTTTTGTATCTCCACTATATTGTCAGCAAGCTGTTGATTGAAGGTTAGATGGAGCAGAGTTTGGAGGCCGGTAGAAGGATCCAATGATTAGTGGTCTTTGGCCTTGGGTGTGGATTTCGATCCACAGGAGTTTGGCATCAGAAACCGAAATATTAAACTCAGTTGCGATGAGGTGGTTTCTAATCATGATGAAGACTCCACCTTTGCGTCCGCTGGTTCTGTCCTTCCTGTAAGTTGTAAAGCCGGGTAGGGTAATTTCAGCAGTACAGATGTTGCTGTTCAGGTGAGAGTGAGACTCCGTACCTCTATAATGGTATCCAGAAGTGGTATTTTACTGTATTTTACTGCAGTTGACAACAATGGCTTTCAGCTTGTGGTTTTTGCGTTTGGCGGGGGAATCTGTGGGTCAAGATTGCTAGATTTTGTAGGTGATGATGTTGCTGCGGGTAGGTATGGTGGCCCTGAAGGGACATCGCACATCGCAAATATCTTTGCAAATATTTGTGATGTCGCAAATATCTTTGCAAATATCTGCAAAGATATTTGCGACATCGCAAATATTTGCAAAGATATTTGCAATGTGCGATGTCCCTTAGAGGGCCACATAGGTAGGCCTATTATTATTATTATTATTATTTATTCGGCCATTTCACAAAGAACAATAACAATACTGTACATGTATTTGCAAATAAAATTTTAGTAAGAGGAAAAAAAAAAAATTAACATGTTGAACAGAACTACATGTAGGCATACAGGATAAATAGCAACTAAAGCACTGGTCCTGAATGAAGATGACTGACAGCAAGGTTTGGATACAACAAGGAACATGTGAAGAATAGATAAGAGATGATGGTAGATTGGGTAAGGACAGGAAATGGGGTGGGAGAGGGAACAGCAGGGAATTAGGAACAGAGACAACCCATTTCAAGCTGGCCAGGATTAACAAAAGAGTACTTAAACACTGTGACCCGAAAGTCTGTCAATCCAAACTTGAGATGGGAACATATAAAGAATAATATACTATAAATAAAATATATAAATTATAAGAAAATCATAGAAATAAAAATAATTTAAAATACTTAAATAGAGAAAAAAATATAGCAGTAGAACAAGCAATATGACCCCAAAACGAAAATATAAATCAGTGAGATTAAACAGAAGGGCAAGAATAATATGAATATGCACGATACATAAGTTATGTTTAAAAATAAATAAAATAAAACAAATAAATAAATGGCAAGGATGTGAAAAAATAGTAAATAAGTAAAAACATCGATCAATCAACAATCAAACAAACAAAATAAAAACAATATGAAAACAAAATAAATACATAGGCCTACGGCAGAACAATAAATATGAATGAATGTAAAAAAAAAAAAACAAAAAAAAAAGCAGAAACGAATTGATAAAAGAATAATAAATAAAATAAATTGTGAAAAACACAAGTACATGTACATGAAAACAATTAATACACTGGTAACAAGCGAGATACAACGAATTTTAAATAAACTCCAACTGGCATAAAAAGGCCAAAAAAATAAATAAATACAGTTACAAGTCATAAAGATAAGCAGATAAACTGTTTGAAAAGCACTTGAATGAGTCAAGTAAGATAGAGTTCTTAATATGTGTGGGCAAACTACTCCAGATACGAGGAAATAGGTGGCAGGGTGTGTTCTTTAGAAAAAGTGTCCTTGCAAAGTGATGATGAAAAGTGAGGGTATCCAGATGACGAGTGTTTACTACTGTATTGGTTTTAATTGACTGGCAGTCAATTAAGTTAAAGAGACATTTTGTGACAAACATCACTGTGTGTTTTTGTCTCCTGTGGTCTAAGGTTATCCAGTTCAGTTCACGCAGTCTATCCTCGTATGGCATTGCTCCTCTACGTTGTTTCAAGCACATTCTGCTTGCTCTACGCTGAACGCGCTCACAAGGCTAGAAATGTTTGTCACTGTGTACGGCGTCCAAGCTGGCAGGCCATACTCTAGTACAGGTAAAACCAAGGACCTGTATAGCGATGCCAAAGCCTTTGTTGAAGTTCCACCAGCAATTTGCCATATAAACCCTAATGTCCTATATATTGGCTTTGGATACAACAGCTTTAACATGGTCATTCCAGTTTAGGGAGTCATTGATCGTAACACCAAGATACTTAAATGTAGGAGTCGAACTGAGAGGTGAGCCATGAAGGATGTATTGAGGGAGAAGTGCTGGTTTCTTTGCTCTAGATAAATGCATAACCTTGCTTTTCTTGGTATTTAGCTACATCCCATTGAATGCACTCCATTGTTCAAGTGAGGTTAGGTCCGACTGAAGGGAAAACTCATCTTGGGGAGAACGTATTGGCCGATAGATGACTGTATCGTCAGCGAAGAGCAAACAGTTAGTGGACAGATTGTGTGAAATGTCATTAATAAACAAATTAAAGAGGAGGGGGCCAAGAACACTTCCCTGAGGGACTCCTGATGTTACTGGTGCCCAAGTAGAAAAGCATCCACGGTAAGTGACACGTTGCTGACGACCAATAAGAAATGATTTCATCCAGGACCATGTAGAGCCACGAATGTTAAAATTACAGGCAAGTTTCAGGGGCGGATCCAGGATTTTCCAAACGGGGGGGCGTGAAAATTTACCAAGCAGCAAATGGTGAATGCAATTTGTGGCGCCTACGAGCGCATAATGCGAACCCCTAACGGCATGGGCCGGTTCCGGGGCCCGAAATGCTACGAAACAGGATTTTAGATGCTCTGTGGTACGATCTCATGCAATATCTGACCACTTAACCCAATTTTGTTTTTGCAAGATCATTATTAAAACATTATTTTCGAGTTGGGAGTCATCGATTTGAATCGGCCATCCTGAGTTATAAAATCAAAATGCAGGCTACAACTTATACTTTAATTCAGGGGGAAAAACTGTTGGCGAGTTAAACGATAGTGCAATTTTTAATATAACCAAATAGGGTCTCTTTGTCATTTAGTTTTCACATACTTGAGGATTAGAATGTGACACAAAATAACAAGCTGTGCTTGTCTTCAGTGACAGCGCGATCGAGCAACAATAACATTAATGTACGACAAGGTGAGGGTAGGCCTACTTGAGGCCTAGCCCCCTCCCCAGCCCTACATCGTTGTACTATCTGCACAATTGATATTGACTAGTTTGAAAGAAACACAACGGATATTTACCCTCTTTCTTGAATACGAAAAAAATCTGTGATTTTCTAAACAGAGTGAGACACCATGATTATACGATGCTATGTCTTCACTAGCCCCATGAGTGGGGCCAATCCACTTCGTTCGTATCCTTGCCAATTGGGCCTAAGCACCATTGCAATCCTATTTTTGTGCCCGATGTAGTTTTTAATCCGGGTTATGAAACTTACCGATCGAATGCTACTGTAGGCCTACTTGTAGAAAGCCCAAATGCTAATTTTGTTTTTTAAAACATCACAGATGTTTGGGGAAAATTGATTTCCTTTCTAGTCGCGAGAGTGAATTTTTTGATAACGCGTATTACTATTAACAACAAGCATAGTATAGACCTTTCTTTTGCAACGTCACAGCCCGAGTTTTTGCCAACCCAGGTTGAAAAACTATGGAAAGCCATAACTGCAAATCAAAAACAGATTGCCACATCACAGTTTGTAGCAGTGTTACACAAAATATTCAAAAATAGTGTTGAATTTGTTGGAAACAAATCAACCAATCATGGAACGTATTTCCGTTCATGAATCTTTACAGAAAATGTTGAATTTGGTCACAACATTTTTTAGCACGATTGAATGTTTTGCCAACATTCGGCCGTCCATGCCAACCGGCGCACTTTGTTTATCAACAAAAGAAAGGTCTATATCTTTCCCAGACGGGCGTGAGATACGCACAGCATTACGAGTATTTCACAAAACCTTGATTGCGCTCGGCGCGCTGACTAAATCAGTCTGGTCCCCATTAAATATCAGCAGTTGATCGTCTAACTGTTGTGGATTGTTGAGGGAACCTGACAATGGTTTTCCCGCAAGTTAATAAGTGGGGAAAAAATCACACTCGCGACTCGAAAAGCAAACAATTTTCCCAAAAGATCTGTGATGTTAAAAAAAAAAAAATTCAGCATTAGGGCCTTCTACAAGTACAGTAGCATTCGATCGGTACGTTTCATAACCCATTTTAAAATTTAAATCGGCCACAGAAAAAAGGATGCACTGGGCCAAGGATACAAAGTAGATTATCCCTATTCATGGGGCTATGTCTTCACTAGTTTCCGGAAGTTCGTATTGTAAAAGTCACATTGTATTTAGCGCGCGCGAGTGCAGACTTTCCATCCAGAAACTTCTTTGCACAATGTACACACACACAGGTGGCATGCATGGTCGACTCACGATGTGGGTGAATGATCTTCACGCCCCCGAATCCCCGCGCCAGGCATGTTCAGTGTGTGAGAAAAACACGCTTTCCACACAGTACACAATATTCACGTGAGACAATGTCTGTCAGTGAAATAATAGTGGTTCACAAAATGAAACAAAGTGTACGAGGTACGGATTTTTAGTAGCTTTTTTGAAATAAAATACTAGGTAGGGCCTTAGTCATTAATTTTGTCTCTCCCTCACTTTTCTCCTTGATGGTGTCTCTTTTTTTTTTTCTTTCTTTTTTTTCTCAAGCAAAAGGGGGGGCGTGCGCCCCCACGCCCCCCCTGTATCCGCCGCTGAGTTTATTGAGCAAGATGTGATGCGGCATGATATCAAAGGCCTTGCTAAAGTCTAAGAAGATGGCATTTATGCGTGGTGGGCGTGGTCGATCCAGGATAGTGGCCCAGTCATGAAGGGTATTTGTTAGCTGGGTGACACATGATTTGTGAGCAGTGAAACCATGTTGATTTGGATTGTCAAGGCAAAGTGAGGTTACATGGTCCTTGATGTTGTCTGCCACGGCTCTTTCTAACAGTTTGCAGATGACAGAGGTTAAAGCAACTGGGCGGTAATTCTTGATATTAACACGGCTGCCAGATTTAAACACTGGTGTGATATGTGAAAGTTTCCAGTCCTTGGGGAGGATACCATTTGCAAGGGAAGAATTCATCACTCTCATCAAAGGTGGTGCAAGTGATGATGCTGTTGCTCGAAGAACTGTTGGGGATATAGCATCAGGTCCTGGTGCTTTGTGAATGTTTATATGAGACAATGATTTGATGAGCCAGGCGAGATTGACTTTTGTAGGAGGGGTTTCTGGGATTGCGAGGGAACAAGGTGGAGGTGAATCTGCCGAGGTCACAGCTGGAGAGTGAACTGAAGTGAAGAACTCATTGAATGCTTGACAAATGTCTGCGGGCTTGTGGAGTTGATTCTCAGATGTTTTGAATGCTGGGGGACATCTAGATTTCCTCTGGTCCCTGACAAAGCACCAAAAGCTACGCTTGTTGTCTTGCAGAGCAAAGAGGTCATTAACGTAAGTCCAGTATGCTTTTTTAGTTGTTTTCTTTACCTCGTTACGAATCAATTTGTAAGTTAGCCAGTCACTTTCTTTACCGGTTAGCTTGGCTTTGCAGAAGAGCTTGTGTTTGCGTTTGATGAGGTTTTTGAGTGCTTGAGAAATCCAAGGAGAAATACGACGGCCACACCTCTTCCTTGGAATGCTATCCCGGATTGCTGCATGTAATAAATCTAAAAATCCTTCCCATGAAGTCTCAGGATCAGTGTCATCCAAAAATGCAGACCAAGGCGCAAGGTGTAAAAGTGTCTCCAAGTGCAAAAAGTCACCTTTCCTGTATTGCATGAAGGAGCGTAACACTTTACGTTCAGGGGGAGATCTATTTCCAAAAAAGGAAAAAGACACTGCATGGTGGTCACTACTAACTGGGTTAGCAGCTGTTTTTACTGCGGAGAATTTCCCTGGTCGGTTTGTGAAAATGAGGTCAATGATTGTACCAGTGGATGAGGAGTTATGTCCTCCTCTAAAAGCAAAGTATCCTCCAGAGGAGCTGGAAAACAGGTTGGGAGAAATGTCAAAAATTGAGGGAAGATTACCACTATTTGGAAGTCCACATTCAGAACAAATCCATGTAATATTACTCTGGGCATAGGACTGGAATATCCATGGGCATACTCATACATTCTATGTGAAACCATCCCTCACACTCTTCGCATTGGAGACAATGCTGACCCCACTTTGCAGCCTCTTCTTGCATACCAATGATTTGTTGAGTATTATGAATGAATCCATTAGACATTGAAGATAAAGCCCATGTTTTCAGAATTTGTTTCATGATTTTTGAAAGTGGTAAAAATTTGGCAAATTTGTTGACTAGTCTGTCAACATTGGTCGAAATTGCACGTTTTGGAACGAATGGTCGATTCTCGTGCTCATTGTCGTGTAGACTTGTGGACAAGTCGTTAAATGTCTGTCGCGGTGATAGCGGAACGGCTTTCTCGCAATATCCCGCGAGAGGGCTGCTCTGTGCGAGATTACTGCTCTCAAGACTAGTCACATTTACGAAGAGTCGGCAGCCAGCAACTTCGCGCGAGAGCAGTGATCTCGCGAGAGCATTCTTTATTAGGCTACAACTTACACCACACGCGACTCGACTCACCGCGACCATCATTAACGACTTGTCAACAAGTCTAAGTGACTTGTTGTTTGGCGTCAAATTTGCCTCCATTCATTGCTAACAACTAGAGAGGGCGCTCTTCAACACTATTGGAATTTAAAGGGGCAATCGGATCGAAGGGGCTTCCCCCTCCTCCAAGATTCTCAATCAGTGTACTAATGTGCATTAATGTGCATTGTGTCCAATCGGTTTTGTAACAAAACACACAATATTGGAAAATTTCAATTGGTTCCAATTGGAAAGTTTGGCAAAGGCTCCCCCCCCCCCCTTGCTAGGACCGCAATGGTTTGTCATTTACACATCACCAGTTCGTTTCATCATTCAGAAGCATAAACTTCAATACCACCTTTACGCAGATGACACACAGATCTATTTGTCATTTGATGCAACACAACAAGACGCCAATTATTGTATTAAACGTATTGAAGCATGTGTTGAAGAAATCCGTCAGTGGATGAAAAATAATTACCTCAAACTTAATGATAACAAGACTGAGTTCATCCTCATTGGCTCTAAACAGAAACTCAATAAGATCACTACCTCACATATTACAATTGGGAACTCAACCATTGCTTCTGAATGATTTAGCTGATACTGATTGGGGTGATACTTTATCTAACGAGGATCCGAACCAGGCTTTTAATATGTTTCATTCTAGGTATACTTTGTTGTATGACAAACATTTTCCAAAGCAAAAAGTTAAACCCAAAAAAGATCTCGAAGCTCAAAAGTTGGATGACCACCGGTTTAATTAAATCTGTGAAATTTAAACATAGATTGTATAAAAAATATATTAGCAAACCAACTGCATTAAATAAACAAAAGTATACAACTTGCCGTAATAAACTAAACACACTAATAAAACAAGCCAAGGCGAAATATTATCAAGATAAATTTGACAATGCTAAAAATGATGTAAAAAAGACATGGAAGATTATTAAACTCATTCTTAATAATAAAACTGGTAATCGTAAACCTGAAATGAAGCCCAACCACGAGGGTAGACAAGTAAACGATCCTAATGAAATAGTTAACATATTTAATGATTATTTTACTAACATTGGCCCCTCATTAAATAATAAAATTCCCCAAACTGAAATTCCATACAGAGAATTTTTGAAAGGTAACTCTCCCGAATCACTCTATTTTTATCCTACCGATCAAAATGAGATCTGTGATATTGCTAAATCGTTTAAGAACGGCAAGAGTGCAGGATATGACGATGCAAGTCCAGATGTTCTTAAATCCGTTATTTCCCAAGTTAGTCGCCCATTATGTCATGTTTTTAACTTGTCCCTATCTAAGGGTATTTTTCCCGATAAACTTAAAACGGCAAAAGTGACTCCTATATTTAAAACGGGAGATCGCTGTGAAACAGGCAACTACAGGCCTATATCTGTTTTATCGTGCTTTTCAAAATTACTTGAAAAACTAGTTTATATTAGAACATCTTCTTTTGTATCTAAATTTGACATCCTGTATAACGGTCAGTATGGATTTAGGAGTAAATATTCTACTGACATGGCCGTAATGGACATGATCCATAAGATAACTAAAGGTTTTGAGAATAAATGTATATCTATTGGTGTCTTTTTAGATTTATCTAAGGCATTTGATACTATTAATCATGATATTTTAATACATAAGCTTAATTTCTATGGTATAAGAGGGACTCCATTAAACTGGTTTTGTAGTTATCTCTCCAACAGGAATCAATATACTAAACTAGACTCGTGTTTCTCTTCTATGAATACAATTACATGTGGAGTACCGCAGGGATCTCTTCTTGGCCCATTGCTCTTCTCATTATATATAAATGATATTTGCCAAGCTTCGAAATTATTCTCTTTTATTCTTTTTGCTGATGACACTAACATATTTTACTCGAGTAATAACACTGACTTAGAAACTATTGTTAGTCTTGTTAATATTGAATTAGCCAAGGTGTCAATTTGGCTTCAGTCTAATAGGCTGTCACTTAATTCACAAAAATGTACATTTATGGTCTTTCGAAATAGAAAAAAGAAGTTGAGTACATCCAATTGTCAAGTTAAAATTAATAACGAGCCTATACTGCAAGTGTCACATACTAAATTCCTTGGTGTCTATATTGATGAATGTCTTTCTTGGAAATTCCATATAAAGGAATTAGAAAACAAAATTTCCAAAAATATAGGCATCATGAGTAGATTAAAGTACACTCTTCCATCAAGCATTTTGCGTACTTTGTACTGTTCATTAATTCTTTCTTACCTTTCTTATTGTAACGTTATTTGGGCTAACACGTACAAGTCAAATCTTGATAGATTGAATAAACTGCAGAAAAGGGCAATTCGTATTGTATCTAAGGTCCACTTTAACGAACATACCACTCCTTTATTTAAGAAATATAACCTTTTGTCTCTTAACAATATCAATGTCTTTCAACAAGACGTTTTTATGTATAAATTTATAAATAACCAACTTCCTGAATCGCTACATAACCTGTTTCAACGTAACAGATCTATACATAATTATAATACTAGGACTGCATCCAAAATACACATACCTCTTGCTAGAACAACTCTTTCTCAACATACTATTTTTTTCTCTGGACCCAAAAATTGGAATTATCTATCATCTTCTGTAACTAATTGCCCTTCAATCAATACGTTCAAATGTAAATTGAAATCATTCCTACTCAACTCTCAGAGAACTTAATTTATTGTCATCTGTTAAGTCATTTTAGCCAATAATAATCCGTTTTGCTTAAATATCAAGTCCATACTTAATATGTTTAACCGATCCATGTATTATTTAATTATGTGATCACGACTAAATATTGTAATCAGTGTTTTTGTCTTATCTTGTCCTGTTCTGTAAGGCACATCCGCCACAAGCTTTTGCTTTCTAGGATGATGCCTCCACACTTGTTTTAATGTACATGTATTATTTAATGTAATTAAGAGTAAGATTGTGGAAATAAATGTTCTATTGAATTGAATTGAATTCTGTTCAATCTGTGCGCAATCTTGGTGTCGTCATGGATAACACCATGACTCTGGACTCACATATCTCTTCAATTGTAAAATCATCTTCTTACCAGATCAGAAACTTGGGTAGAATTCGTAAATATCTCACTCCACAATCTGCTGAACAATTAGTACACGCCTATGTCACTTCTCGTCTAGACATAGGAAATTCCCTTCTTTTCGGACTTTCAAAATCACAGGTTCATCGTCTTCAGTTGAGACAAAACATGGCTGCTCGTCTTGTCACATGCACCAAGCTGTCCATGCACATAACTCCTGTCCTTTGTGAGTTACACTGGCTACCCGTTCATCTTAGGATCCAGTTTAAGCTGTTGCTTCTCACTTACCGTGCTGTCAATGATCAAGCACCACCATACATCTCTGATCTACTTGAATTATATAATCCACCCCGGTCTGGTTTGCGATCAGCTGCTAAATTACTCTTGGTTGTGCCTAAATCATCTAGGTCCTGGTAAGGGGTAGACTTGACTCAAGTCCCAATCCCGTGCAAGGCCCTTCCATGCCTCATCGTCAGAAAACTATTATTTTGCGCTCTGCATTCCCCAACCTGTTCCGCGCGCGGGACAGGGACTTGACGAACCCGCAGTTGCCTGATATGTAAATTTATTCACTTACGAATATGCAAAGTTATGGCGCATTACTTGTTGTCCAATCAAACGCGTTCAAAAAGAAGACTCGTTGATTTTTTTATTTGCGGGGGTGGTAAAGTACTTTGTCGAGGATCGAAATGCATGAATATATATAAAAACTACAAATTTATTTGAATTCAAGTTAATATTACGTATACATTGGGATTGGTATTGTTTGCAAATGCATACTTTGAATTGTTGACAAATGCAATTCAGCGACTTAAAACACCCACCCCCCTCTTCCGCCCGGCAGCCATTCTGGAGATGCTTACGTCCATAGATACATGATACAAACGTCACAGAGCAAGATGAATACTAAATGAAAGGGGCGGCACTTCCACGCTCCCATTGGATTTGTACATCTCCCCATTTGGGGAGATTTTTCTATTCAAATGCGTGGAGTAGGAAACGACCCCGTCAAGTCCCTTGATCGCCACCGCATAAATAACTACATTTTGTCGGTGAGGGCGCACTGGTATTCTGTGGCTGCATGCTGGCGCGTTACGTTAGGAACCTCGCACGAGAAAGGGACTTGAATCAAGTCTAGGTAAGGGGCGACAGAGCTTTCTCTGTCGCAGCTCCCCGGTTATGGAACGCAATTCCCTACAATATTCGTACTTCTCCATCACTTGAGACATTCAAAAACAGGTTAAAAACACATCTCATGCAAAGCACTTATGGTCGGGATCATGTGTAAATGCTTATTTCAGTTTTTCCATTTGTAAATCATGATTGCATCCTGTTTACTATTATGTACTTGTGTACGTTGCTTTTGTTTTTATGTCCATGTTGCTCTGTTTGCGCCATGAGCGTTTTTTTTGCGGATTTGTGCGCGTTATAAATGTTCTATATTATTATTATTATTATATTAAGGTTAATATTTGTGGATTTAAAATATATCCCCATACGTTCTAGTTATTCAAACTGAATCCAGCAGAGTCCAAATGTGTCCAATCAGTTTTGTGCCAAAACACACAATTGGGAAATTCAAATTGGTTCCAATTGGAAAATTTAATTGTTAAGTTTGGTAAAGGCCCCCCCCCCCCCCACCCCCCAGTAAAAAAACAAAAAGGCCTGGTCATGCTAGGATTAATATTTGTGGATTTTAAAATAAGCGTAATCTAAACCATGTTCCGCATAATCTAAAACCATTTTCACAGAACTCGGCTCCGAGTGATTTGCCTGTAACAGATTTTTCACAGAACTCGGGTAAGTACCGAGTATACACGTTCAACATCTACTAAACCATTGTTCAAACGAGGTATCTGGCTGGACTCTACTCCTCCAACCAATGACTTGATCCAAGTTACTGACAAAACAACAAAAATGTTCTGAAATGGAGCAGAATTCATGGTAAAATATCTTTAAATTTAATCATTTGAAACCTAAATTTACTTAGTAAATTCTTCATTAAGTTCCCCTGTTTTACCGAGTAACTTATTTTATAAACTATTTATAAATACAAGAATACTTTTGTAAACTAATTATATCTAATCATGAGTATTTTAATACAGTCAGAAAAAGGAGAAAATATAATCATGAAGTTTACACCACCAAAAAAGTTAAAGTGTTGAATAAAAACTATTTTTAAATTTACCCACATCATCCCAAAGCAAACAAATTTAAGGATTAACATTTATTATGCTATTATATTTATTTATTATTCATGCATTTCTACACACCAAAAGATAATATTTGTATTCTATACAATATAAATACTACCAGTGGGGTCACTAGAGAGGGGCAGATTAAGCAACCTTCCTACCTCCATACAAAAAGGATTATAAAAATATAAAAATAAAAATATCTCAACAATAATAATGTTAATCAATGAGATTGATGAAGAAAAAAAAGAACCACTTGTTAGTTTTTTACCTCTGAACTAAGACTGTTTGAAAAATGCAGCAAAGAATTCAGCAAACATAATGAACAGTATATGCAGGCCTTAAAGCCCTTCTTGCAAATGGTTCATCTTGGTCAAGTGGCCCACCGATAAAAAAAATAATAATAATAAAATTTTAAAAATGTATTCTAGTTACGCCCCTGAATGCTACAGTTAAGCATACACCTAAATAAAGTTTACACCAAACCAGAACTTTCAATAACATTTAAAACATTTTAAGTGCAGTGTTCCAGGTTGTTGTAAGACTTAAAAACAAATCTTAAGAATTAAGTAGGAGACATTTATTATACATTTGATAAAAATCCGTATAAATATGTTCAAATACAAATTCTTAATTCTGAAAGTCTGCAGAACGAGGGCTCGATTTCATCATTCTTGAGATACATTTTCAATCTTAGGAGTGACGTCACAAATCACTACAATGATATTGACCAATCACATCAAGATGAATATTAGTGCTTTGTGAAATCGAGTCATGTGTCACACAGGGAAATGTTTACAGTCAATGTTTACAGTCAATTATTGCAATGATATCCTAGCTGGTCTCCCTGCCATCACTCTTTCCCCCTTACAGAGAGTTCAGAATTCGGCTGCTAGGCTACTTACTTGTATCAAAAAGTACGAGCATATCACCCCAGCTCTGATGCAGTTACATTGGCTTCCTGTTAAATACCGTATTATTTTTAAGGTGTGTTTGCTAATTTTTAAATGCTTAAATGGTCTTTGCCCTTTGTATCTGTGTGATCTTGTTGCCACTAAGCCTATTGTTAGATGTACCCGTTCTGCAAGTGATATTACTCTGCTAATCCGCCCAAGAGTGAGGCTGGTTTCTGCAGGTGATAGAATGTTCTCTGTAATTGGTCCTCAACTGTGGAACCAGCTTCCTAAGCAACTTAGGGAAGCCAATAATGTTGATAGTTTCAAGGTTGGCCTAAAGACAAATCTTTTTAAACGTGCCTTTTTAAACCACTAAGTACATGTACCTATCTTTAGCAATGCCAGTTTTTCACTTAAATGATTTGTTAGTGTATTTGTAATGTCTATAATTACATTTTAACTGTATTTTCTCTTAGGTTTTATAACTGTAATTTTAATATGTTTTTTTAAAATTGTTAAGCGCCCAGGAGCATGTTTCATGGATGGGCGCTATACAAATTGTCATTATTATTATTATTATTACAAAAAAGCTTCTTTGAAAAACAATGTATAAAAAAGCAAAATAATAACATACATTAGTATTTATACTGAAAAATAAAAATATGCCTAAAATATAATTTCCCATTTTGTCTTTGCTCTTTTCTACCTGGTTTTTATAACTTGTCCCAGTAAGTTATTTATCAACACTGCCCTCTAGTGACTGACCTTAAACTGGTTCCATATCTTGTCAATTAGTGTCACCTGTTAACTTCTTAACTTGCATTTGTCAAATATTATCATTAAAGGCACTGAACACGTTTGGTAATTACTCAAAATATATATTAGCATAAAAACTTACTTGGTAACCAGCAACGGAGAGCTGTTGATAGTATAAAACATTGTGAGAAACCACTCCCTCTGAAGTAACGTAGTTTTTGAGAAAGAGGTAACTTCTCACTAAAATAATAAAAGACTTCATGCATGAAGCCTTTTATTAGCATCTGAAAGCACACAGAATTGTGCAACAAGGGTGTTTTTTATTTCTTTATTTTCTTGCAACTTCGATGACCGATTCAGCCCAAATTTCCACAGGTTTTTTATTTTATGCATATGTTGGGATACACCGAGTGACAATACTGGTCTTTGATAATTACCAAACATGTTCGGTGCCTTTAAGACACTTGCTTTCATGTGAAAACTTTTAACAACTCAACCCTGTAGTTTTCAAACAAGAACAACTTTTGAATACTGCAGATATATTTTAAGTAGGGAAAATTTTCCAATTCTGTAGTATTTGTAGGCCTACATGAAAACCTGTTGGATGTTTAAGATATTTGTAAAATAAATTTTCAGATTCTGTAGTATTTAAATGTTTAAGTGATGAATTTTTTCCCATTTAAGTATTTAAGTACTGGAATTTTTTCCAAATCTGTAGTATTTGTACATGTGTCTATCAGTGTTTGATTATCTGATATTGCAACACAAAACAATCAGTGTGCTCCTATTAATGAGCAACTCATACAGACCCTTGCATACACCACATCCATGAGGAAAAAACAACTGGTACCCATGCTCTACTAGTCAACCAATGAGAGGTCTTCCTTTGAATTCAGTGAGGGCGCTGTTTAAGTGTGTGACGTCTTATGCAAGGAGTTTAAAGTTTGATATTTTGATTGAACAAGAACATGAGAGAAAAGAGCACTGTCGTCAGTCAGTTGAGATATTTCAGTAGTAATCTGCGTCTCCTCTTCGAGGTATCTTTGTCAGTCGATTCATCTGAAACAAACCACAATAAATTTATCAGCATAAAATCCTTATAACCATTCCACTCGATCTCAGGAAGGTGAGTTTGGTTCTCCTGCTGTGATTGTCTGTATTTATTGATAACTATATTATGTTCTTGAAGTGAAAGTAAAAAAAAACACAAAGGCATGCTTAGTTACTGTAGTCATGAAGCCTGAAGTGCTGCAGACAAGGATGCTAGCCTTGAACTAGATTACTAGAAACACCTTCTTTACTGGATTTGTACAACTATGCGTTTTGTGTAGATACCAAGTGCAACTCACAGGAGTTTTATCAAATTCCTTGCATGATTGGTCTGTGAACCCCATGTCTGCATAATAAAACTAGAACGATCAAGTTGACGCAGCTCAAATCCAAACCTCAGATTGTCGTAAAGATGGCGTTTATTGGAAACTATCAATTGAGCTTTTCTCATATAGCCACCATTTTGTCACAATCCCTGTATACATCATAATTAAATGAATGCAAATTGTCATTAATCCAAAGCCTCCTGACTATTTTTGCCTTTCCAGCCTGTGCACAGCACGCATTTTGAACAACTATCAACTATTGTATTAAAGTTCCCCCATCCCTTCCCCCAAAAAATTAAATAAATAAATAAATAAAATAAAATAAGAACAATATTTCGCCCATCTGGGATCATTGGGAATGCTGGAAGTATGTTTGTGGGGTGTCGTGGCTAAGCGGTCTAATGCATTGAACTTGAGTTCTGGTGGTTAAGTTATTAAGGTATGGGTTTGAATTCCATGACACTTGTGTTCTTGAGCAAGACACTCGACTTGAATTGCTTCTCTTCACTCGAGGGGTCAATGGGTACCTGTGAGGGCAGAGATGGTTCTTGTGATTGGTGCGCTACATATTTAGCAGCACAGGCTGTACACTCCCAAGGGAGCTGAGATGGTATAAGGAATGAGATAAAATGGCCAAGTGAGTGACCAGGGGTAATAATGTTGGACAGCCATGAGCATCAATGAGTGAGGGATTTGAGCATATAAGAAGCCACTATTATTATTACGTTTCAAAAATTCATATTTGGCATATCTAGGAAATGTTTGATGAAAATCTTACCGGGAAAACTTCATTTCCTGATGCAATATATGGAACGGAAAATTGTCCAGAATTCATCCTGTATTCAAACTCCTGAAAACAAGTATCAATAAATTTATTATGTTTATATCTTTACATTTCTATTGATATATATATTTTGTGTGTGTTTAGTTGCTGCTGAGCCTTCCCATGAAACAGTCTGTATAACAAATAAACGGAACCACTTCAGTTTTTTTACAATTATGCATAGATCCTCACTTAACCTCATACTTACCTATTTAAATATTTATACATTTATACAATTTCATTTCAAGGAGACTCTGCTTTTTAGCTGACACAAGCACAGTTTATGTAGATAAAAAGTATCTTTAAAACATGCACAATTATTATTGCAGATAAAGACAAAGTAATTAAGTTGTAATTATTTGTAAAAAAATGATCAAACTAATGGATTGTTATTTTATAGTACTGAATATATAGCACCCACAAAACTGGAACAATTCATTTTCATATTATTATTATTATTATTGTCATTATTATCATTGTTATTAAAGATTTACTCATTTGAATAAAAAAAAATACCAAAAAGCTGACACCATTCAAATTTACAAATAATAATTTTAGTACTTTTTCAGAGATGAAACCCGTAAGTCCCTAACCCTTTCAGTACCGCCGAGCTAGATATGCTCAAAAAAGCATTCCACTTCGTGACCACCGAGTCCTTATGGCACCTGACTATTTCCTCTCTTCTTTACCATTGAGGCTGACTGGCACACGCACCAACAGTAATTTCTCAAAATGTAAATTGCGCCCTCAATCCCATGCAGGACCCGCATGCGTGCATCACCCCGGCAACGCGTCCCCTCCTTGGCAAGCATCCACGCATTCTTCAGTCCTAGATTCTGACATGGCCGATGAAAATGCTAAAATTTTGGACGAAATCTTAGCCGATAGCGGTTCCGACATGTCCTCTGATGATGATTCACCACTTGATGTGTCGGAAGAAGACAGTGATGATAAGCCCATCGCCTCGACATCATCAGAATCCTGTTCATCCAAGACCAAGACCAAGAAGCCAAATTTCCGGTGTGGATGGTGTGAAGCCAAGTCTTACACCCGGCGACCGCCTGTGCAATTTACAGCAAACACCGGGGCTACAGAAGACTTCAGTTCGTTCTCCCCCATACAAATCTTCAAACTGTACTTTTGTGAAGCAGTGTGGCAGATGATGGTACATGTAGATGAGACCAATTGTTATGCTGATCAAACTTTGGGTGCGGGTGCAGAAAATCAGCGTGCTTGGAAACCAACTAATGTACCTGAAATGATGGCATTCGTGGCACTACTTCTTTGCATGGGAATCAACAAAAGGCCTCGTTACTCCATGCATTGGTCCAGGTCTGAAATCCTACAAAGTCGCCTGTACTCAGCAATCATGGCTCGTAACCGATTTACTGCAATCCTTCGATTTTTCCACCTCGCCAATAACAGAGATGTGGAGGACGACTCTCCCCGTGACAAACTTTCAAAATTACGCCCACTGTTAAACATTGTACTATACCATCATTCCTCCGGGTGTACCAGCCTGGACGAAACCATGGTCAAGTTCAAAGGACGACTCAGCTTCAAACAGTACATGCCACGAAAGGTCGCCAAATGGGGATTGAAATGTTTTTCATTGAACGAATCAGACACAGGGTACACATGTGCCTGGGAGTTGTTCACCGGATCGCAGCCCAGGTCCCCACAAGGACAGTCCTCTGTAAGTTATCCTGAGACACACCATCCATCCGATCTTGGGGCACCAGGCAAGGTAGTCTTGAACCTTTTGCAGGGACTCGAAAATAAAGGACATTGCATCTACATGGACAATTGGTTTAGTAGCCCAGCTCTGTTCTCCAAGTTGTCTGAGCTAGGATTCGGAGCTTGTGGAACTGTGCGCTATACCACCCTAGGGATACCCGATGTTGCAAACCCCAAGAAGTTCCTCATGAAAAGCGGAGCAGATCCCCAATTTTATCAGAAAGCAGGCCAACTATGCGTTATCTGGCAGGACACAAAACGTGTCACTCTCCTGTCGAACTATGGCGATTGCAGTGTCACTAGTAAACAGATTCGCAGCCGGAAAACTTCAACAGGACATCGTGATATCCAAAAACCGCGCATAGTCGACAATTACAATAAATACATGGGAGGCACAGATCTGGCAGGATCTGGCTTCGAAAGTAAATTATTAAAACCTTCTGTTTATTTTAGGTTTCAGAAACAAATTTTCCGAGGGAAATAATTTTCATGCAGATTGGTATGAACAGCAACTTTAGAAATTTTAAGCTTTCACATTGAAACTACTTAATTTGGTATTTATTGGTCATAATACAAAACCTCAAATATATGTTTAAGGCAATTAATTAGTCAAAGGCAATATGCCAAAGGAAACAGTCATTTCATAATATACTTCTCTGTCAACATTGGTTGCTTGTACAAGTTGCATTCTGTGACTAGGACCTAGGCTAACCCCAATCTGCCTTGTGAGGGCGCTGTCACCTATAACTTTACAGAACACTCTTGGTAACCAAGTTGTCATGTCTATAAAATTTCTCTGGTCACCATTGCATTAGTTGCAAGTATCTGTTGGTACTGAAAGGATTAACTACTTTTTCTGTTTAAGCAGCCCTTAATATATATGACTAGTATCCCTGCTAAGCAGACTGAAGTCCAAGTAATGTTCTTCTAAGCAGCCCTGTTGTACTTACATCCCGGGTGTAGTTGCGCTCCCCGTTTTCTTGTCTTCTTTGTTGGTCATAATACTGGTAGTTATCTCGGCCATACATGGCTCCTGTTCTTGAGGCGGATGCTCTGGACATGACGAAACAAACACCAAGGATGACCATAACGACGATGATGAGCACAATGGCACCTCCCACAGCGATAGCAGTAATAGCTTCAGTGGACAAGGTACCACCACCAGTATCTCCGCCATCTCCACTGCCTAAATAGAAACAACAAATTAGCAGAACCAAGAATTTCCCATGTTTTTCCCCCCTCTAATGGATTTCTGCCTAGTTCTTGCTCATCCCACTTTTGCTTCTACTCATGTATTGTACAGTAACTGTAATCTCAAACTTATCACCAACTCCAGAGGAACAACATCTCAAGCTTCCAGTTGGTCAAGACCCAAGGATGTCCCAGGACAATATGGGTACAGCAGATTGGATATCCCTGTCTTGGGGGGTTTATCACAAAAAATGCGTAAACATCATTAGTTGTATAAATGAAATGAATGCTAGGTGCGAATGGGAAACATGCTTAAATCAAATAACACATTCACTCGATCAAAGTCATTTATATAGTCTCAAAAAACAAAGATACGATGAAAGTTCATGTAAAACAAACTATGAGAACACCAGAAAGACAGACAGAAATGAAATTCAAGCTAAATTACCTGTAGCTGTCTGGCATCTGTCACCGGTGAAGTTGGGTAAACAACTAAAACAAATAAATGAAATGGACTTAGAAAAGTTTGGTGCGACACATCATAGCTATGGTTATACCATACCTTTAAACAAAATGTTTCACTAACAAATTTAAATCTGAGAAAAGCTTCAGGCATGAAGTCTTTCTCAGGCAGCTGAAAATACACAATTCCATGCATTAAAGGTGGTTTTTTCTTTCATTATTTTCTTGCAATTTCTCGCTAAATGAGCCCAAATTTTCACAGGTTTGTAATTTTATGCATGTATTTTGGGATGCCCCAAGTAAGGATACTGGTCTTTGGCAATTACCAAAAGTAACCCTGCCTTTAAACTCAATAAGAAACTTTCAGTTCTTCTTACATAGGTACAAGTCAAATGTAAAACACATAATTATTTTGAGAAATACTTCCAGTGCTTTTTGGGGGGTTAAAAAAGGTCAATGTAAACAATTTTTGTGAAACATTGTGTCTGCAGAAAACCCTGATTTTTACAAGCAAGTTTTGTTGTTCTTAGATATTTAGTAGTCTATGTGAAATATGATTTCACTACAGAAATGGTAAAGGAATTTTAGCGTCTCAAACATTCATTGTTGTTAAAAATGTTGGCCATAAATTGTTTCCAACCTTCTGCTGTGGTTAATTTGAAAACATGTGCCTAGCAGGAAGAGAAAGAGTAGTAATAGTTTGTCTTTCTGCTTGACACACAACAATTTTACTAAGTACCTGCAAGAACTTTCAAATGTGGTTGTGGCTGGTGAACATGTTCCTCCATTCATACAGTAATCTGCCATGCATACCTCTGAAAATTAAAAAGATATGATGTTTTAGAATATGTAAGAGGCCTGTGAGAAAGCTGAAAAGATTACTGGAGCACTGAGTATCTGAACACTTTAAAAAGTCAAATCTAAGACTTTTTAATACCCTTTTAATGCTACCCTTAACAAAATTTAAGACCAAGGGTAAGTGGAGGAAACAGCTGTATCCACTCACATCTTATTAAACAATTGTTTACATGCAGCATAATTCAGTCCCTTACCAGCTGATAGGGAAATTCATTAAAACACTTCATCCATTTTTAAAGACCCCAAATAACTAAATTTAACTCTTTAAAATTTGGATAGTTCAATTTAAGACCTTTTAATACTTTTTAAGGATCCGCAGAAGCCCTGGTAGTGTAGTCATGTACATGTTGTCTACGCAAACTTCACTTGATTGTATTTCCAATGCACACAAATTCCATGTATCAGTATTGCGTATTGTATTATCCGTAAAACTATGTGTATTGCTTGGCGTAAATTTTCTAGTTAAAGGATCGCGCATGGATTTCCGACCTTAGGGTGATGGAGATCTTGGAGGCAACTAACTGTATAGCAAACAAAGAAACTTTTTAAAGGCACAAGGAGCAATTTTCAGTGTCTTGCTATCCTTAACCCTCTTAATGTCTGACCATTCAATACCATTCACTGTGGTTTTGAATGATAGATAAGCTATGCCAGCCTTGCAATATGATACCATGTACACAGTACACAGTTAGTTCTGTGCACAGTTGTGCCACCATACACAACTTTGGCAGTTGAATGGTTTCAAATGGTTGGTCAACTCACTTGAAAATGTTGCCAAAAGTAGGAGGGTTAAGAATATTAAAGTTGATTTTATTTTTGCTGGCGTGGAGATTACCTTGAAATGATTGCTCGTAAATTAGATTGTTTGAAACAAATTGCTTGAAAATTAGATTGTTTGAAACAGACCTAAAACGTAGCCAGGGAACATAGAGATTTTCATAGCTTTTTTCAGAGGCAGAAGATGCCCACAGTTCTGCTATCAAGATCCTTTTCTCCAATTGTTCACATTTAATGACTTGTCTAAACTCACAATATACGATAGTTGCACTTTCAGATAAATCATAAATGTACTCCACTTCCAGGGCACACATGTCTATTTTTATCAAATGGCTTGCAAACCAGATAAATTCCAGATAAATTCTTCACTTTACATAAAAACATCTACACTTCTGCAGATACACAAACAGGGTATCTGCACACTTTAGAAAGTGAAATGTAAGACTTTTTAAGACCTTTTTAATGCCACCCATAACAAAATTTAAGACCAAAAACAGTCCACGAATTACAACATTTTTAGTGCAAGGCCACTTTGGCCTTGGAGCAAGCCAAATTTTGGAGGGCACCAAGGCCAGTAGATAGTGCACCAAGGCCAAAATGTAATTTAAAAAAATGCACGAAGGCCATGTATAAACTATTAGCTGTAAATGCATTACTTACTCTGAAAGTAATTTTTTTTTAAATTAAAAACTTAAAATTTGAAAATTGGGCAGAGGTTCCCCTAAGGTTGGTTAACCCAACGAAATAATTTGCATGAACAAGATATTGATAAATCATATCTTATTCATAGACAAACCGTAAAACTATAAGCCAGCAGATGTCAACACACTTTCCAGGTTTAAAAGGACACAACACCCACTCCTAAGAGTCACAAAACCAGGTCACAAAAACACTGAGACACAGCGCGGCTTGTCTTTCCAGTGAAGCAAGAGTACCGGGTATTACAAACTAAAAAAATTGTATAACAAACTGCAGGGATTAAGATAAGAGTAATTGGGTCTCAATAGAATTGTCAATCATTCTCCCAGGACATGTCTGGATAGTGTCTGGGGCTGACATTATAATAAAGAAAAGTTTTGTTTTTTCTTAATTGACAACTAGGTTAACAAAAATCCGCTGTAATCGCGGCAGCTGGTGCTTCCGGACAACACTGAAAATGTGATAAACCATAGGGTTAAACTTATATTTAAAAAAGGCACGACGGCAAACAGGGCACGGCAATTGGCCGTGAAGAATGAAATTTTTGGAGGGGCGCAACAACCAGTTACAAGGGCATCGACGCAAAAAAAATGTAAAGTAGGCAGGAATGAGATAAAAAGTTGGAAATTTGTACATCACTCGCCGAAATGTTTATGCATGCACACAATTTTTGAAACGTCGAGGAAAAAACCCCACCCAAAACACGGAAGTGAAGTTCGCAAAAATTGCGTGTTTGGAAAATCTTAGTGCCTAATTTCTGCCTTAAATATTGGTAGTTTCGTCAACACAAATGTCCAAAGTAAGTGATTTGAAGATATACAGCTTCTTTTTCACTGACATCTTTGTCATTCAACAAACGGCATTCGACGACACACATTGGGAAAACTCAATAAACTTTGCCACACATTGATCGATGCATGGTGTGTGTATGGAAGATAACGACGGTCGACCGAACGTTGCTGTGTGCACCATGTACTCCATGATTTGACAGCCTGCCTGCCGTGGCATAAGCTTCAGAAAGGCCTGACTCCAAGCAAAATAGTGGGCGAAAACTGTCTTATTTCATTTCAAAATCTTCAAAATTTATAATATTTTGTTGTCATTTTAAACATAAAACAGTGAAAGGTAGGAACTTTAAAAGTCAACTTGCAAAAGTTGGAGATTTTAAAAAGTCACTTTTTCAAAGTCCCCAAGTCGAAATTCCGCCGACCAAAAGTCAGAAGAGTTTTATTCCTATATTAGAAACAGCTATATTAATGAAATTCATGAACAAAAAATATTACCCTTGCTTGGATACAACAATAATTTACACCAGACAACTCTTTCAGTTTACGAGAATTTTAAACTTGCTTCAACCATAGAGAAAGGACCACGGTCAAACTTGTGATAACTCGCCCAACAGCTCACATTAGCCACGTGCAGTTCATGAAAGTTCACAAACACGTACGGTCAAAAAACAACATGGTTGTCAGCATGGTGTTGCGTCAGCTTCTATTTGCCTTGTGCAGTTCATGACGGGCAGTGTAAATACCATGTGCGGTGTCTTCCACGCTCGTGACCAATTTACAACTTTTTATCCGCCGCGCATTTCGGTTATTTAATAAGTGATAGCAACATTGATTATTCACTTCAATTTTTTTAAGACCTCGGCGAACTGAATTTAATACCTTTTAATGCTTTTTAAGGCCTTAAATTTAGGTAATCAAATTTAATACTTTTTAATGCTTTTTAAGGATCCGCGGACACCCTGACAAACTTTTCAATCCCACTGGCTTCTTACCCTATGAAAAACTGTCAAAAAATGGTTATCTTGTTAATAAAAAGCATTATAGACCAAATAAATATACCTTCAACAACATTCACACTTTGTGGAGCAGCAGCCATGCCAGGACCCAGATTGTTGTTGTTCATTGTAATAGCTTCGTTCAGAGTGTCTTGAAGGTTTTCTTGAGTTACTGGTGAATTTGGATCCACAGTTACAAGGACACTTGGTATGATACTTCCTGGTGAAAAGAAGAGGACTATCACCTGAAGAAACCCATATCCTGGGATTGCAATCAAAATATTGAATACCTGTCAGGAGTGAAAAAAAAGGTGTACAAAGTTAAAAATTTGTATAGCGCCTGTATCCGTCAACTTAATAATTCTTGGGGCAATTTGCAATTAAAGGGTGTGTGCAACATTGGTAAGATTGAAAACATAAATGTTCACAAAACAATAGTCTTTAACACGCGTGATAAAATCACGATACTATCTTGTGGGGACCAAATACTATCTTATGGGAACTAGATTTTATCTTGTGAGAAAGTGATGTCCCTGCTAAATACCAATCAATACTATGAATGCACATGAATAAAAAAGTTATATTGCTGGAATAGGAACTTACGGCTATCTGAACTCGATTCCGGAGCACAATAAAGCGGGTGGATGTTGGATCCGAAAGATCATTTGTAAACACAGCCAACAGTTCATCCAATGTATCAATAGTTATAGTCACCCTTAGAAGTTTTCCACCTACAAAATGTAAATAAGACATTACTATTTTTTGTTATCAGTGAAACAGATATAGATACAACATTCAAAAAAGTTATGAATAATAACAATAACTGTAAAAATGTGTATTATGCACTTTTTCAAACTTTTTCAAACAAATTAAAAAGGCCCCTCAAAACACATATTCAATATTAAAACCCTTGTTCATCAGGACTCAAGCATTCCTGAAACTCAACTCCGACTATGCAGCACCAGCACCAACTGGTGCACAGGTTGCTAATCATTCACATCAACAATCTCTACCTTCACTGGTACCCATTTACTCCTGGGTGATGAGAAGCAATTATAGTTAAGTGTCTTGCTAAGGCCAGGAGTGTCAGAACTAGGATTTCAACCCACACTCTGATGACTCAGCCACCAGGGTTGCAATCAACTGGTACATGAATATTACTGGAACCATTTTCAAAATGTATATTACACTATTAATTTGGACTGAAACACGATGTGCTTAAGATCCATATGCATGTTCACATCAATTTGTCCGACCAATCATTTTGCAGTATATGAAGAATTATTCCTCCTGTTGGTCAATGTGTTGTCCGCATATAAAAGTAAACAATTATTACTACTGTTTTTGAATGACATATTTTGTAAATAAGTACAAGCTATGAACACTTAACTATGAAAATCCTGTTTGAATTTTTGTTTTGTTTGAGTCAGATTATTCATTATTGTCCATTAAAAAAAAGTCTGCTTACATACACTAACATCTTCTCCATACCATTCACGGTAGTTCTCAAACACAACCTTCAATCTCGTTGGATATAGGACGCAGATGCGCTATACTTTTCCATATTCCACAAGAGCATGCAAGATAACTAATAGTGTTGAAATCTATTACTATCAAGAACAGATTTAAACATATCAAGTCAAGGAAATCATTTGGAAAACCAGTTTTTTATCCCCTGTGGGCGTGGTCAGTCTAGTGTGAGTCAGCGTGGAGTTTCCTTAGACTAAGAATAGTTCAATTTTACATTGTAATCATACAAGAGAGAAACCCCTGTTAACTTGTACACCACACACACAAATAAATGTACCAACAATAATTTTACAAAACCTGTTTTATCAAATATTTCTATGCTCCAAACTGAACGCATTACACTCCTATGAAAGCATAGTACTTACGTGAACAGCGGCCTGAATTGCCATTCCTCCAGTTGCCTACAGGACAGTTACAATAGAAGGAGACAGGACTATTGAAGCAGGAGAGTCCCTGATTTGTACATGTCAGACTGTTCTCAGCTATAGCACACTTATCAACACCTAGTAATAACAATAAGAATAAAAATTGAATTGATGTAATATTTGCATCGGAATAAATCTAGTGAGCACTGCGGTATTCACCACAATGACACTAGTGATGGAACAGTGTCATGGCAGTGTTGTAGGACTCCAAGACACAAGTCATGATTTTGATGACGTTCGCAAAAGACTTGCTAGATCATGTTAGCTTTAATTGTTTATCCTATTCCATCCACTGTCTGTCTTGTACGATCTATTGTTAGTCAATTTTTGTTAAGAAGTCCAGTATCTTGTTTTATAAAGGCATTTTTATACGAAGGTTGGTCTTTTGAATATGCCTCCATATTTGCATATGCCTTTTGTCGAGGCCGTTGTGGCTTGGACCGCTTTGTAGAGCAGCAGTGCGACTAGAACAAGAGACCACGCATGCGAGTCCAGTGGCAAAGCACGTAGAGCCTTTTCCAACTTGATGGTGTTGTTTTTTAATGAAATATTCACAAAGTATGAAACATCATTCATAATATTTATGCAAATAAGTAAAGTGCTGAACGATTGGCCATTTTTAATTTTCATAATTTGTTAATGTATGCTGACTTCATGACCCCCGAGGCTTCTGATCATGCTCCTGATTTGTTTGGAATTTTGCTACCCTGTTAGGGTGGCAAAAATCGAGATACAAAGAAAACAAATTAGAAATGGCAAACAAGTTTGAAAGGCCCTCATGGCTTTGCCACTCCCGTGCGTTGTATCTCCTTCTAGTCGCTTGGGATCGCAGGCGTACGAAGCTGTCCAAGCCAAGAAGGCCTGGACATAAGGCTACGTTTGCCTCTGCTTTATTGTGTCTCATAATAATCATTATTCTTGTAGTTCTTTATACAATTGACCTTCTCTGTAATTACTTGTTTTGTAAAATGTGTACAACGAAAAAAAATTTAAGTTGAATTGACTTGAACTCAGTTTCAACTAACATGACTTGAACTCGACACCGAGGAGTCCCATCCTATGTGCTTAACTGCGTTCATTTCACTGTTTACATGGCAGGTGATGTATGGATAATAGGCGACTCCATCGTTCGCAGAGCTTCACAGCATTTTGACGGTGGGCCGGTAGTGCGGTGGAACGGGTGTGGTGGGGCTTGGTACTCCGATATTCACCAACTTACAGACAAGCTTAGTGCTAGGTGGCTACCCCCAAGTTTGCTAATTGTGCATGTTGGAACCAACGATTTGGTTGATACGGATGCTTTCAGTCTGCGTCAACGTATAGCGTTATTAATGCAAGAGTGTCGGTACCGTTTCCCTGCGGCGGCTCTAGTTTGGTCTAACATGCTTCCCCGAGCCTGCTATTTTGGGGCATTTTCTCCTAAAAAGATGGAGATGAAGCGGCGATCAATTAATAGGTATGCTTTTTCATTTAATCGCCGCATATTGGGGCAATTCTGTGCTGCAGCACCCCCAATTTATCTGGTCCGACTTTGCATTATTTCGTTTTGATGAGATACATCTTTCTCAGGTGGGTAATGTATTATTTCGGGAGAATTTATGGGCCTGCATTAATTTACATTCATAGATGCGTTGTGGTGCCAATCCCACAAAACCATTTTTAAAAAACTATAAAAAAAAATTAATAAAATAGAGATTCAGTTTTTGTTAATTACAAAAATAAGGTGTTAATTCGTAGTGAGTGATTGTAAGAATTGGGTGACAACATTTTACCTTATCAGTCCAATGTCTTGCTCAGGATAAGTATTTCAAACAATAAACATGAACTTCCGGTAAATACTACATGTAGAAGTAATAAATGGTTTCACATTTTGTGTAGCGCTCGCTGTAATTTTAAAGACCTTTTAGATCATGTATTGATTGTAAACGTCCGATAATTGGTTCAGAAGTTATGATTTTGTTCAAATGTAAAGTTTCTCTTTCCAGTTTGAACCGGAAGTCAATGTCAATAGAGGTCACACTTTATAACGTTGGTTAAGATACACAAGCTTCATCTGATGATGTACAGAAAATAAACAGCCAGTGTGTGGTTCAGAAGTATAATAGAATTTTTTCAAATAATAAGTTTCAATTTCCGGTTTGAGCCAGAAGGCAGAACCAAATGAGGTCACACTTGGTAGCGTTGGTGAAGTCCTCAAAGTCCTTCCAGATGACGTGTAGATTATAAAAACTAAATATGTGGCTCAGGATTTATGATTTTCAAAACATTAAATATCATTTTCCCACTTTAACCGGAAGTCAAGGTGAAACGGGTTCACATAATGTGCATAATAATAGTTTATTATGACCTTTCAGATGATGTATGAATTGTTAAAATCCAATGTGTGGTTCAGGATTTATTATTTTCTCAAATATTAGATGGATTATCCTCTGGATGGTGTGCAATAACTTGTAACACCGATTGATGCGAATCGTATTCTAACACACCTTTATACAGTACAAATACATCTACGTGCAAAATAATCATACGTGCATTGAACATACATTACATGATGTCAAAGGAATCGTGGGTTTAGCGTGTGTTAATACACTACCGCCGTGCGTTGTCAATTTGTGGGTCAACATACAGGTGCGCTTGAACGTCCTTTTACGACCAGATGTAAAGGTCAAAATGTTGTTATTTTAGTGCAAAAGTTTGAGCAGGATTAACGTTCTATACTCTGATACACAAATTATGCTGAAATGATTAGTACTTTTAAAGTTATTGAATTTTTAAAGAATTAAACTTTGATTTACTGTAATTTGATACCCGATGACGTCATCATGACATGATCAAGTGTGTGTCATCTTGATACTAAGGTTCAGTTTTCTGGTGAGTTTTAATGTTCCATTCAATTTCAATCTGGAGTTATGTTGTAGATAACCCCGAACAATTTTTTTTTGAAGAAAAACACAAAGGCAAACTTTGACCTTCCGGTACGACCAGAAGTAAAGGTCATACGACTTCGGTGGTAATCTTTTAAATGTTGCCCCATTCCTGAACTATCATATGCCCAACTATGAATATCATAGCTTTCGAATTAAATGAGATACAGCAAATAGCAAAGGGTCACTTTTCAACTTTAAAAACCTTGTAATTCGACACCTGATGACATCATCATTACGTCATGACTACTGTGCCGTCTTTATGTTAAGATTCAAATGTCTGATAAGTTTCAAGGTTCAATTCAGTTTTAATCTTGAGTTTTGCTGTAGAGTTGCGTGGAAGAAGATGGAGAAGAAAAGAAAAAAACAGAACAAAATCAAGAGGTGTTTGTGCTCATATTGCACGAACACCTAAAAAGGCTGTCCATCCCTGTGGGGCACGCTGCGCGTGTTTGGCATTTTCTGATAGGGAAGTGGACTTCCACTGCCTGCGGGGGTCGAATAATTGATAAAATTAAGTGGTAATCAGTATTATTAATAAGTTAAGGATATGTTTAACTTTTAACACGATAGCACCTCTCATTTCCGATGGGGCTATATTTTTGTACATTCCAATTGCGTGTACCGGTACAAGCGATGGAATAATCTTTATGCCTTTCAGGCCCTTACCTTAATGTTCATACAATTCTTGCTTGCACCTACTGTTTCCAGTGGGGCTATAGCAGTACTGTATTGCAACTGCGTGTACAAGCGGTGCAATCACATTCATGCCTAGTCGGCATGTAAGAAGTAACCCACTCTTGTCTGTGGTTTGTGGGCAAGGGTGTTTGCCCACATTTGTTTATGGCAAGTTGCCAAGTAATGTTTATGGCAAGTTGCCAAATAATGTTTATGGCAAGTTGCCAAGTAATGTTTATGGCAAGTTGCCAAGTAATGTTTATGGCAAGTTGCCAAGTAATGTTTATGGCAAGTTGCCAAGTAATGTTTATGGCAGGTTGCCAAGTAATCCGGGCCCGGTATTCATGTATGTCTGTTGGGGGTTACTTTCAAATAAAATGTGTTTAATTAAGTAGTTACTGGTTTTTGCCCAATTGGTAATTAACCAATGTGGTGTGACATGGTGGAATAAACACAGCACTTGAAGCTGATACCAATAAGCAAACTCAATGTGTACTGTTGTGGTTGTTTGTGTCCTCAGAGAATAATACCACAATAATAATAATAATATGAATATTAACAATATTTACAGAGTTAAATCAACCCTTTCATAAACCAAGTTCACTCTAGACTACTTTAGTCCCCCCAAAATACACTGAGGGGAGTCAATTAAGCCAGAAACTGTGAAGTTCTGGAGCTAATTTGCAAATTCTAAAAACAAAATTGTGTTGGTCCATTCTGTAGGTTTTTTTGCTTGCTTTTTCGTTAAGTCTTTGTCGAATTACTATATTCTCGCCCTTTAAAACTGTTGTCCTATTCACGACACAAACTGTGATTTTGTTCAATAAATAATGTAAACAATAATAAAATCTCACTAAAGAAAGTCTCATTTTGTCCTCAGAATTCATTTTAATCAGTAAAAGATGTTGGGTGTTTAAGTTTGTTGGGTTAGCCAGCTTTTTGTAGTGAGTAGGAGTAATATCCCTGAGCATGCAGCCAGTGTCGGTGCATATGACGTATCGACTTAGAAACAGTACTAACTTCAATATTTGGTAACATTTGGTAGAGGTTAAAAGGTAGAGGTTAAAGGGTAGAGGTCAAAAGGTAGACTGATATAGTACCTGCACTGCAGTCAATGCTAGTATAAGCTTCTGTGCAGTCACATACATGGGATCCAGCTCTGCCAGGGCGACATGATCCTCCATTCATACATACATTGTTGTTTGTGCAACCACCAGGACCTGTAAAACAGCATCAACAAAAGTCAACATTACATCAGTTTTCTATTAGCAAAATCAAGAATTCAAACAACGGTATCGTCTTTGCTCTCATATCCACATTATTATTATTATTATTATTATAAAATAAAGCCATAGTAAAGTAATTATAAAGCAAAAACATAAAAGACACATTCAAAAGTTTCAGCTGAATACAGTGTCTACTTGCTGAGCAAACAGCAACATTATCCAAACCATATTACTTTGAAGGGAATCCTTTCTAAAAATAGTTTATACTATCAACAGCTGCAGTGCTTCTCACCAAGTAAGTTTTTGTTATCGGATTTGAGGCATTGCATGGGGAGGTATCAATGTATATTTGGTTAGCGGTAACACCATGTGTATATCTACTTGCTAGGTAGATTTTGTTCTTTGAGAACTTGTCTTGCTATTTATTCTACTGCCGCAAAGTAGATTATTCGGAATTCGGAAGACATCTCACTTCTGAAAAGAACTGTCGAGTGTCCTGCTTATTAACTATACTACCTCGGAAGACAGTAGGAAATCGGCCAGGACTACTACTTTCGCTTAGTGGATTGAGGGGACTTCTTGCTATTACTTACACCGCCACAGAGTGAGTTCTTAATTGGTCTCAACGTTTCCATTGTCATAAATATTTGGCGTGTGACCCTAACTTTAAGTTATTTGAATATTGACCGACCTCTTGAATATTCATACATAAATAATTTGAATATTGACCAACCTCTTGAATATTCATACATAAATAATTTGAGATTGTTCTTTGATTGAATGTACAGTCTAAAAGTCAATTTGCATATCATCTGCATTGATGTGTCTTTTCAATATGAGTTTTCTAGTCTAACTGCCTTTTTCATGTTTTCTTTTTTGTCTTTGTCATGTGTACAGAAACCATTGGTTGGCAAAACTAATTAGTTGGCCAAAATAATTCTTGTCAAAACCATTTGGTTTCAATCCTACCGTAAAGCTATGTACGTAGGAACTCGTAAGTTTCTTATGTCTTATGTCTTAACTCAAGGTTTCCAAAAATGTTCCAATGTGAGCCAGACTTGCACAGCTTTTGTACCCATTCGAGATCCGAATTCATGAATGTGCTTACTGGGGAATTTTGTTCTTACCATCATTCTATGGGTTCTGAGCAGAGCCATCTAATTGATCGGCACTGCACTCGGTCATTAATGTTTACTCACCTACAGTGAATGTGTTTCCAAGAGCAACATTGCCAGAAGGAAATGCATTGAGCTGAGCGAGGGCATCGAATGCCTGCTCAATGTCTGAAAATGATAGGCTTGAATCTTTCAACGTCAGTTCCATCTCCACAATGGCGTCGTTGCCCTGAAATCGATGTCTCACTGGAGTAATGGTTACGATTGAACCCGCTAGAGGATTACCCGGGGTACGCAACAGGTCCTCTAGCTATACAGAAACCAAAAACAAAGGGAAAATCAGGAATAATACTTGACCCATGGAAAAAAGTATAAACATTTTATTGAGTGCAAGGGCTGAGTTACATGTACACTTGGCATGGACTTTAATAGACTTTCCAGGCTATTTAATAACAGTTTTGCTGATTTTTCAGAAGGCCCAACAAACGGAAACTTAAGACTTAAGTAGGAGAATATCATCTCTGGGAAATGCTGTTGAGTCAGAGCAAAAAATTATCTACTTTGTAAATTTTGGTTGGTTTATGCTTTGAGGTGAGTCAGTTCTTCAGAAAGTATGTACAGTATGTAGACAGTCACCCTTTATAATCCTTAGCATCTTAAGCAACCCATTGTCAAACCAAGAATGAGTGTCGATCTTATTGAAAGAACTACACTTAGAGGAGTGACATCACATTATGTTTCAGAATCCCACAGTACTGTCTATACCCTCAACTCTCTGGAACTAGTTACCACAGACCATAAGATCCTCACCAACAGTTGATGCTTTCAACACAATCTCAACACCCATTTTTTCTAGTGTGTTCACATTGCTGATGTTGTTCTTGTTTGTTTGTGAAGCACAATAATCATTTGGAATTGCGCTATATAAGAGCTGTTATTATTATTATTATCTGTTTGTGCTCAAACAAATAAAACTAGTCAGTTCTTTGGTCAGCTCCATCTCCTTCCATTGTTATTATTGTTATTATCGTTATTACTATATAATTCTGGGAATTAAACCAAGGATGCTTCATAAGTGAACTTAACCACTGTAGCTTGCAAGAATTTAAAAATTTGTTGTTATTCTATCATTAATAAAACATAATAGGGAAAATTAAAATCTGCATGAGGATGAAAAAACATGTAAATCGAGCAATAAGCGTATGAATTCCCGGTTTCTCAAAGAATTAAGGACTACAGTTTTGCACTTTCTTTGGCTGGCAGAAGGTCATATAGCTTTATGTTCCTCTGCCAAGCAGCCAATGATATTATATTTAAAACACAACCATCTGCCCACAGGATTCAGTTTAAACCCTACAAAATTCAAAATCCCTTCCCTCTATCTGCTCCCTCCCCCACTCCATTATTAATTGCATGCTTTTTCTGCCTCTCTTTTTTATTTATTTCAACTTGATTGCTTCTGTTAGTGTTGTCATAAAATAGCCTTGGAGAAAGACTCTGCCGGATTGAAACATCAGGCCATTAACTATTTTTGTGCATTTATACCACAGGTACTGTTGCCTGGTAGGCAGTTTGCAACAGGTAAATATACTTTTTCAAGAATCAAAATCATCTTACGTCATCAGCAAGATTCTGCATTAATGCTGATACTCCAGACCCGGATGCTCCACGTATTGCGCTCATAACAACTGTAAGTTGATGCCTCATTGTGCCTGTTGTTATAAACAAAGTAGAAAAGCTAGAAAGTATTTTCAATCTAAGCAACCACTGATTATCCAAATCCTCCAGAGATATATTTTCCTGTAAAATACAGTCAAAGCTGACTCGTGTGAAGACCCCACAAATTAACACAGCTTATTTCAATTGCAGCAATTGAAATAAGCAAATTATGAACATGAACTAAATTCCACTTCTCGTAAATTTTACTTAAACATGATCCAAGTTCAAAGAAATATTTTTCTGGGACATGAGTTATTTTTGTAAAATAACACACACAAAAATGCCAGTATTGGAACCGTAATTGCCAGTAATCAATATCACATTGTGTATACAGCAGACGTAAGCCTGTGTGACACATTGACCTTAAAAACAGCAGAGGTAACATGAGTCACACAATTTTAAATGCACATCACATTTGCATTGAATCTGTGTTTTTACATATATCTTATTTAATTATAGTGGGGTTTTTTACTGTATAAATGTGTTTTTATATTCACAATTAAAAGGTTCACCTGCTCATAACTGAATTATTTCTATAGTATAATTGTAACCATTTCTAACATTGGCCATGTCTTTAATTTGTATAGTTTTAAAATTTTCAATCCCCTGGTGCACGTTTTATGCAAGAATTAGTGCAAAACAAAATCTCATTTTTACTATTATTATGTTCAGTTTTGCATACCTGTTATAAAAACATCAACTGAGACCCTAAATTGACAGGTTCCTGTTAGACCGGAAGTATCAACTCCTTTGTAATCAACTACCAAACCTGGTGGCGCTAACCGAGTATTTGGCTCGATATTAGTGGTTACATTGACTCCTCCTAAGTTGTCTGTTGCTTCTGGTGCAGTCCATCTCACCAGGGCCGTTTCAGATTGTGACCCCACACAAACAGTAAAGGCATCAGGGCAACCAGTAAACATAGGTGGATCATCATCTGTGTTTTTTCAACAACAACAAAACTTACAATAACTTGTTGTGATAGAGTAAGTTCGGTCAGAAAGCCTTGTCTCGCACTCCAAGCAATGAGGTGGTACTTACCTCCATTTGGTTTGTGCCTACATTTGGGAATTTAATACTATAGTGCTTCGATAGATTGTGTTTGCTCAATGGTCCAGTTTTGAGCTTCTGGTCCTGTGGTCTTGTGGATTCCCCCCCCCCCCCACACCCCCTCCAAATTGTAGCCCTGGGGTGCTCTACCACAGACGACATGTCTCTGGAATGACAAAGGTTGTGGGTTCATCACAAGGATTTCCTCTTTCGGTAAAAATACTGACCAAACAGTGCTTATCTAATGCAGGGTGATGAAAAACTATGTCTTTCTTTATCACCAATGTCATTCAAATCTTACATGTCATAATTTGCTCTAGCAATGCAAAGGTTAATAATAATAATAATCAAAATAACAGGATTTCTATAGCGCCATTCCATCTAGAACAAGGTTGTGGGTCAAATCCCACTCGAGTGATTTGCCTGTGGATTTTTCCACAGAACTCGGGAAAGTATCGGGTTTACAGTGTTTAATACACATTGGTGTAAGGGTAAAAACCAAAAATATTTTCTATCATAATCTATCTATCATAATTTCTTCTTGGGAAAAAGCGGTGGTTCTGGAAAGTCTGGTTCTTTGAATCCTTGCTTCTGATTGAATCACAGGGCACTTTATCAAAGTGATGACTGCAAAAATGTCCAGTAAATAAACTGAAAGATTCTTATACAGAGTTTTTATGGTAGGTGTCTAGATCAGCAGGGAATTTCATTGTTTTTGTAAATGTACAAAAGCTCAGAACTATGTCAACAATGGAAAGTGGTAAGTGTGCTGCCACCTACTGTCCTACAGTCTCAAACTGAAAGTGGTAAGTGTGCTGCCACCTACTGTCCTACAGTCTCAAACTGAAAGTGGTAAGTGTGCTGCCACCTACTGTCCTACAGTCTCAAACTGAAAGTGGTAAGTGTGCTGCCACCTACTGTCCTACAGTCTCAAACTGAAAGTGGTAAGTGTGCTGCCACCTACTGTCCTACAGTCTCAAACTGAAAGTGGTAAGTGTGCTGCCACCTACTGTCCTACAGTCTCAAACTGAAAGTGGTAAGTGTGCTGCCACCTACTGTCCTACAGTCTCAAACTGAAAGTGGTAAGTGTGCTGCCACCTACTGTCCTACAGTCTCAAACTGAAAGTGGTAAGTGTGCTGCCACCTACTGTCCTACAGTCTCAAACTGAAAGGTTTTGGATACCTACCAATAACTGTGAGACTAAAAGTGCAACTCTGATTCAGGGATGCCCCGTCTGTCACGGTGTACACAAACATGTAGGGAGTGGGCTGTGGAGCGAGGGTCAGCACCTGACCGCTGGTAACACTCGTCCCCATCAAAGAGATAGTTAAAGACATTATAACATCAGAGTTGTCTGAAGTCAGTACAGGCGCAGGTACGGTGAATGAAGCAGTTGCTAATGGATCATCTGTTCCAATGATGGTGTCTACGGGGCACGTAATCATAGGAAGCTCTCCATCTAAACAAAAGAATCAACCAGAAGATTTGTTGGATAAATTAAAGAACAAAGTTAACATTCTTGCCTTCTTGTTTACGTGTTTTGGGCTTACCTACAACAGTCAGCACAAAGTCACATGTCCCCCTGTTTCCATACGGGTCAGTAGCCTCACAGTCAATGGTATTCATTCCAATCCCTACCATGTCACCACTAGCTGCTCTTTGGGTGCACATAGCTGTTAAACTAGCACCTGAGTTATCACTGACAATTGGAAGATTGAGGCTGAGGAGTGCATGGTTCTCACCGGCTGCAGTGGGAACCATACTATCTGCACATGCCAACACTGGCATCTCTCTATCTGTTAAATAATTGATGAATGGAGTTTGATTAATCGGTAGAATGCTTCAAATTATTAAAGGGTATGTACAACATTGGTAAGATTGAAAATATAAATGTTCACAGATTTGCACATAACTTACATGGTATAAAGATGGTCTTGGTGGAAAACTTCCCTTGAAATAGTTTTGCTTGAAATGCCATAGTATTTAGAAAATGAGTAAAACAAGTCTTTATCCTGCAGGATAAAATCCGATGTTTGAATTAAAGTTAAAACATATAATGGGGTTTTTCACTGTTTTCTCATGACTCCGACGACCGATTGAGCTTAAACTTTCACAGGTTTGTTATTTCATGTATATGTTGGGTCACATCAAGTGTGGATACAGGTCTTTGGCAATTACCAATGTTGTACACACCCTTTAAGTCAGCACAAATATTGCAGGGCACCTGTCACAGCAATATGACTGACATGGTCTTTTGGCTGGTAATTTATTTTGGCTGGTAATTTATTTTGGCTGGTAATTTATTTTTAGCAAGTAAAATTGTTGTGCTTTCCAGCTTCTCTTTAAACCTTGATACTCGGCCAAACACACAATGCATCACACAGTAATAACTAAAATGGCATTCTAATTAGATTTAGCAAGTCATCGACTCTTGAGCATGAAGCCACAGCTGTGATTGGTCAATGCATTAAAGGAGGCGGAGCTTAAATTGTTATCATCCTCCAGAAAAGTCAAATCCCACTGCTGATTGGTCAACATCGGTACAATTTTTCCCACATTGCAAACATAAGTCCATTCCACTTCCTACACAATGAACACAATATGCAATTGTATGTTCTTTTTGCATTGTGTTTAATAGATTTAAATGCTTATTAGCACAGCAGTCAACGAAACTAACTTTAATTTTGCACTTCAAAAAAATGCAAGAATTTAACATCTGAAAATCATTCTATTTAAGTTGTTTTAAAATGTTGCTTTTTGTGCTAAACTTTAGTAAAAATAAAACACCTGAATGAAGTTGAGACCTCCAAGTGAATTGAAATTTAAAAGTTATAAAAAGATAAGATTTTTATTTAAAAAAACCGTCTGAATTTGGACAAAAGTCTGAAATTTCTAATTCCGATTCCACTCTCCTTACCTTGAATTATAACCATGAAAATACAGGTTTGAATGTTACTGCTTCCATCAGTGGCTGTATACTCTACGTAGTGTACACCAATGTCCAGGGTTGAACCAGTTGACACATTTGATGATGGTGTAATGGACACATTGGAGTTGTCTGTTACAGTCGGTACCGTCCAGTTTGCAACGCCTGTTGCTTCGTTTACCGTCGTATTAACGGTTTGGTCAGCAGGACAGACAATCACTGGCTTTTTATGATCTTCAAATATAAAAAAAATCACCGAAATTTGTAGCATTGATGGAAGTATTAAAGAAATCGGACAAATTTCAATTTATTTTGCTCAATAACTTTCACAACAGTGTTAACTGAATGGCATTTTGGTAGATAACTGAAATTTGTTTGTGTCGACCAGCTTTATGATTGAATTGGGCAAGAAGAGACGAGCAGACATTGCAGACGAGCTATTAACTGAGCCAAATTCAATATTTGTCATTCAAAGAAAGTGGGTTTGAATTCTACCCAGTGATGCTTAAGCACAGTTAGTTGAAAAGATTTTGTGATGTCCTTGTAATGGGACATTCTTAGAGTATGAAGTTGAACTAGTTTATTATTAAGTATTATCCTAGACCACCATTTTGGAAAGAACAAGCAGTGAATTGTTGACAAGCATATAATGATATTTCTAAAATAGCTCTTATTATACATTGTGTACTTAGATATCATTTACTTATAGAACCCTTGTACATTATGTCACAAGCTCCAAAAGAACCAGCGCCCAATTTCCTAGAGCTGCTTAACGGCCAATTCTATGCTTAGGTATGAGTTTCTATTTCGGCTTGGGCGGGACGTACCGTTTGGTAGGAGCCCGGCTAGCCGATGTCAGGACTTCCCTTCCAGTTCTGCCTTCTGACTGCAGTACATCCCGTAGGTAACAGTCAGTAAAGGTATTCGGCGTCTTCCAACAGGCAGCTTGGGTAATGTCACCCAAAGATATGCCCCGAAAAAACACCTACGATGTGGCCGCGGCCCGAACCTCGTGGGCTCGAATAGGCGCATCGAGGGAGACGTTAGTGTCCAAACGGATTGCCGAAAGCAGCCAACGGCTAATCATATCCCGCAACGCCGGCACGTGAGGCGGGGTTGAGGTAATAAATAGGTGGGATTGAGCCGTACAGAGCGTCTTTGTACGGCTAATATACCATTTAAGGGCCCGGACCGGGCACCAAAAACGATACTCCTGGACAGATGACCGCGACTTAATGTCTGGGACAAAGATGTCCGGAGGAACAAACGACTTGGACTGGTTTTTCAGTAGGAACCCGGTCCGGGGAATGAGACGAACCCTGTCAGGTTCCCACCTGATGTGGCCCGCCTTGATTGACAACGCATGGAGTTCGCTACGTCGGCGCGACGTAGCAACTGCCAGCAGGAATGCCACCTTGATAGACAGGTGGAGCAAAGTCGCACTGCCCATCGGCTCAGAAGGAGGCTTCGTTAGCGAAGAAAGTACGCTAGGGAGGTCCCAAGCCGGAACTAGCCGACGCGTTGGGGGTCGAGAGACAAACATGCCCTTCAGGAGTTGGCTGAGGGCCGAGTTGTCTGACACGGAAGTGCCATCGGAGAACCCCCTATGGACCGCTCCAATTGCTGACCGATAGTTTTTTACAGTGCCAATCGAGAGCTTGCTCTCGAACAGGGACACAAGGAAGTCGGCAACGTCCCCTAGAAAAGAATCGAGGGGATGAACAGACCGCCGTCTGCACCATCTAAAAAAGTGGCGTAGTCGGCTGTCATATACCCGCCGCGTGGAGGCCCTTCAGCTACGGGCTGCAATCGACGGAGCTCGCTCAGAAAGGCCTGCCGAGCAAGTCAGGTGGAGATCCTGAGGAGCTGGATGAAGAAAACCCGACCCCGGTTGGAGGAGGACATCCGCCTGTCGAGGCAGGACCACCGGTCGGTGGACCAGCAGCCTGATCAGCCGAGTAAACCACGGTTGACGAGGCCAAAATGGAGCGATGAGGAGGACCTTGCAGTCCTCCTCCTCCAGTTTTGTGAGAACCCATGGGACCAGCGAAAATAGGGGGAAAAGCGTACGCTAACAGCCCGTCCCACCGGAACGACAGGGCATCCGTCCGCCATGCGTTGGGGTCGTGACCCCTCGCGCAATAGGTGGGGAGCTGGTGGTTGGTTCGCGAGGCGAACAAGTCCACGTGTGGCCGATCGATCAGTCGGAAGAGCGACTGAACGATCGGCGGCCAGATGGTCCACTCCGTGAGGCAGATCCATCCCCTGGACAGGGCGTCCGCCTCCACATTGTCGACGCCCGGAAGGTGCACCGCCGAGAGGTCGACCTTGTCACGCATGCACCAGTGGTAGAGTTCTCACGTGTGTGCGCAAAGCAGGGGGGGAATAAGTGCCCCCCCTGGCGGTTGATGTAGGAGACTACCGTGGTGTTGTCGCACCGGATCTGCACCGCCTGTCCCACTACCAAGGATCGAAACTGTTCCAAGGCGTTGGCCACGGCCAACAACTCGAGGACGCTGATATGAGACAAGCGATGCTTGGGGCCCCAACAGCCTGCCGCCTGGTGGGAGTAGAGGGTGGCCCCCCCAACCGGAAAGGGATGCTTCCGTCGTGACCGTCAGGGATGGGCGGGGCCTGTGAAAAGCCTTTTCCCCCATCAGGTTGGCCCGGATCAGCCACCATCGCAGGTGGGGGACCAACCAGGCCGTGACTGGAACCGAATGACTGATGTCGTGACAGTTGGGACGATAGAATGTGAGCAGGTGCAACTGGATTGGTCGCATTCGCAGCCTGCAATAGTTTACCACATCCACCAGACTGGCCATCAGGCCCAACAGCCTGAGCCAGGCACGTGCCGGGGCCGTCTCGGCCTGTAGAAAAAGAGAAACGCACTGCTGAACATTCCGCAGGCGTTCCTCTGTAGGGCGTGCCAGCCTCGATCGGAGAAGGTTAGGGACTGAGTCGGCAGCGGGTGCGACTTCTCGGGATTGATCAAAAATCCGAGATCGGCCGCCAGCCGCCATGTTTGTTGAAGCGCCCCCGCTGCTGAGTGTTGCGATCGGCCCACCACGAGCCAGTCGTCGAGGTACATGAAGACCGAGACCCCTTGCTTCCGCAGCGCAGCACCAACCGCTCGAGCCACCCGGGTGAATACCCGAGGGGAGGGTCAAGAGGCCGAAGGGGAGCACTGTGAATTCTTGGCGTGTCCCGTCGTATTGGAACCGCAGAAACTCCCAGTGCTCCCATCTGATGGGGACATGCAGGTATGCGTCCTTCAAATCGAGGCTGGCCGCCCATGTTCCTGGATGGAGGGACTCAAGAATGGTCTTGAGTGTCTCCATCCGGAAGCGAATTTGTTCAACAGCTTTAGGTTGAGTATTGGACGCCACATGCTGGCGTCCTTCTTGGGAAACAAGAAGAACGTCGACATGAATCCCGACTGCATCTGCTCAGCGGAAAGAACCCGTATTGCGCCCTTTTCGAGGAGGGAGGAGATCTCCCCCTCGAGAGACGCACGTTGGGCCGAGTCAGTCGGGATCGGCGTAGGCCGTACTCTCATGTCCGACGGGGGGTGCTCGTGAACTCGATCGCATAGCCGCGATCTATAGTCTCGTGCACCCACCGGTCGGACGTGACGTGAGTCCAAAACCTGATCCTAGGGAGGGAGGCCGCCACGAGTCTGCGGAGTCACTTGCGCAACCCCCGGGATAGCAGGGGGAGGAGCGCGGAAACCACGGCCGGCCTGCTGTCGTTGCTGGCCGGAGAATGCTTGGGGCTGGACGGGCCGCTCACCCGACGGGTTGTCGGCACGGCCACGAAAACTCCCTCTGTTTGCCTTCACCGGTCTGCGCCGAGGGATGGTAAACGTCGTCTTCTTAGGCTGAGAAGGGGGATTTGTGGTTGAAGGCTTAATTTTCTCAGTCATTTTTAACCGCTTGGCCTCGGCTCGCATCAATTCCTCGAACTGGCCTGCAAAGAGATCCATGCTGGCGAGTGGAAGATCCTCAAAACGCTTGCGCGCCGCAGGAGAGGGTAGGAACGTGTCCAACACATTCCTGCGACGGGCCGAGGTCATCAGAGCAGAGATGCGTGCGAACTGGTCAAGGACCACACGCAACCTCTGATCCAAGCAGTGGAAAGCGGCTTGCAGCATGTCGGCTGGGACCGCTCTGTCATCGTCCAAACCCGAGACCAAATACTCCGAAAGGAGTAGAAGGAAAGAGGTGGAGCGCATACCGAAGCGGGAGGCGGTGTCAGATTTCCTCAATGTCTTCTCGAACTTCTCCCGAACCCTGTCCGAGAAAATACGCTTCCCCGTTGTGGCGCCCGCATCAGCGGCAAGCTTGTCTTTTGCCGCATCGGGGACAGTAGGAACGGCGAAAAAAAATCATAATCCGCCGGTGGGAACTGGTAATAATCCTTGGTTCGGCGGGTTACAGCGGACCACTTGTCCGCCTTCATGACATTTTCGATGTGTTCAACGCACACCTGGTCCAGCGGGAGAACGGGAAAAACTTTCTCCAAGCTCGCAGCGGGCCCAGTGCGCCGCTTCAATGATTTATGATCAGGCTTCGGCGCTGACTCCACAAGGGGCAGTTGTAGTACACGACACATGTCACATTGGACCAGATGTAGCTCGGTTTCCGCGATGGAAAGTCGCTGCATCTGTATGACTTCTTCATCCTCTGAGGCAGAGTCCCCCGAGGGGGTGGGCCGAGATGAACCCGGTGATAGTAAGCTGACCAGCCCATTTTTTAAACGGGGCAGACAGCGCCACGTCACGGGCCGGCGGCTGGGCCGTATCCTCAGGCTCAAAAGACCTTGAAGGATGCAGGCTGATGGCCGGTGGGGACGGCGGCGCACGGCTGACTGTGTGCGGTGCGTCCCTTTGTACTTGAGCCACCCAATCGTGACCGATAACAGAAGGTTGAGTGGCGTACCCAAGCGGTGCCACTGGACCGTCCACTGCGGTCATCTGCCGGAGGGCAGAGAGGGCCGACAGTGAGGCCGAGATGGTCTGAAAAGCTTGTAAGAACTCGGTCCAGGAAACACTGTCACCATGACTTCCCCTTCTTATGTCTCGAGCGGCCCCGGGAGGACTCCGATACGACAGCGGGAGCTCTCGCCAAACGTTTCATGTTTCACTTTTCATGTTTCTCAAAATACTCAAACTGTTCAAGAACACAACTTCCACAAAACACTCTACAATCACAAAGCTTGTTCTTTATCTTTATTACTCTCTTGCGAAAATACAGGTAAGTTCAGTGTAAAAATGGAGAGCCCAATATAAACACGTCTTACCGCTACCAACGCTAAGAGAAAAGAGGACGTTCACGGGGCATGCTTGCGCGGCCTATATAAGGGCCGCCTCAGGAGGGCGCTAGTGGCAAACTCTTAGCGATTATACCTGCCGGTCTAGGATATATATGCAAATGTAGTAATTCGCTCTACAGGTAATGTATGAGCGAAGTAGACTACTCTTTTGTTTAAGCAAATTTGTCTGCTACAGTTAACACGAAAATTTGCTCACCGGTAAGCAGCTCTATGAAATTGGGTCGTGGCCTCACTGAGGTCAAAGGAAGACACATTTTGTTTGGCCTCATGAGCAATGACCGCATGTGAAGAGCAGTTTATTCAAATTTTCTCAACAATCCTCCATCCTTCTTAAATGATGAGAACTGGATAAAAACAGACTGGTACTCTCTCTTACCTTCAACAGTCACATAGATGCTGCAACTTGCATTATTCCCAGAAGCATCACACACCTGGTATGTCACATGATGTGGAGACATAGCAAGATTGAAAGTCACAGTGTCACCCACACTATATTGATCAGCACCAACAAAGATTTTAATTGCAGGAGGACCGTCATTATCTGAGACCTGTGTGAGGTTCTCCAGTACAACAGAGGCAGTATTCAGCGTAGCAGTGGTGTTGACAACTTGACTTTCTGGGCAGTCAAGTTTTGGATCTTCATCATCTGCAATTTGAAAAGAAAACATCACCTGCTGATCAGGTTCAGGTGGAATAGAGAAAAGAAGAGCAGTACACTGAATGGCTTTGTCCAAATTGGCGGCTAAAGCCACAGCTATTTGTTTGCGTTATCATGCATTGAGGTATAGTACGTCCTTAGCAACACCCTTAGTAACAGTCATAGCCTTAGCCGCAGCTGCCGATTCAGATAAAGCCAAACTAGATATACATTCATCCATTAATTATAAGACTCATCCACCATAGCAACTCATTGGGACCCCTGTGGATACAGTGTAAGACAATTGTATCTTGTTCTTGATGTCCTTTCCACATTTTTTATATCTGAATTCTAATAGCACGAGAGAAAGTGGTTGAAGCTGAGCAGAATTCCTTAATAGCTGCAAGAATCAACAGCTGCTTTTCTTTACCAGGTAGATATAAAAAATATACATTCAGATAAAAATCTGAAATTTCTCACCCTTGACTCTTTCAGTCCCGTATACTTTGTACACAGCTACCCCCCACATCCCGCATACTTTTTCAAGCGCAACAATTTATTGTGTGTTTTCATTGGAAAAATCATTAAAAAATTATCATGAAGTATTTTTTAAAAATGTTTGGAGGTAATGTTCATTATGATATTGTCCTTCTTTCTGGATAAATTTTGTGACCTCTGTGACCTCAATGACCTTTGTCTTCCTGTGAAAACTTAAGTTGTAAACAAAATAAATAAAGAAGATTTTTTATTTTTTTTAATGATCATTGTAAATTGTTGTGGCTGTTGTTTTTCACTAAATTTCAGTACTGTAAGTTGCGATATAATAAACAATAATAGTTTACAGATGTAATAGAGGGTTTACGACATCATTGTAGCTTGGTGTGTCAGTAAATTCCATAGAAAGAACGATTTTATTTTGCATTGTTGTTCATGATCATGGCGGCCGCCATCTTGAACCGTTGTTTACATGTGTGGAAATGCATACAAGTTACTTGTGCACAGTTCCGCAAATGGTACAAAATACTACAACAAAATCTGATCAAAATAACGAATTTGTCGTACTGTAATGCTCTATACATACACCTGAATAACTATTATAGTATTTACCAAGTCACCAGTAATCCAGAAAGGAAATCACAGAAGGAAAACTAGCTTCATTTTGAAGAAATTCTTGACATAAATTTATTTTCGATTCAGACTTCGCGTTGACTCAACCATGTAATGTACAGCGTAAAAACTCCCGGATGCTAGTCTGTATACCCTCTCAAAACTATACCAAAAGAAGGCGCAATTCATCCTGTAGATGGTGCTGTATTTTTGTGTTCATAGTGCATTTGGTGCGAGCGTGATAGCGGAAAAAGTGCGGCGACCTCGCAACCCGGGATATCCCGGGAGCGGGATCTGAGTGCGCGTTACGAAAACCCGGGATATCCCGGGAGCGGGACTGAAAGGGTTGATAATCATTGAACTGTCAGATTGAAACAAGTCAGTTTCCGTCTTTCAAAAATAAAACTCATTTGTCTTCATTTTACCTATGACTTTAACATTGAACCAGCAGAATCCCTCATTCCCAAACTGGTCGTAAGCATTGCAGTGAACAACATACGTGCCGATGGGTAGAGTCTGCCCTGAGGCTTGTATCTCACTCGTACAGTTTACGGTCACATTACCGCCAGAATTGTCCGTGGCGTTGGGTTCGAAGAATGTTATGAATGTTGAAGCTATCCCTTTGTCAGTCCCCTTGATGAAATCTCTGCAGTCTGGGAACTGTGGCGGGTATTCATCTACAGAAAAAAAGAAAAACATTTAAAAGACCTAATTTTGAACAAACTTGTAGAAAAATGGCGATGCAATCTTTGTCAATTATCAACCAGGTAGCAGCCATATTTAATACGAATTGGACAGAATTAATCCGTAAGAGTGACTTTGTTCCTGAAGTAGTGCCTCGTCTCTGCAACCGATTATCTATGGAACTATCTTTTCAAGTTTGTTAGCTTCTGTGGCCCAAAATGATGCTTAAATTTTTCTCTGCTTGGATGGCATGATAACTGGCATGCGATAAATTGACAAAATCCACATTTTATTTAATTTTAGACGGCCTACACTGGCCACAAACCTCCTCCCCCCAGCATACGTTTTGAACAATAAATTAGCAGGTAACCAACACCATAATGAGAAATACATTGTTACTTTGGCAGGTAACCTGTTTCTCCTAAGAGTGGAGCAATATTTGGTTCTTGTGAAGATGGTCGTAAACTATTTCACTCACCTACAATGGTTACAGTAAAGGAGCAGTTGTTACTATTCCCATTTGCATCAGTTGCAGTGTATTTTACCATATGAACTCCGATAGGGAACATTGAGCCAGGTGAATAATCCGATACTGGTGTGATGGGAGCCAATGAATTGTCCATGACAATGGGAAGCTGCCAGAATACTTGACTGTCGGGTAGATTGTCAAGCGTGGTATTCCTTATGGGTTCTTGATCTGGACACGTTATTCTAGGTTCCTCATTGTCTGGGACAAAACAAATAACAATTTATCAGAATTGGATTTGGAAACAAAAGGAAGATCATGGAAATGTTGTTTTCCAGGATGTTTTTTGGACTCATTATGCTAGGTTTCTCATTGTAAGGGACAACATTTAATCAGAATTGGTTTTGAAAAAAAGGGAGATCGTGGAAATATTGTTTATCCATGAGAGGACGAGGGTTCTTGCCTCCAAGCACAAAGGAGTGACATACTAACTCAACGAGAAAGGAGAAGCACTCATCCCCCACCCCCACCCCCAACCCCACCCCACCCCACCCCCAACCCCACCCAAGACTTCTGGCAAAATGTCAGAAATGTGGGCTTTAGGACTGAACACATGGGGAACAAAATAGGCTTTATAGAGTTAAGACATTCCTTAATGTTAACTGCCATAAATTAGACAAGGATTTTAGCCAACTTTTTGAAACAGTTCAAATATTGCTGTAGCCATATTCAGATTGAAACCGATTCTGTACTATGTCATGAATAGACTCACCTTCAACAGTGATGAAAACATCACAGGTAGCGTTATTCCCAGAGCTGTCCTGTACGATATACTGCAGCCAATGAGGAGTTGAAGACAGATTCAACCTCACTTCGTCGCCGACCTTATCTGTCCAATCGCCAATGTTAATGATGATACCAAAATTCTTGGAGTTGTCCGAAACGGTAGCGGGAGGAAGTAGTGTGGCAGTGACATAATTCTTTGTCAATTCTGTGAACAGACTCTGGTTCCCTGGACAGGTAATTTTCGGGTCTTCATTATCTGGTTTGTAAAACAACAAAGAACAAAAACATTTAACAAGAATTGTTTAGAAATCATACAGTATGCTAAGCCATCAGCTTAAAGATTGGATCCATCTTGGATAAACCATTAAAACACAGAGCATAGAGGCTTTTATTTTACAAACAGAACACCGGTAACTAGCCCAAATGATTTTCTGCTTTAAATGGTTTGTTTTAATATGTAATTCGTTCTGTTGTTGAAGGACAATGTTAAGATTAACAATATGATCTGTTGAAAGAGTGCATTTGTCATGGGAAGGTGATTTGTGGGAGCAAAGTCTGCATTTTGTAGAACCAGAAATTCACTGGCCTTCAGAATATTGCAGTATAGTATAAATATCAGGGACACTCAAAAGGGAAAACATTGAAAAGGAAAAGAAAAACAAATTCTTTTATGAGTACAGGGCTGAGCTTTGTCGGTGTTCATTATTATCATTTTTCAGAGCTGCCAACAATTTGCATCTTGCAATCAGGGAGATTTGGTACAACAATTAAGGAGATATCTAGATTTGCATCAACATAATCATGGAGGTGTCCAAATTTGTTCACCAGAACATGGAAAGATTTGTTTATTTTCAGGGAACTTTCTGCAGAATCAGGGAGAGTTTGCAGCTCTGCATCGCTTAGCATCATCCAGGGAAAAGTACAAAAAGTAACAATACTCCAAACTGTTTAGTTGTGCAAAAGTCAGGAAACAGAGAGGGCAGCGGGGAGGGGGTGAGTTTGTAATTTGAATTTGTGGCTTCTTAAAAATCAAAGTCCCATCCAGCATATACAACGAGTGAACAGCATGTATAATGAACGATGAAAGTAAATGTTACTAAATAATGCAGCCCCAAAACAGTGGCTCGCAAGGAAGTGTGGTCGGGAATGGGAATTTTAAATTTTTTTTATTTACTTCTAGCCTCTATTTGTTTACACTTATTTGAAATGGAGAAAAATAAATATGGCAACAGCATTATAAAAGTCTACAAAAAGGGCTCATAAGGGAGAGAAGGTCGATTCATTGAACTTTGCTCCTCAATTCTGACCAATCACAAACTCTGACATAACCACAAAATGTAAACGCGTTTCAGCCATTTGGAATGCTACATTGAGTAAGCATTACATACGAAGTGTGGACCTGAGAACAAAAGAGGTCCCCACAAGGCGGAGTTTTGAAACACTATGTGGACTTACAAACATCCACACAGAGTTATTTACAGTGTTGAGGAATAGGTTTTTCCTTAAGTGTATAGAACAAAGGAATGTCCACACAGTGACTGCAACACAAACATGTGTGTGTTTTTAGTGAAGGGGACACTAACATGACTATCTGCAACATGGCTGCTGTTACAGAACAGCAGCCATGTTGGGTAGGGCTAATGGACAGGTCTATCAAGACATTGATGAAAAAAATATAAAAACTGACCTTCTACAATCACTGTCCTATGACACATGGCAGTATTATCATAGATGTCTTTTGCAATACATGAAATATCATTGTATCCGATGGTGAATTGCAAATAGCCTTCGGTTAAACCCGGACAGTCTATGGTCACGTTCTCGCCAGAGTTATCCGTAGCATTAGGCTTGTAGACTTGTACAAATGCAAATGACTCGTTGAAATTGGTTGCTGTGGTGGTATTCTCGCAATCCGTGAATCGAGGTGGTTCCATATCTGTAATGACGAAAGAAAGACCTGTATTAACACAGAAGAGTTATGGGAGATGTTTGGATGTTGGCAGAAATCCATTGCTTTTGAAAATGAGCGCAAGCTCAAAACTGAATAATCCATAAACATTAAGGTGGTAATTAAGTCTGCTACCACCTAGTTTCTCAGTCTTGCGCAAATGTCATATCTTTACACAGCTATCCAAGTGAGACAAACATGTGACACAGAGATATGATGTTTTTGCACAGAATCTTCCTAGTGTGAAATTTGTCAACGAATCAACGAACAAAGCTTTTGCACTGATATCATGATGATATTTATCACCATTTTGATTTGATCAAAATTTGGTAATATAATAATATAATTGTCTTCAATAATGTCCTTGGGACATTAGACATTATTTTATTATTCTATTTATATTTTATATTATTTTATTATATAAAATATAAATAGAGTACTACATTGTAACAGTTTACATAAGCACAACTGACAACATTTAGGCTAGATGATGAAGGCTGTGGCCCAACATGCTGCAAATTAAAATAAAATTAAATTAAATTAATGCAAATTAAAATTATGCATTGATGTCATACAGCCGCCATCTTGGAGTACCAATGATGAAACAATGGAAACACACAGGTTTATATGCGCGGCGCACAGGATTGGCCAATGAGCATCATCTTTCATTACCCCTAAGTGAGGGCGCCCTACTCGAATGATGTCATGTGCATAAGACAAGGGAGAGTAAAGTTAGCATGCAGGGAAACACATAGAACAGAAAGAGCAAATCTACTACAGTAAGACCTTGAAATACATCAGCGACACAAGATACATTGACATTACAATAATGCCTATCTTTTACAAACAGTTTTTTGATTTCATGGGGTGATGGGGTAGATGAAGTAGGACCATAAATAGTCAGACAATGTGACCATCGTGTGATGAAGTCATCAAATACACCGGCAAGAACATTGGATAAACAATCAAAATTATCAGGTGAGATGGCTGTACAATAATTAAGCAAGAAACATTGTAACACAATTTAAACACATACCTAATGTCGTGTAGAATGTTTTTTACATTGTTTTATTAGAAAACAAACATCAATTAGATACAATAATACAATATAAAATACAACTAGAGATTCAGTTTTTGTTAAATACAAACAAGGTGTTCGTGGTGAGTGATTGAATGAATAGGTTACGTCATTGTACCATATCAATCCAATGCCTGGGTCAGGAGTTATGAATTTTTCAAAAATTAAACATCAACTTCCGGTTTGAAACAGGGGTCACATTTTGTGTAGCACGTGATTAGTTTATGAAGACCTTTTAGATGATGGATGGATTGTAAACATCCAATTATATGTGGTTCAGAAGTTTCAAATATAAAGTTTCAACTTCTGTTTTGAACCAGAGTCAATGTAAAATGAGGTCACACTTTATAGCGATGGTTCAGTTACAAAAGCTTTATAAGGCGACCTACAGAAAATAAACAACCAATGTGTGGTTCAGGAGTTATGTTTTTTTCAAATATTAAATTTCACTTCCTAATTGAACTGATTGTCAAATGAGGTCATACTTGGTAGCGTTGGTGAAGTCTTCGGAGTCCTTTCTGATAACGTATATATGATAAAAATTAAATATGTGGTTCAGGATTTATGGTTTTTGAAACCTTAAATATAAACTTCCCACTTTAACCGGAAGTCAAGGTCAAATGGGGTCACATAATGTGTAGCGCGTGATTAGTTCATTACGGTCTTTCAGATGATGTATGAATTGTTAAAATCCAATGTGTGGTTCAGGATTTATGAATTTTTCAAATATCAGATGGATTATTCTCTGGGTTAGTGTAATAATAAGTTAACACCAATCGATGCAAAATGTATTCCAACAAGTACCTACTTCTAAAAGAATAAGCTTGAGAAACATAACTTAAAGTTTGAGTGGCCAGGACAAGGTCGTTTACACGTTAATACACTATTGTGCATTGTCAATGCGGGTCAAATGATAATTGCATTTTATCATCCCTTTTCGACCAGATGTAAAGGTCAAATTGATGTCATCTCTGTGCAAAAGTTTGAGCAGGCTTTAATAACGTCCTACAGCCAGATACAAAAATTATGCTGAAATGATGAATTGTTAATATTAAGATATGAAAAAGATTAGATATTTAGAATTTTTCAACTTCCGATTTGAACCGGAAGTAAGGTCAAATGTTGTAAAGGTTCTGTGTAGCGTTTGTCAAGCTCTTAACGACCTATCCGATGATGTGTAGATTGTCAAAATCCGAATTATGGTTCATGAGTTATGTTTTTTACAAATATTAAACTTTGATTTATTTTAATTTGATACCCGAATTGAACATTGAAACTGATAAGATAGTTGACACAAACTAAATGACGTCATGATGACGTCATTTAGTTTGTGTCAACTATCTTATCAGTTTCAATGTTCAATTCAATTTCAATCTTGAGTTATTCCATAGATAAGCCCCCAAAAACGATTTTATTTATCAGCGCTATTTAATAAATATCCAACGAAAGAGGGCGCTGTTGAGAAATTTTGTTTCCCGCCAGTTCAACAAACAAACAAAGACGACAGTGCAACACAGTCAGCGTGTGTACTGTAGCTTGCATCAGTTTCAACGTTATGTGTACATAATGCTTTGGCAATTAAAGTTGGGGGGGGGGGTACGAAATGGGTAAGTGCACTGCATTGTCCGGTTTTGACCAGATGTTAAGGTAAATATGTTTGTGCAAAAGTTTGAGCAGGATAAACTTTCTACAATCTGATACCAAAATTATGCTGAAATGATCAGTAGTCTAAAAGACATGAATACGATAATAATAATAATAATAATAAAACCACATTTATTGTGCGCATTTCACCATAAAATGTTCAAAAGCGCATTAAAAAAAAACAAAAAACTACAATATCATAAAAAGTCAGCACAATAGAGTAAAACAGCAAAGAGTTAAAAAAACAAAAACAATGTTACACACACAAAAACAAGTTTGCCAAAAGCTTGTTTAAAAAGAAAAGTCTTTAACTTAGTCTTAAAAACAGAAAGAGACTGTATCGATTGAATGTGCGAGGGTAATCCATTCCAAAGTGTCGGTGCAGCTTGAATAAATGACTTGTCGCCAGTGGATTTTTGCATTTTACCTTTTGGGTAATTTAAGAGTAACCTGTTATTGGAACGCAGAGAATAGTTAGAATGGTCTTTAACATGCAACATGTCATTGATGTATACTTTGGAGCGAGGTTATGAAGGGCCTTGAATGTCAACAAAATAATCTTGAATTGAATACGATAGTAAATAGGCAGCCAATGTAACTGATGGAGTAAGGGAGTAACATGGCCCCATCTTGGTGCATCACATACAAGCCTTGCAGCGGCATTTTGAACTTTTTGCAGTCTAGATAATTGTGAATTTGGTAGACCATAAAATAAACTATTGCAGTAATCAAGGCGGACAGTTATAAAAGCGTGAACCAAAACAATTAACGCCTCTCTAGACAAATATTTCTTATTTCTTCTGATATTATGAATATGATAAAATGCAGTGGAACAAGTTTTTGTAATTTGCTTGTTCATTGTAAATTTTGAGTCAAACCAGCAGCCTAAGTTGCATACAATCACCCACTCTTAAATCTGATATTGTTAATTTAGATAATTGCAACTGACTACCAATAATAATAAATTCAGTTTTGGCGTCGTTTATCATAAGCTTATCTTTCAACATCCATTGACGTATATCCCTAATACAATATTCCATTGCTGCCAGAGCCTGCTCTTGGCTTACAGAGCTACACGGTTTCAAAGATATGTACAGTTGGGTGTCGTCAGCATAGCAATGAGTGTTAGGGAGATGTTGCTTTACTATATCAAACAATTTGGATGAGTATATGCTAAAAAGCAAGGGTCCCAGACAAGATCCTTGTGGTACTCCGCAATTGACAACAAACTTATCAGAAAGAGCTCCTTTCATTAAAACACGTTGAGTCCTTCTTGATAAGTAAAAACTAAACCAATCAAAAACCAAACCCGAAATGCCAATCTTAGACCTCAGTCGATCCAGCAAAATTCCATGTTCCACAGTATCAAAAGCAGCACTGAGATCCAAGAGTACAAGTAAAGTAATATGTTGAGAATTCATTTTAATTATAATATCATTTTTTACTTTGAGTAGTGCAGTTTCAGTTCTATGATTCTTACGATAAGCTGACTGTAGCGATGGATACAATGAGTTATCAGTCATGTGTTTATGAACTTGTTCATACACTGCTCGTTCAGTTAATTTTGATATAATATTGGAGATTGCTGATAGGCCGGAAATTATGTAAATTTGTAGAATCTAAATTTCCTTTCTTAAAGATGGATATGAACGAGATAATAAAATACGCTGCATGTTTAAATTCATGTTTGCTGGAGTGTAATAAAGACCTTAGTTTCACTTACACTAAGTTTTAAAATTTCAGACATGTTTTTAAAAAGACAATAAATTGACGTGAATCTCTTGCATTGCAGCGGCCGTTTCGCGAAATGAGCGTGTCGTCATCACTTCATTTACATATCATGAATAAAACATTTAACCGGTTTTGATGACGTACACCCGTGGATAAGATCGAGACTACACTGCGCCCGTTCGTTATACATTAGTAGTATGTACACAACGTATATGCCGTGAGGTGTATACGGTGTACACACGCATACGGGGGTCCGTCCGTGGACTGAGACTCGAGAGATAAATAAAATAGTTGGAGAATTACACGTCGAGAACTTGCAGAATATGATGGAAGATCTTTCTGATAATGATTCCTGGGAGGAGCACAGCATTGTGGGGGAACTGCTGTCGGCCCCCAGCTCGTCTGATAGTAATAGTAATACTAGCGATAGTAATAATAATAGTGATTCTGACAGTAAAATGGGCCTTACAAACCAAACCCCACTTCGATAACTTGAAGTCCGACCTCCACAAATCTCAACGACTGCTTCCGAACTTGCTCGTTTTTGGGAAATTCGAAGAAATTTAAGTCGGGATTTTTATTCGAATTCCTCGTGCATCCACCAACAACACACGATTTTGGCATTTTTCCTCAATTTAGAAGTATCAGCGTCAAAAAGACATGCAGTCTAGCCTCACTATTTTATAAAAAACAGCAGACAGCATACGCTATACGTACAGGTCAAAGTGCAATGTTCAGGTCGTCTCTCCGGGTATACGTCATACAATCAGCTTTTTCACACAGCGCCGCCAGCGGTCAATATGCTGAAACTTCTTTGAAAAACCTCAGAAATTCGTCACGTAAGAGTCGTTTTTATTTTCGAATTTGTTATCATTTCAAACTTCCAATATTAATTTTGTTTTGCTAAAAATGGTTCGTACATACATTGTTAAGAAGGCTAAATGATTCTTGTTGCTTGGAATACACCGTTCATATCCATCTTTAATTAGAGGGAGAATAAGATATTATGAAATTATTTAACTTCCGATTTGAACCGGAAGTTAAGGTCAAATGTTGTACGAGTTCTGTGTAGCGTTTGTCAAACTTTTAACGACCTATCCGATGATGTGCAGATTGTAAAAATCAAATAAATGGTTCTTGAGTTAAGATTTATACAAATATTAAACTATGATTTATTATAGTTAAATGCCCGATGACGTCATCATGACGTCATTAATTTTGTGTCGTCTTGATGTTGAGGTTCAACATCTGATGAGTTTCAATGTTCAATTCAATCTCAATCTTGAGTTATTCTGAAGATAAGCTCGAAAGTTGTTTTTTGAAGGAAACGACCCGGAAGTTAAGGTAGTACAATTTTGGCGTTAACTTTTCAAATGTTGCCCCAGTCTTGGTCTATCAGATGCCAAACTATTAACATCATAGCTTTCATATTCGTTGAGATACAACAAAAAGCAAATGGTAATTTTTCAACTTTAAAAACCTTGTAAAATCGACACCTGATGACGTTATCATGACGTAATGACAACTGTGCCGTCTTCATATTAAGGTTCAATTATCTGATAAGTTTCAAGGTTCAATTAAGTTTCAATCTTGAGTTATGTTGTAGAGAAGAGTTCTAGGGAAGAAGGAGAAGAAAAAAGAAAAAAAACTAGGCTTAAGTTTTTGTTTAAGAACAAAAACAGGGTGTTCGGCATTTGTTCAATAAGCCATTCGTTCAAGTTTTGTTATTACTCTGGTTGTGGTGGAGTAATGAAAGAAGGGGGCGAAAAATGTGAAGACAAGGTTTTGCTGATGACGCTATTATTATGTATCCAAAGCCTATTCCTTGTCGGATCATAAGTTTGAATCCTTTTGGGTTTATGCAACAGGTTTTCAGCAATTAATAGTTTCTATTTAAAACCTTGTCACGATCCGAGGGCGCTGTTGAAATTATTATTATTTCTCTTTCAATAAAAGGCCAAGTGGTCAAACAAAATTCATACAAATAGACCTAATTCTAATTGTAGATCATAATGTTTTCGTATCACATAACGAGGCCTGGGAATATTTATTTTCACTCTGAATTCTGTTTTCGACCAGAAGTAAATGTCACAAGAGCCACAGCTTGTGTAAGAGTTTAAGGTCAAATGGAGCCACACTCTGTGTAGCATTTGTGAAGTTGATGAAATGCTTTTCCAATGATGTATTGATTGCAAAATCGAATGTGTGGTTCAGTAGTTATGATTTTTGAATAATCAAAACTTCAACTTCCGGATTGAACAGTAATTAAAGGTCAAATGGGGTCAGATTCTATGTGACTTTTGGGAACATTTTCACGACCTGTCCGATGATGTGTAGATTGTAAAAATCGAACATGTGGTCATGAGTTAAGATTTTTCCGTTACTAAACTTCAACTTCCGGTTTCAACCGGAAGACAAGGTCAAACAGGGTCACACTCTGTATCATCAATTAGGTTTTTGAATACCTTTCTGATGGTATGTAGATAACAAAAATCCAATGTCTGGTTTGGGAGTTAAACAATTTTCAAATACTAAGCTTTGATTTTATAAAAAATTGTCAAAAATAATTTGATGACGTCATCATGACGTCACTCCACATTTTACAAGCCATGGCCAATGTCTAACAGTAAACCAAGTTTCAACTCAATCGGCTGTTTGGTTGAGTAGATACAAGGCTTCAAAAAGTGCACCTTTAAGGCCTTACCACGTGACATACGATGACGTCATCAAACTACGACTCCACAAATATGTTGTCTGCATAAAGGTTAACATGTTTACCTGTTTTAAATGGATTCTAATAAACTTTGCCACAGACATCTAGTAAAAGTGTGTTTTGACCTATTTTCAACCTGCCGCTAGAGGGCGCTTTTGAATTATGTGACGTAACCGATCCAATTTTTTCAAACCTGACACTTGCAAGATAAAAAAATACATTATCGTAAAAAAACCTCAAACAATTATTGGCACTTTCTGCCAGTCAATTTACAAGGCACTTCCGGTTTCGACCGGAAGTAGAGGTCATGTGAGGTCACGCACACAACAACAAATAAAGACCTATATGACCTAAGTATGATCCCGCATAAAACAACCACCGACCTCTTAAGTGTGATTTGTTTCAGAATTTTAAAGAAGAAAAATAAAATGTATAAAAACCCTGTAATTCGACACCTAATGACGTCATCAAGTATGTGCCAAGTTTCAAGATTTTACAACTTCTACTTTTTGAGAAATCTTGTCGAGAAGGTTCAGAAGGAAGAAGAAGAGGTGGAAAAAAAACAAAAAAAAACTTAACAATAACAATAGGTTTTCGGCCGTTAGCCGAACACCTAAAAAACATAACAAAAACAAAAGGTGTTCGTGCTGAATTGCACGAACACCTAAACAGAACAATATCAAGAGGTGTTCGTGCACATATTGCCTGAACACCGCAAAACAGAACAATATCAATAGGTGTTCATGCACATATTGCACGAACACCTAACTAGAAATGAAAATATATGTATGTCACCTACTTAATTTAAAGGTCAATTCTGTTATCCTAGAAAAACATAATTTCATCTTATAATAATTAGTTCTTATAGAGCCATTTTACAATAACGTATCGATGCACTTTAGTGTCCTGGCCATTTGTTCCTGCCATAATAAACCATACGCCATATAGGCCAGTCCAGAACACTTTGGCGGATATACACATCATTGGATGTGAAATGGTTAGGTAATCTAAAGCCCCAAATCCCCACTCCACAGTAGTGTGGGAGGGTCTACGAGCGAATATACCTGTAGAGCGAATACTACAATTGCATTGTTCCCTATGCCGGCAGGCTAAGAGTTTTACAAACAATATAGCGCCCTCAAGTGTCCTGTCCCCGATGCCCTGTGACATGCGCACTACGTTAGCGTCCTCTTTTTCCTTAAGCGTTACATGCGTAAGTACTCAAGAATCGAGTATAGTGGGGAAGGAGGGAGGGTGCTCTACAGGTAAGCATTCGCTCGTAGACCCACCCACACTACTGTGGGGTGGGGGTCTACTTCACTCTACTTACCTGTAAAGCGAACACTAGAATTGCATAGACTCGCACCGAGTAGGCGGTGGGTATACGCGAAACTATTGTATGTCTACAGGATGCCTACTGAAACCCCAAAGGCCTATGGTTCACCCCGTAATCACGCGGGAACCGTGGAGGCTAAAATAGCGAGCTTCGCAACGGAAGACTGCACTTTTATCAACAGGTCAGCCCAGACGCGTGGCACCGCGATATGGGAGAACGACGAGCGTGGCCCAGGGGACCCACAGTCGTGCGCAAAAATCAGCGGGGTTTCGCCATTATGGGAGAAAAACATGAGGTACACCTCATTAGATTTCAAATGCACATAAAAATATATGAGAGAGAAATCAAGGAAAGTGGGCTCACCAGTTAGCATTTCTTAGAAGCTTGACTGGCTGTCTGCAGCACCACCCTTCCAGCTCTGCCATCTGCCTGGAGGACGTCCTTCAGGTAGAATTCGGAGAAGACATTAGGGCACTTCCAGCAGGCCGCCTTGGTGATGTCAGCCAAGGGTACACCTTCAAAGAATGCCCAAGAGGCAGTAACCCCCCCTAACGTCATGCGCCCGGATAGGCCTGGTATGGAGCAGATGGCGGTCACAATCCATCGGGAGATGGTACACTGCGACGCCGGCCGAAAGGGTGAAGTTGTCGTACTAAACAGTTTGTTATGACCCGTACGAAGTGATCTCGTACAGCTCATGTACCGCTTGATTGCCCGGACGGGGCACCACAGTTTATCATTTACCTCTGATGAAAAGGACTTGATGTCCGGGACGAAAATGTCCGGAGGCGTAAATGAGTTGGACTGGTTTTTGGTCAGGAAACCGGCCGTGGGGACTAGGCGGACGCCACCTGGTTCCCACCGGATGTGTCCTGCCTCCAATGACAAGGCGTGTAACTCACTGCGCCGCCGGGAAGTAGCGACAGCCAGGAAGAACGCCACCTTGATGAGGAGCTGCAACAGTGTTGAGCAGTCCATCGGCTCGTAAGGAGGCTTCGTCAAAGTTGATGGTACGCTAAAGAGGTCCCAGGACGGGACCAGTTTGCGTACTGGGGGATGGGTAACAAACATCCCCTTGATCAGCTGGCTGATGGCCCGATTATCCGAGATGGAAGAACCGTCTGGGAAACCGGGGTGGATTGCGGCGACAGCCGAACGGTAATTCCTTACCGTGCTCGTCGCGAGACCGCTGTCAAGGAGGTATACCAAGAAATCCCCAACCTACCCTACAGAAGTATTGGGAGGATGCAGGGATTTCCGTCTACACCATTTAAAGAAATGGCATAGTCGGCTATTGTATACTTTTCTGGTCGAGGCTCGGCGCGACTGGGCTGTGATTGTTGCAGCCCGTCGCTAAAGGCCTGCTGAGCAGAGGGATTGCGTAACAGCACCCAGCACATCAGGTGAAGATCCCCCGGAGCCGAGTGAATCATCCCCGAGCTGGGCTGATAGAGGAGATCTGCTCGCCCCGGTAAGATCACCGGGCGGTATACCAGAAGCCTGACGAGCCGGGGAAACCACGGCTGGCGGGGCCAGAACGGGGCTATGAGGAGGACCCGGCAGTCCTCCTGCTCGATCTTGGTCAGCACTCGAGGGACGAGTGAGATGGGCGGGAACGCATAGGCCAGTAGGCCGTCCCACTGCACTGATAGAGCGTCAAATCTTCCACGAGTTTGGGTCTGGGCCCCTTGCGCAGAAGATCGGCAGTTGGTTGTTCGCATGGGAGGCGAACAAGTCCACATGGGGCCGGTCGATTAGTTGAAAAAGCAACCGGGCCACTTGTGGGAGCAGTGACCACTCCGTAACCAGTGACCACTCGTAAACTCGAGCGTGTAACCGCAGTCGATCGTTTCGAGGACCCCCCGTCGGAGGTAACTTGAACCCAGAACCCCAAGAATTTCAGGAGGTGGCATTCCACGGGTCCGACGGTGGGAGGTTGCCCGGAGGCAGCCAGGTCACTTGCGCTACGCCCCAGTATACCGGGGGGCGGGCGCTCGGAAACCTCGGCCTGACTGGGCGCGCTGTTGTCCAGGTTGGGGTTGTGGATAACGTGAGCCGGCCGTGTTATCGGCGCGACCACGAAAAATGCCACGGGCCGCCTTTTGTGGGCGGCATCGGGGGATGACAAAAGACGCCTGTTTTCTCACCTTACCCTCGGCTTTGGCCGGGGCCCGAGGCTTCTTCAAGTTTATCTTGTCTGTGGCCTTGAGGCGTTTAGCCTCAGCCTCCATGGACTCCTGGAATTGACCAGCAAACAAGTCCAACCCCGTGAGCAGGAGGTCGTTTAAACGTTTACGCGCCCCAGCTGACGGCAGAAAAAGTGCGTCTAGTACATTGGCGCGACGCGCTGTCGTTGCCAGGGTCGCTATTTTGGTAAACTGGTCTAGGACGGAGCATAGACCGTTGTCCAAGCAATGGAGGGCAGCCACCATCAAATTGGCTGGCATCATCGAGTTCTCTTCGCACCCCTGCTCCAAGTATTCTGAAAGGAGTAGGAGGAACGATGATGCACGCATCCCCATGCGTGCAGATGAATCCATTTTGCAGGCAACATCCTCAAGCTTCCCACAGATCTTGTCCGCAAAGGGAGCTTGGAGGATGCCGATCCCCTGTCAGCGGCAAGCTTGTCGGTGCCGAGTCCGGCAGGACGGGGGTGGCAAAATATTTCTCGAAATCCCTAGGGGGAAATCGATAGTAGGGGTCCGTACGTTTAGAGTACAGAGTCCACGTTTTTTCACACATCACCCCGTCCATGCGATCGACGCACACTCGATCCAAGGGCAACACTGGGAAGGGCTTGGTCACGCTCGTTGTTGGAGCCGACCTCTTCTTGAACGACTGGCGTTCATCAGAGGAGGGTTCCAGGTTACAGGGAAGATTCAGTACTCTGATCATGTCCCTCTGGACCAGGACTAGCAACTCGGTCTCAGAGACCGGCATTCGTTGGATGGAGCTGACCAACTCACCCTCTTCCTCGGCCGAGTCAGGGGAACGCGATGCCCTCGGGAAGTGGGGAGTGGGGAGTGAGAATCATACCCCGACGGCGAAATAGCATCGTCATGACGCTGACGAGTGAAGACTGATACTTGGCAGAGACACCAGCACACAGTAGCCCTGTCCTTCCCAATTTCCTAGAACTCATTTTATCACTCAATTAATCACTCAAACAAAACACAACTCTACAATAACTATCCACAATCTTTATTTTATCAGGATAGCAGCTAATCTTTGCTTTCTCAAGCAATCCAGTAACCGCAATTTACAGAATTTACGATACATAAAAAATCACATGCGTTACCTTCACCTGCTAAGAGAAAAAAAGGATGCTAAAGTAGAAGGCATGTCACAGGGCGTCGGGGACAGGACACTTGAGGGCACTATTGTGTGTAAAACTCTTAGCTATTTGCCTACCGGCATTGGGAACAATGCAAATGTAGTATTCACTCTACAGGTAAGTAGAGTGAAGTAGACCTTGTGTTTTCTTCTAAAAACTGAAGACCATTTTGAAGCTATTTTGCTTATATTTACAACAAACTTGGGGCCACAATATACAAATAGGCTACAATATAATGGTCAATTGTTTTCTGTCATTTCTAAAGCGTGCATTAGATAAAAATTGGCCCGGGTTGACTCGACTGTGCTCATCCGGGTCAACTTCCGACAAGAGCTATTTGAACGCCTGCTTCCCCTAGCCTTCATACCAGTGCATCATGGGACAACCGATCGAAACTACTTTCACCATGTACATTACGTCTGAAACTCTCAGTATTTTGCGACAGGTGTACAGTGCTATTTTAAACGATTCGGTAATTACAAGGTGCTGCAGCACAATCTGCTGTCAGATATATCAGCAACACAACAACTTTCTGAATGATAAATGTACTGTAATCTTTCACATACTTTACACAAGATACATAATCTATGGCTTTACATCCTATCCAAAGGATAAAGCAATTATGGTAAAGTGTCTTGTTTAAGGACACAAGTGTCTTGCTTAAGGACACAAGTGTCTTGCTTAAGGACACAAGTGTCTTGCTTAAGGACACAAGTGTCATGATCAACAACCGAACCCACATTCTGACAACACCAGAACTTGAGTCCGGTGCACTAGACCGCTCGGCCAAGACACTCCAAGAACGGAAGCTTAATAAGGTGAGTAAGGATGCCTTACCTATGATTGTAACTGTGAAGTTGCACATCTCCACATTTCCACTTTTATCAGTAGCGTTGACATATACTGTAGTATCACCAATAGGAAAGTCAGACCCAGATGACATACTTTCTAGAACAGTGACATCCTGCATGGAGTTGTCAATGGGCAGTATTGCTGACCAGTATACTGTACCATTGGGTTGACCAGACAGAGTATTGTTTGTCTGATTAGATGGGCATATCAACTGCGGAGGCTCATTGTCTAACATAAAATAATAATAAAAACTTAACATAATGTTTGTAAATGACAAATGTTTAAAAGGATAGATGTTAGATTTGTCAGTATAATTGGGATTTGTCAGTATAATTGGGATGCCAAGTTATGAAGCAATATTTCTGTCAACGACTGTGCCGGTTCCGTTTTAATAATGTAAAAAGATGACAAAAGATTGCCTCCATTCTATACAATGGTATAACAAATTAATTATTGCATGCTGTGTGGTTGGGTCCAATTGGCACCCTTGGCATCACTTCACATGCCATTTCCCCCCCTCGAGTGTAGGTACAAAACACAATGGACCCCAATCTAAACATGTTAAATTTGTTCTTTATCTCTTAGCAAGATTTCAAACAGTGTGCTCCGTTCCTCTTCTTTCTTAATTCTTGAAGCATTTTTTTATTTGTCAAGTAATAAACCACAAGGGAAACTGTAAATTGTTAAAATAATATTGGGTTGAACAAAAACAAAAAAATTCAGTGGGACTTGAACTTGCCACCTCCCGATTAATGAGCTGGCGCTCTACCAACTAAGCTATCCAGCCATATATGTTGGCAGTCTCACTATTTTGTCAATATCTTTGTGCTACTCAGAAGCCATTTAACCTGTAACTGCCTTGAAGCCAGGGATCACACCCAAGTATACGATACAACCTGAGAAACGGCAGCAGAGGGATCCCCTTAAGCTGATGCGACTTTTCATTTAAAATATCAAGTAATAAACAAAAGAGAAACTGACTGAATTTGTGATTAAAATTATTTCAAAGTTGAGATTTGTTTAATAATGCAATGGTATGTATGGCGTTTTTGTGTTTTGAAAATAAATATTCAGAATTTACAGATACCAACAAATTTGAAATCATATTATATAAAAAATACGGGTGTTTCTCAAATGACATACCAAAAACTTCAATGACGAACACGCAATCACTGTTGACAAGTCCAACACCATCAGTGGCATTACATAAGATAATGTTTTCGCCAATGTAAAAAACATCTTCAGTGTTGTTCAATACTTTATAACTTGATGTTGTGATGAAGCATTCCACCGTCACATCACCAGAGTTATCTGTAGCAGTGGCTAGGGGGGTATTAGCTGTTACGTTGGCCTGACCAGGATCGGTCAGCATCTCAATGTCAAGTGGACAATACGAAAAAGCAGGGGGCTCCTCATCTGCAAGTTGACAAAAAGAGACATTTAAATATTAGATGTTAAAGTTGCATATTATCTGTGTTTTGCCCATACACCGATGTGTGTATTACAGCACTGTAGGCTACTGAATACTTAGCAGTATCTGTGTTTGCCCATACACCGATGTGTGTATTACAGCACTGTAGGCTACTGAATACTTAGCAGTATATTATCTGTGTTTTGCCCATACACCGATGTGTGTATTACAGCACTGTAGGCTACTGAATACTTAGCAGTATCTGTGTTTGCCCATACACCGATGTGTGTATTACAGCACTGTAGGCTACTGAATACTTAGCAGTATCTGTGTTTGCCCATACACCGATGTGTGTATTACAGCACTGTAGGCTACTGAATACTTAGCAGTATCTGTGTTTGCCCATACACCGATGTGTGTATTACAGCACTGTAGGCTACTGAATACTTAGCAGTATCTGTGTTTGCCCATACACCGATGTGTGTATTACAGCACTGTAGGCTACTGAATACTTAGCAGTATATTATCTGTGTTTTGCCCATACACCGATGTGTGTATTACAGCACTGTAGGCTACTGAATACTTAGCAGTATCTGTGTTTGCCCATACACCGATGTGTGTATTACAGCACTGTAGGCTACTGAATACTTAGCAGTATCTGTGTTTGCCCATACACCAATGTGTGTATTACAGCACTGTAGGCTACTGAATACTTAGCAGTATCTGTGTTTGCCCATACACCGATGTGTGTATTACAGCACTGTAGGCTACTGAATACTTAGCAGTATCTGTGTTTGCCCATACACCGATGTGTGTATTACAGCACTGTAGGCTACTGAATACTTAGCAGTATATTATCTGTGTTTTGCCCATACACCGATGTGTGTATTACAGCACTGTAGGCTACTGAATACTTAGCAGTATCTGTGTTTGCCCATACACCGATGTGTGTATTACAGCACTGTAGGCTACTGAATACTTAGCAGTATCTGTGTTTGCCCATACACCGATGTGTGTATTACAGCACTGTAGGCTACTGAATACTTAGCAGTATCTGTGTTTGCCCATACACCGATGTGTGTATTACAGCACTGTAGGCTACTGAATACTTAGCAGTATCTGTGTTTGCCCATACACCGATGTGTGTATTACAGCACTGTAGGCTACTGAATACTTAGCAGTATATTATCTGTGTTTTGCCCATACACCGATGTGTGTATTACAGCACTGTAGGCTACTGAATACTTAGCAGTATCTGTGTTTGCCCATACACCGATGTGTGTATTACAGCACTGTAGGCTACTGAATACTTAGCAGTATCTGTGTTTGCCCATACACCGATGTGTGTATTACAGCACTGAGGCTACTGAATACTTAGCAGTATATTATCTGTGTTTTGCCCATACACCGATGTGTGTATTACAGCACTGTAGGCTACTGAATACTTAGCAGTATCTGTGTTTGCCCATACACCGATGTGTGTATTACAGCACTGTAGGCTACTGAATACTTAGCAGTATCTGTGTTTGCCCATACACCGATGTGTGTATTACAGCACTGTAGGCTACTGAATACTTAGCAGTATATTATCTGTGTTTGCCCATACACCGATGTGTGTATTACAGCACTGTAGGCTACTGAATACTTAGCAGTATCTGTGTTTGCCCATACACCGATGTGTGTATTACAGCACTGTAGGCTACTGAATACTTAGCAGTATCTGTGTTTGCCCATACACCGATGTGTGTATTACAGCACTGTAGGCTACTGAATACTTAGCAGTATATTATCTGTGTTTTGCCCATACACCGATGTGTGTATTACAGCACTGTAGGCTACTGAATACTTAGCAGTATCTGTGTTTGCCCATACACCGATGTGTGTATTACAGCACTGTAGGCTACTGAATACTTAGCAGTATATTATCTGTGTTTTGCCCATACACCGATGTGTGTATTACAGCACTGTAGGCTACTGAATACTTAGCAGTATCTGTGTTTGCCCATACACCGATGTGTGTATTACAGCACTGTAGGCTACTGAATACTTAGCAGTATCTGTGTTTGCCCATACACCGAGGTGTGTATTACAGCACTGTAGGCTACTGAATACTTAGCAGTATCTGTGTTTGCCCATACACTGATGTGTGTATTACAGCACTGTAGGCTACTGAATACTTAGCAGTATATTATCTGTGTTTTGCCCATACACCGATGTGTGTATTACAGCACTGTAGGCTACTGAATACTTAGCAGTATCTGTGTTTGCCCATACACCGATGTGTGTATTACAGCACTGTAGGCTACTGAATACTTAGCAGTATCTGTGTTTGCCCATACACCGATGTGTGTATTACAGCACTGTAGGCTACTGAATACTTAGCAGTATCTGTGTTTGCCCATACACCGATGTGTGTATTACAGCACTGTAGGCTACTGAATACTTTGCAGTATCTGTGTTTGCCCATACACCGATGTGTGTATTACAGCACTGTAGGCTACTGAATACTTAGCAGTATCTGTGTTTGCCCATACACCGATGTGTGTATTACAGCACTGTAGGCTACTGAATACTTAGCAGTATCTGTGTTTGCCCATACACCGATGTGTGTATTACAGCACTGTAGGCTACTGAATACTTAGCAGTATCTGTGTTTGCCCATACACCGATGTGTGTATTACAGCACTGTAGGCTACTGAATACTTAGCAGTATATTATCTGTGTTTTGCCCATACACCGATGTGTGTATTACAGCACTGTAGGCTACTGAATACTTAGCAGTATCTGTGTTTGCCCATACACCGATGTGTGTATTACAGCACTGTAGGCTACTGAATACTTAGCAGTATCTGTGTTTGCCCATACACCGATGTGTGTATTACAGCACTGTAGGCTACTGAATACTTAGCAGTATATTATCTGTGTTTTGCCCATACACCGATGTGTGTATTACAGCACTGTAGGCTACTGAATACTTAGCAGTATCTGTGTTTGCCCATACACCGATGTGTGTATTACAGCACTGTAGGCTACTTAATACTTAGCAGTATCTGTGTTTGCCCATACACCGATGTGTGTATTACAGCACTGTAGGCTACTGAATACTTAGCAGTATATTATCTGTGTTTTGCCCATACACCGATGTGTGTATTACAGCACTGTAGGCTACTGAATACTTAGCAGTATCTGTGTTTGCCCATACACCGATGTGTGTATTACAGCACTGTAGGCTACTGAATACTTAGCAGTATCTGTGTTTGCCCATACACCGATGTGTGTATTACAGCACTGCAGGCTACTGAATACTTAGCAGTATATTACCGATGTGTGTATCAGCACTGTAGCAGCTACTGAATACTTAGCAGTGCCTCTAGCTACAAGGCAAGCTTGTTGGTCTAGTGATAAAATATCTGATCCCCCAAAAAGGTTGTGGGTTTGAATCAAAAACAGAGTAGTATGTCTGTTGTTTTTTTCACAGGATTCGAAGAACACATGTCAGTGTATGGGAAAAACATGATTAATATGTTTTATGGTAAAGGATGTTTTAGTCTTGCTGGGCACCACTGGAAAACAGTGTTTCACTGAAAGCTTTCTCCAGGTAAAATAAGAAATGAATAAATCTGAGAGCTTCCAGATTGATAAATCTGTGAGCTTGTAGATTGGAATGCTTCCTCCATCGTTATTTAACCCCTAATAATATCATTTTAACTACACACAAAATATTTAACTTTTTATGCTTTAGTGTGAAGATTCTTTATACCTGTGATAGTAACAGTGAAGTTGCACATCTCCATATTTCCACTTTTATCAGTTGCGTCGACATATATGGTAGTATCACCAATAGGAAATTCAGACCCAGATGACATACTTTCTAGAACAGTGACATCCTGCATGGAGTTGTCAAGGGGCAGTATTGCTGACCAGTATACTGTACCATTGGGTTGACCAGGCAGAGTATTGTTCGTCTGATTAGATGGGCATATCAACTGCGGAGGCTCATTGTCTAACATAAAATAATAATAAAAACGTAACTTAATGTTTGTAAATGACAGATGTTTAAAAGGATAGATGTTAGATTTGTCAGTATAATTGGGATACCAGAGCAGTCTAGAATACAATTGTTTTAGCACCATTCCTTCATTGTTCTGGCCTCAGCAGGGTACCAGTCAGAAGCAGTATACAGCACACGGTATTTTGGTTTAGCTCTGCAAGTAACTGTTGTTGTTTCAAACTTGAACTATAGTGTTGCCTGAGGCACTACAGCTGTAGATAGTAGGCTACTTCATTAGGCTACTTAGTGCCTATTGGGAAGGTCAAAACTAATCTCTGCAGTTGCTTGACCAAGAGATGTACTCATATGTATATTATTGGTGCAGTCCTCAAATATAGGGTGCTCCATATCTGTAGGAGATTACAACAAAAAGAAATGCTCGTATATGTTTTAGTGCCATGAGTAATGTATGCTAGAATGTGCACTTTATAAATCCATAAATTATATAATAAATATGTCCATATATAAACAGTCCAAAGTCCTCCAAAATCTGTCTCATAATTTTGTCTCAAATTTGGGGATAAATACAAAAATCAATCAGAAAAATATCTTGGAATCTTAAAATGCTTCTTATGTTATGCTAAGTTCTTGAGTGATGGGACCCATTTGTTTAGCAACATGTAACGGTTCACAAGGTAACAAGTGCAATATGCAAATGCCAGGCACACCGAGGCAAACCCCTCTTCTTGATGATCAGTGCACTGGGTTCTTCTCTGCGCATCAAACAACACACAGGAAATACGGCTTTACCTCCCATCCGAAGTGTCTTGCTTCAGGACACAAGAGTCACGACCGGGACTTGAACCCACACTCTGCTGATCAGAAACACCAGAGCTTGAGTCCGATGCTATAGACCGACATTAGTGGTTACGGCTGGATCACAAAGTTAAAATGAATTGCAGCATAGGCTACCCTTAGCAACAGCCTTAGAAACAGCCGCAGCCAAAAAGTGATGACAAAAATGATTTGTCGCATGGGGTGTTTTTCAAAAAGTTAAAAAATATATACATATATATACTTTTCCTACATTTACAGATTTATTTTAAACTAACAATAGAGTCCTACACATTTAATGATTCCTCTGTCATGTATGATTAGTGAAATGGAATTCTTTTTAAGTTACCTACCTATCACTGTAATATTGAAATCACACGTTGCATTGTTGGTGGAGTTGTCTGTAGCCATGTACTGCACAACAAACGGCGACATTGAAAGGTTGAACCGAACAATATCTCCAATGTTAAACATCATTCCATCAACAACGACAGCAATGATCGGAATAAATCCAGAGTTATCCTCAGATGATTCTGGCATTGGTAACGCAATTGTTGCATAATTCTTGCTGTGATCCGTATAATCAGTCAGATTACCAGGACAGGTAATATTAGGTGGTTCCATATCTGTTCAAAAGTATAAAAGTACAATCAGCATTTATTTATAGATCCCTTGCTATGGTCTGCCATCTTGGAAGTCAAGTTATATGTATAGATATGGTGTTTGTCTCACCAGGCATGTGATGTGAACAATGTGAACAGTGATGTGCATTTTCTTTGGCAGTGGTTATCAGTGCTGTGGTGGAGCTAGTCCCTGTAATCTGTGTCCTAGGGTCGATTTCACAAAGCACTAAGATTCATCTTATTTCGAGTTGTCAGTATTACCATGGTGATTTGTATTGTGACATCACACTTTGCTTGACAATTAAGATTGATTCACAGTTGAGATCAATCTTAGCTCTTTGTGAAATCGGCCCCTAGTCCCTCATGTATATGTAAATTAAGTCCTGTTGGTATGTCATTGCGTGACACGCATGCGTATCTACTGCACCCCTAAAGCTTTTGTTGTTTCCGGCTTCAATTGTCTAAAACATTTCATCACCTTTCAATGTTAAAAAGAATTTCAGACAAAAACCACCATCAAGGTTTCAATCCGTATTTTGATTGCCCGTTTTTTGTCTTCCTATTTGAGGTTTTCCTCCTGCATCTAAAACTTAACATATCTTTAGCACTGGAACTAGAGTAAAATGTTAAGGGGGCAAAGTAGGGGTGCACTTCTGGCCAGTGTTGTAGGTCTCAAGACCTTTTTTTGGTGTCTCGGTCTCGGTCTCGGTCTCGGACTGCAAAAGTCTCGGTCTCGGAAGGGCTGGTCTCGGAAGGGCTGGTCTCGGTCTCGGAAGGGCTGGTCTCGGTCTCGGAAGAACTGGTCTCAATCTTGGTCTCGGCTGCTAATGTCTCGGTCTCGGCTGCTAATGTCTCGGTCTCGACCCTCGAGACCCCTCGAGACCACAGCAAATAATGCTTTTCATACACATGAATTACGTCGTCTTGGCCTAGAGCCATGTTGCTTTGTTGATAAATACCGCCGTCCAAGTTTCTCACACGCGTACGCTGACATTGCAATGCGCTGCTTTAAGTCTTCATTCAAAACACGCACCACCAGTGTTCTCCACACATGGGTTTTGCCGCCCTCCCAAAGTTTAAGGCCACCCTGCCAAAGAATTGGCCAAGCTGCCAATAAAATGACAAACGGACTATTTTTAGCCTGCAATTAATACGATCAAACGAGTAGCCGATGAGCCATGCCCGACTTCCAAACCGCAGCATTGGAATTGCGATCGTTAATTTTAGTTTACAACCACATGGTTCTGACTGCTGAGTATCCACAGCACGTGCATCGGCCCGAGCCCCACAACGTGAGCCATGCATATTACTCATAGACAATAGCCAGAGTCCAAAGTCCAAGCTAACCAACATTCCGCACGCTGTGATTGACCGTTGATAATTACCATATTCATAAGAGAGCTTGCAATGGCTAGACTCCAACGCAGTACACATTCACGAGCCGAGTAAAGAATTGCCGCACAGTGTGCCGCACGCCTGCAGATTGGTACAGTATACAGCCTTGGATTAAAGGATATTCAAACATTGACAACTTTTGCCGATCAAGGGCGATGCGGGGCAAAGTTCATTGAATTTTTTCTCAATGTGCGTTGTTGACCGGACGTTGAATCTCGATGATTTTATTGCCAACGAAGTTCTAAACAATCGATCCTCAAATCATGGAAATGGTTGTTGATGGAAAAAGTAATATTTAGGGCATAAATTAGGGGATAAGATTGTCCAAAAATGCATTTTTTTCAAAAATGATGCCTTGAAATAAAAAGAGTGAAGTTTAGTGGAAACTTAAATGGGATAGTGTGTTTTCTAAATTTGTATTAGCTTGCATACTCATTATTTTTATTTTTTGCTGATATCACCTTAATTCTTTATGCTTTTACACAATTGTATGTATTTTGCATGGGGTAGGTCTCGGTCTCGGTCTCGGTCTCGGATACCTTGGTCTCGGTCTCGGACTGCAAAAGTCTCGGTCTCGGAAGGGCTGGTCTCGGTCTCGGTCTCGGTCTCGGATGGGGAGGTCTCGGTCTTAGTCTCGGTCTCGGACTTCCAGGTCTCGACTACAACACTGCTTCTGGCTGATCAAAACTGTAGTTTTCTGTTTGCATTTATCCTAAAAAGGCCTCTTTTCAACGCTCTCATTTACTACTTTTTGTTAGATAATCTACCATACAGGTAAAAAACAAATACATTTTCTGCGTGTAAATAGAAAGAAAGTTTTTAAAACACTGAAAATACAACATAAAAGCTCATAAAATGTAACTTTTTATACAGGTAATCTTAAATTTCAAACGTCCAGATTTTAAATTGGGGGGGGCCTGGAAAAGGGGGAGGGGCAAGGGCATCAATTGAGATAAAAATCAATCAAATTGCCACGTCAGTGCAAGAAAGTTGTATCTCGTTTTTTTACTAAAGTTGCATCTCGCACAAATAATATTGTATCTCGGCTTGTACTTGTTTTGTGTACATCTGGGCTATTTTTAGCGAGAGACAATGTTTTGATAATTTCAAACTCTCATGTAATGTAGGTGCTATTTTAGGTGATATGACATTTTGGCTCTGACACATTGAAATCTACAAACAATAAATGGCTTTGCATAAAAAGGCTCGTACTCTTACCTTCAATAGTGATGTTGAAATAACAAAGGCTGCTCGGTCTTCTTGGGTCAACCTCATCAATGGCAATACACGTAGAAAGGTGTATTCCCTGCTGAAGCAGGGCTCCATCAGGGTCTATTGTTGTGCAATTCACACTCACCAGGTTACCAGAGTTGTCCATGGCAGCTGGTGGTGCATAGGTGATATATGCGTTGGGTAGACCAGGTGATGTGGGAAAGGTGAGATCCACACATCCAGTAAATACAGGATCTTCGCTATCTGTGAAAACAAAAGGCATCCAACAAGTTAAGTTCTATCATGTCATCTTTGTAAACTAATTTCCTTCAAAGATATTTTTATTCTCAGAAATAAACGAGATCTAGCTTTTAAAATTTATTTGATCCTAAGAAAATAAAGAAAACATTTTACAATAATAACATTAATAAAAAATGTAATTCCTACATTTAAAAAAGAAATCATACAAACACCCTCTCCAAAAATCTTTAACATTTACTTTACCCTACAACAACCAAACTGAATGAGAGCTTTAACATTTACTTTACCCTACAACAACCAAACTGAATGAGAGCTTTAACATTTACTTTACCCTACAACAACCAAACTGAATGAGAGCTTTAACATTTACTTTACCCTACAACAACCAAACTGAATAAGAGCTTTAACATTTACTTTACCCTTCAACAACCAAACTGAATAAGAGCTTTAACATTTACTTTACCCTTCAACAACCAAACTGAATAAGAGCTTTAACATTTACTTTACCCTACAACAACCAAACTGAATGAGAGCTTTAACATTTACTTTACCCTTCAACAACCAAACTGAATGAGAGCTTTAACATTTACTTTACCCTTCAACAACCAAACTGAATGAAAGATTTAACATTTACTTTACCCTACAACAACCAAACTGAATGAAAGATTTAACATTTACTTTACCCTACAACAACCAAACTGAATGAAAGATTTAACATTTACTTTACCCTACAACAACCAAACTGAATGAGAGCTTTAACAATTACTTTACCCTACAACAACCAAACTGAATGAGAGCTTTAACATTTACTTTACCCTTCAACAACCACACTGAATGAGAGCTTTAACATTTACTTTACCCTTCAACAACCACACTGAATGAAAGATTTAACATTTACTTTACCCTACAACAACCAAACTGAATGAAAGCTTTAACATTTACTTTACCCTACAACAACCAAACTGAATGAGAGCTTTAACATTTACTTTACCCTACAACAACCAAACTGAATGAAAGATTTAACATTTACTTTACCCTACAACAACCAAACTGAATGAAAGATTTAACATTTACTTTACCCTACAACAACCAAACTGAATGAGAGCTTTAACATTTACTTTACCCTACAACAACCAAACTGAATGAGAGCTTTAACATTTACTTTACCCTTCAACAACCAAACTGAATGAGAGCTTTAACATTTACTTTACCCTACAACAACCAAACTGAATGAGAGCTTTAACATTTACTTTACCCTACAACAACCAAACTGAATGAGAGCTTTAACATTTACTTTACCCTACAACAACCAAACTGAATGAGAGCTTTAACATTTACTTTACCCTACAACAACCAAACTGAATGAGAGCTTTAACATTTACTTTACCCTACAACAACCAAACTGAATAAGAGCTTTAACATTTACTTTACCCTACAACAACCAAACTGAATGAAAGATTTAACATTTACTTTACCCTACAACAACCAAACTGAATGAGAGCTTTAACATTTACTTTACCCTACAACAACCAAACTGAATGAGAGCTTTAACATTTACTTTACCCTTCAACAACCAAACTGAATGAAAGATTTAACATTTACTTTACCCTTCAACAACCAAACTGAATGAGAGCTTTAACATTTACTTTACCCTTCAACAACCAAACTGAATGAAAGATTTAACATTTACTTTACCCTTCAACAACCAAACTGAATGAGAGCTTTAACATTTACTTTACCATACAACAACCAAACTGAATGAGAGCTTTAACATTTACTTTACCCTTCAACAACCAAACTGAATGAGAGCTTTAACATTTACTTTACCATACAACAACCAAACTGAATGAGAGCTTTAACATTTACTTTACCATACAACAACCAAACTGAATGAGAGCTTTAACATTTACTTTACCATACAACAACCAAACTGAATGAAAGATTTAACATTTACTTTACCCTACAACAACCAAACTGAATGAGAGCTTTAACATTTACTTTACCCTACAACAACCAAACTGAATGAGAGCTTTAACATTTACTTTACCCTACAACAACCAAACTGAATAAGAGCTTTAACATTTACTTTACCCTACAACAACCAAACTGAATGAAAGATTTAACATTTACTTTACCCTACAACAACCAAACTGAATGAGAGCTTTAACATTTACTTTACCATACAACAACCAAACTGAATGAGAGCTTTAACATTTACTTTACCATACAACAACCAAACTGAATGAAAGATTTAACATTTACTTTACCCTACAACAACCAAACTGAATGAGAGCTTTAACATTTACTTTACCCTACAACAACCAAACTGAATGAGAGCTTTAACATTTACTTTACCCTACAACAACCAAACTGAATAAGAGCTTTAACATTTACTTTACCCTACAACAACCAAACTGAATGAAAGATTTAACATTTACTTTACCCTACAACAACCAAACTGAATGAGAGCTTTAACATTTACTTTACCATACAACAACCAAACTGAATGAGAGCTTTAACATTTACTTTACCCTTCAACAACCAAACTGAATGAAAGATTTAACATTTACTTTACCCTTCAACAACCAAACTGAATGAGAGCTTTAACATTTACTTTACCATACAACAACCAAACTGAATGAGAGCTTTAACATTTACTTTACCCTACAACAACCAAACTGAATGAGAGCTTTAACATTTACTTTACCCTACAACAACCAAACTGAATGAGAGCTTTAACATTTACTTTACCTTACAACAACCAAACTGAATGAGAGCTTTAACATTTACTTTACCCTTCAACAACCAAACTGAATGAGAGCTTTAACATTTACTTTACCCTTCAACAACCAAACTGAATGAGAGCTTTAACATTTACTTTACCCTTCAACAACCAAACTGAATGAGAGCTTTAACATTTACTTTACCCTACAACAACCAAACTGAATGAGAGCTTTAACATTTACTTTACCCTACAACAACCAAACTGAATAAGAGCTTTAACATTTACTTTACCCTACAACAACCAAACTGAATGAGAGCTTTAACATTTACTTTACCCTTCAACAACCAAACTGAATGAGAGCTTTAACATTTACTTTACCCTACAACAACCAAACTGAATGAGAGCTTTAACATTTACTTTACCCTACAACAACCAAACTGAATGAGAGCTTTAACATTTACTTTACCCTTCAACAACCAAACTGAATGAGAGCTTTAACATTTACTTTACCATACAACAACCAAACTGAATGAGAGCTTTAACATTTACTTTACCCTTCAACAACCAAACTGAATGAGAGCTTTAACATTTACTTTACCCTACAACAACCAAACTGAATGAGAGCTTTAACATTTACTTTACCCTACAACAACCAAACTGAATGAGAGCTTTAACATTTACTTTACCTTACAACAACCAAACTGAATGAGAGCTTTAACATTTACTTTACCCTTCAACAACCAAACTGAATGAGAGCTTTAACATTTACTTTACCCTTCAACAACCAAACTGAATGAGAGCTTTAACATTTACTTTACCATACAACAACCAAACTGAATGAGAGCTTTAACATTTACTTTACCCTTCAACAACCAAACTGAATAAGAGCTTTAACATTTACTTTACCATACAACAACCAAACTGAATGAGAGCTTTAACATTTACTTTACCCTACAACAACCAAACTGAATGAAAGATTTAACATTTACTTTACCCTTCAACAACCAAACTGAATGAGAGCTTTAACATTTACTTTACCCTTCAACAACCAAACTGAATGAGAGCTTTAACATTTACTTTACCCTTCAACAACCAAACTGAATGAGAGCTTTAACATTTACTTTACCCTACAACAACCAAACTGAATGAGAGCTTTAACATTTACTTTACCCTACAACAACCAAACTGAATGAGAGCTTTAACATTTACTTTACCCTTCAACAACCAAACTGAATGAAAGATTTAACATTTACTTTACCCTTCAACAACCAAACTGAATGAAAGATTTAACATTTACTTTACCCTACAACAACCAAACTGAATGAGAGCTTTAACATTTACTTTACCCTTCAACAACCAAACTGAATGAAAGATTTAACATTTACTTTACCCTTCAACAACCAAACTGAATGAAAGATTTAACATTTACTTTACCCTACAACAACCAAACTGAATGAGAGCTTTAACATTTACTTTACCCTTCAACAACCACACTGAATGAGAGCTTTAACATTTACTTTACCCTTCAACAACCAAACTGAATGAGAGCTTTAACATTTACTTTACCATACAACAACCAAACTGAATGAGAGCTTTTGTCACACGAGGCAAGTTTGGCAGGCAACTTAGACGTCACCAACTACACTATACATGCAAAAGGAACCAGCAAAAAGAAGCAATTTGCTGATACTTGTAGTGGTATTGTATAACTATCCCAAAGAATAATTATTGAAATATTTGTTCTTCTTGAAAACTGTCTGAAATTTATTAGCTACCTGTGAAATTCCTTGGGTGAAATGACCTTAAAAATAACACAAAATTGAAATGTTTTGTAAAAAAAAATATATATATTTATATAATGTTCACACAAAAAAACATTACAAAATGTCAATTCAGAAAAGGATCTTTCTTTTGATCAAATTGGATTGAAACTGCTTGCAGTCGCTTGCAGCTGCTTTGGTCTCTCAGGGTCAGAATGTGAGTGCACTCAATTAATTTCCCACATTTGAACATTTAAAAGCACCAACCAATTAGAATCCACAAACTCAACCAATCATGTGAGCATTTCAACATGAGTAAACAATGCATCTCCATCATGTGACTACAAAAATCATATTTAACACAAACACTTTATGGATTAAAATGTAGACTATTCACAAAGGCATAAATGATCAGCTTTAAAATACACCACATGGAAAAAACAAAAAACATGATATTGGTTAAAAGCAACAACTGCTTGGGACATACAACCCATAACCCAAATCGTAGTCGAGAAAAGGGGCAAGATGGGTGAGGGAAGGCGACGTTTCGACCACAATCAACACCTTTTGCATGCTCAACATTTTATCATAAGAGATAACAACATTGCGTTCTGATTTTAATTATGTTTACCAAACCCATTCTGAAAATGATAACCTCTGATACCCTCTCCAATTATTCTCCCCCCCCCCCTCTCCCCACTTTGCAACATTTTATACGCAAGAATCGCGCCCACAGTAAGCCTTAGAGTTGTCAAGGGCCAAAACTCTAGCTTCACCACCGCTGTCCAAAGGCCCTATTTATATGCCCATTGATAAGAGCCAGAGCACCAACCATAAGAAGCCAAATTTTCTTCCAATTCGGCTGTCACATTCTAGTGGAAACAAAAAACAGTTTATACTTTGTCAGGGATTTGTCTATAATCATATCACACTTATTTTGATTGCTGCAATCAAATAAGCAATGGTGAACTGTCTTCAAATGCTACTTTCTTGACTTAGACAGTATTTAAGATGTAAATATTTCTGGAAGAATTTGTATTGGTATGAACTCAATAATCAGTGAGGTTTATTTAACAGTTAGAAAGTTACAGATGCAAAGATTGTTATATAAACCCTTTTTACATATCATTGGATGTGAAACGGTTAGGTAAATTAATCTAAAGCCCCAAATCTTGTGTTTTCTTCTAAAAACTGAAGACCGTCATGAAGATATTTTGCTAATAAATACAGCAAACTTTGGGCCACTTAATCAATATGTAAATAGGGTACAATATAATGGTCAATTGTTTTCTGTCATGTCTATTGGGTGCATTAGATTATAGTTGGCTCGGGTTGACTCGAATGTGCTCATCCGGGTCAGCTTACGACAAGAGCTATTTGAACGCCTGCTTCCCCTAGCCTTCATACCAGTGCATTATGGGACAGCTGACCGGAACTACTTTCACTGTGTATATTACATCTATTGTCATGGTAAAAATGCAACATTAATTTTGAGTAAAATCTCAGGTTTAGGTCTTCCGATAAACAAATACTCAGTACTCGGTGCTCTCACAGTGCTTTCAAAATTCCTGAGCTCCTGAATAACAACAAACTGGCAGCCACTGAGAAAGTTTTCTTCCCTTTCTTAGAAACAAATACTTTGGAACAAAGTACACCATGATAGTAATAATATATCATCGCATCAGTGCAATACGTTGTATACCTCATACTGATTTTGCAGAAAAAGTTATATCTCGATTGAAAAGGCTCCGTGCAAAAACCTCGTTGTGTGTGTACATCTGGGCTATTTGAGATGAGAAACAACGTTAACACAGCAATGACATTACACGCAACAAGTTGCTGCAGCACAACCTGCTGTCATATAAATCAGCAACACAACAACTTTCTGAATGATAAATGTACTGTAATCTTTCACATACTTTACACAACTTACATAATCTATGGCTTTACATCCTATCCAAAGGATGAAGCAATTATGGTAAAGTGTCTTCTTTAAGGACACAAGTGTCATGACCAACAACCGAACCCACATTCTGACAACAGCAGAACATGAGTGTGGTGCACTTGACTGCTCGGCCAAGACACTCCAAGATTGGAAGCTTAATAAGGTGAGTAAGGATGCCTTACCTATGATTATAACAGTGAAGTGGCACATCTCCACAATTCCACTTTTATCAGTAGCGTTGACATACACTGTAGTATCACCAATAGGAAATACAGACCCAGATGACATACTTTCTAGAACAGTGACATCCTGCATGGAGTTGTCAATGGGCAGTATTGCTGACCAGTATACTGTACCATTTGGTTGACCAGGCAGAGTATTGTTCGTCTGATTAGATGGGCATATCAACTGCGGAGGCTCATAGTCTAACATAAAATAATAATATAAACTTAACATAAGGTTTGTAAATGACAGATGTTTAAAAGGATAGATGTTAGATTTGTCTGTATAATTGGGATACTAGAGCAGTCAAGAATACAATTGTTTTAGCACCATTCCTTCATTGTTCTGGCCTCAGCAGGGTACCAGTCAGAAGCAGTATACAGCACACGGTATTTTGGTTTAGCTCTGCAAGTAACTGTTGTTGTTTCAAACTTGAACTATAGTGTTGCCTGAGGCACTACAGCTGTAGATAGTAGGCTACTTCATTAGGCTACTTAGTGCCTATTGCAAAAAATAAACATTGACCGGTTACGCTAGTGATCCTTTGGTACATACAACCTTTGTAAAAGCTTGAAATATGCATATCACCGCTTTAATTCTTTCAGACTCCATCAATTGAAGACTCAATTCTGCATAATGCAAAGTCGCATACTCATTCATTTATTAATTCTGGTTATGAAGCCAATGACTATCAGAAAAGCAAACTTAACCGCTATACTAGCCAAGAACCTCATGGAGAGAATACAAAGAAGGAAGTTTCAGTTTTAGAGGCGAGAGGAAAACCCAAGAGAATGATTCCAGGGAAAACACATGCAATCAGGTAGAGACTTAAAACCAACTCCACATCGTGCCCCGGTGGAATTCGAACCGGGTCCCAGAGAAGGAAGGCAAGGAAAGATAACAAAACGCCAATCCATCCGCCCGAAATGCACAAACAGAAGTATCATCACAAATTCAAGTTTTTGCACATGCCTCAAACACATCAGCACCTAGGAAGATTCACAAAACTTGTGCATCTCAAGTTAAGAGTATGCACTCTAGTTCATGTATAAAGCTCAAAAAGTTAAATACATACCTTCAACATAAAGGTAAACATCACAGGTATCACTAAACCCTGCCTCATCTGTAATAATGTAGTGAAGCCTATGAGGTGATGATGTCAAATTAAAATTGAAAGTATCGTTGACGAAGTAAACACTGTCTTCTCCGATATCTACAGTGATGTTGAATACCCCAGAGTTATCAAATGCATCTTCAGGTTCGGGAAGTATGACAGAGGCGTAGTACTTTCTGAATTCAGTCTCCCTGGTAACGTTTGCAGGGCACGTAATGTTAGGTTCTTCTTTATCTGTGGATTTACAAATAAAAAACTCATTCAATTCCTCCTGATGTTTATAATCTAATAAGGTTTGCGGTAACATCTCTCTTTGAGTTGTGGTGGTTCTGAAAAGAACCGGTGGTGTCACAACTCAACATTTCGATCAGTATACTCTGATCATCTTCTAAGGGTGGACACTAAATACCAGTTCCTGAGTCCCTCAAAAACATTTGGATGATTTGATTGACTTTTAAAGAGTTGAGGCGGTAAAGATTCTTACATAAACTCATATCAGTTGATTTAAAAGATTGAGGCAGTTTTTATAGGATCCTACATCAACTCATATCAGTTGATTTTGGAGGATTAAGGCAGTAGGAATCCAACAAAAACTCATATTGGTTGATTTTGGAGGTTTGAGACAGTAAGGATCCTAAAAGGTGGTTAAGATCCAACAAACTTTCAAATTTTCAGGTATTTGGCGGTTAACCTATGAGTCTTTAAGTGATTCACTGCACAAATCTCATCATTATCTCAGAAACCCATGGTGAAACTCATTCCCCTTAAGGTTCTACATTACCTTCAATTGTGATGCTGAAAGTGCATGATACGTTCACCTGCATAGAAAGGTCGGTAGCGTTGCATTCGATAAGATGTACACCGATACCTAACAAACTGCCTGAGTGATTGAAGGGTTCAGTCTCCCCTTGAACGAAGCATTCAACGGTAACATTGCCGCCGGAGTTGTCAGTGGCATTTGGAAGAAAGAAAGACACACTGGCATCAGATTGACCGAGGGAAGTACACTCCGTGATTGGGGCGGGACAGTTCATATAGATTGGCGCCTCAAGATCTGCATGTAGGAAAAAAAAGGAAAATTATTTATTATATTTATTAACTCTGATTTTGAAGCCAATGGTTCTCAGAAAAGTGAACCTAATCACCGTTTTAGCCAAGAACCCCAGAGGTGAAAGGAAATTCACATAGAATTACGCCAGGGAAAACCCATGCAATCAGTTAGGGACTGAAACCCCAATCCACATAGTGCCTCCAGCGGGATTCAAATAGGGGTCCTAGAGGTGGAAGGCGAGGCAAGATCGATACCACTATGCCAGCCCGACCTCCCAAGTCATTAAGTTAACCGGCTCAGTAACTTAAATTCAAAGGTACAATATAACTTATCATCTGTTTTTGAAGTTGGTTTTTGTTTTTGGGGGGGGGGGGGTTAAGATTTTATGTCCTCCTTCTAACCATCCAATCCCGAAATAAATGGCCTCGTTTTAGAGAAAACAAAGTGGTTCATTTCCAAGGTTTTTTATCATCACCATCTGGGGGTCACAACCCAGATTTCACAGACAGTCATATGCATGTTTATCTTGATTTCAGCAATCTAAATAAGCATGGGTCATTTTGGTGGTCTTAAATTGCCAATTTCCTGACTTGCACAGAATCTCAAAAAATGATATTTCTATTGAGGATTGGTGCTATTAAAAAACAATTATTATAGTTTATTATTTGATATTACAATTTTTGTAATCATCAGTGGGCTTTCAGATTGCTCCAAGCAATTTTGTTTTCCCCCTGATAATTAACAATCCTGTACTTTTTCTGTAACTATGAACATTAAAATCATCTTTCAAATTACCTGGAACAGTGACTGAGAATGTGCAAGAGTTATTGACCACGCCTGCAGTATCTGTAGCGTTACACTGGACATAAGTGAGACCGATACCCACAGTATAACCCTCAGGTTTCAGGACAACTGAAGTTCCCACCTTAAAGCATTCAACTGTCACTATATCACCAGAGTTGTCCGTGGCATTGGGAAGGTCAAAACTAATCTCTGCAGTTGCTTGACCAAGAGATGCACTCATATGTATATTATTGGTGCAGTCCTCAAATATAGGGGGCTCCTTATCTGTAACAGATTACAACAAAAAGAAATGCACGTATATGTTTTAGTGCCATAAGTAATGTATGCTAGAATGTGCACTTTATAAATCCATAAATTATATTATAAATATGTCCATATGTTGACAGTCCAAAGTCCTCCAAAATCTGTCTCATAATTTTGTCTCAATTTTGGGGGTATAGACTAAAAAATCAATCACAAAAATAATAAGTTCTTCCCTTGGTATCTTAAAGTGCTTGCTATGTTTCAGACAGATATGCTAAGTTCTGGAGTTATGGGACCCATTTGTTTAGCAACATGTAACGGTTCACAAGGTAACAAGTGCAATATGCAGCCAACCACGCCAGAAACACCGAGGCAAACCCCTCTTCTTGATGATCAGTGCGCTGGATTCTTTTCTGCGCATCACACAACACACAGGAAATACGGCTTTACCTCCCATCCGAAGGATGGTTAAGTGTTTTGCTTGAGGACACAAGTGTCCAGACCGGGACTTGAACCCACACTCTGCTGATCAGAAACACCAGAGTTTGAGTCCGATGCTCTAGACCGACATTAGTGGTTACGACTGGATCACCACGTTAAAATGCAATGCAGCATAGGCTACCCTTAGTAACAGCCTTAGAAACAGCCGCAGCTGCCATGGAGGATTCAGAGGAACTCTACCTAAAGATATTTATCAACCTATAATATTCTCAAATTTGCTGAAAGGATCCTACTGATCATCAATTAATTCAAGCATTAGCAGCAATCCAGCTTTCAGCTGAAGATGAATTGAGTTCACTGTTTAAAGCGTCAAGACTCCACTCAATCTCAACTCTGATTCTTCTCAGAACCAACACTTCTTCCCAAACAGAACTGAATTCACTTGGTTGTTATACCTGTATTACTCCAGCCTATGGGCTTTTAGAAATTTGCCTTTGCTAAAAAGTGGAAAAGCCACCCATTTTGTTTGTACTTCAAGGTCCTTATTTTAATGAGCTACTTTGCAATACATAATTGCGTTAAAAAGCGCTAGGAATCTGTCCCATTCTGGGTGACCCATCATCTATTTCAATCGTTCCTTGGAATGCAGGCATTTTAATTGTTTATGGAAGATTCATCATGGCATGGTTTTAATTCTAAAATGTATGCACAATGCATTACAGACACAAGGAACCCTGGCCTCAGCAGGGTACCAGTCAGAAGCAGTATACAGCACATGGTATTTTGGTTTAAACTTGAACTATAGTGTTGCCTGAGGCACAACAGCTGTGGTCAGATGCAATAGGGGAACATAGTAGGCTACTTTATGAGGCTACTGAGCGCTTATTGCATATAAACATTGACTGGTTACGCTAATAATTGCCTTGTGTTTTGTAGCCATTTTGGTACATACAACCTTAGTAAAAGCTTGAAATTTGCATATCCGCGCTTTAATTCTTACAGACTCCATCAATGGAAGATAATTCTGCATAATGCAAAGTCACATACTCATTCATTTATTAATTCTGGTTGTGAAGCTAAGGACTCTCAGAAAAGCAAACTTAACAGCTATACTAGCCAAGAACCTCATGGAGAGAATACAAAGAAGGAAGTTTCAGTTTTAGAGGCGAGAGGAAAACCGAAGAGAATTATTCCAGGGAAAACACATGCAATCAGGTAGAGACTTAAAACCCACTCCATATCGTGGCCCCGGTGGAATTCAAAGCAGGTCCCATATAAGGAAGGCAAGGAAAGATAACAAAACGCCAATCCAACTGCCCCAAATGCACGTACGGAAGTATCAACACAAATTCAAATTTTTGCACATGCCTCAAACACATCAGCACCTACGAGGGTTCACAAAAGTGCATCTCAAGTTAAGAGTATGCACTCTAGTTCATGTATAAAGCTCAATAAGTTAAATACATACCTTCAACATAAAGGTAAACATCACAGGTATCACTCAACCCTGCCTCATCTGTAATGATGTAGTGAAGCCTATGAGGTGATGATGTCAAATTAAAATTGAAAGTATCGTTGACGAAGTAAACACTGTCTTCTCCGATATCTACAGTGATGTTGAATACCCCAGAGTTATCAAATGCATCTTCAGGTTCGGGAAGTATGACAGAGGCGTAGTACTTTCTGAATTCAGTCTCTCTGGTAAAATTTGCAGGGCACGTAATGTTAGGTTCCTCTTTATCTGTGGATTTACAAATAAAAACCTCATTCAATTCCTCCTGATGTTTATAATCTAGTAAGGTTTGCGGTAACATCTCTCTTTGAGTTGTGGTGGTTCTGAAAAGAACCGGTGGTGTCACAACTCAACATTTCGATCAGTATACTCTGATCATCTTCTAAGGGTGGACACTAAATACCAGTTCCTGAGTCCCTCAAAAACATTTGGATGATTTGATTGACTTTTAAAGAGTTGAGGCGGTAAAGATTCTAACATAAACTCATATCAGTTGATTTAAAAGATTGAGGCAGTTTTTATAGGATCAACTCATATCAGTTGATTTTGGAGGATTAAGGCAGTAGGAATCCAACAAAAACTCATATTGGTTGATTTTGGAGGATTGAGGCAGTAAGGATCCTATAAGGTGGTTAAGATCCAACAAACTTTCAATTTTTCAGGTATTTGGCGGTTAACCTATGAGTCTTTAAGTGATTCACTGCACAAATCTCATCATTATCTCAGAAACCCATGGTGAAACTCATTCCCCTTAAGGTTCTACATTACCTTCAATTGTGATGCTGAAAGTGCACGATACGTTCACCTGCATAGAAAGGTCGGTAGCGTTGCATTCGATAAGATGTACACCGATACCTAACAAACTGCCTGAGTGATTGAAGGGTTCAGTCTCCCCTTGAACGAAGCATTCAACGGTAACATTGCCGCCGGAGTTGTCAGTGGCATTTGGAAGAAAGAAAGACACACTGGCATCAGATTGACCGAGGGAAGTACACTCCGTGATTGGGGCGGGACAGTCCATATAGATTGGCGCCTCAAGGTCTGCATGTAAGAAAAAAAAGGAAAATTATTTATTATATTTATTAACTCTGATTTTGAAGCCAATGGTTCTCAGAAAAGTGAACTTAATCACTGTTTTAGCCAAGAACCCCAGAGGTGAAAGGAAATTCACATAGAATTACGCCAGGGAAAACCCATGCAATCAGTTAGGGACTGAAACCCCAATCCACATAGTGCCTCCAGCGGGATTCAAACAGGGGTCCTAGAGGTGGAAGGCGAGGCAAGATCGATACCACTATGCCAGCCCGACCTCCCAAGTCATTAAGTTAACCGGCTCAGTAACTTAAATTCAAAGGTACATTATAACTTATCATCTGTTTTTGAAGTTGGTTTTTGTTTTTTGGGGTGGGGGGGGGGGGTTAAGATTTCATGTCCTCCTTGTAACCAAATCCCGAAATAAATGGCCTCGTTTTTGAGAAAACAAAGTGGTTCATTTCCAAGGTTCTTTATCATCACCATCTGGGGGTCACAACCCAGATTTCACAGACAGTCATATGCATGTTTATCTTGATTTCAGCAATCTAAATAAGCATGGGTCATTTTGGTGGTCTTAAATTGCCAATTTCCTGACTTGCACAGAATCTCAAAAAATGATATTTCTATGGAGGATTGGTGCTATTAAAATACAATTATTATAGTTTATTATTTGATTTTACATTTTTTGTAATCATCAGTGGGCTTTCAGATTTCAGATTGCAGCATAGGCTACCCTTAGTAACAGCCTTAGAAACAGCCGCAGCTGCCATGGAGGGTTCCGAGGAACTCTACCTAAAGATATTTATCAACCTATAATATTCTCAAATTTGCTGAAAGGATCCTACTGATCATCAATTAATTCAAGCATTAGCAGCAATCCAGCTTTCAGCTGAAGATGAATTGAGTTCACTGTTTAAAGCGTCAAGACTCCACTCAATCTCAACTCTGATTCTTCTCAGAACCAACACTTCTTCCCAAACAGAATTGAATTCACTTGGTTGTTATACCTGTATTACTCCAGCCTAATGGGCTTTTAGAAATTGGCCTTTGCTAAAAAGTGGAAAAGCCACCCATTTTGTTTGTACTTCAAGGTCCTTATTTTAATGAGCTACTTTGCAATACATAATTGCGTTAAAAAGCGCTAGGAATCTGTCCCATTCTGGGTGACCCATCATCTATTTCAATCGTTCCTTCGAATACAGGCATTTTAATTGTTTATAGAAGATTCATCATGGCATGGTTTTAATTCTAAAATGTATGCACAATGCATTACAGACACAAGGAACCCTGGCCTCAGCAGGGTACCAGTCAGAAGCAGTATACAGCACATGGTATTTTGGTTTAAACTTGAACTATAGTGTTGCCTGAGGCACAACAGCTGTGGTCAGATGCAATAGGGGAACATAGTAGGCTACTTTATGAGGCTACTGAGCGCTTATTGCATATAAACATTGACTGGTTACGCTAATAATTGCCTTGTGTTTTGTAGCCATTTTGGTACATACAACCTTAGTAAAAGCTTGAAATTTGCATATCCGCGCTTTAATTCTTACAGACTCCATCAATGGAAGATAATTCTGCATAATGCAGAGTCACATACTCATTCATTTATTAATTCCGGTTGTGAAGCTAAGGACTCTCAGAAAAGCAAACTTAACAGCTATACTAGCCAAGAACCTCATGGAGAGAATACAAAGAAGGAAGTTTCAGTTTTAGAGGCGAGAGGAAAACCAAAGAGAATTATTCCAGGGAAAACACATGCAATCAGGTAGAGACTTAAAACCCACTCCATATCGTGGCCCCGGTGGAATTCAAAGCAGGTCCCATATAAGGAAGGCAAGGAAAGATAACAAAACGCCAATCCAACTGCCCCAAATGCACGTACGGAAGTATCAACACAAATCCAAATTTTTGCACATGCCTCAAACACATCAGCACCTACGAGGGTTCACAAAAGTGCATCTCAAGTTAAGAGTATGCACTCTAGTTCATGTATAAAGCTCAATAAGTTAAATACATACCTTCAACATAAAGGTAAACATCACAGGTATCACTCAACCCTGCCTCATCTGTAATAATGTAGTGAAGCCTATGAGGTAATGATGTCAAATTAAAATTGAAAGTATCGTTGACGAAGTAAACACTGTCTTCTCCGATATCTACAGTGATGTTGAATACCCCAGAGTTATCAAATGCATCTTCAGGTTCGGGAAGTATGACAGAGGCGTAGTACTTTCTGAATTCAGTCTCTCTGGTAAAGTTTGCAGGGCACGTAATGTTAGGTTCCTCTTTATCTGTGGATTTACAAATAAAAACCTCATTCAATTCCTCCTGATGTTTATAATCTAGTAAGGTTTGCGGTAACATCTCTCTTTGAGTTGTGGTGGTTCTGAAAAGAACCGGTGGTGTCACAACTCAACATTTCGATCAGTATACTCTGATCATCTTCTAAGGGTGGACACTAAATACCAGTTCCTGAGTCCCTCAAAAACATTTGGATGATTTGATTGACTTTTAAAGAGTTGAGGCGGTAAAGATTCTAACATAAACTCATATCAGTTGATTTAAAAGATTGAGGCAGTTTTTATAGGATCAACTCATATCAGTTGATTTTGGAGGATTAAGGCAGTAGGAATCCAACATAAACTCATATTGGTTGATTTTGGAGGATTGAGGCAGTAAGGATCCTATAAGGTGGTTAAGATCCAACAAACTTTCAATTTTTCAGGTATTTGGCGGTTAACCTATGAGTCTTTAAGTGATTCACTGCACAAATCTCATCATTATCTCAGAAACCCATGGTGAAACTCATTCCCCTTAAGGTTCTACATTACCTTCAATTGTGATGCTGAAAGTGCACGATACGTTCACCTGCATAGAAAGGTCGGTAGCGTTGCATTCGATAAGATGTACACCGATACATAACAAACTGCCTGAGTGATTGAAGGGTTCAGTCTCCCCTTGAACGAAGCATTCAACGGTAACATTGCCGCCGGAGTTGTCAGTGGCATTTGGAAGAAAGAAAGACACACTGGCATCAGATTGACCGAGGGAAGTACACTCCGTGATTGGGGCGGGACAGTCCATATAGATTGGCGCCTCAAGGTCTGCATGTAAGAAAAAAAAGGAAAATTATTTATTATATTTATTAACTCTGATTTTGAAGCCAATGGTTCTCAGAAAAGTGAACTTAATCACTGTTTTAGCCAAGAACCCCAGAGGTGAAAGGAAATTCACATAGAATTACGCCAGGGAAAACCCATGCAATCAGTTAGGGACTGAAACCCCAATCCACATAGTGCCTCCAGCGGGATTCAAACAGGGGTCCTAGAGGTGGAAGGCGAGGCAAGATCGATACCACTATGCCAGCCCGACCTCCCAAGTCATTAAGTTAACCGGCTCAGTAACTTAAATTCAAAGGTACATTATAACTTATCATCTGTTTTTGAAGTTGGTTTTTGTTTTTTGGGGTGGGGGGGGGGGTTAAGATTTCATGTCCTCCTTGTAACCAAATCCCGAAATAAATGGCCTCGTTTTTGAGAAAACAAAGTGGTTCATTTCCAAGGTTCTTTATCATCACCATCTGGGGGTCACAACCCAGATTTCACAGACAGTCATATGCATGTTTATCTTGATTTCAGCAATCTAAATAAGCATGGGTCATTTTGGTGGTCTTAAATTGCCAATTTCCTGACTTGCACAGAATCTCAAAAAATGATATTTCTATGGAGGATTGGTGCTATTAAAATACAATTATTATAGTTTATTATTTGATTTTACATTTTTTGTAATCATCAGTGGGCTTTCAGATTTCAGATTGCAGCATAGGCTACCCTTAGTAACAGCCTTAGAAACAGCCGCAGCTGCCATGGAGGGTTCCGAGGAACTCTACCTAAAGATATTTATCAACCTATAATATTCTCAAATTTGCTGAAAGGATCCTACTGATCATCAATTAATTCAAGCATTAGCAGCAATCCAGCTTTCAGCTGAAGATGAATTGAGTTCACTGTTTAAAGCGTCAAGACTCCACTCAATCTCAACTCTGATTCTTCTCAGAACCAACACTTCTTCCCAAACAGAATTGAATTCACTTGGTTGTTATACCTGTATTACTCCAGCCTAATGGGCTTTTAGAAATTGGCCTTTGCTAAAAAGTGGAAAAGCCACCCATTTTGTTTGTACTTCAAGGTCCTTATTTTAATGAGCTACTTTGCAATACATAATTGCGTTAAAAAGCGCTAGGAATCTGTCCCATTCTGGGTGACCCATCATCTATTTCAATCGTTCCTTCGAATACAGGCATTTTAATTGTTTATAGAAGATTCATCATGGCATGGTTTTAATTCTAAAATGTATGCACAATGCATTACAGACACAAGGAACCCTGGCCTCAGCAGGGTACCAGTCAGAAGCAGTATACAGCACATGGTATTTTGGTTTAAACTTGAACTATAGTGTTGCCTGAGGCACAACAGCTGTGGTCAGATGCAATAGGGGAACATAGTAGGCTACTTTATGAGGCTACTGAGCGCTTATTGCATATAAACATTGACTGGTTACGCTAATAATTGCCTTGTGTTTTGTAGCCATTTTGGTACATACAACCTTAGTAAAAGCTTGAAATTTGCATATCCGCGCTTTAATTCTTACAGACTCCATCAATGGAAGATAATTCTGCATAATGCAGAGTCACATACTCATTCATTTATTAATTCCGGTTGTGAAGCTAAGGACTCTCAGAAAAGCAAACTTAACAGCTATACTAGCCAAGAACCTCATGGAGAGAATACAAAGAAGGAAGTTTCAGTTTTAGAGGCGAGAGGAAAACCAAAGAGAATTATTCCAGGGAAAACACATGCAATCAGGTAGAGACTTAAAACCCACTCCATATCGTGGCCCCGGTGGAATTCAAAGCAGGTCCCATATAAGGAAGGCAAGGAAAGATAACAAAACGCCAATCCAACTGCCCCAAATGCACGTACGGAAGTATCAACACAAATCCAAATTTTTGCACATGCCTCAAACACATCAGCACCTACGAGGGTTCACAAAAGTGCATCTCAAGTTAAGAGTATGCACTCTAGTTCATGTATAAAGCTCAATAAGTTAAATACATACCTTCAACATAAAGGTAAACATCACAGGTATCACTCAACCCTGCCTCATCTGTAATAATGTAGTGAAGCCTATGAGGTAATGATGTCAAATTAAAATTGAAAGTATCGTTGACGAAGTAAACACTGTCTTCTCCGATATCTACAGTGATGTTGAATACCCCAGAGTTATCAAATGCATCTTCAGGTTCGGGAAGTATGACAGAGGCGTAGTACTTTCTGAATTCAGTCTCTCTGGTAAAGTTTGCAGGGCACGTAATGTTAGGTTCCTCTTTATCTGTGGATTTACAAATAAAAACCTCATTCAATTCCTCCTGATGTTTATAATCTAGTAAGGTTTGCGGTAACATCTCTCTTTGAGTTGTGGTGGTTCTGAAAAGAACCGGTGGTGTCACAACTCAACATTTCGATCAGTATACTCTGATCATCTTCTAAGGGTGGACACTAAATACCAGTTCCTGAGTCCCTCAAAAACATTTGGATGATTTGATTGACTTTTAAAGAGTTGAGGCGGTAAAGATTCTAACATAAACTCATATCAGTTGATTTAAAAGATTGAGGCAGTTTTTATAGGATCAACTCATATCAGTTGATTTTGGAGGATTAAGGCAGTAGGAATCCAACATAAACTCATATTGGTTGATTTTGGAGGATTGAGGCAGTAAGGATCCTATAAGGTGGTTAAGATCCAACAAACTTTCAATTTTTCAGGTATTTGGCGGTTAACCTATGAGTCTTTAAGTGATTCACTGCACAAATCTCATCATTATCTCAGAAACCCATGGTGAAACTCATTCCCCTTAAGGTTCTACATTACCTTCAATTGTGATGCTGAAAGTGCACGATACGTTCACCTGCATAGAAAGGTCGGTAGCGTTGCATTCGATAAGATGTACACCGATACCTAACAAACTGCCTGAGTGATTGAAGGGTTCAGTCTCCCCTTGAACGAAGCATTCAACGGTAACATTGCCGCCGGAGTTGTCAGTGGCATTTGGAAGAAAGAAAGACACACTGGCATCAGATTGACCGAGGGAAGTACACTCCGTGATTGGGGCGGGACAGTCCATATAGATTGGCGCCTCAAGATCTGCATGTAGGAAAAAAAAGGAAAATTATTTATTATATTTATTAACTCTGATTTTGAAGCCAATGGTTCTCAGAAAAGTGAACTTAATCACTGTTTTAGCCAAGAACCCCAGAGGTGAAAGGAAATTCACATAGAATTACGCCAGGGAAAACCCATGCAATCAGTTAGGGACTGAAACCCCAATCCACATAGTGCCTCCAGCGGGATTCAAACAGGGGTCCTAGAGGTGGAAGGCGAGGCAAGATAGATACCACTATGCCAGCCCGACCTCCCAAGTCATTAAGTTAACCGGCTCAGTAACTTAAATTCAAAGGTACATTATAACTTATCATCTGTTTTTGAAGTTGGTTTTTGTTTTTTGGGGTGGGGGGGGGGGGGTTAAGATTTCATGTCCTCCTTGTAACCAAATCCCGAAATAAATGGCCTCGTTTTAGAGAAAACAAAGTGGTTCATTTCCAAGGTTCTTTATCATCACCATCTGGGGGTCACAACCCAGATTTCACAGACAGTCATATGCATGTTTATCTTGATTTCAGCAATCTAAATGTAGTGGCTCACCGTCTTACTGATGGTGATGGTGGTTAGGCCCTACAAAAATGATTGAGGACTGGACTGCTGATTGTCTATGTTGGTACTGTTTGTGCGTCTTTTAATCTTTCCAGATATTCACAAGAAATATAGCAAACAAAAAAAACCTGTAACCAAGACAGAAAATCCTAGTGATATTAAATGTTCTCTATCCGGTAATAAATACAACTTATAAGTGACAAATGATAATTTACTTATTATGAGAAAGTACAGTGTGTGAAGATTAAAAAGTCTTACCCCTGCAATGGTTAAACCTCCCTTTAAAGATGAAGTGATTGTGATAGGCGAAGGGAATACAGCCTAAACCACCTAAAGGAACCAAATAAATTATATTCTTCAAATTGTACAATCTATAGTAACGGTAGTAGAGACCAAAGAAAACGTTTAATCTTTACCATTAAGTACAACATACAGTAATGAAGCACCCCATACTTTTAATACCAAGGTCCTTATTTTACGCAGCATGCAGTCACACGCTAAGCCCATACATACGTGTATTACAAGTACACACATTCCGCAAACATGGCCACAACGACGTGTTCCACACATATAACAGCGCAGTATGTATGCAGTTGCTTCCTTTCTGTTTACAAAACGACCATAACAACGTGTACAAAATATGACAACCACAGAGACATTGTGGATACTACACAACTCAAAACCCACAAAATAAACGTAATGATATATGTCAAAATCCTCCTAAACATAATGAAATGACTCACCAAAGCACGTCAGGTATTACAGACTATAGGTTTTCCTCCGTAAAGGTGACAAAATAGTGCTTTTTATGCATCAATCTGAGCTATACCGCAACACGATGTTCAAAATAGGACAAGCTCATCGGAAAAGAACTGCCAATAATTTTCCACATGGCCGGATCACTATAAAATCATCCGCCAATAAATAATTTGGTAGGAAACAGAAATTAATGTTTAATCATCAAAAAGATCACCTTTCATTCAAGGACAAAACTAAATTAAATATGCATACTAAGTTAGATCACAAAAAACAGATTTATACACGAGTTCTACTGGCCAACTGACCTACTTTCTTCTGTAGGAATACAGTGTGACACGTCATTCCATGAAAAGTGTAAACAAAACTTAAAGAGATAGTCTCAAATGAAATAATCCGTTTCCTTACATAAATAAGCATGGGTCATTTGGGTGGTCTTGAATTGCCAATTTCCTGACTTGCACAGAATCTCAAAAAATGATATTTCTATGGAGGATTGGTGCTATTAAAAAACAATTATTATAGTTTATTATTTGATATTACAATTTTTGTAATCATCAGTGGGCTTTCAGATTTCAGATTGCAGCATAGGCTACCCTTAGTAACAGCCTTAGAAACAGCCGCAGCTGCCATGGAGGATTCAGAGGAACTCTACCTAAAGATATTTATCAACCTATAATATTCTCAAATTTGCTGAAAGGATCCTACTGATCATCAATTAATTCAAGCATTAGCAGCAATCCAGCTTTCAGCTGAAGATGAATTGAGTTCACTGTTTAAAGCGTCAAGACTCCACTCAATCTCAACTCTGATTCTTCTCAGAACCAACACTTCTTCCCAAACAGAATTGAATTCACTTGGTTGTTATACCTGTATTACTCCAGCCTAATGGGCTTTTAGAAATTGGCCTTTGCTAAAAAGTGGAAAAGCCACCCATTTTGTTTGTACTTCAAGGTCCTTATTTAAATGAGCTACTTTGCAATACATAATTGCGTTAAAAAGCGCTAGGAATCTGTCCCATTCTGGGTGACCCATCATCTATTTCAATCGTTCCTTGGAATACAGGCATTTTAATTGTTTATAGAAGATTCATCATGGCATGGTTTTAATTCTAAAATGTATGCACAATGCATTACAGACACAAGGAACCCTGGCCTCAGCAGGGTACCAGTCAGAAGCAGTATACAGCACATGGTATTTTGGTTTAAACTTGAACTATAGTGTTGCCTGAGGCACAACAGCTGTGGTCAGATGCAATAGGGAAACATAGTAGGCTACTTTATGAGGCTACTGAGCGCTTATTGCATATAAACATTGACTGGTTACGCTAATAATTGCCTTGTGTTTTGTAGCCATTTTGGTACATACAACCTTAGTAAAAGCTTGAAATTTGCATATCCGCGCTTTAATTCTTACAGACTCCATCAATGGAAGATAATTCTGCATAATGCAAAGTCACATACTCATTCATTTATTAATTCCGGTTGTGAAGCTAAGGACTCTCAGAAAAGCAAACTTAACAGCTATACTAGCCAAGAACCTCATGGAGAGAATACAAAGAAGGAAGTTTCAGTTTTAGAGGCGAGAGGAAAACCAAAGAGAATTATTCCAGGGAAAACACATGCAATCAGGTAGAGACTTAAAACCCACTCCATATCGTGGCCCCGGTGGAATTCAAAGCAGGTCCCATATAAGGAAGGCAAGGAAAGATAACAAAACGCCAATCCAACTGCCCCAAATGCACGTACGGAAGTATCAACACAAATACAAATTTTTGCACATAACTCAAACACATCAGCACCTACGAGGGTTCACAAAAGTGCATCTCAAGTTAAGAGTATGCACTCTAGTTCATGTATAAAGCTCAATAAGTTAAATACATACCTTCAACATAAAGGTAAACATCACAGGTATCACTCAACCCTGCCTCATCTGTAATGATGTAGTGAAGCCTATGAGGTGATGATGTCAAATTAAAATTGAAAGTATCGTTGACGAAGTAAACACTGTCTTCTCCGATATCTACAGTGATGTTGAATACCCCAGAGTTATCAAATGCATCTTCAGGTTCGGGAAGTATGACAGAGGCGTAGTACTTTCTGAATTCAGTCTCTCTGGTAAAGTTTGCAGGGCACGTAATGTTAGGTTCCCCTTTATCTGTGGATTTACAAATAAAAAACTCATTCAATTCCTCCTGATGTTTATAATCTAATAAGGTTTGCGGTAACATCTCTCTTTGAGTTGTGGTGGTTCTGAAAAGAACCGGTGGTGTCACAACTCAACATTTCGATCAGTATACTCTGATCATCTTCTAAGGGTGGACACTAAATACCAGTTCCTGAGTCCCTCAAAAACATTTGGATGATTTGATTGACTTTTAAAGAGTTGAGGCGGTAAAGATTCTAACATAAACTCATATCAGTTGATTTAAAAGATTGAGGCAGTTTTTATAGGATCAACTCATATCAGTTGATTTTGGAGGATTAAGGCAGTAGGAATCCAACATAAACTCATATTGGTTGATTTTGGAGGATTGAGGCAGTAAGGATCCTATAAGGTGGTTAAGATCCAACAAACTTTCAATTTTTCAGGTATTTGGCGGTTAACCTATGAGTCTTTAAGTGATTCACTGCACAAATCTCATCATTATCTCAGAAACCCATGGTGAAACTCATTCCCCTTAAGGTTCTACATTACCTTCAATTGTGATGCTGAAAGTGCACGATACGTTCACCTGCATAGAAAGGTCGGTAGCGTTGCATTCGATAAGATGTACACCGATACCTAACAAACTGCCTGAGTGATTGAAGGGTTCAGTCTCCCCTTGAACGAAGCATTCAACGGTAACATTGCCGCCGGAGTTGTCAGTGGCATTTGGAAGAAAGAAAGACACACTGGCATCAGATTGACCGAGGGAAGTACACTCCGTGATTGGGGCGGGACAGTCCATATAGATTGGCGCCTCAAGATCTGCATGTAGGAAAAAAAAGGAAAATTATTTATTATATTTATTAACTCTGATTTTGAAGCCAATGGTTCTCAGAAAAGTGAACTTAATCACTGTTTTAGCCAAGAACCCCAGAGGTGAAAGGAAATTCACATAGAATTACGCCAGGGAAAACCCATGCAATCAGTTAGGGACTGAAACCCCAATCCACATAGTGCCTCCAGCGGGATTCAAACAGGGGTCCTAGAGGTGGAAGGCGAGGCAAGATAGATACCACTATGCCAGCCCGACCTCCCAAGTCATTAAGTTAACCGGCTCAGTAACTTAAATTCAAAGGTACATTATAACTTATCATCTGTTTTTGAAGTTGGTTTTTGTTTTTTGGGGTGGGGGGGGGTTAAGATTTCATGTCCTCCTTGTAACCAAATCCCGAAATAAATGGCCTCGTTTTAGAGAAAACAAAGTGGTTCATTTCCAAGGTTCTTTATCATCACCATCTGGGGGTCACAACCCAGATTTCACAGACAGTCATATGCATGTTTATCTTGATTTCAGCAATCTAAATGTAGTGGCTCACCGTCTTACTGATGGTGATGGTGGTTAGGCCCTACAAAAATGATTGAGGACTGGACTGCTGATTGTCTATGTTGGTACTGTTTGTGCGTCTTTTAATCTTTCCAGATATTCACAAGAAATATAGCAAACAAACAAAACCTGTAACCAAGACAGAAAATCCTAGTGATATTAAATGTTCTCTATCCGGTAATAAATACAACTTATAAGTGACAAATGATAATTTACTTATTATGAGAAAGTACAGTGTGTGAAGATTAAAAAGTCTTACCCCTGCAATGGTTAAACCTCCCTTTAAAGATGAAGTGATTGTGATAGGCGAAGGGAATACAGCCTAAACCACCTAAAGGAACCAAATAAATTATATTCTTCAAATTGTACAATCTATAGTAACGGTAGTAGAGACCAAAGAAAACGTTTAATCTTTACCATTAAGTACAACATACAGTAATGAAGCACCCCATACTTTTAATACCAAGGTCCTTATTTTACGCAGCATGCAGTCACACGCTAAGCCCATACATACGTGTATTACAAGTACACACATTCCGCAAACATGGCCACAACGACGTGTTCCACACATATAACAGCGCAGTATGTATGCAGTTGCTTCCTTTCTGTTTACAAAACGACCATAACAACGTGTACAAAATATGACAACCACAGAGACATTGTGGATACTACACAACTCAAAACCCACAAAATAAACGTAATGATATATGTCAAAATCCTCCTAAACATAATGAAATGACTCACCAAAGCACGTCAGGTATTACAGACTATAGGTTTTCCTCCGTAAAGGTGACAAAATAGTGCTTTTTATGCATCAATCTGAGCTGTACCGCAACACGATGTTCAAAATAGGACAAGCTCATCGGAAAAGAACTGCCAATAATTTTCCACATGGCCGGATCACTATAAAATCATCCGCCAATAAATAATTTGGTAGGAAACAGAAATTAATGTTTAATCATCAAAAAGATCACCTTTCATTCAAGGACAAAACTAAATTAAATATGCATACTAAGTTAGATCACAAAAAACAGATTTATACACGAGTTCTACTGGCCAACTGACCTACTTTCTTCTGTAGGAATACAGTGTGACACGTCATTCCATGAAAAGTGTAAACAAAACTTAAAGAGATAGTCTCAAATGAAATAATCCGTTTCCTTACATAAATAAGCATGGGTCATTTGGGTGGTCTTGAATTGCCAATTTCCTGACTTGCACAGAATCTCAAAAAATGATATTTCTATGGAGGATTGGTGCTATTAAAAAACAATTATTATAGTTTATTATTTGATATTACAATTTTTGTAATCATCAGTGGGCTTTCAGATTTCAGATTGCAGCATAGGCTACCCTTAGTAACAGCCTTAGAAACAGCCGCAGCTGCCATGGAGGATTCAGAGGAACTCTACCTAAAGATATTTATCAACCTATAATATTCTCAAATTTGCTGAAAGGATCCTACTGATCATCAATTAATTCAAGCATTAGCAGCAATCCAGCTTTCAGCTGAAGATGAATTGAGTTCACTGTTTAAAGCGTCAAGACTCCACTCAATCTCAACTCTGATTCTTCTCAGAACCAACACTTCTTCCCAAACAGAATTGAATTCACTTGGTTGTTATACCTGTATTACTCCAGCCTAATGGGCTTTTAGAAATTGGCCTTTGCTAAAAAGTGGAAAAGCCACCCATTTTGTTTGTACTTCAAGGTCCTTATTTAAATGAGCTACTTTGCAATACATAATTGCGTTAAAAAGCGCTAGGAATCTGTCCCATTCTGGGTGACCCATCATCTATTTCAATCGTTCCTTGGAATACAGGCATTTTAATTGTTTATAGAAGATTCATCATGGCATGGTTTTAATTCTAAAATGTATGCACAATGCATTACAGACACAAGGAACCCTGGCCTCAGCAGGGTACCAGTCAGAAGCAGTATACAGCACATGGTATTTTGGTTTAAACTTGAACTATAGTGTTGCCTGAGGCACAACAGCTGTGGTCAGATGCAATAGGGGAACATAGTAGGCTACTTCATGAGGCTACTGAGCGCTTATTGCATATAAACATTGACTGGTTACGCTAATAATTGCCTTGTGTTTTGTAGCCATTTTGGTACATACAACCTTAGTAAAAGCTTGAAATTTGCATATCCGCGTGTGACCAGCCAGATTACGCTGCCAGGCCTCTGTACTATACACCCCTCTTGTTTATTTTCTTTTGTACATAATTATGGTTATAGCGATGTAATGCTAAGGCGAAGCAAGCTAAACAGCGCCGCTAGCGTTCACTTAAGCACGCTTTTGTTCATTGGTGCATAGAGCGTGATTTGAATAGCTTTCTGCATTGCGTGGACATTCCGGGCATTCTTTAAAATTTTCTTGGAGAGTGGTGAAAGTGCTTTAGATCACTCCTCTACTGCTCGTCGAGGAAGCAAACCACACCTTGTTTTGCCAGCGTTAGCTGAACTTTTATAATATAACCTGTTCGCCATAGCTAACTCCCGACGTATATTTCGTCAGTTGAAGATGCATACAGGTGGGGAAGCCGAAGCATCCTGGTAAGTGTCTTTAGCCTTAAAATAAAATTATAATTTGACTACCTTTTTACCAATAATTATTTATGGCTCCAATTCGAAAGGACAGTTGTTTTGACAACTAAACTTCGACAAGTGGAGGCAGGTATTTGAAGTTGTCGTAGATTATGGGAATTTTGCTGTATAGTGACCACACGCTCACATTTCGAAACGTGGATATTCTTCAATTTAGACTACTGTTCGTTTAACAACTTTTGGAAACTGCATTTGAAATATTCCACCACAATTACGTAGCAATAGTCCGGAAACTTTTGATAGCAACTAATAATTACTGTACATAATTTTATTGCACAACCCTATATACTTCATTGACGTGCCTAGCCGCCAAAATATTATTAAAGGCCTCCATTGTATTTTGGGTACGTGTCTTAAGCATAAATAATAGCTTGCGAGTTTCATTTTCAACGATCTTTCTACTAAAATAATATCCGAGTAAGAGAACTTTTCATCGTTATAGGTAGATTGATGTATTTATTTGTTTAAAGATTAATGCATAATAGTTTGATGATGGTGAATTTTAATGAACTTAATAGGTCATATTATTTCCTTTTCTTTCAATTTCGATTTCAGAAAGCCTAATATTTATGACTGTCGTTTAGTCCTTGTATGTAAACCATACCGCAACAGAATAAACTAAAGAACAATTGTAACTGAAAAAAAATAATTACTCCGACCACTTAATACTATAGTGTCACAGCCTGAGTAGCCTACCAACTCGGTTACACGAAAATGGCGTAGTCGGCAGGGACAGTGACAAATTATTAAATATATAGTTTACAAACGACAGTCAGGAATAAAATAACCAAGATGTTGGCGGGTGAACTTTTAGCTACACTGTACAACACTCCGTGTGACTGAACTTCACCGGTGTCATGTCCAGCGCGGGCGTCGCTGAGAATTTCGACGGGTCTACCGCCCTCATTGTTTAGAACCGTTTTATCACGGAATCATCTTGTGTCCTGACTTCACCGAACAGTCTATTTTCACAAAGTTCTAGTACCGTAGCCTCGCCATCAATGGAAGATAATTCTGCATAATGCAAAGTCACATATTCATTCATTTATTAATTCTGGTTGTGAAGCTAAGGACTCTCAGAAAAGCAAACTTAACAGCTATACTAACCAAGAACCTCATGGAGAGAATACAAAGAAGGAAGTTTCAGTTTTAGAGGCGAGAGGAAAACCAAAGAGAATTATTCCAGGGAAAACACATGCAATCAGGTAGAGACTTAAAACCCACTCCATATCGTGGCCCCGGTGGAATTCAAAGCAGGTCCCATATAAGGAAGGCAAGGAAAGATAACAAAACGCCAATCCAACTGCCCCAAATGCACGTACGGAAGTATCAACACAAATTCAAATTTTTGCACATGCCTCAAACACATCAGCACCTACGAGGGTTCACAAAAGTGCATCTCAAGTTAAGAGTATGCACTCTAGTTCATGTATAAAGCTCAATAAGTTAAATACATACCTTCAACATAAAGGTAAACATCACAGGTATCACTAAACCCTGCCTCATCTGTAATGATGTAGTGAAGCCTATGAGGTGATGATGTCAAATTAAAATTGAAAGTATCGTTGACGAAGTAAACACTGTCTTCTCCGATATCTACAGTGATGTTGAATACCCCAGAGTTATCAAATGCATCTTCAGGTTCGGGAAGTATGACAGAGGCGTAGTACTTTCTGAATTCAGTCTCTCTGGTAAAGTTTGCAGGGCACGTAATGTTAGGTTCCTCTTTATCTGTGGATTTACAAATAAAAACCTCATTCAATTCCTCCTGATGTTTATAATCTGGTAAGGTTTGCGGTAACATCTCTCTTTGAGTTGTGGTGGTTCTGAAAAGAACCGGTGGTGTCACAACTCAACATTTCGATCAGTATACTCTGATCATCTTCTAAGGGTGGACACTAAATACCAGTTCCCGAGTCCTTCAAAAACATTTGGATGATTTGATTGACTTTTAAAGAGTTGAGGCGGTAAAGATTCTAACATAAACTCATATCAGTTGATTTAAAAGATTGAGGCAGTTTTTATAGGTTCAACTCATATCAGTTGATTTTGGAGGATTAAGGCAGTAGGAATCCAACATAAACTCATATTGGTTGATTTTGGAGGATTGAGGCAGTAAGGATCCTATAAGGTGGTTAAGATCCAACAAACTTTCAATTTTTCAGATATTTGGCGGTTAACCTATGAGTCTTTAAGTGATTCACTGCACAAATCTCAATCTCAGAAACCCATGGTGAAACTCATTCCCCTTAACATGCTTAAGGTTCTACATTACCTTCAATTGTGATGCTGAAAGTGCACGATACGTTCACCTGCATAGAAAGGTCGGTAGCGTTGCATTCGATAAGATGTACACCGATACCTAACAAACTGCCTGAGTGATTGAAGGGTTCAGTCTCCCCTTGAACGAAGCATTCAACGGTAACATTGCCGCCGGAGTTGTCAGTGGCATTTGGAAGAAAGAAAGACACACTGGCATCAGATTGACCGAGGGAAGTACACTCCGTGATTGGGGCGGGACAGTCCATATAGATTGGCGCCTCAAGATCTGCATGTAGGAAAAAAAAGGAAAATTATTTATTATATTTATTAACTCTGATTTTGAAGCCAATGGTTCTCAGAAAAGTGAACTTAATCACTGTTTTAGCCAAGAACCCCAGAGGTGAAAGGAAATTCACATAGAATTACGCCAGGGAAAACCCATGCAATCAGTTAGGGACTAGTCTTGGTCCAAGACGTCACTATCCTATACACGTAACTATCTTATACAATAATACTCGTGATAACCCGACAGAGGGCGCGCTTTTCGTTCTTGAATTCATCGGCGCGGCTGACAACTGTAGTAACGTCTTGGATATCTTGTATTAGAGGGTGTGGCCAAGTTATGGTAATGAGGCATCAAATCATGTATTATTCATATTAGTGACTGAATGACAAGCTTGTATGACCTGCAAGATGTGAAAGGTCATGAACTCGTGTATGCTGTGCATGTTGTTGACATCGCGACCGGCGTGCAGAATCTTGTGTTTTGAGTGATCATGGCTTCTTCGTCGCATTTATCAACGCGCATATTAGTCTTGGTGCAAGACGTCCCTGTTCTGTATTTCCACGATCCGCCCCATTACAAATTGCCGCCACTAGAGGGCGTTATCATTCCACGAACCCGCTATGGGTGCACCCCACTAAATAAGCCAGAATTCGTGAACCCACAACTTTTTTTTAATTATAACGTTTTGGGGGTCATGCAATTAATAGATTGTGTAAATATAAAAATCTATCACAACCTGGGGGTTCTGTGCTTCAACTTTTGAGGAGACTTGATAAATTTAGGCGTTAAAGTTGGCCCTATTTGACCGGGGAAGTGGAGAAGTGCTTCACGAAAACTGGCAGCAAGTCGGTTTTGGAAAAACAAAAAAAATCGTGTTTTTTTCTTCTGGGGTAGTTAGCAAAAATTCCAAACGGCTGACCTGCCAAAAATTGAAAAGAATTCTGAAGTTTAGTTGTCCGGAAATATGTCTGATTGGTTTTCAAGAGGCTGAGAGACTTACACGATTTCTTGAGTATTTTTGAATAATTATCATTTAGCATTGGTTCCTATGGGAGATTAATTAGAGGGGTGCGCCCCTATCACCCACGAACCGCGTTCCTGTGATAGCAGTTCGTGGGTGATCGATAGCGGGTTCGTGGAATGATAACGCCCTCTATTGGCGGCAATTTGTAATGGGGCGGGATCGTGGAAATACAGAACAGGGACGTCTTGCACCAAGACTACGCGCATATTAGCAAGTGATTCTGAAATTATTCAAGCTAAATCATTTGCTTGCAATTTGTCAGGTTTTGATTCTTTGAAGTCACAACAGTTTCAAGCTCACCTGTGGATGTGGATCCCCGCGGACGATGATGTTTTCGTTTAGAACTACATGAAATTGTCAGGCTATAATAAAATGTTATTGGCAAACGAAGTGTGCAGTGTAGCCAAATCATACCAATTGGCCTGCTATTAAATTTACACCAAACACCCCCCTCCCCCCAAAAGGGCTTTCAAGAATTGAAATGTCCACACAGTACTCGATTTTGATTGTACAGTGTCTGACATGGTAAACAATTACCTTTTGCATGAATTAAGCAAGCTTTTTTGAGAGGGGGTGGTTGTAGATTAAAAAGTGCAGTTAAATATTTCCTCAAGATCCAACAAATGGGCTGCGAAGGTCTACCAATGTGTACTGGTGTTTTGATCTGTCTTTTAATGCCTTGGTGCATTGCTCCATTGCTTAAATACAAAGATTCATGATTGGTTCAGACCACAATTGAAATTTATGCATGTTCACATTAGTATGTGTGCACACACTAATTAGTTTGTATATATAGTACTTGGAACATGTGGTACACAAATGTTGAAAACAAAACATGTTTCCAACCTGGCACCATCTCACTTATCTTATATCATTACACATGGATGAGTCTATAAATATAATGTCTTGTAATTTATTGAAACAAGGTCATTCCATGCCAATGATTCTCACCTGATGGGTTGGCACAGGCATCAAATTTTGATTTTTTGTTGTAACAATCACCATCAACTAGTTTCTACTGTCAAAAGTATCACTGGCCATTATGCAAATGCATATTAGGTCTTTAAAAACTCAAATTTAGCCTGGTGAAATGTACGATTGCTTTCTTATTTCATTTGGTTTTTAACTTTGTTCATAATTATATGTCATCATTACACCATTTATCATTACAAAATTAAGTCATGTAAACATTAAGAAATTATTATGATGAATGAAGGTTAGGTTTCAGATAGCATGACAAGACAACATGTTTGGGTGGTTGTACCAGCAGGAGGGCTGTCAAGTGTCGTTATAAACAAACAAACAAACAAGCAAATACACAGACAAACATTCAAAATCAATAACATGAACTACAGCAAAATATCGTTAACACATCAGTATGAATCTTAGCATGGGTGGTGTTGAAAATATGGTGTTTTCTTAGTTTATTTTCCTTTCTTTATAGGCCTAGGGATAGGGAGCGAATGTGCACTGGGTCTTTCACAGCACTGAATTAGGAAACCAAAAACCACTATGACAAAGGCCATTTCACTATGCTATTGAAACACACGAACATATTTTCCTTTGAAATGTTTCAGGTTTTATAACATGAATGAATGCTTGGCGTAAGCAGAAAGTGTAAGTTGAGACACAGGAATGCGTTTCCACTGGATGAACCCTATCCTTGCAGTGAATGTTTTGCACCAAGTCTCACATAATTATTCATGAAATTTTGCACCAAGTCTCACATAAATATTCATGAAATTTGCTCGCCTTTGCATTGAAAAATTTTCTTCATTGAAATGGAATAAAAATGTACCGATATAGAAACAATTACTGAATTAGTTAGCTCGGGGTAATTTCAAGGTGCATGTGGCTATTATGTAGGCCTATAAATCAAACTATTTTTTTGTATAGCTGCTGGGCACCTCTGAAAAACAGTGTTTCACTGAGCTGAGAGGTCTCCCCAGGGTAAAGAAGAAATAAATAAATAAAATAAAATAAAAAATAACATAAACTAGCATGACTGTTTTACTATGTGTATTCATATGTTGCTTGTTTGTCTGTTTTAAATGACTGCAGATGTTTATTTGTGTTTTTCAGTGGATTTCTGTGAAAACTTCTAATTTATTTGGCTTTGGTTTGTCTGTTTTGAATGACTGTTTGTTTTGGGTTTTGTGGATTTCTGTTCAGTCTTCAAATTTATTCGGCGTAATAAAAAAAAACGTATCATTGTTTTTACATCTTGAAGTAGAAAATGGCATGGAGTACTGAAGCCAAACAAATTTGAAGAACAAACAGAATACAAAAACACAAACAAACAGTCGTCAAAACAGACAAACAAACAACATTTTGGTTGATGATTCTGTTTGCGTGACAATTACAGGTGATTTGCCTGTTTGTTGTGCACTCAATTAAGACAACTTTCAAAATGTCTGTGTCTCAAGGTAAAACAGTGCTTAAACATTGGTTGCGCCATGAAACTTCGCTTTGCATTTGTGCTTATAATAAAAATTGGTTTGTTTTGTTGTTGCTGCTGCTCCTTCTTCTTCTTCTTCTTTGGGGGTGGGGGGGTTATATATTAGAAATCTTGAACTTTTTCAAATTCCCTCCCAAGGTCTGATTTATTGGAACAGCCACATCTAAATTCTACAACCCGTGAGAAGCTCGCTATTGAACTGACCTTAACCAAATTACTTTGAGCCTGAATTGACCTCTAGGCCTATTGAAAATATTTTGTGCGGGTTTTTAACACAACCATTGAATATATTCAATCATCCGTGATTTGAATGGAGCTTTTTATCAACCATAAATGGGCATTATTGACAGAAAGGATGTGTGCTTACTACATGCCACTAAATCCAGTAGCCTACCCAAACGCATTATGATATGTTTATGTGGAGTTTGCGAGGCAGTCAAGTATAACGGGCCGGGTAGCAGGTGGCTGTTTTCAAGGTGGCTTTAATTTCCATTGCATTTTTGTCTGTTGGGTAATTTTTGTGCAGCAAACAATTATTCTTTAAAAAAAATACAACAACAAAACGTCGTAGGCCTATACGTTGAACCTATATGTAAATATAGTCCGTATTCCCTATTTCCCATTGGTTTTTCAATGGACAATACCAAACCAATTATCTGTGATAACTAGGAATACATCGGTAACTGATGCCCCCCCCCACCCGAAAAAAAATAAAAAATAAAAATTAAACTGAATGAAGAAATAGTTTTAAAAGTAACTAGACTTAAATTTTTGTTACACAACAAAAACAAGGTGTTCGGCATGACGTTCAAATATGGGATGTTACTCATTGTCAGCTTGAATACATCAATTTGGTTTTAAGCTTGACCAGGCAATTGTAATACTGTGTATACAAATCTGGTAAAACTGCAACTTTAAGTCGAAGTCATGTTACAATTGATGACGTCTTTTATCAGGAAAACAAGCGTTAAATGTAATATATCGCGGCTTGAGCTCAATCTTGCAATTTACTATAGGAGCACAAAAATAATGCTCCAGTACATAATATAATTAAATTGGGCCCCACGAGTGCAAAACACAACATTGCAAATTTATTGTAAATTTGCAACGTGGTTGTAGATCGTTGTTACGTTATACGCATGTTTTCTGCTAGTATTAATAAGCACACGACAATTCCTTTTGTCACCTTAGTGACGAAATGCCTTATATTCAGCGTACCCTGTCACCGATTAACGTTTTACAGCAAATCAAAGCAAATTGACCACGTCATTGACCACCATCATTGATGAAAAACAATTTGGAAAAGTGCACGCGTGTACGCGCTACGCACGACTCAAAGTGTGTCTTTGTTGGCCAACAAAAATGCTCACATTGGTGTTTGCGTAGACTAAAACGAGCCGATCTGTCACAGAGCAAGCCAATAATGCCACAGAGCGTGGTAAAAGCATGACCATAATTTGATATAGCACCACCAGCTTTAGCAAAAGTTTTAAAAAGCACACGATCGAAAGCACAGCATTTGCTTGTTAACGAGGTTTGCATGGACGGCTGTTTTAGAGACTAACAAAGCGTATTGTCAAAAGCAGGTTGCGCGAACCTTGAACAGAGACTAGACCACAAGCATGTTTGATGGACTTTGAACCTTGCGGATGATTTGCTCAACGTATACACACACACTACGTGATAACAAAACAGTAAACTGGTTTAGTTCGCGTAGTGTGTGTGTAGCCCGTGGTTTGACAGCGGGTCAATAAATACCCGTAATAATTGGTCAATATTTCAAATATTTGTATAAAAAAAAGGAATGACGTCATCATGTTTTCTCTTTAGATTTACATAGTCAATATCACTGTCTTTCAACATGCCAAGTTTCAACTCAGTCGATCTTGTGGTTTTGTAAATACACTGCTTCAAAAAGTAAACCTTTAAGGCAATACCATGTGACACACGATGACGTCATCAATCTAAAACTTCACACATATGTTGTCTGCATGAAGGTCATTATGTATACCAATTTCGAAACGATTATCTTAAACTTCGCCACAGACATCTAGGAAAAGTGCATTTTTAATTGTTTTCAACCTGCCGCTAGAGGGCGCTCTTGACTTTTATGACGTCATTTGTCTTATTTTGTTAAACCAGACTCTTGCTCGACTATAACACCGTTAAAAAAAACTTCAAAAAGTGTGGCACTTTTAAATTACAAGGCACTTCCTGTTTCTTCATGTTACGACCGGAAGTAGAGGTCATGTGAGGTCACGCACACGACAAAAAATAAAGACCTATATGACCTAAGTATGATCCCGCATAAAACAACCGCCGGTCTCTTAAGTGTGATTTGTTACAGATTTTCAAAGATTAATTTATTTTTTTCTAAAAACCTTGTAATTTGACACCTGATGATGTCATGACGTAAATGAAACGGTTTCGTCTCCTAATGGATATCTAACTATGGTAGAAATTTCAAGTTTATACGAGCTTGGGAAGTGTGCTTTTGTTAGCGGACAATCGCGGGGGATAAGAAGAAGAATAAGAAGTATTAACTAGACTTAACGTGTTTGTGACTACAAACACTAGGTGTTCGGGTATCGCTGGTGGGCTCACTGCTGTTTTAATGCGTAAGCTGTATCATTGAATCGCTGAAAACAATCCTGATAGCTTTTGAAATATTAGAGAAAGTAAAGAAAGTAAAGAAATAAAGGGCTGCTACAAAATTTATAAATTTTATAAATAACAACCTATGACATCAATATGAAGTTAGAAAGTTTTTAGCGAGACATAGGCATTTAAATATGTGCCAAGTGGAAAACAAAGATGAACTTACAAAAAATATAAGCAAAAGAGTACATTACAAAAAATATAAGCAAAAGAGTACATTATTTAGATTATTTTGAAAGGGCAAAGGGTCCATTGTCAGTTCATAGTCATACAGAGGAACATTTTTCCCACTTCCCCTTCATCTTGGCCACAGATCTTGAAACGAGCCTTTGAATGACACACAAGTACAACTTTTAAGTATTATGTATTCCATTCAATGTAGTTTATTTATTTTTCAATGGTTTTTCGAATCTTTATTGATTAATAAAAAAAACACTATTTTATGCTATTCATGTTGACATTATTAAGTAACATTTCTGAAAAGTTTTTAACAGGGTTTAAAAAACAGTGAGTTGGATACTCAATAAGTATCAGTGCATGAATCATTGATTGTTCTAAACATATGCACTGACGATGATGTCATTAAAACAAGTCAAGTATGAGCTACGGTTGCATGTTTTAAAATAGCTTGTTTGATTTTTAGACATTGATTGTCATACAGAACGGTTTGTTAAATTTAGAATATTAAAAGAAAAGACTTTTGTTTATGATAATTATGCAAGGCAAAGACAAAGCATGAGGACGGCAAGTCTAAGCCTCTTGAATTTATTCTAATAACATAATGAGTTATTAACTGATGCACCATAGAGGTAGATCTACCTCTATGGGGCATCATACACTACAACAACGGGTGTGAAACTTTCACTGTACACCTTTCAGGCACTGGATGCACTGATGATGTCTAAAAAATAAATCAAGTATGAGCTATTGGTTGCATTTTTAAAAATAGATTGCTTGATTTTTAGCTATGATCTTTATACAGAACGGTTTGTTAAATTTAGGATATTGAAAGAAAAGGCAAGTCATGAAGACGGCAAGTCTAAGCCTCTCGTGAATTGTGACTAATAACCTAATTAGTTGAGTACTATTTCTACCTGTATATGGTGCATACTCAGCGAGGAAATTAGGAATGCAACACAACAACGAGTAGGAAATCTTTCACTTGGAGAGACCATTTGGGTACTGGATGTGCTGTATTCTGAAGAAGAAAAAAACAATTATAAACAAAGTAAGACTTTCGGAAAATTAAGTCAAGCGGAAACTGTTCAAATAAATACAATTTAAGACCTAACCAAAATATTTTGTCATTGTATAATACTACTAATAATTTATTGAATTTATATTCCACTCTATTCAGGACCAATAATATTATTAGAGTAATTTGTTAGTGGAAGGTGCACATACTGTTTTTAAAGTTGACTTATAAACAAAAGATTCTTAGAAAAAAGCCCATTAGCGCCACAACAAAAATTTTAAAATCCGTTATTACGGATTCGAATCCGTTATTACGGATTAGCAATCCGTTATTATGGATTCGCAATCCGTTATTACGGATTCGCAATCCGTTATTACGGATTCGCAATCCGTTATAACAGATTCGCAATACGGATTCGCAATCCGTTATTACGGATTCATAATACGTTAATTACGGATTCACTCGAGGATCTCTCGATGGCGCTATTTGCGTTGGACAGATGGTTTATTCTGCCTAACTTTTATTAAGCCCAAAGGACGACTCGCAATCCGTTATTACAGATTCATAATACGTTATTATGGATTCACTCGAGGATCCCTCGATGGCGCTATTTGCGTTGGACAGATGGTTTATTCTGCCGAAATTTTATTAAGCCCAAGGACGACGTGTTCATAATTTTATGTTTCATTAGTTTTGTTTAAGTAACTGCAAATCTACGAAAGCCTATTAGCGCCACAAAAAAAGAAAAATCTAATCCGTTATTACGAATTCGAATCCGTTATTACGGATTCGCAATCAGTCATTACGGATTCGCAATCAGTCATTACGGATTCGCAATCCGTCATTACGGATTCGCAATCCGTCATTACGGATTCGCAATCCGTCATTACGGATTCGCAATCCGTCATTACGAATTCGCAATCCGTCATTACGAATTCGCAATCCGTCATTACGGATTCGCAATCCGTCATTACGGATTCGCAATCCGTCATTACGGATTCGCAATCCGTCATTACGGATTCACTGGAGGATCCCTCGATGGCGCTATTTGCGATGGACAGTAATGGTTTATTATATTTATTATATTCTACTTTTAAACATCTTTCCAACCATCCTATTCATTTCAATTCACTTCATAACAAACGCTTTTTATAGGATAGTGGGATAGGTCCGGCCTTTCTTAAACCACGTGTTTTTTCCGTAAAGACACAAAGTCAAATTTCAACGGTTAGAACTGTGTATTTGTAAACATGCACTTCAACTTAGTTCAATATATTTTGCTGTAGTAGTGGTTCGTGTACAATGGTTGCGGTCAGTCTGGTTGCGGTGACTCGATTTGCAGTTACTTCATGTACTTAAACAAAAATAATGAAACATAAAATTATGAACACGTCGTCCTTTGGGCTTAATAAAAGTTAGGCAGAATAAACCATTACTGTCCAACGCAAACGCCATCGAGGGATCCTCGAGTGAATCCGTAATAACAGATTGCGAATCCGTAATAACGGATTGCGAATCCGTAATAACGGATTGCGAATCCGTAATAACGGATTGCGAATCCGTAATAACGGATTGCGAAGCCGTAATAACGGATTGCGAAGCCGTAATAACGGATTCGAATCCGTAATAACGGATTTGATGGGTTTTTTTGTGGCGCTAATGGGCTTTCGTACAAATCGAGTCACCGCAACCATTGTACACTTAATGAACCACTACTATGTACAGCAAAATATTTAACTAAGTTGAAGTGCATGTTTACAAATACACAGTTCTAACCGTTGAAATTGTAATAACTTTGTGGGTCTTTACGGGAAAAAAACGTGGTTTAAGAAACTGAAAGGCCGGACCTATATCCCTCTATCATATAAAAAGCGTTTGTTATGAAGTGAATTGAAATGAATATGGTTGGAAAGATGTTTAAAAATATAATCAATATAATAAACCATTACTGTCCAACGCAAATAGCGCCTTCGAGGGATCATCGAGTGAATCCGTAATAACGGATTGCGAATCCGTAATAACGGATTGCGAATCCGTAATAACGGATTGCGAATCCGTAATAACGGATTGTGAATCCGTAATAACGGATTGTGAATCCGTAATAACGGATTGCGAATCTGTAATAACGGATTGCGAATCCGTAATAACGGATTGCGAATCCGTAATAACGGATTGCGAATCCATAATAACGGATTCGAATCCGTATTTGATTTGTTTTTTCTTTGTGGCGCTAATGGGCTTTCGTAGAAAAACCTTGATCGCAGGGTTTTTAAATATTCATGTCATAATACAAGAGTTGACGGAAAACATTCATCAATCTGACACACAGCCAAAAATCATGCCCGTTTCCAATTGCCCAATTTTACCTCTTCGTTCGAGGACCATGGTTCGACAATCATACTAAAACGTTCCTTAATACTTAGTTTAAAAACGTCACCAAAGTTGCCACTTGATGATTAAGGGTAAACTTTATAACAAAACTGTGCATTAAATAAAAGAATAATTTTGAAAAGCAATGATGTTCATCGTACGAAGCTTACCGTTTAAATTCCCGTGTTGCACTGCATGCAGCTATAAACACATGCCTTATAGTCCCGGTCCAACTCGCCCTTCGCGAGCCGGTGTCAAGTCCGTGCTTCTCGGTATTATGCGAACAAAACATAACGCCAATGTTGGTCTTTTCTGCTTGCATTTTCTCACATAATTACAAGTCATATGAATCACTGAAGCAGGAGGTCATCTCAGTGATACTTCGTCTTCAATTCCATATTGATAATTAAGCCATGAGAAGGGCGAATAGGGGAACAATTAGACACCGAATCTGAGCAGATCAGGTCTACATGTGTACGAAGCTTACCGTTTAAATTCCCGTGTTGCACTGCAGCGATCGATAAACACAAGTCCCGGTCTACTCGCCCTTCGCGAGCCGGTGTCAAGTCCGTGCTTCTCGGTGTGTGAACAAAACATAACGCCAATGTTGGTCTTTTTCTGCTTGCATTTTCTCACATAATTACAAGTCATACGAATCACTGAAGCAGGTGGTCATCTCAGTGATACTTCGTCTTCAATTCCATATTGATAATTAAGCCATGAGAAGGGCGAATAGGGGAACAATTAGACACCGAATCTGAGCAGATCAGGTCTACATGTATAACGTTAGTACGCCATTGATTTGCACTACGTTGAAGTACACAACACCTAGCCTTCAGTAAAGACGTACACACGATGATGTCAACAATAAAAGGTAGCTGTACGTGTTGATTATTTATAGTGTCCCCAACAAGCGTCTTGACTAGCAAGACTACCCACCGTTGCGCAATGGAATCAGTCGCGAGGAGGTATGCCATGCTGCGTTAGGCAATCGACGGTCCCTTCGTCTTGATTTGATATTTAGATTTTCAAAGATTAAAATTGTTAATCTTTAAAACCTTGTAATTTGACACCTGATGACGTCATCATGACGTCACAACTGCTTGATGGAGGTTTTATCAAGGGTCCTTACATGGTATAAATTTGAAGTTGATCAGATATACTGAAGTTAATCATTTCGCCGGAAAATTGTACCAAGACAAAATTTAAAGTATTTCACAAAGGCAAACTTTGACCTTCCGGTACGACCGGAAGTAAAGGTCGTGTGATTTTGGCGTTAACTTTTCAAATGTTGCCCGTGTCTTGATCTATCATATGCCCAATTATGAATACTGTAGCTTTAATATTCAGAGACATACAGACATTGGAATGAGGGCACTTTTGGACCTAAAATGGCTTGTAATTTGACACCCGATGACGTAATCATGACGTCACAACTTACTCGGCTTCTCCTAGTTATGTTCTAACTTCACATTAAGTTTCAAGTTGATCAAAGATTCGCAAGTATGCGTTTGCTTGCGGACAAAGCCCACTGAGAGGAATAAGCAAAACAAAGAAGAAAAAAAAAAAAAAAAAAAAAAAAAAAAAACCGAACAATAACAAAGAGTTGTTCGGTCTGTAACCGAACACCTAAAAAAAAAAAAAAAAAAAAAACCGAACAATAACAAAGAGTTGTTCGGTCTGTAACCGAACACCTAAAAAAAAAAAAAAACGAACAAAAACAAAGAGTTGTTCGGTCTGTAACCGAACACCTAAAAAGTAAGAAAAAAAAACGGAACAAAAACAAGAGGTGTTACGGGCTGTGTGCCCGAACACCTAATAATTTTCTTCATTCTTATCCACCTTCACGTAAGCCGACTAATCAATCATTTAAAAGAAAACACAATGCATACAAAGTTCAAAAACTTTTTGTGTTTAACAAATACGAAGAACAGTAAGGGCCCTATTGATAAAACTGAAACATTTTCAATGAATTTCGATCGACCTGAAAGATAATTTCCGGTTATAAAGTTCTCACCAGCACCAAAATTCGTGGGAAATATTTTGGTGTTAAAAACATTGACTACCAAAGTTGATTATCCACCGAAGCTCACTTACTGTTGTGAATTCACTCCTATAATTACCTAAGACGTAGTAGTCCAAGGGCTGAGCCGCGTCGCCGAGACCTGGGAGTGGAGGGAGACTCAAAGAGCACACAAGCACACAGGTTGGATTCAGAAGCACGACTGCCTCGTGGCTCGGTCGTGCCCAAGGGCGACGGCCAGGCCCCGGACATGCATGGATGGTTTATTACGTAACCGTGGGGACACTCACTACATTACTATCACCATTACTAATATCGATTGCCGCAAGCAAAATAAATGGCAGTGTATACTTTGGGTATAATTTGTCAAAGACCATCACCTCACGGGGTGTATCCCAACATACGCATAAAATAACAAACATGCATGTGAACAACTTTGGCTCAATGGGTAATCGAAGTTACAAGAAAATAATGAAAGCAAAAACATCCTTGTTGCGTAGAATATAATGTGCTTTCAGATGCCTAAGAAAGGCTTCATGCGTGAAAACTTTTTCAGTTTCAAATTGTTGGGTGAAAAGTTACCTCTTTTTCTAAAACTACATTACTTCAAAGGAGGTCGTTTCTAACAATGTTTTATAACATCAACAACTCTCAAGTGCTCTTTACCAAGTAATTGTTAATGCTCGTTAACTTATGGAGTAGGCCTATCTACCAAAAGTCTGATTACGAACACACACCAAAACTGGACAAGGCCAAGCAATTACTTATATATTATTTTTGTTATGTATTTATCTGTTTTGAAGTGGGGACTTTTATCACTAACAAAAATCACACTTTGTATGATGCGTTTATTAAAATTAAAAGGATAAGAATTGAGCTTCTCTTTCAAAACCACGATTAGCCATAGGGGGCCTACGTGTCATCATTTTAACTGTTCATAGGTAACCAAAGAGCGTACTGATCGAATAAGTTCACATCTATGTCGTTGAAACATTTTAAAGAAACATGCACTGCAAATGGGTGTTAAAATTGATACCATTGGTGTTGTCACCGAATAGATACACAGGAGAGAATCAAAATTAACACCATAGGGTCATGTACAACATTAATTGTCAAAGACCATGTATCAGCGCTTGATGTGACCCAACATGCATAAAATAACAAACTTGTGAAAGTTAAGCTAAATCGGTCTTCGGAGTCATGAGAAAACAGTGAAAAACCCTCCTATATTAGTTTTCCACTGTTTTCAAACATTGGGTCATCATGCGTGATAAAGACTGTTTTACTCATTTCCTACCAACTATAGCATTTCAAGCAAAATTATTTCAAGGAAAGTTTTCCACCATCCGCAAGACTATCTTTATACCATGTAAGTTTATGTGCAAAGCTTGAACAAGTTCAATCTTACCAAAGTTGTTCACACCCTTTAAAATAACACCAATGTAATTGTGCTGGCAGAAATAAGTGTTATTTTTAGCACCTATGTTGCTCCTTGGTGCTTGGTTGTTTGCTATGCCCGCCTTGAACACTTCCATAAATGAACAATAACCTTGATGTAAAATATATGGTCGTGCTATCCGCTAATCTTATGAACTGATGATTTCAGACCAATTGCGATGTAGAATTTATATTTTAGTCGCGCTTCGATTACCAGAGTGTACTGATTGAAAACATGGAATTGTTTCTCCTTATAGGGAGGTTTCGCATACGAACGGATACGGTTAGTGTGACGGATACGTCATCATTATGACGTCATACGCTACTCGCTATCCGCTATACGTCGTGCAGACGACACTGATATCCCGCTTGCTACACGTATTAGTAAAAAACACGTAGGAAAACTCGAACTTCTATTAATTCTCCTGTATTTGTTTCCAAATATGTATGAATAGTATCAAAATAAATGAATCACTGAACATGTACGTGTCATTTTGTTGATTTCTAAAGACTTTGAAATACGAAAAAAATGCACTGTTTCTTCGTCATTTTCCTCTAAAGCTATGAACATAAGCTCGTCTATGGAGGATGCCATGTTGAACAGCGCCACCAAGTGCTGTGCTGGAACAGCGAACAGTGCCACCAAAACGCTGGGATTGCAAAACAACAGAAAGGCTGCTAACGGTTACGGATAGCTAAACGTATGCGTATGCGTATCCGTTCGCGTGCGAAACCTCCCTATTCTTTTAGGAGTCACCGAAGTTTCAAGATTTGTCGCTTATCAACACAGTTTTAAATCTTAATTTCGCGTAATAATGTCGCCTTTGCACCATCAACAAGAGTGTTTTTCTGGCTTCAGCTTCCGTAATAAATCAATAGCTAATTGCTCAAAATCATGTGTAGGGGGATACTTCTTAAACATTTAAACAAAACAATTTGATTAAAGTTTTGTTTCAAGATGATGTAAGTCTATAAAAATATGCTACAGCTATCTGCGTTGTAGACTTCGGGTTAGGACTATTGCCGAACATTGTCGGAGAACAGATAACCTACACTAATACTCACCCTGATCGCACTTGACTTGTTCAAAGTGTAAGCTCATCAGCAGCAGACCTGCGACCAGAAGGGGTGAAACAAGTCTCCCCATTATTGCACCAATGTTATTTCCCAAAGAGTAGACTACTTATTTGTAAGATTTTTCTATTTTTTCCCTGACACGAAAATGAATATTAAACTCAGAAATCCAGAATATCCTGTCCGGCTCGGATTGGGCTTTTTCACATAATGCGCGTCACAGGCGACGGTACTAGGCCTATACGATGGGATTGGTAAGGTATTGTGAAACTCAATATCAAAGCCCAGTTGTTCTGGATCAACGGTTCAGGTAGCACAAACTCTCACAAACGACACCCTTGCAGTGCCCCTACACAACAATAGCAGAACTTTTGGGGTTGTTTGTACCCGCGTTTATGCTTTGTTGGCTACATTATTTCTAGTACCTCTGTGCCAATCCATGAATACATAGTCGCCTGTGGTTTGTTGTTGCACTTTTGTTAACGAGGCCTTTAGATTGACGCTGTGCAGTTAACCCTTTCAGTACCGCCGTGCCATAGGGGCTCAAAAAAACATCCCACTTGGTGACCAATGAGTCCGTATGGCACGTAATTATTTTCATTCTTGGTGACCAATGAGCCTCTCTGGCACATCGACCAAAAGTAATTTATCAAAATGTTAATAGCGCCCTCAATCGCCTGCGTCCATCCCCCCAACAAGCTGTCCGCGTGTGCCCTGAAGCGTCGCAAGTTTTAAAATTTAAGCGGGATCGTTAAGCGTCCCCCCCACGCATTCTCGAGTAAGAGATCATTCTGACAACATGGCCGATGAAAATAAAAAAAAATTGGAAGAAAATTTCGCAGACAGTGGTTCAGAAATGTCATCTGACGAGGAATCGCCACTTGAGGACTCGGAGACGTCAGAAGACAGTGAGGATACAGAGCCGAGGGCCTCGACATCAACAGCAACATTAACCTCTTCTAAGAAGGGTAAGAAGACCAAGTATAAGCCGAATTTCAGGTGTGGATGGCGTGAAGCCAACTCTTACACACGGCGACCGCCTGTTAAATTTACAATTACAGCAAACACCGGGCTACAGAAGAATTCAGTTCGTTCTCCCCCATACAAATCTTCAAACTGTACTTTTGTGAAGCAGTGTGGCAGATTATGGTACTAGAGACTAAACGTTATGCTGAACAAATATTGGGAGCGGGGGCAGAAAATAAGGGTGCTTGGAGACCAACTAATGTACCTGAAATGATGGCATTCGTGGCCCTACTTCTTTGCATGGGAATCAACAAAAGGCCTCGTTACTCCATGCATTGGTCCAGGTCTGAAATTCTACGAAGTCCCCTGTACTCAGCAACCATGGCTCGTAACCGATTTACTGCAATCCTAAGATTTTTTCACCTCGCCAATAACAAAGATGTCGAGGGCGACTCTCCCCGTGACAAACTTGTTAAATTACGCCCAGTATTAAACATTGTACTACCATCATTCCTCCGGGTGTACCAGCCGGGACGAAGCCTTTCACCGGACGAGACGATGGTCAAATTCAAAGGACGACTGAGCTTCAAGCAGTACATGCCAAGAAAAGCCGCAAAATGGGGATTGAAATCTTTCTCATTGAACGAATCAGACACAGGGTACACATGTGCCTGGAAGTTGTTCACAGGATCGCAGCCCAGGTCCCCACAAGGACAGTCCTCTGTAAGTGATCCTGAGACAAACCATCCATCCGAAATAGGGGCACCAGGCAACGTAGTATGAACCTTTTGCAGGGACTCGAAAATAAAGGACATTGCATCTACATGGACAATTGGTTTAGTAGCCCGGCTCTGTTCTCAAAGTTGTCTGAGCTAGGATTCGGAGCTTGTGGAACTGTGCGCTATGACCACCCTTGGGATACCCGACGTAGAAAACTCCAAGAAATTTTCTATGAAAAGCGGTGCAGATCCAAAATTTTATCAGAAAGCAGGCCAACTATGCGTTATGTGGCAGGACACAAAACGTGTCACTCTCCTCTCAAACTATGGCGATTGCAGTGTGTCACTAGTAAACAAATTTGGAGCCGGAAAACTTTTACAGGACTTCGTCATATCAAAAAACCGTGCATAGTCGAGGATTACAATAAATACATGGGGGGCACGGATCTGGCAGGACAATTATGCATGTACTATACTCATACCCACAAAACATTCAAATGGTGGAAACGTGTATTTATGACAATCCTAGACATATGTTTGCTTAATGCTAATGTCGTATACAACAGCATCCATACAAACAAGAGCTTGTCTACTTTGGATTTTCGGGTCAAGGTGATAGAGGCACTTATTTCAAGCTTCGAGAACAACCCAGTTGACCATGCCCGTCAAGTGCTTCAAACGCCCTTTCAACTCAGCACTTTCCACTCAGCACTTTCCGGGTCCGAATGTTGGCGGGAAGAAACGTGACTGTGTTGTATGCAGTTCCACCTCTAATCGGAAACAAACTCGCATGATTTGTAAGCAGTGTATCAAGCCAATGTGTGTTATACCATGCTTTGAGAAATTCCACACCAAGCGATAAATTAGGTCAACAATTAAACTATAAAGTTAATTATGTAAAAAATGTGTAAATCTGTTATACCATTATTGGAAAATTTCTACACCGAGCGAATAATTTTCAATACTTTCTGAAAACTCCTCCCCCCCCCCCCCCCCCCCCCCCGCTACAATGTTGAATCCCACAATCGCATGCCTGCCAACAATCATCAACATTGAGGCCGGGGGGGGGGGGGGGAAATGGTACTTAGAAAATAAAAGTAAAAAGTATAGCACTTTGGCAAAATTTAATGTTAGTTCCTTCTTTACATATTGGTTCATGATAGGTGTAAATTTCATTTGAGGAGTAATTTTTGTCTAGTTCATATTGTGCGTAATCAAAACTCTCTTGTTTTTATTGAATGTGCAATCCTATGAGCGGGGTTTTTTTTTGGGGGGGGGGGTGCTTCAAAAGGAATTTATTAAAACATTATGTTTATTTTAGGTTTCAGAAACAAATTTTAAAATAATCAAAATGGCCGACTTAAGCAACTGTACCACATTGTTTGTATTTGGTCTCATTGGGTTCCTGCATCCTCAAAACCTGGCAATATTTTATGTTACGGGCCAAAACCAAATTGATTGGCGGCCATTTTTATTATTAAAATGGCCGCCTTAACCAATAATTTAATTATGTGTCTTGTTGGGTTCCTGGATCCTATTCCAGTTTCCAACATTGAGGCGGGGGGGGGGGGGGGGAGGATGGTACTTAGAAAATACAAGTATAGCACTTTGAAAATATTTTATGTTAGTTCCTTCTTTACATATTGGTTTATGATAGGTAAACAATTATTTTGAGGAGTTATTTTGTTCGAGTAACGTTCATATTGTGCTTAATCAAACTTCTATTGTTTATTTTTAACGTATAATACCGGTGAATCCTATGAGCGCTAATCCAAGTTTCCTACATTGAGGCGGGGTGGGTAGGATGATTGTTTGAAAGTACAAGTATAGCACTTTGGCTATATATAATGTTATTTAATGCGAGTTCCTTCTTTGTCATTAAATGTGGTAACACAAATTTTTTAGGATTAAAACCTTCTGTTTATTTTTTTTTTCATAAACCAATGTTATAATAATCAAAATGGCCGCCTTTTAAAAGCGACTGAACCACCATTTGTGTATTTGCTCTCATTGGGTTTCTTCATCCTAAAAACATGGCAATTATTATTTTTTTATGTGAGGCTCGTAGACGGAGATACAGGCCAAAACCAAATTGATTGGCGGACATTTAGAAATGGGCAATATTTAATGTTATTTTATGTGAGTTCCTTCTTTGTCATTAAATGTTGAAAACAATTAATAGTTTTGATGTTAGCAGTAATTTATTTCTAGGTCATATTGTGCGTAATCCAAACTCTCTTGTTTATATTTAATGTCCTATCCTAGGAGCGGGTTGGGGGGGGGGGTGCTTCCAATAAAAATTATTCAAACCTTTTTTTGTTGTTGAGGATTAATAATTTGGCAAAAACAAAATGGCCGCCTTAACCAATTGATCAACTATTTCATCCTGAAAACATGGGTATAGTCACCAACCCCCAGTATCTGTGAGGCTCAACAAATTTTTATGTTTTTTGGGGCGGGTTTGGGGTGGGGGAGGATGCTGTTTCAAAAGTAATTTCTTAAAACCTTATGTTTATTTAACTTTTCCAAAATAATTCTCATGCAGATTGGTATGGACAGCTACTTGACAAATGTTTATCTTTCACATTTAAACTACTCAATTGTGTATTTAGTGGTCATAATACCATACCTCAATTATATGTTAAAGGGAATGATTTAGTCCAAGGCAATATGCCAAAGGCAACAGTAATTTAATTGCTTGCTTGTACAACTTGCATTATGTTACTAGGACTAGGCTAACCCCAATCTGCCTTGTGAGGGCACTGTAACCTAAAACTTTCTTAAATAGTGTTGGTCACCAGGTAGCCATGTCAAGGAAATTTCTCTGGTCACCATTGCATTAGTAGCAAATATGTGTTGGTACTGAAAGGGTTATAAGTAAATTTACTGTTTATTATGTTGAAACAGCCTGCCATAGGCCTATACCACCTATACATTAGGATCTAGACTCTTGTAATAAACGTTTTGGTGTCACATGGAGAACACATACCCACATGATTGGTCAATATTATCTATTCAAAAATACTATTTTCAGCTTATTAATCATAAATATATTAATAGCAGTACCAGATCACCAGAGAAGTTGTTTTATTTGAAAACTGTTAAAAATTAGGAACTAGCATTTGGAGAAACCACAAATCAATTCTTTTGTTTCGATTGTCACAATTCAAATAAAAACTACACGTGCACAAAACCTTTGGCAAAATAAAGATCGTGTTAATGGAAAAGAAGTTCAGTGGATGGTAGATTCAGAAGGTAGTTGTAGAAGAGCAGTTCAGTGGATGTTAGATTCAGAAGGGAGTTAGTGGAAAAGAAGCTCAGTGGATGGTAGATTCTAGTGGAAGAAAACTTCAGAACTTCATCTTTGCACCAAGGACGATCCTTTTTGGTTATATTTTATACGTCAGTTTGCCCTATTTAATTTATGGTCTTTTCCCCTAAAACTAAACTTCATTCAAACGATCTTCTCTTTAAATGGAGGGTAAACCTTTTGTAGTTACTCCTAAAATAAATGGCCATAAAAACGTACTTGGTAAGAAGCACTGCAGCTGTTGATAATGTAAAACATTTTGAGAAACGATTCCTTTCTAAGGAATGTGGTTTTAGAAAAAGGGGTTTACACAAAATGTCAATCTCAGAAACGTTTCTTCCATGAACCAGTTCTCATACTGTGATTCAATTACTGTATTTTTCTATATCTGCGCGCACATAACTGCTCTAGATTTTCGGCGATATCTCAAAAACGGTACCACCTTTTGACATAAAATTTTCACAGGTTAGTTTCACGGTATATATACATTTATATAGGATTAAACAATCGAACAGTTCCAAAAACCATGCAAAGGTATAATTTTCCTTTAAATCTTCATATATCAGGCTTTAAAGAATAAGTTACCAATAACCATTATAACAATTTCTAAACAAAAACACCTGATAAAAAATACCACACCCAGTTTATAGTGACCCTCGTTGTTTGATTGGGAGAAATATCCTTCTGGATCTCGTCATTGTTGGTTGGCTTTTCTTTGTTAGTAAACGAGTTGATCATTGTATTGGGCAAAAAAAAAAAATAACAACCAAAAAATACAGCACCTTTTGAGTTGTGGTGACACTCCTCGTTCCTCTATAGGCAAAATATCTTGCTGAACCTCGTCATTGTATATTAAAGCGATTGTAATTAAAATACATTGGTGGGAACGCCTGAGTTGGGTTTAAATTTCGCGTTACATTTTGTGAAACGTTATAGCTCTGTCTATAGTAATACCGGATGATGCGTAAATATTTTGTGCAGAGCACAAAATTCAGTTAATATATTAATTTTGCTTGTTGTCTGAAAAAAATACTTGCTAATTCTTTGCGATTGGAGAATGGGCATCAAAAGCGGGCACATCTTATGAATCTTGCAGGGAGAGAGATGGTTGGGAAGGAATTGTCACTGGTTCAGATTGGGGTTAAGTGAGAGGTTCGGTGGCTGGTAGGTTCAGATTGGAGGTTGGAATAGAGGCTCAGTGGATGGTTCGGATGGGAGGTTGGAAGAGAGGCTCAGTGGATGGTTCGGATGGGAGGTTGGAAGAGAGGTTCAGTGGATGGTTCGGATGGGAGGTTGGAAGAGAGGTTCAGTGGATGGTTCGGATGGGAAGTTGGAAGAGAGGTTCAGTGGATGGTTCGGATTGGAGGTTGGAAGAGAGGTTCAGTGAATGAGGTATCGGTGCGGGACAAACATTTGTTAAAACCGTCATGCTTCGCACTATTATGCCCGTCCAAAACTTTGAAAGTTAGGCTACGGAGCTTTTTGGTAAATCACATCAAATTAGGAAAGTGAATCACTGCCTTTCAGCGTACATTCCTAACAAAATATTTTTTTGAAATCAATACACCGCAATCGTTTTTCGAACATGTGCAAATCAACTACATTTCAGCGAAACTTCAGACAAATGTGTGGGAGTTTTCTTTGTTATACCTCCATGCTGCAACAAAGCGGCTTTACAAAACGGAGCTCCCACATAATGACGTAACATGAGTGATGGCGTAACAGGGCTTTTCGGGAATCTTTCTGAAGAGCACCGGAAAAGTGTATTCAAAATAATTGTTTTTTACACAATTAAAATCTGTTTTATCTCATGTGAACTCAATTTCATGATTGATTGAAAACATTTTAACTGAATTTCAGCAAAGATCACTCAATGCCGTTTTCGTTCAAGTAGGTCTTTAAATTGACAGCTAGCATGTAGAACAAATTTATGTATTTCAGCAAAGATCACTCAATGCCGTTTTCGTTCAAGTAGGTCTTTAAATTGACAGTCAGCATGTAGAACAAATTTATGTATTTCAGCAAAGATCACTCAATGCCGTTTTCGTTCAAGTAGGTCTTTAAATTGACAGTCAGCATGTAGAACAAATTTATGTATTTAGATGAGAAACATAGCAACCATGACTTGCAAGGATAACCTCAAAAGTTTGCTGCAGCTGTAGTCATTTTTGGATCTCTCTCAGAACCCCAAGGATTAAACAAACGGGATCATCACATTATCTCACCTGCATCTGCCAGGTACAAACAAGTTGGCATGCTACATGTAGGCCTACATGTATTTTGTGCATCATGTCATAATTCGTTCAGAGCTTACACTCTTAAAAAAACTCTTTTGGCGAAAATAGAGCAAGGCAACTTTAATCAGGCCATGCAACTTTAAAGGAGGCCATATGTTTCCCCTGACACCTTCGGTTGATAAGGAAGATGGAAGGACAATGATAAAGGTGTTTTGTGACACATCCAATATTATAAAATATTGGACGCATATGAGTGCAACATTTGTCACAGTCTAATCACCAGGTGAAATCTGGACTATTCCATTTCACTCAGCTTCGCCTCGTGAAATGGAAAACCTAGATTTCACCATTTTATAGCTCCATGATTCCATTAAGTGCGCTTATACAATGCATGAAGGAATACATTCAATAAATCCTTGTCATTTGAAATAAATTCACAATATCCAGAAAACAAACACGGAAAGTCTCCACACCACACTCTGAAATTTCTAAGAAAAACCTTCTGAGCAAGGTGGATGACTCTAGACACCAACCTTGTCCACTGTAACAAAACATTGCCTCGTTTGAACAAACATGTGGGGAATGATCATTTTGGGAACGACACTGCATCCAATAGTTATCCAATCAAATGACAAGGTGTGGTAATTAGAATAGAAGTTTGTGCCACAAAATGTTTTTCTTCTTAGGTAATATTAATAACTGAATAGGATTCATCTCACCTACACCTTGCATAGTGTAATCATGGAGGAAGGAAAGGGTCAAGGTTATTCCTTCCTCCATGGTATATAATGAAAGAACAACTCCTACAGGTTGAAAACTTTCTCTTAAATAAAAAACTTTGAAGTTGTAAAAAAGCTCAAATTAATTCTTATAATTTGACATTTAAGTAAAGTTAAAATACGTTCCATTTAAAGAGGCTATATTGTCATGATCAACGCAGGCCTGTGGCTGTACATGGAATTATGAACTCTCACCCAGTTACATCACACATGCTCTCCATAGATTTGTTGCAGAGAGGGAGGGCCCACGCGTGCAGTAACTGGGTGAGAGTTCATAATTCCATGTACAGCCACAGGACTGCTTTGATCATGACGACACAGATCATTAATAGCTGTCTCAGAATCTGGCTGAGTTGATAAAAAATCACATACATTGTTAAATATATTTTTAAGAAGTTTTATATACCGATAAAAAAAGAAAATAGATATAGGCCTATAATATAAGTGTACATACATTTCATTCACAATTATAATTTTACGAAGTATATTTTATTTCATTTTTTTTTTTATTACTACAAAATATTTCTTAAATTTTCTCCCCAGCAAAAGGTAAAACACATAATAAATGTGTGTCTGTGAACAATAACTAACCCACCTGACAGAAACCTTACAACCCCAAAGGTTACGACCCAATTACTTTGGCTACTAGGCCTAGTCCCACCCTTAATAATTATTGTCCACACAATCGATGAAGTAAGAATTAACACTGAAAATTTTCCATTCAGAACATTAACTATCTCAATACCATGGCTTGTGTTTACAAATAAATAAAACATTAAAATAGAAGTGTTTTACTCTAAACCATCCATCCTTTTTTAAAAGAGTGGAATGGACCAAAAGCCCATCAGTCTTAGAAAAATACACCGCCCGTTGGGTTTTCATTTTATATGAATTAAGTGAAACAATGAAAAGTTTGATTTGACAATCTAGTGAGGTTTGTACATGAAACATCTCTCTCTCTCTCTCTGGTGGTTCTGAAAAGAACTCAATGTTTCGATCAGTATGCTCTCATTGTCTTCATTCTCCTGAAGATGATCATACTGTACTAATCCAAATGTTGTTAAACCACCAGTTCTTCAGAACCACTACAACTCAAGAGTTTTATTTACAGGTGTTTCTGCAAATCTCCGCTTCCATTAACACAAAATATTGTTTAGTAATCAGAGCTATGAAAATGAGTCCCGGGCCCAATTTCATGGCTTTGCTTACCGTAAGCAAAGAATTGGCGCTTACAGAAGCAGGGAATTCCGCGCTTACGTCAAGCGCATTTCACGGGTTAGCAGGGAGTTTTTTCTTGTGCCCTTGCGTAGTCCACGTTACTAGGCATTTTACGCTTACACATCTAGCGCAGAAATTTGGCCCTTGCTTGGTAAGCGGAGAATGGTGATCGCAGAATTCAGCAGTAAGCAGAGCCATGAAATTGGGCCCTGGTGAATCTCAGTGTCTCAGGTGTAGCAAAAAAGAAGAAGTTTATGACATTTAAAACTTTAAAAGCTCTCAAAAATATTATAAAAATTGTGTTCTTTAAAGTCACCAATGTAGATTTTCTAATATGGAGTGATTGGAGCTAGGCTGGAACTTGGAGTCTGGCCATCCATGCTAATGTTTCCAAAGATGATTTTGGTCGCAAAGGCAACGGCGATGGCAAGAATGGCAGTGACAATGGTAGAGTAGTTCAATGAAAAGCCGTAGAGCTTTAAAAAAATAAAATAAATTGACATAATCTTAGGAATCTACATCTCCCCACTCACTTTACAGATAATTACAATAAATTGCATAAAAATAAACAAATCAATTGTTAGTTCTGAAATATGCTAAGAGGATTAATTCATGAAAATAATATCATTGCTTTAGCACAAACTGTCTGCATGTTCAGCCTGTTTGAAACTTCACAATTGTGTGTCTCGCTAAACTATCCCAGACGTACAAACAAACAAACCAAATGACGTATATGATATTTTTGCAACAAGCTGCTTGTGTGCACAACATTTTGCACTGACACAATGACATACAGGGCCAAGTTATACAGAGCTGTTAAGAATACTAATTGCTTCGAACAACAAATCTTTCTTAGCAGAAACAGGGTACCAGTCAAATCGTAATGGAATGGAAACAGTTTCTGACTGGTACCCCGATATATATTGCTTAGCAGAAATATTAAAAATTCCTCCATTGCATAAACAATTTCCTCAAATCAGCACAATATATTAGATAAATAACGACTGAAAACTGGAACAATAGAGATGGAAACAAATGAGTGGCACCATTTAAACACAACAATTATCAATTGATCTGTGGAGAAATATCTCGATCTGAGTCCTTGGCAGCAGCATAACCAGAAGGGGGAGAGCAGTGGGAAGGAGGGGGGCAGACCCCTTGCTCAGAACCCTTGCCCCCCCCCCTTTTCCCCAATTGCACTTATGAATGGTTCAAAGCACCAAACAGCCTCACCAAAGGTATGTCTTGTATGTCTTGTAGCCCCCCCCCCCCCCCCCCAAAAATAGTATTACAAAAATATTTTAAAAACTGATGTCTGGTTACGCCAATGGCTCTATGGTCTGAAATATTGCTGAGAAAAAAAATTCCCCAAAATTGCCATTGATTTGTATCTTTATTACTGCAATTCAAATTACATGTAAGCAAGTATATAACCACATGCAGAAGCCCTACCAAATCATAAACCATTTTTGTGTTTATTAAAATATGACCACTGATTTTGATGCAATTTTCACAGGCTGGTTTTACGGAGTGTTCATTGACAACTAGATGATTGGAATGAATGTACTTTAATAAAAACAATGATGTAATAATCAGGGTTTTTCAGTGACTAGCAAGTAGAACCAGTTAGCTTGTCATTTCACAAGTCTGGCAGCTTTTCAACTGGTCTATGGTTCATATTAATTAGGGCTTTCAGTGATGCTTTTCTACACTGAACTAGCCAGCTCAACCAATAGGAGATAACTTTGACTGGTCCTCACGAGTTTTGACTAACATTTGGCCAGCGGACCACTGTTAAGAATTCTAGAAGGCTGTGTAGCTTTCATTTAAATGTATTCTAATCTTAATTTGATCTTAAATGTTGAATGGTGTAACAAGTGTTAGGTTAGGAAACAAAACAAAAAACTGCAAAAATGTTTAACTTACCGTTATAGAAAGAGGTGCTTGTCTGATGAACATAATAACCGGCATACGTTTTTCACTCGGGCAAATCATCTACATAAAATTTTGCGAAATAAACCATTTCATGTTGGTTGAGGTGTACACACGCAAAATATTTCTCGGTAGAAATACGGTTGACGTTTATAAACACCCTGAACAATTTGAGAGCATCCTCTTTTGATTGCGGTCAGTTGACTGTCGTCCACGTTTACAAACGAGGATTACAAGAGATCGATAGGCTGCCACCATTGTTTATCATTGTATTCGGCATATGGGAGGTGAGTCCGAGAATCCGGCATACCATGGCCGATTATTGGCCGTGGCTTATTGCCATGATTCGGGCCTATTCATGGTAAGACATTCCATAACTTCTTGAAAGAGAACAAAAAATCCTGGTGCACGTTAAGAGAACATTTGTTGTCTTACTTTATTTAGAGAAAATAGAATTAGCTGTAGCAAACTGCTTACCAACCAAAAGGACCTGTGGTATAAATGCAAAAAATAAGTTAGTGGCCTGACGTTTCGACCCTAGCAGAGTCTTTCTCGAAGGCTAAATGACAACACACAACACACATACAAGCAGACAAGAGTTGCAAGAGTAGTCAAGTGGAAATACATGAATAGAGAAGGCAAAAACAAAAGGTTATTAGTCATTTCCTTCTTGGATATTCAAACCATGGGGCTGAGTGGTCTTTATGCGCCTTATCCAAAGTTTTTCCCTACTCAGACAGACAGTCTCTCTGCAGTTACCTAGTGCCTCAATGCCCTGTAAATTCATGTCAGAAATGGAGTGGTTAGGAAGGTTGAAGTGGTGTCCTACAGGTGTATCCAGCTTTTGGGTGTTGACTGTGGATCTGTGGCCATAGAAACGCCTCTTGAGTGTAGTTCTTGTTTCACCTATATATTGAACACCACAGACTCTGCAAGATATTAGATAGATTAGATTAGTGGTGGTGCAGGTGACATGACCCCTTGTCTTGTTGGTGGTACCACCAGTATGGCTGGTAAAGGAGTCTGATTCCCTGATGTGTTGTCTACAAACGATGCATTTACTTTATTTAGTCAGGGTTTCAATGTGCCAACAATATTCTTCAATAAGCAGGACAGTTCTTTTCAGAACTGAGAAGTCTCCCGAATTCTGAATAATCTACTACCCGGCAGTAGAATAAATAGCAAGACAAGTTCTCAAAGAACAAAAATCTACCTAGCAAGTAGATATACACATGGTGTTACCGAAAACCAAATATACGATATTCTTCAAAGAAATAATAAAAATTGCCTCAAAAATTCATTAAAATAATACCATACAGAGGCATGGTAATGTTTTTTGATACTAACATGAAGTGGTTAGGCTAAACAATCAAGGTGTAGACATTTACCTTTGATACACGCTCCCCCTCTCCGTTGACTTCAATAGGCCCAGAGCAGAGTAGAGGTAACAATGATGGAAGGATGAAGAAGGTGATCATATCAGCGATGGTGGCATCGTGGTCAATCCAGTACATGAGATAGTACAGACTCCATAAGAGGATCAAGACAATCCAAGACGTTATCCAACGTTGTAGGATGGTGGAAGTTGTGTTCAGACGACACTGTCAACAAACAAGACACACGGATACTCAATGGATTTAAAGGGAAGGTGTATGTTTGGTAATCACTCTTAAAATTAATGGCAATACAAATGCATTAGTTAGAAGCCTACAGCAGCTTTCGATAGTATAAAGCATTTTGAGAAATATTTCACTTCGAAGAAATGTGGTTATGTAAAAAAGATATCCGTTTTTATGACCCAAAATTTGAATCTGAGAAAAACGTTTCTGTCAGAAACATTTCTCAGATTGTGTATTCCTGTTTATTTTTCCTGCGTGGACATATTCGCTCCGGATTTTTGGCGTTAAAAATAAACAAAAATATACATACCCTCCCCCCCCCCCAATATACAGCAACAAATGCAAATAAAGGTAAAAACTTATGATACAAAATTCACAGAAAACAATTGCAAGGCAAAAAGAAAATGCACAAAAAGGGCCACAAAAAACCACAAGGTGAACATATGGAAACAGAAATTGTACAGACATAGGGGGAAAGAGACACAACAATAGAAGGGCTGCCTTGGAGAAAGACAAAATTGGAATTTCAAACTCTCAACAGAAGAGCTGTTTCACTTCGGTTGACACTGTGCTTCATTGATTCCATTCTACACTTCAAGGTTTACCCCTTGGTATTGTTTCCACTTATAAGTACCTTGGTATAACTGTTAATAGCAATCTTAACTGGAATGACCATGTGAACTCTATCGTGTCCAAAGCAAACAGAACTTTAGGATTCATTTGGCAAGTTGCTGGCGGAGCATCATCTCAAGCCCTCAGGTCACTGTACATGTCTCTAGTGTTGCCGGTGTTAGAGTATGGTTTACCCGCCTGGTACCCATTCACTGCCACATTATCTGCAAAGCTCGAAAGGGTTCAACGCCGAGCAAGCAGAATGTGCTTGAAACAAAAGCGACAAGCCATGCCTTACGAGGAGCGCCTGAAATCCCTTAATTGGCTCAGTCTGGACCATAGAAGACAACATAATACTATTATGTTCACCATCAAGTCATTGTTTGGACTCATTGACTGTCAATCCATTAAATATAACGCCCAAATCAATACCCGCCATCCAGACTTTGTCACATTCCATCATCACTATGCCAGAACCCAAGCTCTAAAATACACCCCTATTAATACATTTCCCCGGTTGTGGAGCGACTTGCCATCACACATTAATGATTCTCTTATTTTGGATAACTTTAAAGTTTTTTGTGATAATCTATCGTCTTACTATTATAACAAGGATTCTGATTATTAGCTACCTAAATTTGCCATGGTCATCTCTAGCAGTTCCTTCGATATTTTATATAATTTTTTTTTTTTTTTTTTTTTTTTCAAATTAAATTAATTTCTGTTCATGTCTCTTGTTTACTTCAGCAGAGTGTTTATTTACTTTGAGTTCATGATTATTTTTGCCTCTTAATGCCAAATTATTGGGTTTTTTTTATTTATTATTTATTTAAAATGAAGCCAGTTCTTGGTAAGTTAAAATGGCTTGATCAGGGAGACGGGGGTGGGGCAGTCATCAAGGTTACACTTAACTTTGATGATTGATTTTCCCTTGTCTCCTTGTTCATGTCGTTTCTAGTGCCTCTAGTTAATACACTGTCCTTGGTTAATTCTCATATTTATATATTCTGAATTCTGTTTCAAAGATTGCATATATTTGTATTTATTCTTTGTTTCGTATATTAATGTTATATTTTATATTTATATTTTTTTGTCTCTTGTTGTGAGTGGATCAACAGGCTTTCGAGCTACAGTGTTTGATTATACTTGTGTTGATCCTGGCCATCACAATTAGGGTTGTTCTTGTATTTTAGTTTACTTGTTTATGTTTAAGTTTTAGTATCCTACTCTGTGAACTGTAATTTTGCTGTTTTTTAGCCATTATTGTCTTTAACTTGTTTACTGTATACAATTGCTGTGTGTTTCTGGCCGAATAAATAATAATAATAATAATAATACACATCATCAATGCTGAGTAGGGTGTTTATTTCGTCACACATGAGTAAATCAAGGTTGTTGTTGAGTAATATTACCACACAAAGCATAGTCGTATGGGGGCAGAGCAGACCCGATGATTTGCACAAAATTGTACATCCATATAAAAACATAAGTACTAATTCCTAATACCGGGTAAAATGTTGGGGTTTTTCTTTCTCTGTCCAATTTGTGTTCTTCTTCTTGTCCCTGAATTTTCCCCACTGTTTTGCCTGAAATTGTAGTGGGGGGGGGGGGGGGGGGGGGTTATTGGGGGTGGGCCCGGCTTGTACACCTATGATAAAATAAGATAAGTATAAAATAAAATAATCTAGTCAAAGCCATTGTGCAAAAAAGAGTGACATGGCTAAGGTTTGAATGTTGGCTTAAACATCAATTTAAGTATAAAGTACAACGATCTACAGAAGTCAAAGCCATGTTCCTGAAAATAAATCAGCTTAGTAAGAGACGAAGTTAGTTGTATCCGAGTCCACATTCCTCGAGTCCACTAACATCCAAACAACATGCATACATTGTACAAATCTCCTGTGCACTTTTATGCCACCATTCAAAAACACTTTCAGTTGTGAGATTGTTTTGACAATCAGTGAAGTGAACTACTGGTGTTATACTAGTATGAAAGAAAGGTTTACCTGAAGCTTCCAGTAACGGTCTAGAATCTCTGGATTTGTGAGGCGTTTAACTGCTGGCGTATGGGTAAATCCAGATATCATGGATGCATTGTGCCATTTTAACCCATCCTGTAACATCAACAAAATACAGGACTAATATCAAACCTATCCTTAAAGGGTGTGTACAACATTGCTATTTTTGTCAAGGATCAGTATCCACACTTGATGTGACCCAAATTTATACGTGAAATTACAAACCTGTGAAAGTTTAAGCTAAATTGGTCTTCGGAGTCATGAGAAAACAGTGGGGAAAAAAAAGGTTTTAAAACATCGGATCTTATCACCAGTGATAAAAGACCAATTGTTTTACTCATTTCCTAAAAACTATAGCATTTCAAGCAAAACTATTTCAGGTTTTCCACCATGACCATCTTTACACATGTGCAAATCTGTGAACATTAACATTTTCAATCTTACCAATGTTGTACACAATTTTTTTTTTAAATGCTACCCACAATTTAATTGGTGCAATAATTTCCATCTTGTATAACGCTTGGTACTTAGCATGGGTGTATGGCAACTCTTTGGTTAAGAGGGATCAGACGGGTTGATTTCCCTGAAACTCTAAACAGACAAAAACATAAGTATAAATTTGTTATACCGGATAAAGTTTGTTTTCCTCAAATTTCCCCCACTTTTTTGTCCCAATTTGGGAGGGCAGTTGCTCCCTCCGGCCCCCCCTGGGCTGTACGCCTGTTGTGATGGTAAGTTTTTTGTTACCATTACACAGATATGTGATAAGCATTGTACACTCAATGCTTTCACAGTCCTTCGGGAAAACAAATCCACAGGCTATTTGGGTGGGATTCAAACCTACAACCAACCCCGCATTCTTAAACAGATGTCAACTCATTTAGTTTGTAGAGGATTCAAAACAAAAACAAAACAAAACAAAACAAAATTTCCCCACAGAACTTGGGAAGCACCGAGTAATTAATACAGTGCTCATCACACAACAGTGGAAGGGCACAAATCAGAATGACACACAAACTTTGCCAATCATTTTCTCCAGAGAAGTAGTAAATATAAAGTTAAGGATTTAAATCAAAACTAGGTTCGCGTTGCAGAGATCCTGTTGATTAAGAATATTGAGTTAAGTGACATCCTGAACACTTTGACTCGGACACCACTCGTTGTAAATCACTAAGGACTTTTAGACAACTAAGCAGCAGTGTTGTTGACTCAAGTCGGTGACTTGGACACGAGTCAGACTCGAGTCGCCAATTTCATTGACTTGCGACTTGACTTGACTTGAGCAAAAATGACTCGTGACTTGACTTGACTTGAGCAAATATGACTTGCGACTTGACTTGACTTGAGAAAAAATGACTTGGTTACAACACAGGAATATTAAATGTGAAGTTATACGTTTACATTTTTAGGGTTCGGATAAATTAATGTCGAAACAATTCACTCGGAAGTTCCGCAAAACACGGACCACATTGCGATAACAGTTTACACAATGCACGCGGTCACGTCTTTTCCAATTTAGAGGCTCCTAGTCTTTGTTATGTCGTTCCTTTATGCGCAACAATAAAGATAGTAAACATTGAACGCTAGAGGGCGTTTCAAAACAATGCGATACCATTGGAGTAAAAGCCCTCTATTGGTGAAATATCCCACAACACCTGTTTGAAACGCCTTGACAAAAGACTTTACGTGTCTGCGCATGCTTGGGGAAAAGGGTTTTCCCTCGAATTGCAATAATCACCATCGCTGGTGCGCGAAAAAAACGTGTACAGAGCAATGAGCCACTGGTATTCACGCAAAAGCCGTCGACAGTATGGTCTTCAAAGCACATTTCCTCGGAAATGTTAGCTTGTTTACGGAAAACTGCACAACTTATAGGCTTTATTTCACAAAAATGACACCATTTTGGACATTTTGGATCAACAGAAAGATTATTTAAATGTAAAACGTAAGATTTGTTTCTTTTTAAATATGTTTTGTTTTGTTGTTTTGGGGAATTTTTTGCGGGGTGTTTGTGCATAGGATAGTCAAAATGCTGTGGTGGTGAAGACGCATTGCTTTAGATCACATCCGTGGTTGTGTTCAACCTTAGTTTTTTCACCTGACACCTGTCGTGTTAAATTTTGTAAAATTAAGTTTTTGCCATGATACCCCCAGGCCCCACATTCGACAAAAATGCCGTGGTGCCCTTTTTACACTTACGAAATTGCTGCGATGCCCTTCAAATTCTAAAAAAGCACGGCAATTATTGCCGTGCATGTGGTTCAATGGTTGTATTTAGTCTGTCACAACATCATCATGGGAGTGGGCTTATCGGGACATTATGTGACTTGTGACTTGTGACTTGACTTGACTTGCGAAAATTTGACTTGTGACTTGACTTGAGTTGTGAAAATTTGACTTGCGACTTGACTTGACTTGAACAAAAATGACTTGTGACTTGACTTGACTTGACCAAAGATGACTTGCGACTTGACTTGACTTGACAAAAAATGACTTGGTTACAACACTGCTAAGCAGCCACAAGTGGCTTGTACCAAAATACTCCGTAGCAACTGCAAGTGGCTTGTACCAAAAAGGTTGTAGCAGCCGCATGACCGACCATTCATTATACCAAGTAGTAAAGGTCATATTGTTGATGTAAAGTTTGTGTTTTTTCCCCAAAACAATACAAAGCAAAAGTCTCTAATTTTGTTCACTTGTTATGATCAACAAAGTCAGCAAAAAAAAGGATATACGACGTTGATTTAGCAAAGTCTTTGTGCATTGTCAGCTATAAAAATAGTTGTGTTATGGTTGAGCTGTCTTGCATTCTGGCATTGTCAGAGTATGGGTTTGGTTTCCGGTCAGGGTAGGTGAATCCTTGAGCACGATAGGGGTGAGATCTGACAAATGTGCAAATGGCTTCCGGGTCTGGGTTTCCTTTTATTCAAAGCCCAGAACCTTGAAAATGTAACAAATCAGGAGGAATACAGATTCTATGTATCACCAGAAATACAAAACTAAAAGTTTTGACAAACTTTGGACTATTTCTTTCTCACTTTAATCACTGCTTTTCTTCTTTCAAGAAAATTTAAAGGCTCAGGGGGATTTTGAGAAAATCCTGAAATTTTGAACAAATCCTGAGAAATCATGTACCTGGTGTATTGTGAATAATATAAATGAAAGAACCAAGTGCACTTTGCATCAAGAAAAAGGTTTGTCCCCGTATTTCTGGCAGAGTAGACTGAAGATTGCACCACATCATCTTGTAGACCATTTCAACTTCATATAAATGAGTCTCACAATTCAAAGATGGCTCTGCATACCCGTCTTGCAGCTATCACATGGTTCAATGGGAATGTGGTTCTATAATGTGCTTTTTTCACAATACACCAGGACACCAGGACACCAGGCGTGTGATTTCGCAAAAGTTTTCCTGATTTCAGGGTTTTCACAAAAACTCCTGGAGCCTTTAAATTTTCTTGAAAGAAGTAAACCACTCACCAAAGGGAGAAAGAAATGATTCCACATTGTGTCCAAACCTCTCTTTTTTTTTGTAGAGAAAGACTCTGCTAGGTTTGAAAAGTCATGCCATTAACTTTTCTTTGCAACATTGTATCTTTTCTTTGCAACATTGTATCTTTTCTTTGCAACATTGTATCTTTTCTTTGCAACATTGTATCTTTTCTTTGCAACATTGTATCTTTTGCACAAGAGCAATAGTGTGTGTTAATCCTAATTTCGCCAGATACAATATTTGTGAAACTTCGTCTTGGATAAATATCTTCACAGATATAAAGTATTTGAACTGAAACAACCATATCCTCTATTTACCTGATGATTTCCATCATAAGGACTTCCAGCTGAATCTGGCAGGTCTTGAGCTATAATGGTATCATTCACGCTGACAGATATACCGGTACTGGCATCATGGTGTGAACTGCTGATACGAGATTGTCTCCTTTGAAACTCACTCCTGTCCCAAGCAACTATGAACAAATAAAGATACAATCTTTAGTTTATCACCTCCTGTGTCCTGTCAGCAGAAGGACAAGAAAGTGTGCCCAGCAGAATGTCGACAGCAATTCAGGTAAACAAACTGTGTTTCTGCTTTCGGAAAACCGAATAAGTCAGTTTGATTATAGAGCAAGGATAATATGACTTGATACATTTATAAGATTTTTGTCTTCAATGTAGACAATTTAAATTCAGGATAAATGTGGAACAACTTTTTTTGTAATCTTTGATTCCCTGGTGCTTTGTTTCAACATAAAAGAAATAAAGCAGCAAACTTTCACTAATCTCATCTTGGGCATATATACAAGACCTACAAAAAAGTGTAATTTTAATATCTAATACAAAACATTTTATGCTTTATTTAACATAGTTTAAGATATACTGCATTGGATTTAGAGTCAGTGGTGTAACTAAGGGGAGAGGACAGGGGGTGAAGGCAACCCCAATTAATGTCCATGCCCCCCACCCAGGAGTATAGTCCTCAGAGCGATAGAATCATACACAGCTAACTGAAGGGTTGAGGGTTTGGGATGGTCAGGGTTAAAAGGGCAGACCTTGGCATCTTGACCTCTTTGACTAACCTTCAAGTCTACGGACAGCCAAGTCTTCCTGGATGGCGGCTTCATGTTCCCCATTGGATATATTTTCTGCCAGCTGTTCACCATCAATGGAATCTTCAGATAATGATGATAAGTGATTCCTGTTTCCCTTCTCACATATCATAGCATCTTCATCCAGCTCCAGGAGTAAATGTCGAATACCTGAGAAAAATACACAAGTATAAGTATAATTGTGGCCAGTGGCATAAATCAATGTCATCACATTGGGAGGGGGGGGGGGGGGGGCTAATTGAAAAAATGAAGGGAAAATAATGAAAACACTTGTTGTTTCTACAAGTTTTGAGTGCAAAACCCCAGACCCATCTCAGCAACAACCTACCAGCATTGATATTGAATGACAGAAAAAATTGTCCTTCAAAAACCTTTTTTTTCAAAGGTCTTTTTTCATGTGAATGATGTTTCAATAATGAGGGGGAAATTCAGGGTAGTGAAGATGATTTTATGGCAATCCCCCTTCGGCCTCAAAATTCAAGAGAATTCCAGAGCTACAGACCTTGTCGCTCAATAATTTTACTGGACCAGAGTTTGTTTGGATTTGAAAAGCTTTAAACAGTGGCGTAACCAAAGGGGGCACCAGAACCCTTGCCCCCCCCCCTCCCCTTCCCCCAACACAATGAGATAAAAAAAATTAAAATAAATAATCGTTCCATATATTAAATATACCCCCAAATTTCCAACGAACCCCCCCCCCCCCAACACAATGAGATTGAAAAAAATGCACAAATAAATCAATCCATATCTTAAATATCCCCCCAAATCCCCCAAAAAGCCAATGATATAGACCCCTTGCATATGACATCACACGCTAAAAAAGCGCCCTCACTGAGGCCAAAAGGCGCCCTCACTGAGGTCAAAGGAGGCAGATGATTGGACGATAGGTGTTCATTGTGCGTAAAATAGTGTGCGTGACCTCAGGGTCCATTTAGCGTTCCGCGTTATGCAAGGGGTCTATTGAATCAAATACACAATTGAATGGTTTCATATATCATATATCCCCCCAAATTAGTCCTTGTCCCCATGCTTGCCCCCCCCCCCACCCACCCCCCAAATGAAAATGTCTGAACACATCACTGAGCTAAGCACCCTACATGTATGTGATTGAAGAAAACAGTAGACAGCACGAAGTGTTCGGATGAGGAGTTACTGGCAAAGTGCTAAGATTATTGGTTCAGTGTGTATTTCAAGACGTCATCCCCCTATTGGGTCATCCCCCTATTGGGTCATCCCCCTATTGGGTCATCCCCCTATTGGGTCATCCCCCTATTGGGTCATCCCATGATGTCTGTAGATATCCCTGAAACCCTCTTAGCAGTGATGGTGACATTTTATCTCTTTGGCTGATTGCATTAAATAACACACATACATGATTAGGCATATTATGATAATATTACACCCTTAAAAAAGTAGGAAGATCTTATTGAACACAAGACAGGATTATACATATTTTGGGGCTTTTATTAAATAACAATCTATTTAATAAGACTATTTAATAACAATCTTACTGATTTTCTAAGAGCAAACAAAGCAGAAATCAGATTTAAATAGCAGGAGTATTGTACCCGATAATAAACTAGTAACTTACTAATTGTATGCGTACGGCAAACTGACATGCAGACCACAGCCACCAACAGATTCCAGATGAAGGATATTACAGACAGTGCGATTTGACTGGGGAATCGGATGTAGCAGATTATCGGACTAAGCTGTATATTTTCACAGTGTTTGGCTTCGAACCCCGAATAGCAAATGTATGTGTAGATCCCAATGAACAAGAGGCTCAAGAACACCATGAGTAATGACGTATTGACCTTCAAGATGGTCTTGGAGTGGAGACGAAGGCTCTGTCTGAACACGGTGTTGGTGAAGAGCTTGTAAGCTAAGTTGTTGGCGTATACGGTGATACAACAAAATCCAGCTGCCATCAGAATCGTCACTGAGCCATTTAGGACGTCAAATTTGGTTGTGGTCGCTTGGATATCGTAGCCAACAAACCAGGAGCTTGTGATGAAATATGCTAATGTAACAGTCAGGGTGAATGCGTAAAGTATCGTGGCTAGAATTGGCTTATCTCCTGGATGTGTCTTGATGCCAAGTGATTTGGCAATGCAGACCCACAACCATTTTGGCATGGGCTGTGACTGCTGTAGTGTGGCACTGCTGTTGTAAGGATGGAACATGTTTGCAGGTAATGATGTGGATGCCCCTAGTGTAGACTGGCTTGTTGCTTGGAATGCAGAGTCACAATCTCTAGTAGTGTTAACGGCTAACGTGGGTCAAACTAGGTCAAACTAGGTCATGTCGGCAATATCCAATGCATGTCATCTATCAAATAATCATTACAAATATTCATTAGACTTTGGAGTTAACTTATTTACATTCAATTTAACATCATAAACCTTTACAGTCAGAAACACACTAAGATTGCAAAATCAAGTATAACCAACCGGTCTGATCCAGAGTACAAAAGTACAAAAGATCAACGTTCATTCCAGGTGAGCAATTGTTTTTTAAAGGCAGGGTGTACTTTTGGTAATAACTCCACAAGTTATTGACCATAAAAACTTACTTGGTAAAGAGCACTGAAGAGATGTTAACATTATAAAACATTATTAAAAGCAACCCCCTTTGAAGTAATGTAGTTTTAGAGAAAGAGGAAAATTTTCACCCATAGATTTGAATCTGAAAAAGGCTTCAGACATGAAGCCTTTCTCAAACATCTGAAAACACACAACAAGGGTGGTTTTTTCTTTCATTATTTTCTTGCAACTTCGATGACCACTTGAGCAAAAAAGAAATACAGGTTTCTTTATTTTATGCATGTTGGGATACACTTAGTGAGGATACTGGTCTTTGACAATCACAAAAAGTATACCCTGCCTTTAAAAAAGCTGAATGGATACATATCAAAATCTGAGAAAAGGAGGAAGTGTATAATAGCAGAGTAAAATAAAGCAGAAGTTTTTAACATCAGACCGTACTAACTAATACTATTAAATAATTGTACAAATATATTACAACCCTCCCTGTCAATGGGTACATGATTTCTAAAAAGGAATTGTGGATCTGCGAGTTAATTTCTCAAAATAATAGTGTCAGTCATGGATATATCTTTGTTTTCTGTGGACCCATAAAAAGTGTAATTTAGGACACCAAGAATATGAACGAAATTTCAGCTTCTTAAATCAGGTAAAAATATGAAAAAAACATTAGTTGAAATTTTGTTTGCAACAGAGACTAACGTCCTACCAGGACTAGGTTTACTTGGCCATAACAGCCCAACACTTCCAAGGTGGGCTACACTTAGCCTCATAAATAGGGCCGATCCATTTCGTACCCTTATCCCTAGCATCAATGCAGTCCTATCTCTTTGCCGATGTAATTTTGGATCTGCATCTCTCTTGATATGAAACTTACTTAGATAGCCAGACTGCTGGAATTTGTTGTAAAAATATCACACATTTTGGGGGAAAATTCAAATGGTTTTAGTTTTCAAGTATATATTTTTGTTCATATCTTAACAACTTGCTCTTTGATTCTTGAGAAGGCATACACACGTTCTCATAATTAGGTTCACAAAAATGTTTTTCAATGTTAAAGGCACTGAACACGTTGGTAATTACTCAAAATATATATTAGCATAAAAACTTACTTGGTAACCAGCAACGGAGAGCTGTTGATAGTATAAAACATTGTGAGAAACCACTCCCTCTGAAGTAACGTAGTTTTTGAGAAAGAGGTAATTTCTCACTAAAATAATAAAAGAATTCATGCATGAAGCCTTTTATTAGCATCTGAAAGCACACAAAATTGTGCAACAAGGGTGTTTTTTCTTTCTTTATTTTCTTGCAACTTCGATGACCGATTCAGCCCAAATTTTCACAGGTTTGTTATTTTATGCATATGTTGGGATACACCGAGTGACAATACTGGTCTTTGATAATTACCAAACATGTTCAGTGCCTTTAAAGTCCCACTTATGTGGCCAAGCTGAATCTTTGGCCACATGTCGGGGCTTAATTATTTGTGAAGCGCATTCCCTAAACAAATAACCTTTTAAAAGGATATTTCAAACAATTATTATTGTGCGACTTTCTCCGAATTACTTTCCTTGAAATGATCTCAATCATGCCAATCAAATCACGACGACATCAGCCGGCCAGGCTGTGGGCGGAGCGAGGGTGCGAACATTTCAATCGTGTCAATGGTTGCTTTACAAATTACATATCTGCTCCGCCAACAGCCCGGCCGGCTGATGACGTTGTGATTTGATTGGCATAATTGAGATCATTCCAAAATTGCCGCGCTCAGTACACATCGAGGAAAGTAATTCGGAGGAAGTCGCACAATTATTGTTTAAAATATCTTTTCAAAAGGTTATTTGTTTAAACATCCAAAATACCCAGGGCAGGGCAAGCCAAGAGGTAGGTGAACACATTTAGCTGGTTTAAACTGCCGACCCACCAGTAGGGAAAGTGCTTAAAAAATTTTAATCGCTTAGCTTCACAAAAAATTGGGCCCGACGTGTGGCCAAGGATCGATCAGCTTGGCCACACAAGTGAGGCTATGTTATTAATATTATATTTATATACGATGAAAAGCAGACAGTCCCCAAATCTGGTTTCATAAAAGATACTTTGTCCGTACTTCTAGAAACTATAAGGCTCCCCCGTGAGCCTTAGGGTTCTAACATTTTGAGCCTCCATAACGCTATGCGTTTTCAAAATGGTCGTTAATAGGTGAACATTTTATGGTTGTTTGCCAGCAATAACTTCAGTTTCCTTTGTACTACACAGCTAAAACTTTCCCATCACACTAAATATACATTCAGTATGCATGCATTGCCTTTTTATTGAGTTACATGCAAAAACATTTTCAAAAAATGAAATTTACCACGCAATACTCACGTTTGTTTTTCCCTCATCGCTGCACTCGCGCGGCGTTCGCGATTTGCGCAAAAAATTAAGACTGCGCGGTGTACGCGGAGCCTAAAGACAGCGCGGTGTGCGCGGAGCCTAAAGACAGCGTGGTGTGCGCCAGAAGCCAAGCAGAAGGCTCCGCGCACATCGCGCAGTCTTAATTTTTTGCGCAAATCGCGAACGCCGTGAGTATTGCGTGGTAAATTTCTTTTTTTTTTAATGTTTTTGCATGTAACTCAACAAAAAGGCAATGCATGCATACTGAATGTGTATTTAGTGTGTGATGGGAAAGTTTTAGCTGTGTAGTACAAAGGAAACTGAAGTTATTGCTGGCAAACAACCATAAAATGTTCACCCATGGAGGTAGTTGCGATAATCGTAACCCTCCTTTCCCGGGAAAGGAGGGTTACGATTATCGCAACTACCACCCCCCCCCCCCCCCCCATGGAGGTAGGAATACCTCCATGGTTCACCTATCAACGACCATTTTGAAAACGTATATAGCGTTTATACGGAGGCTCAAAATGTTAGACCCCTATGTATTAAGGCTCACTGGGGAGCCATATAGTTTCTAGTAGAAGTAGTAAGTACTTTGTCCGGTTCCCTTACTAATACTACACTACTGTACTACTTGTACTAGTAGGGAGTTAGTTTATAAATATAGTCAACTTTACAACAACTTGCAAAAATATGATCAACTGCTGCGATTTAATGGAGACCTGACTGGTTTACTCAGCGTGCCAACTGTAATATAAGACTTTAAGAGTTAAAGACTGATGTTAAAAGAGATCCATTTAACATAACACTATTATTATAAACACAGTAAAACAACAGCCCAACAAGGTTCGGCTACCCGCCGCCGGCCCCGATTGGCGACTATATGCATGTCTAATGGCTTAATGCAAAAAATGCAATCATGCAAAAACGAAATCTGAATATCCACCAAAAGACTAAATGTTTAGTCTTATTTGACATAGCAATAACTGTTGACATATTATTATACTTGACTTGCTGAACATACTGGCTTTCTACTGTAAACAGCATGCAGAATCTCAGCAAAATTAATCAGAGATAAAAATTTAAAAAAACACCAACCTTGGGGGCGGCCATTGTTTCTCGTTCTACTAAATTTGTGCTACACAAGTATTAAAACACATCATTTAAAAACGAACTTGATTCGTTATCGTAACAAATACATATAAATACGATACAAATATTATTCTAATAGTAACATTGAAAAATATATATTTTTCAAAGTTAAATTGTAAACTATTTATTTTACAATTGTTTAGGCTTAAAACTTTTAAGGGGTGAAAGGTCACGCAACCACGTCATTTGCATAACAAAGCCTCTTCCTATTTGGCCACTCCCCCAGACGAGATCATTTTGAACTGAGGGGGTGATTGTAAATCAGTTTTTACCAGGCGGGGTTTATGATAAAGATGGGTCACGTTGCTTTTCCGACGAGAACAAAATCTATTGACTTGAAATGAATGAAGAGAATGGAAGACGTTGCCCAAATTAAATCACAGAGATTGGTCAACACAGGTTTTCATTTTACAAAGTCGCTGAAAAAGCTAGGTTCCCCAAAATAAAGTCCTGACAATTAATTTGTCACTCTCTTCATAGAGGACTTGAAGGTCACATATCTTTGAATCCATTTACTAATTATAATTTATAAATCAGTATAAAGAAATTGTTTTTTTCGAGCGGATTTTGTTCTGATTTAATAGTTGGATCAATTATTTGAATATCGTTTTTCGCATTGAAATGTTTATTAATGTTTTTAAAAATAACTTAAAGCAGTATAACTTACCTGCATTAAATAAATTGCTATTTAAAAAAAATAATACAACTTTCCTTTTCCTACTTTTTATAAAACATTTTAGCACCCCACTCCAACCAATCCCCGCCCACCCACTTCTTGTATGTGGTCATCAACTCTTGAGGGCGGTGTTTTTACGGAATCCCAATTTATTTGTTTACTTTTTAAACATTCACATTTTGGATCGGTGCTGCATGCTTTGCCATTGGTGTTTGAAAGGTTAAGGTAGGATTATTTGGTAAAAGTATAAAGTTTGAAAAGGCCTGAAAAGTTCAGTATGTCTGTGAGCTGTGAGTAAATCTACTTTAGTTAGAAACAAATGATTTTTTCGATGTGCCAACAATTTGAACAAAATTGTACACGTAGACGTATGCGTAATTTGTATTGGTATAGTATTTACAGCTGGAGGATGTAAGAATTTTAATTCCTACCTACCTTTATTTACTAGTGTAGTAATAGTAGTATTATTAGTTGACGACCGACCGTCGGGAGGATGTGGAGGGTTACGATTATCGCAACTAACTAACTATTTACTTTAGCCGACAAACTGACGACGCCTGATAAGAACCTGACAATTGCCGACAAGTTTTAAAATTAAATGCACTAAAAAAATTTTTTAGAGCACTAATAAAATTCAAACCACCTTCAAACTGTTGCCTCCATGATGATGATACAAGTTACAACACGCATGCTGCAATGTACATTGTTTTAGAAAAATAAATTCATTAAATATCATTATTTTCTACAAAACAAATGGAGTGAAAGGGGAACAGCAGTAAATACTTTAAGAAGACAAGTGAGACCTCTGAGTTACACCCCTGCATAATAAAGAAATCGTCCAAGAACAGTCAACATGGTCAACTCAAACTCAAAGACAATAACAAGGCGGATGATGATTGTTTTTATTACTTCATGGAAAAGAATGTGTTTTTCCTTGAAGTTAATAATACATTTTTTTTCAACAGATTGAAGAAGATTTTGATATTTATGACTCTTCTACACACAGTGTATATTTAATTGTTATAATATGTTTTAATGTGTTTCTTCAGTGCATTTAAAAATTGTCCGTTGTTGGCAGTTGTCGGCAGTTATCGGCTTTTAGTGCAACCAGAATCATTTGATTTGACATTGATAATTGATTGATTCTAATTGTTGCTATTTCTAGCCCACCTTGTTGGGGCTGTGACTAAATCAAAGTCGATTATGAATTGAAATAAAAGGGAACCAAAAATTACTACAGCCGAACAAGTGGGCGGGCTTCTGTTTGGATGCCACTTTTTTCTTCGGCCTGACCCTGTTTAAGACAAGTGTTGTTGTGCCACATTTTATTAATGTTTAACAACAAAACATCTCTGTTTACATTTTTTATTTAGACGATGCCTCTCAAATACTCTGCCAACTTGTCGATGCTTTTTAAAGAGCTACCAGATTTAGAGGCTCGATACACGGCTGCTAAGGCTGCAGGATTCAGAGCGGTTGAAGTCAGCTTCCCATATGAAATTCCAGTTGAAAAACTCGTTGAGGTGAAGGAAAGGGAAGGACTTGAACAAGTCTTGGTCAATTCTTTCCCGGGTGAGATTTTGGGGAGAACTCAGAGAGGGGGGGAGGGGGCAGGGCTGGACAGTTGGATCGTGGGGCGGGATAGTTTAGTAACTAGTCTATGTAATGAAACACAATTTTAAAAAACTACCTAAGCATAGGTAGAGTTCGTCGGATTTAAGAGTGAAAATGTAAGATAATAGATTAGATTTTGAAATCTTGAAATATTTTCTTTGTTATTATATTTGAAGATTCAAAACTAATTGTACTTTTAAAACTTGGCCAAACATCAACAAACTGAACGCAGTTACCTTTCCATTCAAATGACCATTGTACATTCTTTTGTATTCTTTTGTATTCTTTTGTATTCTTTTGTATTCTTTTGTATTCTTTTGTATTCTTTTGTATTCTTTTGTATTCTTTTGTCCAATAGGTGACCTGAAAGCAGGAGAGCTTGGTCAGGCTGCAGTACCGGGAAAAGAAAAGGAATTTCAAGAGAATCTTGAAATTTCAGTTAAGTACTGCACAGCTTTAAAATGTCCAAGGTATAGTTATTAACAAGGTTAATGACCTTATTCTTGATGACAAAATAAATTTGAACATATTGAATTATGCTTCCAAGCCCCATTCAGGATACGGATTTGCTGTAATATCATTGGGCAATAACATCTTTGTTTTTGAGTGGAGCAGATTCATTCTAATTCTCAAGTTATGAATAAACATACGATCCAATCAAACAGCATTATGGTACAACAGTGTAATGACTTTTAAGTTTAAGATCGAAACTCATACAATTTGTTTCAATATTTACAAATCCCATTTCATCTTTCCAACTTGTTTTCAGAATGCATGTGATGGCTGGGAGGATACCTGAGTGCAGAGAGGGGGAGAAGATAAAGTTATTGATGAGAATGGAGGAGACGTTTATCAATAATCTCAAGTATGCTGCAGAAAGGCTGAGTAAGGTGAACAACGTCACATAAACCCCAATGAGTTTTATGGCTTTTTGCTATTAGTCTTTTTAAATCCATCAGCATGGTACTTTGGTAAATCGCTATCCTTTTAACTCAAGTCGTCTGACAGGCTTTGGTTTGGCTATCCTACGCTCAGACCTTTCAGCCAATTATCAAAGCGCCTTTGCATTATTACTACCCTTGTTTGTTTGACGTTCAGTAGTCCTGAAACCATTTCAATTCCTCAAGAGCCAAGTAGACAACGCTGATCAGTGGCATCAACTAACTCTACCCTTTCAATTTACTCCGTGGTGATGAGAACCAGTTTTTAGTGTAATGTTTTACCCAAGGACACAAGTTTTGTGTCGTTGCCGAGCAGTCTAGTTCACCGAACCCAAGCTCTGGTGTTGTCAGCAGCAGAGTGGGGGTTCTAAACCCAGTCATGACATGTGTGCCCTTTAGCAAGGCACTTAACCATAATTGCTTTGTACAAAGTTGGGAAGGTAGTGCATTTCTGCTCTTCTAGCCAAGCTCCTAGTGGATGATACCCATGCTTACATCCTTACGGACTGTGAAGGTGGTAACCCTGTTTAAGCCCCAGGAGTAGGAGGCAACGTGTGACCTTGTGATGTTAGGTGATTCCTCATTTTTATAAAAAGAAAGAACTAAAGACTGGAATTCTAACCCTTCACACAAATCGAACTTCAGCTTAGCTACAACACAGTTGAGAAGTCTTGGAATGGTTAACGGGAAGGGATAGTAATAGGGATATAATTTAAAATGTTAAAATTCTTCAAGGCACACTTGCCACGTTATTTCATTACTTGAAAATGTGTACATGCATGGAATATCAACTATGCTGCCAATGAACAGTTCAAGTTGGAGACTAAAGATAAACTCCTATTGTTTACATAACTCTTGGTATTTTTTTCCTTCTTTCTGTTTTGATGAACAGGATGGCATAATAGCTCTGATTGAACCAATCAACAACATTGTGTCAATGCCTGACTACTTTCTCAATAGACAGGACCAAGGTGTGATTTTAAATTTATTCAGTAATTGCATGTTGTAAAAAATGTTTTAAGTTAATATTATGCTGTTCAATATCTAATGATACCAGTACCAATCCTCCAGAGAAATATTTCCATCTGAAAGCTCACTGATTCTAAAGTTCATACCAGTACCAATCCTCCAGAGAAATATTTCCATCTGAAAGCTCACTGATTCTAAAGTTCATACCAGTACCAATCCTCCAGAGAAATAGTTCCATCTGAAAGCTCACTGATTCTAAAGTTCATGCCAGTACCAATCCTCCAGAGAAATATTTCCATCTGAAAGCTCATTGATTCTAAAGTTCATACCAGCACCAATCCTCCAGAGAAATATTTCCATCTGAAAGCTCACTGATTCTAAAGTTCATACCAGTACCAATCCTCCAGAGAAATAGTTCCATCTGAAAGCTCACTGATTCTTAAGTTCATACCAGTACCAATCCTCCAGAGAAATAGTTCCATCTGAAAGCTCACTGATTCTTAAGTTCATACCAGTACCAATCCTCCAGAGAAATAGTTCCATCTGAAAGCTCACTGATTCTAAAGTTCATGCCAGTACCAATCCTCCAGAGAAATAGTTCCATCTGAAAGCTCATTGATTCTAAAGTTCATACCAGCACCAATCCTCCAGAGAAATATTTCCATCTGAAAGCTCACTGATTCTAAAGTTCATACCAGTACCAATCCTCCAGAGAAATATTTCCATCTGAAAGCTCACTGATTCTAAAGTTCATACCAGTACCAATCCTCAAGAGAAATATTTCCATCTGAAAGCTCACTGATTCTAAAGTTCATGCCAGTACCAATCCTCCAGAGAAATATTTCCATCTGAAAGCTCATTGATTCTAAAGTTCATACCAGCACCAATCCTCCAGAGAAATATTTCCATCTGAAAGCTCACTGATTCTAAAGTTCATACCAGTACCAATCCTCCAGAGAAATAGTTCCATCTGAAAGCTCACTGATTCTTAAGTTCATACCAGTACCAATCCTCCAGAGAAATATTTCCATCTGAAAGCTCACTGATTCTAAAGTTCATACCAGTACCAATCCTCCAGAGAAATAGTTCCATCTGAAAGCTCACTGATTCTAAAGTTCATGCCAGTACCAATCCTCCAGAGAAATATTTCCATCTGAAAGCTCATTGATTCTAAAGTTCATACCAGCATCAATCCTCCAGAGAAATATTTCCATCTGAAAGCTCACTGATTCTAAAGTTCATACCAGTACCAATCCTCCAGAGAAATAGTTCCATCTGAAAGCTCACTGATTCTTAAGTTCATACCAGTACCAATCCTCCAGAGAAATATTTAAAAGTAGACAATTTTCTTTGTTCTCAAGATAATGGGATCACCTGATTTAATAACATTTTTGTTTGATATTGGTGTGTTTATTTATTTATTTTGTTTTGCATGTAGCTGTCAACATCATCAAGAAAGTGAATCATACAAACCTGAAGTTACAGATGGTATGAAATTTATTTACAGAATAAATGTTTGCTTTCTTTTAAAAAAACACCCCAAAACCAAAACCTTTTCAAGTTGCAATTTTATGTTCATAGCATTTCCTCATTTTTGTTTTTTTATATTTCAGGATTTATTTCATGTTCAGATAATGGAAGGAAACGTCAGCAACACAATCAAGAAGTTCTTTCCATACATTGGTAAAGACAACTATCTCTTTTGAGAATTAATTTATGTTGAAACATAGCAGGTTATTATTTTAGGCTGTGAAATGTGACACCGTGGGCGGGACTCGAACCAAAGACCTTTTGATTCTAGTGCAGGACCAAATTTGATGGAAGTTTGTTACGTATTTCTGCGCTTAAGTTGCCCTGTAAATGGCATGAGTCTAGTTTCCCATTATTTCTTATCAGTGCTTAAGGGAAGACTAAATCATTTTGTTCCGTCTCTGATGCAATAATTTACAGTGAGAATAATGGACAATGTTTTTAAAGCATGATATCTCTGTGCGAATCAAAATGTTCATTTTGACTTGAAGTGAGAGCCATTTTTGAATCATGAGACTCATTTATATAGACCTTTGTAATTGCAACGTCACTGCCCAAGTTTTTACCAACCCAGGTTGGAAAACTATGGAAAGCCATAAATGCAAATCAAAAACAGATAGCCACAGTTTGTAACAATGTTACACAAATATTCAAGAACAGTGTTGAACTTGTTGGAAACGAAGCAACCAATCATGGGATGTATTTTATTTAATTGAAAGTTTGCAGAAAATGTTGAATTTGGTCACAACATCTGTTAACACAATTGAATGTTTTGTTAACATTCGGCCGTCCATGCCTACCAGTACTGTTTGTTAATCAACAATAGAATGGTCTATAGCACCTTATAATAGACCAATCCATTAAGCCCTGCCTCCTTACGAGTTGACCAATCACAGCCCCGAAACCTGATCACCATTAGTGCAAAGATCACCAAACGGCTCAAATGGTGATCAGATTTCGCGGTTGTGATTGGTCAATGAGAAATGGGCGGGGCTTAATGGATGGTGTATTGAATAACAAGGTGATGCAGTGCAATCTGAAGACAACCATGCCATGAACTCCAGGATAAACCCCTTCTCTTAATGATAACTGTCCTGGGTTCTTGAACAAGGGACCTACGGCTTTCCACATCCAACAGCTCATTAAGAATGGTCTTTCCTCTTAGAGTGTAGAGTTTACTGTAACTACTTTGACCTTTGAATGCTGTAGGTCATATGCAAATGGCCCAGATACCTCTGAGGAATGAGCCCAGTGCAGACGGTGAACTGAACTATGACTACATTGTGTCCTACATAGAGAGTCTTGGATATGAAGGGTGGATGGGAGCAGAGTACATACCTGTTAATGGTGAGTGCATCGTTTTGTGTCCTCCAGAAAAGTCATCAAAATAATGTGCTTGGCAAAATGGTGTTAGCAATTACAGGTGTTATACAGGATTGGCAAGGCTAAACAAAATCATTATTTATTTTAGTCTAAAAGCTTACTGATTATGAAGTTCATACAACCTTTTTTCTGTGAAATATTTCCCTCTAAAATAATTATGAAGTCGTACTCAAGAAAACTGTACATAGAAACCTAAAAAAACACAACAGCTGATTGGTTGTTTCGAACAAAATGTTGCTGGAAATTGTGCCTGGTTTTTCACTATTTTCTCCTGCCACACACAACTGATTAAGACCATATTTTCACAGGTTTGTTATTACTTTGTGTAAATGGTTGATCACACAAAATATGAACACTGTCTGTGACTATTTTATCATCTCTGCTCATCCTGTATTACATTTAATGTAAACACTGATCTACAAGATCTGAAATCAAATATTTTCAAGGAAATTAAAACTTGATTTTCATTGCTATTACATCAGTCATTTCCTTTTATTTATTCTGGTTGTGAAGCCAAGGTCTCTTAATCACGATACTAGCCAAGAACCTCGTGGAGAGAAGACAATGAAGGAAGTTTCAGTTTTAGATGTGGGAGGAAAACCCCAGAGAATTATTCCAGGGAAAACCCACGCAATCAGGCAGGGACTGAAAACCCAATCCACATAGTGCACCTGGTGGGATTCGAACCGGGGTCCCAGAGGTGGAAGGCGGGGCAAGATACCACTACACCAACCTGAATGTTTCCTACAAAATGAATGTTTCCTACAACTACTTTAAAATGTAAATAATCATCCACTGTGTAGCCTGGGAAATGTGATGGGAGTGCGCATACTTGAACAAATTGCATTTTCATATGTTGAATTTCAAAACCATTCTCTTATTTTTCTGTTCACTTTTACAGGGAAAACAGAGGAAACCTTAAAATGGTTGGAGAAATATCGGTGATCAAAGCACTCAAATTCCACAGCGTTGCATACAGCTGCCTCAATATGGAACCCAAAATGGAGTGGTTCCTTGGTGGGTATCTGGCCGGCTGCAGACAGCACTTGATATGCTAGGTGGTAGAAGACAAATCAGGGCCCAATTTCATAGAGCTGCTTAAGCAGAAATGAGCAGGATACCAGTCAAGAATTGTACATGTGACATGGTAGTTTGGCTGGTAACCTTATTCTGGTAAGCGAAATGTTGTTTTGCTTAGCTACTTTTTATGCTTGAGCAGCTCTATGAAATTGGGCCCTGGTATAACCCATAGAGTACTGTTGTTTATTTAGGCCCTTTTCCAAACCATGGCTTGGGTTTGGGCTCTGGCTTAGGGAGTCAGTCCGCCTGTTTGGAACCAAGTATCAAAAGCACACGTTTTCAAAATAACCAATGAAGCCCTAAGCCAGAGCCGAAGCCTAAGCCCTAGCCATGGGTTTCCAAAAGGATCTTAATGTTGAATGTGCGGCTGAGAACACTTAGGGTACAAGTTGGGTCCCCTGCCACCTAGCTTCTCATAAGTTTCCGATGGTGCGGCCATCTTGGTTATCTTGTAATTCCTGAGATCAGGGCCTAATTTCATAGAGCTACTTTAGCAGAAAATATTGCTTAAACATTTTCCGCTCAGCAGAAATAAACAGGATACCAGTCACAAATTGTACATGTGGCATGGTAGTATGGCTGGTGGCCTTATACTGATAAGCAGATCTATGAAATTGGGCCTGGTAGCCAAATGATCTGGCACCTGCATTTTTTCTTTCTAATTCAGAAGCAGCAGTATGTTTGTATCTCTGTACTGTACAATTGTACCAGACAAAGATTGACTGTTGGTCGGTAATTGTACATTTATGTTGAGTGGAATTGAGCATTAAAAGTTTGATTGTCATTCAAATATAATTATGATGTATTGGTAACATTATTTAAATAATACTTGGGTCTTTTTAACCCATAATAAATAATATCAAAAGTTTTCCAGACTGTGACAATATGAAAGAAAGTATTTAGTAAATTATTTAAAAACTCAGAACTAATGTAACTAAAGTATCTATCAAGTAAAAACAAACATTGGGTCATTTCGGGCCACAACCACAAAGTAATTTGTAAGCCATGACTCTGGTGTGGGTTCAATTTTGAAAGCTGTAATGCCACATTTTATTCTCAATCTTGCAAACATTGTCAGTATTTATTTTAGGTTTCTTTTTACATTTGAATGTTTACAATACAAACTAACATCAATCATCTTTATGTACACTGCTGTGTGAAAAAAAACCTGGCAAAGCTAATTAATTAATTAATTAATTTTATTAACAATCGGATCATGTTAAAATAAACAGTATTTTTTTTCCTACTAAATGAAGGAGAGGCACTGACGTCGTGTCGATGTGAAAGATTTGCATAAACACAGATTCTTAGTCTAATCATCCAGACCAGAAAGGGTTGCTCTTTTACAAATAAAGGTGAACTTTAAAAATAATTTAAATATTTTTTTTCACCCAAAAACAAAAAACCAATTTCATACTGTTTGACCTGCAATCACTTTCATGGAACGACTGTATTTCAAATTACAGAGTACCAGCCACATATAGAAAATGACACTGCCTTTTGGCTGGTAACATTTATTTACGCTAAGCAAATTTCGAGTGCTTAGAAAACCTAAGCTCTGTGAAATTTAGCCACTGATCTAGTCAATTTATATTTAATCCAAAATTGACAAAAAAAATTAATGTTTTCCTAAATATGTTTTCTTAAATATGTAACAAACAGCATTTACAAGACATAGTGGCGGCTGTGGCTATTTGGTGGCTGTGGCTGTTGCTAAGTTTGTTGCTATGGGCTTGCTCATGTGACACTCAAAGCCGCAGCCATTTCCTCAAAATTTCAGATGATTTTGGATAAATTTAAATCCAATATTTAAAATAAGATTTCAAAGATTTCCTTAAAAATACACACTTGCCTAAATGTTCACAATATTTATGTATACGTTTCATAATGTCAATTGGTTGGGTAAAATATTATTTTTGAACAATTTCTTTGATGAAAAAAGTACCTGGACTTCAAAAAATATTTTCATATTTTTGTAAGATTGTTCAAATTTGGGTTATAATTCTAATACATCTCCATATTGAAGTTGACAGGAAACCATTGAGTTGAACCCTTTTAAGACCATAGCAATTACAAACAGGTTGCACCAGTATACACACTGTGTACCCACACACACACACACACACACGTGTGTAAATACATCCAATCGTGGACCCTCCTTTGTTCAACTCTTTGTGATAGCAACCGTGGACCACAATGCTTTCCTTTGTGATAGCAACCGTGGACCTATTGTCCCTTTTGTTATAGGTCCACAGTTTGAATGTGGATACACACCCACACACACATCGCGCCCTTTTCGTAACCACACTTTTGGTATAGAGCCATGGTAGCTTCAACTACCTGACACTGTCCAATGCAGTTCAAGAAATTTCAGAGCCCAAGTCATGCCATGAATTGACAATGATCAGGCCTGATACTTCATGGAGGCAACAGGGGCAATTTGCCTCCGTTGCCCCTGGTCACCCTGTGAAATGTTCCAATAGAAATGTACAATGTCCTCATAGAGGTGCCCTTTCCCTTTCAAGAATAAAGCATCATGCCTGCAAGGTAATATTCATTCAACAGTTTTTCCTCCCTTTCGAAACTAGAAAATAGATGTGACAACGTGGACAATGTGTCTATGTATGATGTTACAGAGAGCTATGGTCCATTGGGGTTAGCATGTTTTTTTTATAAACTGTATACATTTGTTGATAATTGAAAATGTTGCTGTATTGTATATTAAATAATGGTTCATTGAAATTTTTCAAAAGTACATTGTTATGAATTTTCTCCCATTCTTAAGTGAATGGCAAAATTTAAACAGCTAGCACAAGTGTAATACTTCGCAGCAAACCCATAATAGAAAGTTTCTATATTTTTAAAACCATGATAGAGCTATAATTTGAATCAAAACTTGGAAATTAATTTCCTTTGTTTTTCCTGAGTACTAATGTTGACTGTATAAAGAGGATTGTCGTTACAAGAATTGCAATATGTGAGAAACTACTTTTTATTTTAACATTTTCATTTTGATCAATAAAATTGGGATCCAGAAAGATTGCCCCAAAAAAATTTTAAAATATGAAATCTGAATGAAACCCAAATCAGCATAAGTTTCCACTCTCTACTGGCACAATCAATTTTTATGAGATTAAGGAGATTAAAAGTTTGGACTGGATGTTTTGAATTACGCTAATTTGATTATTTTCCCGACTTTAGTCATATTTTGATATAAAACACACCATCTTTCCAAACACATAACCATATATTGTTTAAAATGAAAATACTCTACAAGTGGAATTTACTGACCACTGATTGGAATGGAGTATTCATTTTAAATGGCCAGTCCCACAGGCAAAGGCCCCTTTCCAAAACATGGCTTGGGGGGTCTGGCTTAGTCTGCATGTGTCTGTTTGAGGGCCCATAGGGTAAGTGGATGTTTTCTGATTTACTGACAGAGACTAACCCTTGGTTTTGAACAAGGCCATAGATTTGACTGAGATATTTGATGAATTTGGGCTCCAGGTTTCATTGATATGAAGGGATTTAGTTACAGTAGACTGCTCCACAAGAGTCTGCACACTCACGCATTGACAAGTTAAAATCACCACAGCATGAAGGCTTTGTCGGACAAAAGACATAAGAAATCTAAACAAGCTGCTGCCATTCGGGTTGGGGTTGTGTGTGTAACATGGTGCACAGAGCGCAGCACCCAAGTGGGCGTCAAAGACCTTAATAATGTTAGACATCTACAGCCCAAGGCCAGTGAACTCACCACCTGAAAAGTACAGTGGTCTTTTGATCAAGCACAACTCGAGTAATATCTCTAACAAAAACAGTATATTGAACTGTGTAGTTAGTTTCTCATTTTGATTCTGGTCTTTCAAAAAATGTATAGACCAGTAAAAAATTGTGACTACAACCTCTGCAGTCATGTGACTATTCGAGCCATGATCTATACTCATATCACATGTTATTTGAAAATGTGGAAAAACCTTCCAGATGAGAATCAGAAGTTTTTTAGTTTTTTTTTAAATCACCACCTATTTCATAACTTATAAAGAACAGGCCTTTCCTTTAGTTGTATTTAATATTCATAAAGTCAATAAAGGATACAATAAAAACAAGAGTTATATGTCTAAAAAATCACTCAAAATCTGATAAATTCTATACATAAACAAACCTCTGTACAAATTAGCTTACACTCCCACTACCTTTTGTTTGATAAGTGGTTTGCAAGACTTAGAATGAACAAAATCAACAATTTTCTTTCTAAAAACTAAAAAAATCAGTTTAATAAATCGTAAAATTACCAATGGAAAACATTTTATAATTATGAATCTAGTAAGATAAATTTGAAATATAAAGTATACAGTCAACAGCAATCCATGTGGTTTAAATAGCAAAGCAGAAGCATTTACAGAACACGACTTGAAATTGCAACGAAAAATGATATCAAAGTCACACACAGGAATGACAACCAAATTCAGTATAAATAATTTTTTTTTAACATACTCTACTCTGTATGAATGATGGCACACCTCAATGAAATGACGTTAGCTACAAACTTAATTCAGTCAAAAAATGTCAAGAATATGATGTCATCAACCATCAATCAACTTTGGTGGATAAGAAAGATAAGGAGAAAATTAACAAACACAACCTGACCTTTCAAAAAAGATTCAAAAAGGCAATTTTGTGGTCACTTTACATTGATCTTAGAAATCAAAAATATAGGGCTGTGAATTATTTGAATGGCTTGATATGTTAAATGTTGTCATTGATAAAAACAAATTTCAACATATCATTCCAAAAATCATTCAGAAAACCATTTTTCTGGTCAATGTAAAGTGAACTACAGGAATTGCACCAATGATTTTGTGACTGATAACTTCTGATAAATGAACGAACACAGGACAATAAAGCAGTGTTGTTACTTCAAACTATTTACTCAATTTTGTTTCCACTACACATTATAACGATGTACATGGGAGTCCAAGGGTCTCAAAAATGATTGAAAATGCATGAGAATGTGATACACTGTAAGAGCTCGCCCAAAACTTGGTTGTACTTGTCATGTAGACAGTCCACCTGAAACAAAATGCACTTTAACTCACACTTGGTTTTCATACTTGAAGACTGTTAATGTTGTTTGTTGATGAGAAGAGCTCTATACTATTTATTACACAAACTAGTATTCCATTTGAGGTTTGTAACATCATGTGCCAATCACACAGGGCTTTGCATCCCGTAATGCACAGATTCTCTGGAACAGATGCATGAACTTGCATGGTAAGCAGCACCATAAAACTAGATCCAGGGCCCAATTTCATGAAGCTGTTTAGCGAATAATGAGGCTTAGCAAAACAAATTCTGCTAAGTTAAAATAAACAGGGAACCAGTCACAAGCAATATACATGACATGGTATTTTGGCTGGTACTGTTTTTCTGTGCTTAACAGCTTTATAATAATGTGCCCCAATGAGTTGATATAACAATGCTGGTTTTCACCGATTAATGAAATTGCCTCCATTTAAAAAGTGTCTTGTAGTGAAAATTTATACAGCAGCATTAAAATCCACATTAATATAGTTTTCAAACTCAAATATTATGTTTAGAAACGAGTGGGCTCCATGAAAATATTTCACCACAGCCCGATTTCATAAAGCTTGCAAGCACAAACAAATGCTTAGCAAAGAAAACTATTGCTAAGCAGACACAAGTTACCAGCCAAAAAGCCATGTTATTCACATTTGATATTTTTGACTGGTGCCCCATTATTATTTTGCTTGGCAAAAGAATTTGATTGGAAATATTATCTGCTTTAGCTTATTGAAATTGGGACTAGAGTTGCTTAAGCAAACAACAATGCTATGACTGCATATGCAGACAACTGTGCTAAAGTTGCTTAAGCAAACAATAGTGCTAGAGTTGCTTTAAAGCAGACAATAGTGCTTTACCTTTTTCTGCTAAGCAATAATAAGCAGCATACCAGTCGCAAATAGTACGGTATTTTGGCTGATTATTCTTGAGCAGCTCTATGAAATTAGGCCCTGGTCTTTATGTGACATATTTGATAGTGCATACAGGTATGTCTCATCTAGCCAACTTATTGGATGTACACACAAAGGCTAAGTTACTGTGATACAATGTTTCCGCACAAAGCCAAAATTCAGATACATTGTTATTACAAGCTTTTTATCAAGCGAGATGATTCATCACAATTTGTTTTCTCTCCTTAGATAAAGTTTGCCTCAAGAAGTGGAACCCATACATATGTGTAGATCAGAGCAAAGTTTTGCTCTTTATACAGGTATGTTGTTTTTCCCTGTGAAGACATATAAACTTAAGTATAAAATAAATCAATCGTAACAAATATTTACAAAACAGACATGACAACAATCAGACGGACACGCACTGAAACGCTCAAAGTTATACACAGCATGTGTAGAAATTCTTGTCAATTTGTACATTCACACTATTCTGTGGAATAGACTGCGTATTCACAAATCTGGACCTGTTAAAGTGTACGAGTTTGTTTCCTTCATGCGTTAAAGCAATATACGTGGGACAAAAGTGTTTGAATACGTGTGAGACTTGCACCATCTATTGTGGAAGGGTCTTGGGGTTCAGAAAAGAATGTTGGTTCTGACTGTGGAGTGATGACCAGATGAAACAGGTCTCACCAGTATGACAAATTGACATATTTTGAGCTGTGATTTTTAGCTTGATTTACAGGACCAAAAAAAAGAGCATTTTATGAGTCCGTCAATAATATCTTTACTGGCCTACTGCTACGAAAATACTGCAAGTTTGATAAGAACTCAAACAAATTACTTTCAAACTGGGAAAACAAAAAACAAAATCAAAGTTTCCCTAAAACACCCTCCGGAAACACATTGGTACCACAGCCTTTGGCATTCATAATTAAAACTGACCTGTGAAATTGTAGCTTCAATAATTGTGCAACAATTTTGCTACGTTACTCAGGTGAGACTGTGATAGATCGTTCTTTTTGGATATTACCAAAGGGTATGAAATGGATTCTTTAAAACAAAACACAGTACTCTGATACTGTTGGGGTATACCATCCAAACAGTTTCCCATTAAAATAATTACAAACAAGTAAATACAAATAAAATATACACTGGAATGTAACAAAGACACCAAAAGTGCACTTGATATAATATTCAATTTTCTTTTGACTTCAAAGACTATACTTTTTCTTTTAACACATCTTTACATGTCACTATTTGGCTGAGGATTTTGGACAAGGGAATATTTAAAATGACCTTATCAGAATTCCACTTCATATAAATATATAATTAAGATTCCTGACACTGCGATTTTATTTAAATTACACATGCTAAAAAAGTTGTGACTAGTCAACGACATGTCAGAGTGTCATTTCACTAGTCTGCCGGCTTTTCACTAGTAAATATTGGAAGGTTTTCTTTTAACATTACTGGTAAGGACTTGAACACAAAGTGATTTGAAAAATCTGTGCATACAAAGCAGGGTTTGAGTTTGTAGAAACATCCAAACAACTTGTAGCTTAGAACTCTCACTGCACCAGTAATATTTAGATAGAACCGAAGATATTTCTTTATTATTTGTGTACTGCACAGCTCAAACTCACAAAGAGCTTAGATTGATCTAAGCATGAATCAATCTTAACTGCTAAGCAAAGTGTGATGTCACAATACAAATCACGATAGTAATTCTGACAACTCATCTTAAGATGAATCTATAGCTTTGTCAAATCAAACCATGAACTTTGATGAGGTTTGGAATTGCCAAGCATTAGTATTAATTTAATTGTTTTGCAATAGTATGTACTCAATGGTTTAATACTGGCCCAGGTCTAACATGACTTAGTGGACTTCGACCGGAGGGTACTTCAGGCCGAGCAAAGGATACATGTAGCTGACGGGAAGAGAGCAATGCACAAGTCAAAAGGACCACTTGAACGAAGTTTTGACCGGTCTTCAAACATTATAACCCACGTTTCGAGACACATTCTCCCAATGAGGCAATTAAGATGTACTTCAAACAGGTGACAATATTAACCACCCATATAATAATATACTCTTATCCTAACGGGAACCCTACCCTGTCTAACAGATTGTTAATGGTGCCCAGGTTAACAACCTTGGGTACCAGCCTGTAGTTTAACCTCAATTGGGGTATTCCAAACCTACTTTTCCAATGGGGACAAATTAGAAAACATTTTCCTACCAAAAATAACTGACCTTTATATTATTTCTCAGAAAACTCACTTTGTGAAAATTCACTAATAGAAATTTCATATACATTTTTTCGTCAAAAACTGGAAACCACATGAGCTAAAAAAAACAACAACGCAACAACAATTACGTACAGCAAACAGACTTGCCATATAGATGTACCTGTGTGGTGGAGGTGGGGGAAGTAGGGGTGACTACACAGACGGCAGTCCCCATCACTTACTGTTGACCATCTTGTGTGCTGAGTTAGCAGCGGAGGTGGTTGGAGCATTGATAATGATGGTATTGACACTGTTGGTAGTGGGTAATGAGTTGGTCAAGGGTGGTTCGGCCAGGATGTCCACTTTGTCTGTGATGAGTAAAGAGTACAAAATTAGAATTTTCAAGCAGCGGAATGAGGCCTTCACAAAATTGTTTCTTTTGCCACCTGTTGCTTATTTACAGAGCATTTAAAATACACCTTGAAAAACAAAACAAAATTAGCTCTAATTCTAATAATTATTACAAATAAAGCTTACTTTTAATGTAACATTTAATTTACAAAGTTTTAAAACCTAGTGGGAGAATGTTCAAACTTAATGAGGGTCTCCACAGTCAAATTCAGTTTTGTGATGAAGCCATGTTCAAATGGAGGTTTTACAGAGACTTGTAATTGTTCCCCTGTTTTCATGAGGACTCAGTTTTGTGATGAAGCCATGTTCAAATGGAGGTTTTACAGAGACTTGTAATTGTTCCCCTGTTTTCATGAGGACTCAGTTTTGTGATGAAGCCATGTTCAAATGGAGGTTTTACAGAGACTTGTAATTGTTCCCCTGTTTTCATGAGGACTCAGTTTTGTGATGAAGCCATGTTCAAATGGAGGTTTTATAGAGACTTGTAATTGTTCCCCTGTTTTCATGAGGACTCAGTTTTGTGATGAAGCCATGTTCAAATGGAGGTTTTATAGAGACTTGTAATTGTTCCCCTATTTTCATGAGGACTCAGTTTTGTGATGAAGCCATGTTCAAATGGAGGTTTTACAGAGACTTGTAATTGTTCCCCTGTTTTCATGAGGACTCAGTTTTGTGATGAAGCCATGTTCAAATGGAGGTTTTATAGAGACTTGTAATTGTTCCCCTGTTTTCATGAGGACTCAGTTTTGTGATGAAGCCATGTTCAAATGGAGGTTTTACAGAGACTTGTAATTGTTCCCCTGTTTTCATGAGGACTCAGTTTTGTGATGAAGCCATATTCAAATGGAGGTTTTATAGAGACTTGTAATTGTTCCCCTGTTTTCATGAGGACTCAGTTTTGTGATGAAGCCATGTTCAAATGGAGGTTTTATAGAGACTTGTAAATGTTCCCCTGTTTTCATGAGGACTCTTTCTATTTGGGAAAATGAGTGAATGACAAAACTGAATTTAACCTTGGAGTCCCGCTTTAATTCCCAAAAAAAATCTCACAATAAACTTCACATGTCTATTATGTCATACCTAATAATGACTAAGTTTGAAAGCCTAGAAATTGTGACAAATTCTGGGCGAATCAATACCATTCAATTCAACATTTATTTCCATATTGGTGAAAAAGAAAAAAATCACATATTATATTTATAACAAAGACAATCAAGAACTATTTAAATAAAACAAATTACTGAAATGGAAAACAAACTAAACATGGGGGTATTTTCAGCGAACCCAAAATGGCTTTAATGGATTGAAATGTCGAAAACAAACATTACAGCAAAAACAAACCAGAATACAATTTAACATTACAATCAGAAGGGAACCAGACACAATCAGTACACAATATATAGTGTTTTCAGCGGTAACCTACTTAACACACATGTGTAAGCAGCTATAAAAAGACACTGTAAATACCCTTTGACCGTACACCAGAAATAGTGGACTTACCCATTACGGCAATAGGGGTTTCTCCCGTGGCCGCTGCCACCCTATGCTCGATCAGGTAGAACATGAATTCATCATAGAGCAGACGTATTAAATGGAACGACCCAAAGCTTGCAGCACTACGCAGCGTCAAGTCACGGATTACCATGGAACTGCAAGAAAGAAAAACAAAAAGCACTCCAATCTAATTTCATTTAACCCTTTGAGTGCCGCCAACGTTCTGAAACGTCATACTGAATATCCATCAACAGGCCGCCGACGTTCCCATACGTTCTACTACTCGACAACAAAATATATAAAAAATTGCCCTGTGGAAAAAGAATTGCAAAAACGCTGCCGACACTGTAAGGACCCTTGGAGCGCTGCCAACATTCTGAAACGTCATACTGAGTCTCGATCCACAGGCCGCTGACGTTCCTATACGCTCTACTACTCGACCAAAAAATTAACAATAAATGGCTGGCCTGTGGATACAGAATTACCAAAGCGAGGCCGGCACTGTAAGGGTTAACATTTTTGTTTTTTGTTTCTTTCATTACCTGGTGATAAAAAAATATATAAAACAAAACACACCCTGTAACCTTGAAAAGTGAAACATTACTTTCGAAAAGTGTTGTCTGTGATTGCCACTTTTCACTAAATGTCAACAATTAATATTATTTGGGGGTATTTTGGTCATAAGGAGTGACAAAGTGGCAACACTCTTTCCTCACTTTCTTCTAACTTACCTGTAAAAAGACCACTTGAGTAAGAACTGCCTGGCTGCCTTGGCAAAGTTTGGTGAGTTCTCATGGGGCTCCAGGACCTCTGTGACCACCCCTTCCAGCCATGCTGCCCACTGCTCCAGTGAGTTCTGTTCCTGCAGGGTTGATTTGAAATCCTGCTCCAGACGTTGTACCATCTGGTCATCGCATTGACACACCCATGATGCTTGCTCCTTTACAGAGAAATATCACCAGAATTCAGTTTCACACACAGTAATCTCAAAAACATTTAAAAGTCTGTGCAGAGAGGTTTGTTAATTTTGATTGAGGTGGAGCAAGTTCCTATTGTTGTTTAATGTGCCATAAGCGTCATGCCTGACGGATACCGTTCATTGTTATTATACTACATGTTTTAGCTTTGAAGATTTGTAAATACTTGACATCTGTTTATTTGAGAGAGACCTTGTTATCGCAAATAACATGATGAACTACATTGATGTTAAATTAGATGCATAAATACAACTACCTTCCTTGTTTTATCGATCAGACTAACACACCTATTTTTTTTACTGCCAAAACTTTAAAGCATTATTTATCATTACTATTTGAACTTAATGGCTGTAACGCAACATGAAATTATCACAATCTGCACATGTTTAGTTATCCAACAACATTCGGAAATATGAAATTTGGGGCTACAGTTTTGAAAATGTATCTCAATAAATTGTCGGTTGCAGGAATGAGACCCTACTTTAGGACTGAAGTCGCTCATATAATTTGAATAATAAAAATACAAAAGTTGTAAAGCGCCATCTATCTATAAACAAACATATTTCGAGGCGCTGGAAATAGAAAATTTAGGAAAAGCATACATTACAAGATACTGAGATAATCGAAGTATTTAGGGGAAGTATTTAGGGGATGTAATTAAGAGCACTTTAAAGAGAAATGTTCACGTTAACAACAAACAAGTTGATGAACACAATATATAGAGTCAGTCATAAGCTATGCTGAATAAAACATGCTTTGGAAAATGTCCAGAGACTCTGAATGCAATCAACTTGCTTCAAATCTAGCTCCTATCAGTTTTAAAAATGACAAAGTTTGCGACGCTTTTTTTACCAGCGTGTAACACTTGCACATGATCGCTAATCAAAATGCAAATGAAGTCTCTTTTGTTTAATGAGCGTTGTATGTAAATAGTCTAGTATGATTCCACATTTAATGTTAATTCATATTTCTCACTGCACTAACACCAACCTGTACATTTGCAAAGTCCACCCGGTTGAGATCACTGAGCATCTGGTTGATCTGGGAGGTGTTCTGCAGCACGGCTCTGGCTGCCTGGGCTAAGTGATTGAGTGAGGTGTAGCGGCGGAGGGTTTGAGCAAAGGCTGTCACAGCCCCAACCTGAAGGACAAGCAGTGATCAATGCCAGTCAAATATAGGCAGGAAAAATGCATTGCAGTCTCCTGTAACTAAGTCTCTTCATCTCTCTACATCTCCACAAATGGAAAACTAGCTCCGAGAGTTTTCAAAGGCAATGAAGACATGTCAAATATTCTTGAAATCAGGAAAAATATATTCTCACAGGCCTGAAAATGCATATGTCCTGGATATATCTATAAAGACAAGCTCTTCAGCAAAACAAGTCCGCAAGTCTGCATTTTCACCTCAAGTTATAAAATATTACTTGAGGTTAACTGCAGACTTAAATCTTAACACAATTCTGTGTTTGAAAAACAAGAAGAGAATCACCTAATGTTCTGGAAAATAAACTCTTACCTTGAGGCCGATCATATCTTGTGGAATGCCTGTCATACTGTTCTTCAGCCATGTCTCTAACGTCTTTGCAAAGTTACGGATGGATTGCGTCAAGGCACCTGAAAATTATTCAAACCATTACAAATAAATATTTCAGGGTGGATATTATATTTCATAATTTTGTTTACACATTTAAATACAACAATATTTACAGAAAATTCAGCTGAAATCACTGAAATTGTTTTTGTACCAATATCCTGAATTTTTTTAACAAATTTCAAAAACCTTTTAAAAAAAAAATCAAAATATATTGAATACGGTCGCAGAATGCAGGCCTACTGAGACTTCATTCTTGTTAAGAGCTAGAAAGTTTGTCCTTAATAAAGGATACTTTAAAGAACCCTCCTACCAATAACACATGCGACTACTGTCCGCCACACACAACATTTGGAGAGTCAAATTGCACAGAAAAATTATAATATTAGTGTGTAAACTCTGCGTTGCCTAAAATGCGCACTTAACTGTATAATACACAGGGACATTGACTACCAAAATGGTACAACCAAGATTACTGTGATGATAATGCCGGGTGAATTGGGTCAATAAGGGACATTTCAATTTCTATTATAAGAGTTCAAAGGGCATCAAGGCAATGACATGGGGCATTTGAGGCAATTGCCTCCATTGCATATCTGGCCTAAGATCCTAAGTTTGATTCCCGGCCTGGCTTGTGTTTTTGAGACCTTCACAACTTTAACCCACAAGTCCTATAGACCATGTTACATTTGTTTACAGAGTGGTGACCTTGTACATTCTAAAGCATTTCCTGCCGGGCAAGATACTACACAGGCTATATGGGAAAATTTACATTTTGTGTCATAATTTTCACATAAATTCAAAATTTACAAAAGCAACAGCTGTACAGCTTTTGAGATGTCCCCCCTTTCTTCATATCAAAAGTTGAGAAAAATCAGACAGTGCAATCTCCATAAAACATAAGATTTGTTGTATTCTTCCATTGAGCTGTGTACAAATGTGCCTGCCGGAAGTCCAGGCTCTGTGGCTCTTTTGTAAACATGTGATGTCACAGGTCACATCATCTATATATACATGAACAAATCAAGAATAATGAAAGAGAAGGGGGTTTACCGTGGTGTTCTAAGCCTAATATCATAAAGATGCTTAAGCACAACAAAATTATGCTTACAAGAATAAGATTACCAGCCAAAATACTATGTCACTTGTACTATCTGTGACTGGTATCCTGGATATTTTTGCTAAGCAGAAACTTTTTAATAAATATTCTGCTTCAGCAGTTCTATGAAATTGGGCCCTGGTTCATAACAAGCACCTTTGTTTACAGGTTTCCTTAGGCTTCCCAGTTTTTGAGCCATCCTTGGTTTTGTACCAGATTTCCTTGCTACATAAACTTACTTGGTATTGGGCGCAGCACATCTGGTATTAGTACCTCCACTAACCCCTGGTATAATACATGGTCATAGTGTTTGACATAGTCCTGCACTGGATCACTCTGACATAAGGAGATCAGCTTGGCTTTTGGAAGTCTTTTCTCTACATCCACCTCGCTGAAAAATAAAACACAAAACGCAGAAACACATTAATTTCCAGCATCAGTAAAATGAATCAATTTTGTTTTGCTAAAACCTGAAGTACGAATAGCACATTCTTTGACTTGTTGTTACAGGAAAGTTAACAATTACATTGATCGATAGACTGTTACACATAGCACTGGTTAACATTGTGATAACTGCATGGCGTTGTAAAGTCAACAACTCCTGTTACACAGACATAATAAATAAGTAATAATAATACGCAGTTCTTATCACACGCATGATATTTGGCCCTTGGAAAAGAGTAGGAACATGTATTTGGAACATGGGCTGACCTACATTACAACAGGCTTTTCAGGCTGTTTAATAACAATTTTGCTGATTTTCTGAGGGGGACAAAAAAATATCTGAAATCGGGCTAAAGCAGGAAGAATATCAAGCCTGCTATAAAGTACTTTATCACACCCAAGGGCATCTCATATTTGACAAGTAATTGATCTATTGAGCTTCGATATTCGACACTGTAATGGTCAATTCAAAAACAGTATAGACCTGTTGAATGACTTACTTCTGCTGTGCATCGGCGGGAGGATTTCTCCAGAAGGTTTGCCACAGTGCCTCAATGAGCGCAAACTGAAGGTTAACCACCACATCAAGGATCGCCTGTGTGCATAGAAAAAATTGTGTTAATCAGGCATAATATTTGGTGCTTGGAAAAAAGTAGGAAAATAATGTTTGAGCAAAAGGGCCGATCTACTTGTTCATATGGTGTATGGTTTAATATATTTTTCAGGTTATTTAATCACCATTTTTCTGATTTTTCCAAGGACAAAAAATTCGAAAATTAGACTTAAGTAGGAAGAATATCATGCCTGGTTAAAATGGTAACATCAATAATCAACACCGAAGCCATCGTCCGAAGTTACAAACATGTTAATAGAAAGAGCAACATACCAATAACGGAAGCATCAGTCGTGTGCTCAGAACTATAACGTCATTAGTGCAATTTGTATGGGTTTCATAAAATTGCTTTTGCATATTTTGGAGCTCCTGGTAAATGGGGTTTATTGATCAAGTTGATCTTCAAAGGATTTGCTTGGCAAAAGAAACATTTATTTTCTATTAAAGTAAACAAATTTATTGGTTGATTTTGATTTATTTTGTTCAAATTTATACGCACTTGTTAAGTTAGTTTTGTGCTATTCTACCTCTTGACACAATTTAAAGTATACATCATTGTTGAATCAATAGTTGCTTCATTTCAATGCTAACTTACCTCACAGTGTTCTCTGTACAGGCTCTGGAAGGCTTTCACATCATTATGCGTTACTCCATCTGGCAGTGGGGTGGTACCAAACTTGAGCTCTGTGAAGTCAGGTAGGGCCATAGAGGCATCCCCAAGGAACTGCTGGTGCTGCTGCGTCTGAGTCTGTACTGGGTCTTGGGCTGCTGCCCCACTTACCGCTCCCCCTCCCTCTGTGCTGTCTTGTTTGCTGCCTATTGGAGATGGCTTGAATCTTGATGAAAGATTAAGGTCAAATTCTTGCTTAATTTTACTTTTTCAAAAACTACTTTTTGTTTGTCTTATTCATCAGTTAAACATCTTATGTGTTAATCCCTGAAAATACTAAGATTTAGAAAGCTTAGATTTAGGAAGATTTTGCCAAGCTTACTGAGGTACCAGAATATTAATATTTGTTTGCAGGGCAACCTCACTTTGAAATGTCAACGCTTTTCTTTGAATAACTTGAATGAACTTCACCCTGTTCTTTGTTTAGTCTGGAATGAAACAATGCTGTTTAATGCAACCTTATATAAGGTTAATTATGCAGGCTGAGGGAAGGTCTAATCTAAATGTACCTCATCTAAAAAACAAAGTCAGCTACAGTTATGATTGATCAAGGCTTGATGGGAAACAATTGTGGTGGTGAGATTGGAATGAGGTACCCATGGAACGAGGTACCTATGGGAACGAGGTACCCATGAGATTGAGGTTGGGTTTATAATACTCACCTCTTAGCAGAGTTGATGGGTTGTTGTCTCATGGCTGTGTGACCACTCTCTTCCTGGTACTGATTGAGAGGTGATGAACTCTTGATACGGATGCCATAATAATGGTACTTGGAGTTCCCCCTGATTGTAACAAGACAATATATTGTCATTCAGTAACTTTTAAGAACTTATCACTGTTCCTGAAGTTTTTTGAAAAACTAAGCGGTATAATATCTAAGTGGAAAAGAGCCAGGGCTCGATTTCACAAAGAGTTAAGATTGATCTGAAGTGCAAATCCATCGTAGTTGCTTAGCAAAGAGTGATGTCACAATACAAATCACTATGGTAACAGTGACAACTCATCTTAAGATGAATCTTAGTGCTTTGTGGAATCGACCCCAGGTTGGCTAACCCAGAAAATGGGCCACAAAAAAACCCAACAAATAGCACAGGATACATATTTATAGATGTAAAGCGCATTGAGACGTTATTGTAAAATGCGCTATATAAGAACTGTTTTTTTTTATTATTATTATTATTATTATTATAAAATTAGTAGGGTCCAAACTGGACCTTCTTCAGAGGCATTAACAAGTACAAACAAAAACATATCCATTTATAGCAAAAAGAGGAGCAAAGGATTAGGGGAAGGTATCCAGAAAAAAGCGGGAAGATTATAGCCAATCAAAGTTATTAATTTACAGACAATGGGTTGGCTAAGAACCAATCAGAGTAAAGTAGTGAGGACAAAGGATGGTCAGTGTGAAAAGGGTGGATTACTGGACCATAAAGGTGGTAACTGCATTCTGGGTATAACAATGAAAGGGTAGGATTAGAGGGAAAGTTGCATCAAGGTAATGCAACTACTGTGTGGCATTCAATATCGTCCACAAGGTTTTGCCAGCCTGCAATATGATATCCTGTGGTAATCACATCAATGCAGTACACATTCAAAACTCCTACGGTCTGACCATTCAATGATATATATCATCTATACAGTACACAGTTTGTTCTGTGCACAGTTGTTGCATCATACACAACCTGTGCAGTTGACTGGTTTCAAATGCTGGTCAACTCACTGGAGTAGGACGCTTAAAGGATCCCATGCTGTTGATCCGTTCTAATGTTGCCCTTAACTTTTTTAGTGACTAGTTAGCTTGTCATTTTACCATTCCTCAAGCTTTTTCACCAGTCCATTGTTATATATAAATTTAAACTAGCAAGCCGGACCACTTTAAGAGAAAATTGTGACTGGTCCTAAGGTGTTTAGACTGCCTTTTGGCCACTGTTAAGAGAGAACACTGATATACATTTAGACTTGTCATATACGGTATAGTCAAACAAGCTGAAACGTCCACCATATAGGCACTACATTGGATTTACAGATATTTAACCCAAGGCCCTTTAGAAGAAACAGACAAATAAAAAAAAGATTTGAAGTTCCTAACCTCGTTCCTAGTCTTCTAGTTCTCAGACCAAGAAACACAGAGCGGATGAGCTTGCCGAAGGAAGCTGCGTTGACAGGATCGATCTTATGCTCCTGACAATGTCTCATGTAGTGATTGAAGAGTGTGCTCCGGGGTAAACTCACACCCTCCGCACACTCATAGTTATCCAACAACCACTGGACCTAAGGAGAGAAAATAACAACAATCAGCTATCACAAAGAAAAAAGAAAAAGAGGACGACAACAAAGGCGTGTTGACAGACTACCACCATAATCTTTTTCTAAGACCCATTTGAAACTATGTCGAAAAACATAAACATGCAAAAGTTGGTTTCTTGGGGAAAAATTATTGATGGACAAAGACATTTTAAATGTACTTTTTAAAGAAATTACCACAGGACTTTGAAGCAGACAATCCACAGGTTGATCTGAATTAATTTTAAAATTTTCAAACTCCCAATGTTTTCTTTGTTTTTATTTTTATTGTTCATTAGATTATTAAAAACTCCTCCACTACTACGTCAAATCTAAAGCACAACTTACATGAAACTGCACTACTACAAAAATAAAATACAATGCATCCAGCAAGGAACGACATTCGTACAAACACAAGATTGATTGAAAAGGTTTTTTTAAACTACCAGTGGTCTTACTGTGGCGGGTGATGCACGTGTGGTGTGGGTAAGTGGGTGTCCGTTGCCGTCCATAGTGTGCCCTTGTAGAAGATACGTATTCCCTTGTTGCGTGATGAGTTGCGGCCCTCCCAGTAGGTTCCCTCCGATGATGTTACCTCCAACGATAGTGGTACCACCCACAGACATGTTGGACCCTCCTATGGTCTGGATGCTTCCAAGTGGTCCAGAGGTGAGAGTCTGTCCTGAGTAGTACGTGGCCCCTCCTGCCGGGGTGGCCTGTGTGTACATCGTGGTAGCTTCACTGTAAGGATAGTTTGCCCTACGGTCAGCGAGATGTTTCATACGAAACAGAAAAAAGGGAGAGGAAACCCCCCAAAACAAAAAAAAATATCCCAAGGAGGGTAAGAGGAGACGGAGAGTTCCAAGGGGAGAAAGGAAGAGTAGAAGGGGGAGAGAACGATTGCATGGGGTTAGTATGGTTTAGCCACATCACCGTGGGTAAGGTATAACAAACAGGGTGTGGGGTAAGGGGTAATACAGTAGGGTCGTGTGGTGGGTATGTTGGGCATGTTGGGCTAGACTCCAAGGTGGGGGGGGGGGGGGGGGGGGGTGGGGGTGGGGGTTAGTTGGTTCCAGGATTTAATACCTGCTGTGCAGTTGTAAAAATGGCGACAACATTTGTGTGCATATTTTGCGAATTTGTGCTTTACATTCTAGTTCCACCATTTTTAAGCTTTTGGAAGCGAACATGCCCAAACTCATATCAAAGTATTAAAACAAACAGCTATGATTTCAAAAGCAATGATTCTGATATGTTTTAAAATCAACTTATAAAAAAACTCCTTTTTTCTTCTAAAAAATGCAAAACCCTTGAACTGGACAAAACAGCTTTCAGACACTGTTGTATCACTTCTGTCCCCATAAAACATTTCCCTACTCAATTCAAAGGAATAAACTCTTAAACAACATAAAAAAAAGTCCCTCATCGACTTGTTCCACAGCTCAACTAAACTTTCTCAAAACCTCTCCATACTCACGCTTCAAAATAAAAATATCCTACACTTTAAATTCACTACGATTAGACTCTTAAAACTATCATACACACATGTAGCAAAATGAGAGCAAAAGCATTTGACCAATGAGCATGGACAATTTGAAGTCAAAATGAGATGAACACAATGAGAGTGATTTGGGTCCATGTGAACTTTCCACACCTCTATGGCAGAAAGCTAAATCTACTTGCTAAAAACAGGGATGTGATAGGCTGTTGAAAAAAAACCTGAACTTTTGAGCACAAAGCGCCAAAGTTTGCGAGCTTGAAAACTTGCGAGCACGAAGCCCACTAATAACATCTATCTTTGGTTTTAAAAGCCCTACTCTGCAATCTGGGGCGTTATATATGGTGTTATCTTCATTTGTTTATGAATTTGATCTTAAGTTAAAAAGAAATATAACAAATATATAATTATTATTTTCTTTTGGGGGGGGGGGAAACAATTTATTTTTTTAGGGGGAAAAAAAACGGATTTCCGGTTTAAAACGGAGGAATCACATCCCTGTAAAAATAGTTCTCAATACTACAATGCTACACATGAAAGCTTTACTTGCATCTACCTACATGTAACACCAAATGAACATTTTCTGACTCTCTAATTCCAGCTGAGTAGATAGTTTGACATCTAGCCATAAAATGCTTAGATTTCAGAATTCAAAATACAGCACTTTGTGGCAAGTGCAAGCCTTCATCAATTGCTAACAAGAGCAATTTGACATATTTGCACTTTATCATTTTGGTTCAAAATGATGACTTGACTTATTAACTTATTGACTTATTTAAATTATTAATTTATAGCAAGTTCGGTTTGTCTGGATTCAAGTTTGATAACGATTCACAGATTTAATCGTAAAATATACAGAGACATTTAAATGGAAAGTTACTGAAGAACAAAAGCTAAATAAAGTTGAATTGAACAGGCTGAGAATTGTTGTTTTTGAATTATGTTCTCAGTAAAGTGTCTTTGTTCATAATGTGGGTTAGGTTTAGAGACACAAATGCCACATGGAAATGAAATGAAATGTATACTGCCAGGAACCAAAAACACACCAACCTCAAGAACAAGACACACCAATGCAATAGAAACCTTGCATTTTAAGCCACTGCCGTCACTGAGAAATAGCAATGAAAACATGCTTCATTTATCTTCAGTGAGGGCACTATTTAAGCTAGTGGCACCATATGCAAGAAATCTTAACACAGCAAGGCCCATTGAACATCCACAGCAAATAGTGCACCGCAAACCACAGAGGGAAGACTGGCTGGTTGGTCATTCAGGAATTGCAAAGTTTAAAGTCACAATTTTTGTCTTCTTTAAATCTCTGGCATTCTCAAAAAGATTCAGCAAATCTGTTTTGTTATTGCAGAATTATTCTTAGGCAGGATTTTTACAGGATTCTTCAAGTGCCAACTTTACAATTCTCATATTCTGCTTAAAATACTAGTTTAATCTTCAAAGAAAAGATTTTGATAGTGATGTTTTTGTGTCTTGTTATGGACAGTAAGGTGAAATTCAAACAAGTCCATGGGTTAATCTTTGGTTACAACAATTTTAAATCGGATTCCTTCACACTCCAAAAATCATTGCACCTTACTAATCCTCTTTGTTTTGAAATGAATTTGATCACTTTATCAAATGCACCCCAGGTTTGACATTTCATCTAAGTGACAATGTTTTTTGTTATACCTCAGTTCATAAATCAGATCTGGACCACAACAATTTTTTCTGATTTGATTGTTACTGGTCTTCCACACTTCAATGACAAACACTCAGAATCTGATGCTTTTAGACCAACCAATCCAGCTTAGGGTGTTGGGGAAGGGAGAGGAGGGGGCGGAGGTTCATTAGAAGGGCCAGCATGCAGGATGATTTTATAATGAGCTCACATAGCACCGTTAGCATAGATGGAACTGGTGTGATCGGTTCCGTCTACGTACTGCACAGGTCCTTGGTAGATGCTTTGCTGGGAGGACTGGCTCACAGGTATCGTCTGTAGGGTCACTGTGGTACCGGCTGAGGGGACATCCTTCACTGGCTCAGTCACTGGGGCTAATCATCAGAATCACAAGTAAAAAAAGTTAAATATTGATGAGATTTATTTTCATAGCTGTGACTACCATCTACATGTAGGTCGAGTTGAATTGACAGTCTTTTATTTACTCATTGAATTTACATGTAAGTTAATCTTTTTAATAACTTTGAACCTTGATTTTAAAATCTTTCTTTTTGGGGTGAGGTGTTTATTTTTTTATTTTTTTTTATTTATTTACTTTCATGTATAGTTCTGGATTTTATTTTGTTTTTTGTTTAAAGTGTTTGTGTCAGTTAAAGGTAGGGTCATATATTTGTAACTACTCCAAAAGTGAATTACCCTTAAAACTTACTTAGTGAGAAGCGTTGCAGCTTTTGATAGTATAAACCATTTTGAGAAAGGATTCCCTTTAAAGTATTATGGTTTGGAGAAAAATATAACCCAAAACATTTGAATCTGAGAAACAATTCATGCATTAATCATTTTTTTAAAGATTTTTGAGGGTTTGTGTTCATTCGCAAATGCTGCTTCTTTTCTTTTGTTCTCAAAATAATGCGAACAATAGTAACAATGACCATGTCTTTCGAGGACCATGTCTTTCGAGGAACATAAACAATTATCTGAAATGCATACACTGCACATGTACTCAAAATGTATACCTTAATTAAACACATTATGTAATACCCTCAGCACACACAAGAGGAATTGTGAAATAGTGTCTCATGCTTGTGTATGTGTAATGCTCAGTAATTTTACTGGTAATGTTTACAAACACTGAACACTGGACATTTGTTATTATCCACACAGTGTTTGCTTTATTTGGACTATGCAAACCACAAGCTACATAGTATAACCATTGACATACCTGCAACTTGTACAAACTGCTGCGCTTGTATGGTCTGCGTGCTGGGCTGATGCTGTGCCTGGTGAGTGGTGATGATAGTGGGGGCTGAAATCTGCTGCTGTTGGGTTGTGGCACTGATAGCTTGCATCTTGAACGTCTCGGTTGCCATGAATTAAGCTTGCCTGTGAAAAGATGGGGTTCCATTTTTTTAAAGTTGTAATTAAAATTGTTCAATACTGTTTTGCATGTTTGCCTTCATAAATAGCAAATTTTACAACATATCACTGCACTTTACGTTAGTGCCCTGGTCATTGGGCCAATAGCGTTCCTGTAATCTTTCTCAGTTCCTTTGGGGTATACAGCCCCGAGCTGCCATTGCGCTATGGAGGCTTTTTCCAACGCATACATTTATACCACTGGTAAAGAGGAACAGTACTTATAGTAAAGCATCTTGCTCAAGGATGATGATGACAGGCAATTCCACAGTTATTTGCTATGTGTATCATAATTTGGTTTTAAATGATTTTCTTGGTTTGATACATCTCAGGTCACTATAAGGGTATACATTCCCATGCGCCTTCTCAGGTTGTACTCAATTTCATGGAAGAAAAGCTAACAAATATTACTACTAAATTTGTTTATTATTAAGTACGAATGACAAGACAGAGGGGAAACTTCATCAGGATGTCCAGACATTAGTATTTGCTTAATATACATGTAGCCATCAGGTCATGTGTGGTAGGGATATAAACAATACCCACAACCCTTCATTACTACACGTTTAAATACATGACTTTTTGAACCCGTTTTCATATAAATGACAGACCAAAAAGACAAATTCTAAAGAAATGTCTTGTTAAAGGTAAATCAAATTGAGTTTTGGAAATTAAGGAAATAATGTTTACATCCTCAAGCTTGCCTTGTTTTCAGCAACATTGTTCTAGTACACTCCTGTGGAAATTTCATCAAATTAGCTAATCCCGATTTCATGGAAATTACAACACATAATGTCTCTTTTGCCAGGAATTTCATGCACAGATGCTTATTTTGATCGTGGCAATCAGAATAAACATGTTGATTTTTATTTAATTTTATTTATTTTAAAAAAAAATGGGGGGGGGGGGGGGAGGACTTCAAATTATTCTGGAGGATATTCAAAGTGGTATAAATTTTAAAATCAGTTAACTTTCAAGTTGAAATGCAAACATTTGCTAATGTCCTGACTTTTCGACCTTAGCAGTGAAAGACTCTGCTAGGGTCGAAACGTCAGACTAACTATTTTGTGCACTTATACCAATGGTCCTTTTGGAACAATTTGCAACAGCTTATTCTATTTTCTCCTTCAGGTTGAAAATAATCATTTTTCTAAATTAGCTAAACTTTGCTGTACATTGTCTTGAAGTTAGTATGTGCGTGTAAGTAGTTGTCTAGAAAAGCGGGGAATCTCAGTAAAAAGCTTTTGGTGTTGCTTCTTTAAGCGTGAGGAATTTCTCAATTCTAGCAATAACACCGAGGTGAATACAACTCCACATTCTGTCCTACAAAGTTGATTACATGAGTTCCTACCAACTAGAATACCATAGGCAAATTAAATACTTGATAAACATGCTCCGGTGAACTTGTAATTAATGACCAATGCACTGATGAAAGCACGTTACATCAACCAAATCGTAACCAAATCAACTCTACTTTAACCATGCTGGACCGAGAGTCCAATCTGATAAGTAACTAAGTATGTAACTCAATTTCAGCACTCAATTTCAGAATAAACTTTCACCCATTGGGGCAGTCGGTCTTAATAGACCCAAGAACTTGGACTTTGACTGTCCAGCAATTAGCCAAGCATTCTTTCATCACATGTAAGAGCATACAATAACACCCTCATGAATTACTTTCAGTTCCGTTATTAGAAATATGCACTTTCAAGAAAAATAACTATAAGTGCCTCAGCAGTCTATAGACGAAAATTTTGTTGTTTCCTTGGTAACGTTTACTCTTGTTCCATGAAGGCCAAAATGTGATAGCACTGAGGGTTTTAATCAAGCTAGGGTGGGTATAGCATGCTTTATTAGATATTGGGGTTGCCTAGAAACAGGGCAAATGGTGCATGTTTACTATGGAAACACATTAAAGACTCAAGTGGAATGACAACAAAATGGCCAGGTCGGTTGCCAGGGGAGGTCTTGCTGGTGAGAAGCAATTTCAATGTTTTCTTTGCAGATTAAGAAAGACAAAGAAATGGATTGAGCATCGGACTGAAGCATTGTTCAAACTGATTGAAACTGCCAACGAGAAACTTTGAACAAAAAATCATCAACCTGACTGCTTCTATTACACCAACCTGTGTGTGCGTCTGTACATGACCTGTGCAGTAACTGCAATTCATTTACACCATTTAGAAAGACTCTGCTAGGGTCGAAACGGGAGGCCACGAATAATTTTTGCATTTCTGTTTCTACAAAAACAGCAAACTTTCTTCTTTCTTTTTTCAAATAAAAATCATACTGCCGTGTAGCACCAGCATATAGTGTGTGGGTTGTCTTTGGGGATCATTTCAGTCATGCACATGTGTATAGTGTATTTAATATCTTAAATGCACCAAACATTAACAACTTAGGCCCGCTGTTTTTGAATTCTCAGCAATACGAATGCTGATTTGTGCGATTCCTACTAACACGTTGTTCACAGCATGGTTTTGGTATTCAAGTACAAGTTTGTACAAACATGCCTTCTGTCCTCATGCATTGACCGTACGCTGACAATGCTTTGTCAAATCATTTCATATAAGAATAACATTGAATGATTTGTCTGGTGGCTCTACAGGCGGAGTCAAAACACAAACACTGTTGCCATGACAAGAGAACTACACCACCTTGTAACTTCAGACAGTCAGCACTAAAACAAAATGTGTCAATAGTTTCAGCAATCAAAATAACACTTATCCAAATGCATGAATTTAGTGCTTTGAAACCAAGAACGGGAAAACATAAAACAACACATCAAAGCATGATTTAAGTATGCAAATACCTCAACACAACCAAAATCATGAGGGTTGTATGAAAATTTCATGAAGGCGGCACCGGGCAGCAGCTAAAGAGTCGCATTTTTACCTTGAAGCATTGAAACAGGAAGCTACACTGTGCACTGTAGACTCTAAACTAAGCTGAATCTAAACCTATCCCATACACATGTACATGCCATATCAAGAGCAAACAGTGTAGTAAACTCTAACACTTTAATTAATAAAGCAGCCATTTTGCTTGATCACCATTTACACTGTTTTTAACCAAAGTGAGGTTAAAAATAAAAACATAAAAAGGACCCAGGCCTTGGGTACATTTTGATGACCCCGACTGGAAAGACATAATTGAGCTTAGAACCTATCTTAATTGGTGGCTAGGGCTTGATCGCCGTGTCATCATTCATGGAGGAAAAGGACGTCCTTTACAACATCCTTAGGAACAGTCATAGCAGTAGCTGAAGCCACCATTTTGGATACAGCCATTGAAGTCATTGGTCGTACCACAACGTATAAAATTGAGCCGACCAAACTGTAATTAAGTTTCTGGCATCATTAACGTCATTAGCATTAGCCTGTTTAAAACTACAGTACAATGTACATGGTAACAAACAATTGCTTATGTTATTTGTACAAAACAAAAACAACAAAAAACACAAACATACAAACAAAACATATTTTCGCATGTACATGAAGCTCTTTACTCCCAAACACCAAAAGAGGTAAATCCGAATGTTTTTTCTTGTAGGATTACCAAAAAACAACCTATAATAGGGAGGTAATCTGGCTTTAGGCACACTGTCCACAGCTTGTCTATTAGGATTTAAATTTTCACACAGCTTTCATATCAAGAAAATCAGAACTAACACTTCGACCATAGAGTGGTGACTTTAAGCTCAAATGATGCAGAAAGCAACACCTAAAATTGGGCCCACATCTAATGAGTTAATTAAACTTCATTAAAAAAACCTGAAAGGATTTATTGTAGTGGGGGGGGGGGGGGGGGGGGGGGAGTTGAGTCTATAGTTGGTTTGGCATCAATACTGTACTACAATTCTCTTTCAGGAAACACAATCATTCTGCAGCAGAATCTGATCTTCAAAGGCACACTATAGGGCAAGGCCACACAGGAAGTATGGCACACATACATGTACTGTAGGTTTCACTTAACTAAGCATGTTAATTTTCCTAGATAAAAGTTTGATCATACACAAATTAGTTTCCAGTTTAACTGGTACAGTTGGAGCACTAAGCAGCAGGGTGCTGTATGAGTGGGAGTGATGACATGATGAATGCCCTTTCTGCTTTCAGTACACTCCATTAGACATGCGTACAGTGTAAAATGTGGGTGAGGTAATCAGAGAAAAACAAACTTCATTCCAACACCATTCCAGTACTGCAGGATTACTGCATTTTCTCTGATTGTATTCCATTCTATGCCATCCATGTCTGATAGAAATTATAGAAATGTAGTGTGTTCAAAAGTTTCATGTAGAGGATATTTTAGCATTTTTCAATTTAAAGATTGTTTAAAATATCACTTCAAAACAAGATCAACCACTTCACAAGGTAATATTACACAAAATTTAAATGCGTTCTGTACTTGATCAATATAAAATTGATATATGTACTTCAGCCAGTGATCTGCAATTTTAATGCAGCACCTAGGTTGCAGCCAGAATCGAGAGAGATCTGCTATCTCACCTTTCATGTAATCTCTTATTCATGAATATTTAACCATTACAGCATCATTCAACTTGAAACCGACAGTATTAACAATACCCCTGGATGTATACATGAATACGTGTTGATTTACATTTTGTCAAACACTTTTTTTGTTTTTATAATAAAATTACTTTTTTATTTTTTATTTATTTTTTTATTTTATTTGGGGGGGGGGGGGGGGGGCCTGTTGCAAATGTATAGCCACTGATTACAGACTTGTTTAGATACAGAGGAAATGTTTGTTATTGAATCCAACCTACAAATTTATTTTTACATTGCAAATTATTTCAAAGTATTTAGGACTAAACTAAACTGAATAAAAATATTGTAGTTATCTGCAATATTATCAATTATTCCAATCAGGAATAGTTTGATCAGAATACTGAGCTATTTCACAGGAACTGCCCTAAGCCCCTGTATTAAGCCCGAGTATGCAGGTGACTGATATTAATCAATAACAATCATGATTCAATAAAATAAAGTAAACAAAGTACAGGCATGGTATTTGAGTGACCCTCAAAAAGTAGTAGGGAACTTTTATTGAGTACAAGGACTGACCTACACGATGGACTTTGAGGCTTTTTATAGGTCATTTAATAATTAATTTATAGTATTTTAACAATTGCCGAGGGCAACAAATTTGGAAGTCAAATAAATATAGCAAAAATATGATTATCTTGACTTTTTTTCCGTTCACTACAAACAATAATGTATGTCTTCTAAGAATTATACTACAATGGTTTTGGTAACTTATCATGCTATCTGATTAACAAACTGCATTTTTGTGGTTTTGGGGGTTGGTTCTTTTTCCTCTTCCCTAATTACTAGACTGCTCACTAATAAGCTAATTCAATCTTACTGTGATTTAGTCTTCCTCAGTTGAACAATCATGGAACTGATTTCATTTAGAAACACTCTGGTGACCTTTGCACTTTGCAATCTTATTATTGAGTCAATTACATTCAACCAACTCTCTCCACAGTGCACACAAAGATTCAGGAGTAGACAAAGAATTGGGTTGGTAAATGGGAAGGGGGGGTGCATTGATGAGTTTTGATTCAAAAGCTCACTAATTACTAAATTTATAACAGTTCATTCTTCCTGAGCACTATTTGTATGAAATATATGCAAGTCAAGAAAAAACTGTTGCTCTTTTTAAGTGGCACAGTTAAGCTTGATATGAACAAAACATGCACAAAAATGAGCAGGCCTGATGTTTCACGGAGGCAGTGGAGGCAATTGCCTATATATGCCCCTGGTCATTGCCTCGGTGCCCCTTCAAATATTCCTAGAAATTTCCAATTTCCTCATAGAGGTGCCTTTTACAAAGGAGAAACACGTCTTAGAGCCCTTGCCCTTTCTAATCAGGCCAGCGTGATCAAACATTAGACCTATGGTTGCTCTATGGTTGAATTTAGTGTTTATTGAAAACCAGAGGAAATGAACTTCCTTTTCCTTAAAATACACTTTCCCTTTAATAAGGATCTTTCCTGTTCGAATGATATTCTTGTGGACTGACCAAGGCAAGCCTTTAAGTGTGCAGTTTACAAATAAATTATGAATGCTGTTCATAACTACATTTGTAAGACTTGGGTTATTTTGGGAAAAAAACAAATAACATTTCAGACTGAAAATATTCCGCTTGTAGTGCTATCTGTAGTGAAAAGGGCATTCATGTGAATAACTGATCAAAATTACAACCCATCTTTTAATGGTTGTGAAAATGTTCAAGTAGACTGTCAGTTCTCGACTTCTCGTAGAATACAGCCCCAATAATATGCCTTAGACAGTATTTCGTATTAAATTCATATTTTAAATGTTGTCCTTGTGGTTTGTAACTTAATACAAAAAGGTTCTCACAGTTCTTCAGTTAAGGATACCTACGATACTTTATAAATTATGGTTTTAACTGAAATTCAATCACAGCGCAAGTGCTTTCATTATAAAATAAATTAACAAATTAAACTTTCTCGTCGAGTTATGTTTCATAGCCTAATTTAAAAGAATGTTCTGGAAAAAAATTTGTTGGGCCATGCTTGTTAATCGTGAAATGTCAACTCAAGAGTTAGTTTTAATAAGTAAAACACGGTTGCATCTGGTCTTGAATTCGTTGCCACTCATAGTTTCCCTACAAATATTTTTTTTAATGCTATTTTTTCAGAAAACCAACATGACCCCACCCTTTCAACCATAAAATGCCAGCTCTGGCTCTCCCATCAAGGGAACTTGGCAAAACTCCCACACCACATGCAAATGTAAATGCCACACTAGCAATAGCCAGTCCTCCTTCAAAATACAAACATCCTTTAAACCATTAAACATCTTTGATAATTGATAGCAAATTAAACCCCCGACATAACCTCAACCGATTAAAATCGAAGCCATGTTTTGTTTGATTCTGTTGGACAACAGACTGCGCTAGTCAAGTGATTTAAGGCTTTACATTGGATTTAAGCATACACCCATAATCCGAGTCCAATACTCTGGGTATTGAGATACCATAATGGCGTTGATTTTGTTAGAGTGAGGAAGGGTAAATCACTCAAAGAAATCCTTTAGCACTCACGCACAAGTGAACATCCAGTCATGTACTCCTTGAACGTGGCACGGAAAGTGAAGAGAATGTACCTAGAAATACTTTGACAACTTTCGTAATTCGTTGTGACTGTTTTCATGTTTTACAAGTTCAGTTTATTAGGTAGAGAATTTGATTACCTTTTAAATGATTTGCACAGTTGTTTTGTTTTCTTCACCATATCGAAGCTTTGAGGTTGAAAACATAAGACAAATCAACTAAAATTAAGAAACATTGTTGTGTACGACGTAAACATTTGTTACATGGAAAGTTGTGTACAGAAGTTTGCTCAACTGCACTGTCATCTCAAAGAAACAAACTGTTAAAAAATTGATTGAGAAGTTTCAAAATTGATTGGGAAAAAAACCCTAATGCCTCTATTACCTACAGGTAACTTTTTCATAAAAATCTAAAACTCTCTGAAATATCCTTTCAAATCATGGTGTTCCTTGTGTAAAAGCATCCACAAGTTTATCATGAAAGCAAGTTCTAATGGGGACCATGTGCTATTTGTAGACTATCGTAATATATAGATTGCGCTCTATCTCCAGATGTTTTACTTTTAGTGTTTGATGCATTTCAAACACACATGTATATAAAACTCAATATACAGCATGCCAAACTTCTCGGACTGTTTGTGGTGGTTTGAGGAGATAGGCATGGCGAATTCATGCAGTTTTAGACTAGAAGGGTTAAATGGATGACAATTCCTATAATTTCTAAGCTGCTTTGGATTAAAACTAACATTAACAACCTCAACAAATTGAAAGCCTTGCAGTCCAACGACTTGGCCACACTACGAATCATGTTATCACCAATCTCAGACCTTCCCTTTATTAAAGAGGAAAGATCCACAACCCAAAATAGCACATTACTTGCATTCATGGGAGTTTCCTGTCACAGATTGATAAAGTTGATTTCAACAGACTTTCAATGTCAAATGCAGCGTATCACTATTCCATTCCAAAGGAGACCAGAAAACAGACCAAGCAAAAGGGCAAATGTCAACTTGAAAGAAGAGTTTTTATTAACAATTGGCTATCGGAATAAATAGATACATTCCAACTGAAAACAAATCAACTATTTAAATTGGGGGGGGGTAGAAGTATGAAAGATAAATTTTAGGATAGATTATGTATTGGTACTTTTGAAATGTTGTCCGAGGGGAAAATAATTGTGGCTTTGAACTCTAAAACTAGTCAGGTACATTGTAGCACCACTGCTGCTGGGAGGAAATGCAAAACAAAACAAAAAGCTTAATGTCCAGCTGTGAAAAAACTTCACAAAATAATTTGTGACACTTAATAAGCTACTTACTCTCAATATTATCTGGTGGTCCAATATATATGTTTTCAATCACATATTTATTCACAGAAAACTATCAGTGTGATTAAACCTTGTATAATGTTATTTCAACAAACAAGAGCATTAAATGCAACTTTCCAAAAAAATTGCTATTTATAAATGAAATTTGAATAGAATGTGCACGAAGGTCTTTAATAACTGGCAAAAAAATGCAAAAGTTTACAAAAAAAGTTGTTCGTTTTTCCAAACAGTAAGAAAAACGAAGGAACAATCTGAATTTAAACATAAAAGAAGTGGACCGGTCATGTTTACTGGGCTATTGTTCTCTAGACATAATTTTGACCATTTTATGACAGGGCTTGAATTTGGAGGAGATGATTTTTCAAATAGAAACCTGCGTTTTTTCCCAGAAATTCTCTTCCCCCCAAGAGCACATTTGAAAGATTTTGGACTCGTTTTTGGTGTAATTTTAGACAGTTACTCCATTAAACATCCTCGACGCCATAATGTTTCTGATGCGCATGTATGTCCAATGACAAACTGTACGCCTTGGCTATAGTCTTTTAGTCAAGGCGTTATTCATCACACGTACCACCACTGCCATTGCCAAACACGAACCAGCATCAAGCATCACGCTGCAGCGACACAAAAAAGACTAGATAGGTTTTAATGTCGCCATTTCAGCAAATCAAATCAGCGCTCGTGATCATGCGCATCAGTAAACATCATAGCGCCAACGATGTTTAATTAGTGATTGTCAGCTTGGAGGTTTTCATAAATTACACCAAAATTAGCTTGCACAAAATTGTTTTAATGTTCTTCACAATTTTGCGCAATGACAAATTTCAGCGAAAAAAACAGGTTTCTGTTGGAAAAATCGTCTCAACTCCTGGGCCCAATTTCATGGCTCAGCTTACTGTTATCAAAGAATCGGCACTTACGGAAGCAGGGAATTCCAAGCTCACGTCAAGCGTATTTCACAGGTTAGCAAGGAATTTTTGCTTGAGCGCTTGAGTAGTCCACGTTACTAATTACACAGCTAGCACAGAAATTCGGCGCTTGCTCGGTAAGCGGAGAATGGTGATTGCAAACGCAGAATTCGGCAGTAAGCAGAGCCATGAAATCGGGCCCTGATGCCTTGTGGGCATAGGGCCAAGAAGAGAGGGAATCAAGCGTATACGGTATTGGCCTTTTGGGGGGGCTAGCTGCAATTATAGAATATCGTCAAAACTTGCCTCTCATTTATTTGAATGATGAAGTATGAACCAACTTTATCAATTATGCCTACCACCACCACCAACGTAAAAATGTCATGGACATTTGTAGCCAACGAACTTGATGTAGTGATTGATGGTAAAAAATGAACAAATTTGAAGTTAGAAAAAGTAAACTACATAGAAAAATAAGAAGAAAATCTTAGATTTAGAAGTCTGCTCTCCATGGCTCTACATAGGCCTACATGCTTGAAAAAATACAGACTGGCCTAAAAATTTAAGAAAAACATCTCCATGCTTGCTCATCAGTTGCTCTAATTTCTAAATACCACTCAATTAAATAGAAAATAAGACTTCACACAACAACACAAGTCACAAGCATGACAAGACACAAGTGTGAAATTTGTGAAGCACAGACGTATCATGCGATTTGTACTTTACATGTGTGTGGATCAAGCAAGATGCCCAACATGCCCATGTATGACGCAACGTTACGATCCAATGCGACAACCATACCACAACTACCCGCCGAACAAACTGCAGAGTTGTACATGCAAGAAATAACCCCGCGCAAAATCGCCATTTTGGAACGCCGCCTGTAAAAACCTAGGCTCAACATTCCCCGACATTTCTCAGTCAATTTCTCAAATTTAGTGCAAATAAATCACCCAAAAGAGAGCCAGAATGTGCAGTTTGTTCGTACGGGCTATAGTCTTTACACACTCCAACGAATCAAAAAGGAAAAATTACCTTGTAGTTGGCGGGTAACAGTCGCCAGGACTACCGTGGCTATGGCGTTTATTCTCAAGGCAACAGTTGCTAAACCTCGTCACTACACATCAACGATAAAACATCCGCCAATGGCCGCTCCCTGCACCTCTAATTCCTTTAAAGAACTCACCAAAATACAACGTACTCTTAATAATATTAAATTATAAGATTATCTAAATCATTTGAAACATATTTAGAATTATATCCACTCGTTATATGTTATTTATTTAGAAGCTAATTTGGCAAATAGTGCGTTGCTAAGTGGATGGATATAGATGTGCTTCGGCGCTAGAGAGAAGAAAAAGACAAGCTTCCATTTTAGTGCATAATGTATGCGCACTACACATACATGCACACAGTGCAAGTATTGCGTACATCCTATACACAATTACTACGTATAGATTATCGATTTGGATTTTAACGGAAACCATTTTTGTGAGGTGGTGTGAGGTGGTGTGACCTCGCTTTTGTTGTTCTAGCAACAATCAGAATTTTTTCAGTTTCTTTGTCCAGGTGCAATATTAAACACCTGTCCCCCTGAGATAAAAGAGTACTAAAAACGGAATATTTATGCTATATTACTAATGATAATTGCTACCATAATTTATTCAAAATTATTGATTTTATTTTTCGAAATGCATGCAGGTGAGTTCATAAAATGGTCAGAGCGCCCTCTGTTGATTGAACAGTAAAAATTCGGAACGGTACAAGTTGTTTTAAAATCATGAGCCCAAAAATCGTATTGTATATAAGCATAGAGAAACTTAGGTCCTTTCTCTATGGTATAAGCTACGTACTGCACATTTGTCTGCAATCACTGAATCTCGATGATCTCATAATTGATGGAATGTCACAGAAAATCCTAAGCAGCATAACTATTATTGTTTGCTTTGTTGCACGCCATGTTTATCGCCTACATTTTTTGCTGAGCAGAATACTTACTAATTGTTTTGTAGTGTTGCGTTTTGTCCTATTTTTCGTGAGGCAGTTTGACCAGAAAATGTTGATTGACATTGAAATGACTATGCCTATTTTTATAGATTCAAGAAAGTTATAAGCAAGTTCATTAAAAAGTATTGCACAAAAGTAAAAAAAAAAAAAAATTATTTTGTGTTTACGTACAACTTGGAAATGATTGTCTGGATCTGGTATGTGTCCATGGTATATTTATTATGCGAAAGTTTTCTTCGTTTTGCTACCACTATCACAATTCGTTCTGAGAAATAATTATTATACAAAAGGTCTTTCGACGAAAATAAGTCTATGCAATTAAGCAGCTCCAGCTTTAATTAACTGTGATTGGGTTGCTCATTGGATCGAGTTGGTTATGAAATCGATCTAAGCTTGAGATTAGATTTGTAGAGAAGCTAGGGGTGCACCACACTAAATAAGCCAGAATTCGTGCGCCAAGCTACTTATCATAATTTGTAAGCCCACAGGCTTATTTTTAATTATAACGTTTTGGGGGTCATGCAATTAATAGATTGTGTAAATATAAGAATCTATCACAACCTGGGGGTTCTGTGCTTCAACTTTTGAGGAGACTTGTTGGCCCTTTTTGACCGGGGAAGTGGAGAAGTGCTTCACGAACTGGCAGCAAGTCGGTTTTGGGAAAAGAAAAAAAATCGTGTTTTTTTCTTCTGGGGTAGTTAGCAAAAATTCCAAACGGCTGACCTGCCAAAAATTGAAAAGAATTCTGAAGTTTAGTTGTCCGGAAATATGTCTGATTGGTTTTCAAGAGGTTGAGAGACTTACACGATTTTTTGAGTATTTTTGAATAATTATCATTTAGCATTGGTCCTATGGGAGATTATTTAGAGTGGTGCGCCCCTAGATCGATGCCGCGCATTGATGGAGCGCCCTCTATTGGTAAATGTGGATTCGGCCGTCCAATACGAGCTGCAGCGGGAACTTCCCTCGAGCAACGAACTTGCGAGAATAATACTTCACTAATGAACCCTTACCTCTCTTATGAGTTGACCAATCAGTCAACTTTAAAGTTTCCGCCCGATTTTCGCCAAAATGTTTTTAAATTATTTCTCTGAACGACTTTTAAAAGATGCTGCATGCTGCTTCAAAACGGAAAACATATTTTACTTTTTCGCTTACCATGTGCCACGAATACATTACAATCATGTAACGTGCTAAACAACATTGTAGCCTACATAGCTGAAGAATATAGGCGCAGGCCTACCGGACGTGATTCAGTTTTTGTTTAATTGAAACAAATCTTTGGAAGATTTTGTTTTTCGTGCAAAACCTGAAATGAAAGCTTATTTTTCGAATTTGGAAGTAGCAACTTCAAATTTTAATCTAAATTTGGGGGTAAAAACGACCAAACATCAAACCTAGTATCTTTACCTGCTCAGCATGACAACATGAACCACTATAATGAAAATCTCATCGCAAAATGATAACTTCGGTTCGATTTCACAAAGAGAATAATATTATTGTTAACTTCGAATAATAATCTTAACTACCAAGCAAAGTGTCACAACACAAATCACTATCGTCTGACAACTCATCTTAAGATGATGTCAATTTCACAGAGCACCAAGATTCATTATAAGTTTAGTTGTCAATATTACCATAGTAATTTGTAATGTGACACCACAACTAAGACTGATTCGCAGTTGAAATTAGTCTTTTAGCTCTTTGTGATCGTGACCAATTTATTAACCGTAAAATTGAGCCCGGTCAATATTTGCAGCCAAGCGAACATTATAGCAGAGCAATATCACTGCCGGTTTCTTTTATGGGTTATGATGGATTAATCATTGGAAAATGCTAAAATAATAACGAATTGTGTCTGTCTGACATACATTTTAGATCTGTAGGCCTATTCTCTTTGTTACAGTGTACGTCCATGTTTAGCGCTATGTGGTTACCATGGAAACGCATACACAGCCAGTCAGCAGAGGTCGATAATTAAAGTGATATCATTATTTCGTTGTGGAGTGGCGAGGGTGAACATTACTAACCCCTATAGGCTAGACGGCTAGTTTTAAATTTTTGATGCAACCAACCTGTGAACAACGGACGGTTGAAATGTCTTATCACTTATCAGCGTTTTTGTGTAGGGCCTATGTTCGGGTTTTACTTCAAATCGTCGTACATTATTACATTCAATTAATTTTTTTTATTGCAGGGGTTTTCAATCTTCAAATGCTGTTTTCTGTCACAGAATTTTAGCCTTCGAGAAAGACTCTGCTAGGGTCGAAACGTCAGGCCACTAACAAACTTTGGCAGAATTTTAGATAAAGATATTTATTGTGTTTCTCAGCGTATCTCCGTTTTGGTTATTACTTCCTACCTTTCCCACCATTTTGGAAAATGTAACGTTTGCAATGCTGAAGTTCACACAATGCAATACAACTTACATACTAAAAACCAGGAAAACAAAAGGAGAACACGGATATTCTGGTATTCTGACATCTTATTTAAAAAAAATATATATTTTTTTATTTTAGGAACAGTCCACTTGTTATCAAATTTGTAACATATTGTTGTTGTTCAATGCGATTTTTTTACTCTCCAATATATGTAGAGAAATTTGACTAAATTCAGACAAAACGGTCATAATTATTACTTAGGCTTCTTGTAACTCTTGAATATACACTTGTAGCTTTCTTAGCCAAAAATTATAATACACACATTGTCCAACCTCATAACTATGTTCGTCTTTACAAAAAATGCAAAAAATAAGTTAGTGGCCTGACGTTTCGACCCTAGCAGAGTCTTTCTCGAAGGCTAAATGACAACACACAACACACATACAAGCAGACAAGAGTTGCAAGAGTAGTCAAGTGGAAATACATGAATAGAGAGAGTGGAGGGAGAAAAGCCAAAAGCATTCAGAGAAGGCAGGGGGTAAGCAGGGATTATGAAGACAAAGGGGGGGGGGGGTTATGAAGAGAAGGGGTAGCCTGACCACAAGAAGTTGGGAACACAAAGGACAAAATGGAAGGTTAGAAGAGAGGTAAATAATTAGTTAATACAATGAAGGGCAGACTAATAAAGTGGATAACTGTGTGGGTAAAGGAGATGGCAAAAACAAAAGGTTATTAGTCATTTCCTTCTTGGATATTCAAACCATGGGGCTGAGTGGTCTTTATGCGCCTTATCCAAAGTTTTTCCCTACTCAGACGGACAGTCTCTCTGCAGTTACCTAGTGCCTCAATGCCCTGTAAATTCATGTCAGAAATAGAGTGGTTAGGAAGGTTGAAGTGGTGTCCTACAGGTGTATCCAGCTTTTGGGTGTTGACTGTGGATCTGTGGCCATAGAAACGCCTCTTGAGTGTAGTTCTTGTTTCACCTATATATTGAACACCACAGACTCTGCAAGATATTAGATAGATTAGATTAGTGGTGGTGCAGGTGACATGACCCCTTGTCTTGTGGGTGGTACCACCAGTATGGCTGGTAAAGGAGTCTGATTCCCTGATGTGTTGTACCATGGAGGTTTTCCTTCCTCCATGGTTGTACAAACGATGCATTTGGATGTGTTGGAACACCTAAAAGTACCCTGTGGCAAAGGGGGATTAACATCATCATTAATGGGGGGAACTTCTGCCCGGACGATGAGATCCCTGAGACTGGGTGGGCGTTGGTAGGCAACTATGGGTTCTTCCTGTACAGCACGTTGAAGCCGATCTGATGTGTGAAGAATATGATGGTTAGAACTGGTTATTTTACAAAACATTACAACAAAAACTTTACAAAAAATAATACTTTTTACTTCAATCGAATGGCATTATGAAGACATTTCTCCCGCCAGTTCTCTAAATTCGTCCAGAATGTTTTGACAAAAGTGCAATGATGAAAAATATGCTTCAATGTTTCAGGGTAAGTTTCACAAAAAGAGCACCCATCATTAGAAATAACCCTGACCTTGTCATCAAACAATTAGTAAATTAACATTGATTTTGTTCTGAAAAATCCCTGTTCTGACCCCAGTAAGAGGCTTTTAAATAATGCAACATTATAGTTAATGGCCTGACGTTTCGACCCTAGCAGAGTCTTTTTCACACACCACTCATCATCGTGGATGATAAAAAACATCACTTTAACTCTTCTTTGAAGTGGGTACTTCCCTAAATCTATGGGTATATCTGATTGGTAAAACATTTTTAGTTGATAAAGTATTAATATGAGTCTCACCGATATTCCGAACAATGAAACTTTTGACAATGAATTTATTTCTATCAAAGCCCTGGCTGAGGAAATTTTTCCAATTTGTTAGAATGATGATAATCTATAACTCCCCTCCAATGCAAGTAATCATTATTTCCCACAAAATATCCTTAATTTCTTTCGTATAGCCAAATTAAACAAAATCAACAACACTAAGTTAATGTTTAAACTATCAAGCCATTTTGTGCGTCGAAAATATTTTACAATTTTACCCGCAAGAAATCATGAATGTTTCGAAGATGCATTTGAACAGCCTCCCCACTCACTAATACTCTAATGAACTGAAATACCATTATCATTATTGTCACTTGCACTCTTTGCTTGTATTTATGCTAGTTACTATTTTTGTCTAATTATTCTGTCTTTTGTTATCGTGAGTACGGAAATAAATGCTTCATTGAATTGAATTGCTATTTTCAGATTTGATTTCTTCAAGTTTCTTAAAATAAAGCTATATCTTGCAATGACTCATTAACATTGAATTCTAAGTTCGCATTGCAAATGCGAAATTTGACCTATAGCCATAGGCATACTAAATAATAACAAACCTATTGTTTCGTAAACGCCCATAACAGGTCGGGTACGCACCAATTGGTAATTCAATTCTGTGTGACTGTGCAATTTTATAGCCTTTTCGCCTTTGAAGCCATACCTGGGTTTCGCCAGCCGTTGCCAGTGTCTGTACAAATCGCCATTGCAGAGGCACTTGTTCATGTTTTAGTATTATTCTTGTCAGTTTTGCGAGAGGATTTGGTATGTTTTTCACCTTGTACATAATTCTTGGTATCTTGTCGTGCGAGGGTGAGTTCTCTTGGTATTGTTTAATTTACATAAAATTATATAAAGCCATATAGTTCATGCGAAGTTAAGCTCACAACTCAATACTCGCAGCAAATGTTTCAAATTTTCAACTTAAAGCGAAAATATTCGTTGACGTCAAATTTGCTTCCATTCCTAAGTTTGAACCGTGCTTCATATGGGAAAATTCAGAAAGCACCACGGTGGGATTTGAACCCACAACCTCTAGAGCAGATACTATTTGCTAAGGCCAAAATTAAAGTCACGTTTTATTCCAAAAGCAAATAAAGCAGTTTTTGAACAACGCATATTGAACAAGAGTGAAACTATAAGTACCGAATCTAAGTATCGAAGTTTAATTAATAGACCGATATCGCTGAAACTGCCGACTGACCTAAAATATTGTTGAGTGTATTAAGGGTCTAGGCTTAATTGAGTTCTGATTATTGGCACATAACTACTCGATGGTTGAGCTTTAAAGCTGACGAGAGGTAAACATTTAATAAGAACTTCTAAATGTACAGACAAAGCTGTCGAAAAACAACTGCTAATAATTTTTGGAGAATTTCTTTTTGTGTGTGCTGGAAAAATAGGTGTGACTTAATGCGATGAGGATGGTGCGGCTGTACCTGTGGGCGGCGATTCAGGGAGGGGAGGGGCGGGGTTTGTGACATGTCCATCAGATTGTGTATGATGAGAGCTGGGGCAAGGGTGGAGGTAGGAAGGGGGTTGGTGAATAGTACATGGCTCCTATAGTTACTTACAGTTTGAGGTATCAATGTGATGAACATTGTATTGTTTAGCAGGGTTAGGCTTATATTATAATAAGTAACTATTAGTTCTCTGGTTGGCAGGACAGACGTATACATCCCCATAATTAGGGTTTGGACACTGGCCTGGTGGCCAGTCTTGTTTCTGTATCTTTTTCTTCCATTTTAACCCTCCGTGACACCATCAAAATTCACACAGTGACAGTATCGCAGACTTTTTGAGTGTCAGTTTGATATTAGCGTGTAATACCTTTTTTGAGAACACAATCACTTTTAAATCGCCCAAAACCATAAAATCTAGACCCTTGTGGCTAAATAAAACGAATTATAGCCAAATTTCCTTTGAAATTAGCCCATATTTGTCTCTATTTTATAGATTATACAAAATGGCTCATTTCACCTATTACTTTAGTGGTAATTAGGTCAAATGCCAAGTAATTGCTGTACAATTACTATGGGAAAACCGGGAGAGCTGGTCCTTAGTGGATTTTTTGTTCAATGAAAAGCAACCCCGATGGTAACAAGACAGTTGCCATGCTATTTGGCTAGGTGAAGTAGGGGAATATTGATTTTAAAAAAAATATAAAAAAATAAAAATGTACTGACTTTAAAATTAAAAACTGTTACTCAATAAGTCCACCATGGCATCATGCAGTGTTAAAGCGTGTTATGCACTTTATGTAAAGGGTGCAATGTAAAATAGGGCCTACTATCATTATTATCAGCATGCAGTAAACTATCTCAACATTTCGTATGAAACTCCTGGAGCTCCGTAAGTCTTGAGATGGCGATATCATCACCCTCTCTGTATCTCTATCTCCCTTTACGGCAGTTTATGCTCACGTATGTCACATCTACCAGGAGCCCATTGGAAGAGGTCAAGGCACACGGCCCCGGTGGTGGATATCGGAGACCAAACCATGTGAATGCACCGAGATGAGACTAGGTGGCGTCAATATGGCTTCATGTGACCGGCCACTTGAGGAAGTTACCTTCCTACTCAAAGGTGTTCTCATCAGCACAGACCCTGAGGAGATTCAAGATTTCTGGGGTTGTGTAGAAATGAGTGAGCATTTATTTTGATTTTGCGTCGGGGGGGGGGGGGGGGGGGGCTGAACTGAACTGACTTTTATCTTTCGACAGAACAGCATAATCTTATAGTCCAGTGTTCCCGTTTTGCCTCCTTCAAGAGTTGGCTCTCTCCAGAAGACACTGTAGCTCTGTGGGTAATAGGCCAGTCTCATTCACTAATTGATTACTTTTTCTCCATCTTCCCACCTTTGATTTTGTCCTTGTGGTCCAAATAGCCCATTCCCTCCACCCCCTTCATTTCATCCCTTGCTTTTTTCTGTGCGCTTTCTGACTCTCTCTCTTTTCATTTCTTTCCACTTGACTGCTTCTGTTTATTCGAGAAAGTGTCAAAATGTCGGACCATTCAGTATGTTTAGCATTTATACCACAGGTCATTTTGCAGTTTGCAACAGCTAATTCTATTTTCTCATTTCTACCTTTTCTATTCTTTCATTTGTCAGGTGTTTCACAGTCACCAGATGACAATAAGTCAGAGCAACAGTGGTCGTGGTGGCCATGGCCATGGTTTATTCGATGAACATAGTAGAGTCAAGATGGAGCTATTGAATGCAGTGACCTAGATAATGGTCTTTATTATATCTATCATTAGATATTTAAATGTTTAAAATAAATGTGAAAACTTATTGTAACATAAAACCTAGGATTGAGACAGAACAAATTGTAACGGTGTAAAAAAAGAAAAAAAATGTGCTCCGGCTTTTGTGTTAAAGGTGTTAAGGATTGGTAGAGCTGACAAAGTAGTCCCAGACAGTGTTCATGTTTTATGTGATCAACCATACACATGAAATAACAAACCTGTAATTTGGGATTAATTTGTTTTGAGAGTCAGGAGAAAATAGTAAAAAAGCATCCACACTTTTCAGCATGTAAACACATTTTTCTTAGTTTTAGTTATAACCAAAATCAGCTGGGTTTAAATTTTGTTTAAAGGTTTTCAGATACAGTTTTCTGAATATGACTTCAATTCAGAGGGAAATATTTCACAGAAAAAAATGGTTCTAGTATGAACTTCACAATCAGTAAGCTTTCAGACTAGAATTAAATAACGTTTTTTATCCTACTAATCCAATCCTGTATTATACCTATAATATCTGGCAGGTAGTGCCCTTGGATTGCTAGACTTTGATAATTTCTCTAATCACCTCAGCTGACTTGTTGAGATGTTTCCATTGACAGTGCGACCTATTTCATGACATGTTTGCAGCTCAGCCAAATAAAGAACATTCTGACAGCCACATAGTTTACACAGCTCAATGAAACACAAAACCCAAAACAACCAAATCATAATTTTAATGACAATGGCAGTGTGTGACATTTACCCCCCATATCCCCCCCCCCCCCAAAATATATATATGAAGAAAACTTTCTCACCCGTTTACATTTGGACTTTACCAGAATAATGACGTACTTAATTATACTCAAGGTTACCCTTTTTGTAATTAAGGTGGCTGATAACTCCATAATAAAGATCTGATTGCTTGATTTGGCGTCACCATGACAACCATATTTCAATTGAGAACTAACAAAGAGCATCTGACGTAATATCCGACCAACAACCACGGCAAAACATGACTGATTGAACGCTCAAATGATAACATTGATTAAAATATTCTCCAGAGAAATATTTCCATCTAAAAGCTCACTGATTCTAAAGTTCATACCAGTACCAATCCTCCAGAGAAATATTTCCATCTGAAAGCTCACTGATTCTAAAGTTCATACCAGTACCAACCCTCCAGAGAAATATTTCCATCTGAAAGCTCACTGATTCTAAAGTTCATACCAGTACCAATCCTCCAGAGAAATATTTCCATCTGAAAGCTCACTGATTCTAAAGTTCATACCAGTACCAACCCTCCAGAGAAATATTTCCATCTGAAAGCTCACTGATTCTAAAGTTCATACCAGTACCAATCCTCCAGAGAAATATTTCCATCTGAAAGCTCACTGATTCTAAAGTTCATACCAGTACCAATCCTCCAGAGAAATATTTCCATCTGAAAGCTCACTGATTCTAAAGTTCATACCAGTACCAATCCTCCAGAGAAATATTTCTGTGAATTTATAAAATGGGAAATTAAAGACCCCACAAGTCAGTAAGCATCACCTTTGGTTATTGTGATGGCATCAATCAAAATAAGCTCATCATAGCATTTACATGATAATTTCTTTAGTTAAACAATTACATGGTTGTCTATTTATTTATCTAACTTTCATCACAATGTTGCTCTTGTTCTTTGCTTACCCTTAAGTTTATTTCAAAAGTTAATTTATATATTCTATTAATTTGTGTTCTGATTATCTACTTATTCTTATGTTTATTTTTTTAATGCATATTTTATCCTATACACTATTTATTTATGTTTTTAACGTCTGCTGGTATGACTGGGTCAACAAGCTTCTGAGCTGTAGTGTTTAGGCCAAGTAAAAAAAATACCAGTTGATCGTCCCCGCCCGCATCCTTTTTTGAGGCCGCAAATTATTATTATTTTTTTTAATCCACCCTTGACATATATATTTTAATTTTTGATGTAAACTTACCTCATGCAACAAATAGATATAAAGAAAGTTTGCGGTGATTTCAAACTGAAGAATTGGTGGCCTGTTTGAATTGAAATACTTGGCAGCCATCTTGGAAAAAAAATAAAAATAAAAAATAAAAAGGCCCTCATCCTCCTCTTTTTGGAAAAATCAGGACGATCAACTGGTATTTTTTTTTATTTGGCCTTATGTATTGACCTCACTGAACACTCCACGGCACAATGCGTGTCTACCACTCCGGGGGTCAATTGCTTGGTGTACATACCATTGATCTCCATTATTAATATAGGTTTTCTTGGTCAATTTCGGCAAATGAGCAGCCAATTTAACCACCATGCCATTCTCGCGCGAAATCGAATGCTACTGAAAAGGGTCATTCGATTTCGTTTTATGACTAGTCAAATGTACTGTTGCGTCATTCGATTTAACAAAATAATCATTCAATTTAACAATTCATCAAAGCAGCATTCAAATTCGCAGGAGCTTTTTGAGGCGTGTGTTTAGTCATTCAAATTCATTTTTGGGCAATCATTTCTGTAATTTGTACAATCTAAAAAACGCTCTGTTAAACTTTTGTTTCCTTTCGAATGTTAAAGGCATAAACACGGTTCACTTATTGGCACTTGAGTTACTTTGCCGATGTACCTCGAAGACGAGCTTTCGCTACAGTTTTAGACGCATTTTTCTAGAAATGGCAGCTCGTGGTCGCTACGCAAGAGTGTCCCAGGTAGATCGAGAAAGTTTGATTGAGGCCTTCGAGGGAAACGAGCAAGACTACCTTGAGCTTGCGGTCAATTTGAAGTCAACAAGTCCACAGCAATCATAAACCAGGGAAAACATAAAGAAACATACAAAATTAGGTCTTTATCAGTTAACTAATAAAGATCCCCCACCCAACAAAATACAAAAAGAAGAAAACAAAGAAGAAAAAAAACCTAATGGGCCCCATGTAAAATCTACTGGAAACATAAATAAAGAAAGAAAAAAAGTTTGCCTGAATTAAATTGAAGATACAAAACAGATCCCTTGTATACAGTTTATCTGTTTAGTCGCATTCCGTTATCGTACTTATTTGAGTTCTCATTTAGCGAAATTGATTGGCTCTTTACGAAATTGAAAAAAATAAATCAGTAAAAATCTCCAGTCGAACCAGCTTTGCTAAATTGAATGATGATTGTGCGTCACGAAAAAGAATGACGATATGCTAAATTGAACACAGTGCTAAAGGAATTTGAATGCCTCAAAACGAAATTGAATGACCGAATTCTGAATTTGAAACGCAGTAAAAACTGGAGAGGCAAAATAGATTTAATTCGAACGCACGAAAATTAAATCGGCTGCTCATTTGCCGAATTTGACCGAGAAAACCTATAACATCAATCATTTTGACTCCCAAACTGGCAGACAGGAGTGTGTGCTGCACGTCATGAAACAGGGCAATATTTTGTTCCACCCTGGCCATCACAGTAGGGCTGTTTTGTAAATAACATGTGACTAAGTCAATCTAGTGAATTTCAGCCAATCGGAAAGCGGCCAGTCAGAAATCAGCCAATCAGCCTGTGCCGATCACGTTCCTCGCCACGAAGAAAGACAACCATGGCTAGATGGGAAGACGTGCACAATGGGACCGGTTTCCTTCGATATACAATTCGAAAGCCTGATTTTGCGGCATTTACATGAAAAAAAACTAGCGTTTACAAATATTGAGGCCTGGTCGCCGTCCAAATTATTGAATGGCCTACAAAAATTGGAACCCTTTGAACGGAAAAAGCGTGATAAAGCTTTCTTTAAAACCATTATCGTCTATTTTATATAAAATCGCGATATTTAGATATTTTAAAAAACCATCATCGACATTGTCGATGATATTGTTTCAATATCGCATCGCGACGATAATATCGTCATATCGTCCACCCTTATGTGACTTGATTATTTGTTTGCTCATATTTTTTATGATTTTGGGTTGAACACAGAAAAATTGACTAGAGCGGGATTTGAACCAACGACCTCCGGTTTAACGTGCCGGCGCTCTACCAACTGAGCTATCTAGCCCTATGTTGGCGGTCTCCCTATTTTGTCAATATCTTTTGTTCGGGGGTGACTGGCACCCCCCGAACAAAGATATTGACTGACTGGCACCCCCGAACAAAGATATTGACAAAATAGGGAGACCGCCTACATAGGGCTAGATAGCTCAGTTGGTAGAGCGCCGGCACGTTAAACCGGAGGTCGTTGGTTCAAATCCCACTCTAGTCAATTTTTATTTGTCCACCCCAAAATCACTTAAAAATTTACCCAGTCAGTTTCCTTTGTGGCTTATTATTTCATATTTGTTTATATATTTTTTAAAAATTGACCTTATTGCTTAACAATTGTATGAAAGTGGCCAAATAAAGAACACAAATTAGTGCACAAAATCTGTGACAAAATATAACCCTTAATTTGTATTTTTATTTAAACATAACATAACAGAAAACAGAATAAATTTCCACAAGCTGGTTGTATGATGTGTTAATTGAAAACTAGAGGTGACATTGTTGAAAAATGACTTTCCTCCCATATTTGTCATTAGTGTCTTTCAGCGGCGAGTACATCCATTCTTATTCTTGAATATGCAGTTCATGATTTCACAAAAGTTGAAAGAGACTCGCATGATTTCAGGGGTCCAGCAGCTTGTTTTAATACACTTCTTGCTGTTATTAATAACAACAATTATGAGTTATTTACAAATTAGGCTAAGCCTCTGAAGTCATTCTGGAAAAATCTTCATTTGACCAAAGAAGGTTCTTTTATTTTGGTTTTACGCTCAAACTAATGTATAATATAAAAATGCGCGCATAAGTTTTACTGATAATAATTATCTGAGAGCACTTCTCAAACTCTTGTGATTGTGCTCCAGTGACTTCCAACTAACCTTACTCCAGTATGTCTTGCAGGGGAAAAAACTTTATACATTTCTTCAAATAAATTTTGGCCCAAAATATTTTGAATTGAAGGAAGAGTTTTGTAAATAAACATTTACAACAATAACTTTTTTTTTCTTAGCAAAAACATTAGGCCACTAACTTATTTTTGGCATTTATACCACAGGTCCTTTTGGTTGGTAAGCAGTTTGCAACGGCTAATTCTATTTTCTCAAAAACATTCGAGCTACAAAATTATCAGAGCCCAATTCCATGGCTCTGCTTGGCCGCCGAATTCTGCGCTTGTGATCACCATTCTCCGCTTACAGAGCAAGCGCCGAATTTCTGTGCTAGCTGTGTAAGCGTAGAATGCCTAGTAACGTGGACTACACACGCGAACAAGCAAAATTTCCCTGCTAACCCGTGAAATACGCTTGACGTAAGCGCGAAATACCCTGCTTCGGTAAGCGCCGATTCTTTGCTTACGGTAAGCAGAGCCATGAAATTGGGCCCAGGTATTTAAAGATGCAAAATGTACATCTCCATAAAACTATTCCCAATATTGACACAAAGGTTCAATGTATCGGGGCAGTGTTTCTCTTGCTGAAATCTGATCAGATATAATTTAAACGATGTAAGATAACTTGAGAATTATCCATTCTTCTGAAGACGAGGGGAGTATACTGTTCGAAACGTCCAGACCACACCGGTTCTTCTCAGAACCAACACTTCTCCCAAAGGAGTTTCATACCAGGTTATACCTGCAAGTTTACTACTGTAGTTTTTCATATGCTCCACACCATGTAAAGATGAAAAATCACTAGCTTAAGAGTTGGTTTTGTCCATAGACAAAAAAATAAATATTAACATCATCATTAACTTGTTAGTGGTCTGATGTTTCGACCCTAGCAGTCTTTCCCCAAGCGTTGAAACCTCAGGCCACTAATTAATTTTTGCACTTATACCATCCTTTTCGTTGTAAACAGTTTGCAACAGCAGATTCTATTTTCTTACTCATGTAAGCTAAGTAATAGATGCCCGAATAAAGAGCTGTGACTCAGGATCAAAACTGAGATCTACAATTTATCAACAACAAAAAACAACTGAAGAATGTCAATTAGGTCATACTTAAAGGTCATCACAGTCCAGGCTCAATGCTGAACTCGGTAGGGTTCCAATTTTACACTGGACTGTAGGCCTCAGGCCAGTTGTTTTAGTGTCTGGCCAGTAAACTCATAACCGAACAAGTCCTCTGTTCAAATTATGTACAAATGTTGACTTTGAGTCTGATAAAAACCTCTCAGTTTCGTCAAGTAATAAAGAATATTTAATACCCCAAAAGACAGATGAGATCAAACTTCTCTTACATGTCTTTTTTAGTGCTTAATTGTTCAAATTAAAACATGTTTGTTCAACTGCAGCTGTGTCAGGACTCTAGAATTTTGTTCCTCATCTTGAATCTGGATTTGTAGAAAAATGTCAGCTACAGTAAACATTTAAAGCAACAAGCCCGGCAGTCTTGTGAAATGTCAGCTACAGTAAACATTTAAAGCAACAAGCCCGGCAGTCTTGTGAAATGTCAGCTACAGTAAACATTTAAAGCAACAAGCCCGGCAGTCTTGTGAATTTTCTCCCAAATTCAAGCCCTGCTCAGACCTTTGGGTCCACTGGGTATTCCAGACCCCACAAGTGTTTTTATACAAAATATGTTCTTCTTACACTGGTGGGCAGTATAGAACTATTTTTAGAAAAGGTACCTCCTGGTGTGGATTCATAGTCCCAAGGCACTTGAAGGGCTGGTTGGTCATCAATAAAGGCTCATTGTTTGTAATCCATCAGATGAGTAAGTTTACGCTTGTACTCAGGAGCCATTGCAATATTTCTGTAATGAAACAACAGAATCAATCAACTTAACTAAGGTTTGTTTTTGTTTACAATCTTGAAAAAAAACACGTGTCAGTTGTGAAGAGATCATCAGTTATATGGAATAATTCCATCACAAAAATTGTATATCTCAATTTTGATTTTGTGCACGCATAATTTCGTTATAACATTGTTTCTTTTACAAATAATGCTTCATGCAGAAGTGTTTTGGAGATGTGATATTGTTGCTGATGATTTTATCAGGGTCATTACTATCTAAACCTACTGCCACTCAATGAAGCCAATTATTACTTAGACTTGAATAATGTCTGGTACAATGACTCACTTAGTCACAAGTGACTGTTTAGATTTGAATTCCTCAGACTAAAGACTGTGCAAATACAAGCTGCACCAAAAATTTATTACAGAGCCCAAGCCGGAGACAGAGCCCAAGCCGGAGACAGAGCCCAAGCCGGAGACAGAGCCCAAGCCGGAGACAGAGCCCAAGCCAGAGACGGAGCCCAAGCCGGAGACGGAGCCCAAGCCGGAGCAGAGTCCAAGCCGGAGACAGAGCCCAAGCCGGAGACAGAGCCCAAGCCAGAGACAGAGCCCAAACTGGAGACAGAGCCCAAGCCGGAGACAGAGCCCAAGCCAGAGCAGAGCCCAAGCCGGAGACAGAGCCCAAGCCGAGGTTTGAGAAAGGCCCATGGTTTGGGGCAAGCTTTTGCGTAGTTCCGTAATAGATGGATGAATGTACCAGGGTTGACCATCTGGAGGTTGCTTACCTTGTACAATGTGATGCATCAACACTGTCTTTAGTCTGGGGAATCCAACTTGAGTGTTCACTTGTGACCAATCAAGTCACTCATATATGTCAAACATTTGGACCTGTTAAAGTGTTGTTGGTTTTTTTTCAATCACATGTTAGAACATCATTTGCAGGAACCAAAGATTCTAAACAAGTTGTTTGAATACTTGTGAACCTTGCATTGTTAGTGGTTACAATACTTCCAGACTTACCCTCTATATTATTGTTGTCGTACTCGGAAAGCATTTTGTAATAATACCCTAATTTTATTACTTACTTCAAATGAGGGCCAAAGGCTGCCACAACACGGTACAGTGATGTCATCACAGTTGACCTGAGGTCAAATCGTAGTCTGTCGTTGGGATGTATTGGTCCGGATCGCATGGGTCTGAAATCACTTGGATTTCTCTTAGGCAGAGATGTTGGTAACTTGAAATGCTTCTCTAATGCCTGAATGATTAAACACATTTCGTCATCATCAATTCTTTAGAAACTACACACGGGCATTCTTCTAGACTAGGGTCCAATTTCATGGCTCTGCTTACCGCCGAATTCTGCGCTTGCAATCACCATTCTCTGCTTACCAAGCAAGCGCCGAAATTCTGCGCTAGCTTTGTAAGCGTAGAATGCCTAGTAACAAGGACTACGCACGCAAAGCAAAAATTCCCTGCTAACCGGTGAAATACGTTTGACATAAGCGCGTAATTCCCTGCTTTCGATAGCGCCAATTCTTTGCTTGTGGTAAGCAGAGCCAGGAAATTGGGCCCTGTCCATCTAGTTCAATTTCATATTTCCTGTAGCAGTGTTTCAGCCAATCCTGAAATGCTTCTAAGCTCGCAAATGCATTAGGCACAGGTTTCAACTCACGTCACGCTGGCGGTTTGTAAAGTGGCCTCCACATCAATTGTCTGACAAGACCATTGTGCATTTTTGAAAAATGAACCCTTGGTGTTTTTGCGTCCCAGCATTGGCTGGAAACACTTGCACAGGGCATCCCCAGTGGGATTTACCTATAGGTTCAACTTCCAGTGAAAAGCTGGAGACTAGTGAAGTGACAAGCTAAATCGTTCTACTGTCTAGTTATCGAAATAGTAAAATGACAAGCTAACTGGTTCTGCTGGCTAGTTACTGAGATAGTAAAATGACAAGCTAACTGGTTCTGCTGTCTAGTTATCGAAATAGTAAAATGACAAGCTAACTGGTTCTGCTGGCTAGTTACTGAGATAGTAAAACGACAAACTAACTGGTTCTGCTGTCTAGTCTCTGAAATAGTGAAGAGACAAACTAACTGGTTCTGCTGTCTAGTTACTGAGATAGTAAAACGACAAACTAACTGGTTCTGCTGTCTAGTTATCGAAATAGTAAAATGACAAGCTAACTGGTTCTGCTGTCTAGTTACTGAGATAGTAAAACAACAAACTAACTGGTTCTGCTGGCTAGTTACTGAGATAGTAAAACGACAAACTAACTGGTTCTGCTGTCTAGTCTCTGAAATAGTGAAGAGACAAGCTAACTGGTTCTGCTGTCTAGTTACTGAGATAGTAAAACGACAAACTAACTGGTTCTGCTGTCTAGTCTCTGAAATAGTGAAGAGACAAGCTAACTGGTTCTGCTGGCTAGTTACTGAAATAGTAAAGGACAAACCCAGATAGTTACTTACATTCTGCACAGACAGCATACAAACAAGGATATCTGGTAGTTTGCCTTGAACTACACCAAAGGTGTCCTCATGGTAAGAAGCCGTCACCAAAGATGACAGCGCTGTGTGTAGAAGAGAACCAAGGATAGCAATTAGTTGACAAACCCACAATATCAATATGTTGTAAGTAAAAGAAAGTCAGGCCTGGAACTACACAAAGTCCACGAAGGACATTGGCCTCTGTTTCCCCTGGTCTTGGCCTTGGTGCACCTTCAAAAGTTTCACATAGACTTTAAGATTTTCCAATGGAGGTGCCCTTTACAAGATTAAAATAGCCTTGCCGTCTCAAAGATGAAACTCCAGGCCTGGAAAGTAAATTCTGTTTTGAAAGGATGGAACAATATTGAATTGACCTGAAAAGCCAATTTTATTATTATAGTATGGTTGTTTGTGAGCCACCCAGTGCGTCTCTAAAATTTTACAAACGCTTTTCCACATCTGCACAACAGACAGCTCATAGAGGGAGTATCTCAAAATTTGGAACGGTAGGAACGTTCTAATTGGATTGGATAAGTATTCCAGACCTAGCTGTAGCTGTAGCCGCCACTTCAGATACAGCCTTAGAATGCCTACTCTGAATTCTATTTATTCGGTAAATTTTTTGATTGAACTCACCTTCAAGAGCCCAGATATGTAGCTGGACATCGGTAAACAAAGCCTGGCTCATGGCTTCAGGGAGAGGATTCAATAGATAGGCACCAAGACGCCACTTCCTCAAGCCCTCCAGTCTGTGCTGCCATGGTAACATAGCACGGCGACGATGGTCCCCAGAGGATGATGATTGCTTCAATTGGTCTGGTTGAAGAACAGGAGAAATATCAACAACTCAACAAATTATTATTGCACTGGACTAATGGTCTAGTGCACCAGACTAAAAAAATGATGGTAAAGTGATTTACACCATGACTGATTCGAGGGCATCCTCCTAATGTTCCCATACTTTAACACACTAATTTCCTCTTGTAGAGAAGTACACACCCCCCAAAAAAAATCCTCTGAAGAAGTCCTGAGATTCCAAGCACACAATGAAGAGATAATAGAGAGGTGGGGGGGGGGGGGGGGGGGGGGGGAGGGGTGGGTGGTACCACCATGCCTGATATCTAGCAACAAATGAGTGATTTGGATGCAGGTTTGAATCGTTGTCATGACAATCGTGCCTTTGAGCAAGACACTTAAAAATCTCATGAAAATAATTTGCTCCAGCACTAAACTTTATTTGTTCACGCTTTGTATTCTCAAATCATCTAGAACACACACGTACGTTGGCGCATGTCAGCGCAGCCAAGCCTATCCAGTCAAGATTAATGGAGATCAATGGGAGACTTTGAAACAATAGGTGGCAGCAGACTTATCAGGTAAATTTCCATCGTTTACATAGCCCTGAGCATGCGCACATTACCCAGAACAATGAATTTACCTGGTGAGTCTGCTGCCACCTAGCATCCTAAAAGTCCCCCATTGGTAAAGCTCATACCTCTGTGAATGGGTGGTCTTGCCAGAGGTCCGTATCCAGACCCGGGGGTGGCATATCGAGTGCTCTCTTTCCCTGGGGTATCAATGTCTTGGATTCCATCCAAACTTGCAATCTGAGGTGTTTCTAGGATGGTGCTGTACATGGGGTCATACATGGTGATCCCTGGGGTGATCGGGGAAGCTACGGAGCTACGCAGATGGAGACCACGAGGCTCTCTTGGGGTGTACCAAGTGTTAGATGCGTCTGTAGTGAGGAGGTGAACAGATTTTCTGGTGAAAGCGAATTTCAAGTGTGGTATGTTTGTAGCGCTTGAACTTATCACAACACTCTGTGGAGGAACTTTATTATTCAGCCAGAGTACCATTGACATTCTGAGCTTGGTGGTGTCTACAGAAATGTCAAAACCTTGAGATAATAAAACAGTTAATGAATCATGCACAATGTTGGTTGATGCATGGATTACCGGCTGAAGAGCTTGTTGGCTCAGGTCTAAAGGTTGTTGGCTCAGGTCTAAAGGTTGAAGAGCTTGTTGGCTCAGGTCTAAAGGTTGTTGGCTCAGGTCTAAAGGTTGTTGGCTCAGGTCTAAAGGTTGTTGGCTCAGGTCTAAAGGTTGTTGGCTCAGGTCTAAAGGTTGGAGAGCTTGTTGGCTCAGGTCTGAAGGTCTAAAGGTTGTTGGCTCAGGTCTAAAGGTTGTTGGCTCAGGTCTAAAGGTTGTTGGCTCAGGTCTAAAGGTTGAAGAGCTTGTTGGCTCAGGTCTGAAGGTCTAAAGGTTGTTGGCTCAGGTCTAAAGGTTGTTGGCTCAGGTCTAAAGGTTGAAGAGCTTGTTGGCTCAGGTCTAAAGGTTGTTGGCTCAGGTCTAAAGGTTGGAGAGCTTGTTGGCTCAGGTCTAAAGGTCTAAAGGTTGTTGGCTCAGGTCTAAAGGTTGTTGGTGCAGTTGCAAGGATTTCATATAATTGCTTTTGGACATTTTGGAGCTCCTTGTAAATAGAGTTTGTTGGTCAAGAGTGGTCTTCAAAGTAATTATTTGGCAAAAAGAAACAATCATTTTCAAAGAAAAACATATATTTATGGATTTTGATTTGTTTTCTCTCGTCAGATTTATAGGAAATTTTCACTTAACGTCCTTTTGATCATTATGGATATGACAACCTTACAGCACTGGGCGAACAACTTATGCTGAATCCTGACACCTAGATCGAATCTCTGTGCAGTTTCTACAAACCTTGGTTTGACTGTCCATTGACGGATCCAACCCTAGAGCCTTCTGCCAAACTCCCACTAGAGGACTGGGCTCCAGGCTCACTAGGAGTACCGTCCTGAAGTCTCTTCTTCTGGGCAAGTCCGTTGGCAATCCACTCCTGATGAGAGGTGAGTCTTTGAGTCAGAGAATCAATGAGTGACAGGCATGCTCCACAGATGCTGATCCAATTGTGTGGATGACCACCTTTTTATGTGGATTAAAAAGACAATGGGTGTTTATACTTTTTAAAGTTACAGAAAAAACAATAAAATATCCCCAACTTTCTTTATGACAATGGGTTAATGGGAAAACTCATCATTGTTTTTTTGGAAGAGTCAATTCATTCCCATGCGTTAGTTTTCAATAAACATACCATCTGACCACCTTGTAAAAATGTCATCAAATAAGGTGAAAACGAATGCGATTTTTGACTAGATACAGCTGTGGTGCTCATCCAAATGACGATGGCAGATATAGCGCCACTTCAATCTGTAATTTTGGGATTATAGACCTTAATCCTGGTGCAGCTATCTCGATTTTCTCCTATTTAACTCAATGTAACCAAACCAAGGCTGGAAGGAGAAATAGTCTGGTTCCTTTTTGTACAATGAATATTAGCATCCATTACTGTTACTGGATACAGGGAACATGACCAAGATGGTGGCAAGCACGATAAAGGTCGATAGTCAACACCCTTCTCAGCTTACAGGGTAAACAAAAATGACTGCGCTAGCCATGTAAGCAAAGGATGCTTTGTTAAGTATGCACAAACACAAGCAAAAATTCCATCATAACCTGTTAAACACGCTTACCAATTAGCTGGGAAGTTTAGGCTACCAGGGCACAATTTGTTACCGGAGGTAAAATGCATAACTCAAAAAGTAGCGAGGAACCAGTCACAACAGTGTGACTTACATGGCATTTTGGCTGGTAAACAATTACTCTTCAGCAATATTTACCTGTGAGAACAACGACTTGGACCCTCATTGCTTACCTGGCTGGCTGAGAGCAAAAACCTCTGCTCTACGATCCTGTCTATGCTCAGCCAATGAGCTCAGGTCTTGATATGCCAAGTACTTGACCAAGAGGTTGTGTCTATCAGATAGCGCCTTGTGGAGACAGCGTTCTTCTTGTCCAACGAAGGCTGCCTCGATGGGGAATGGGTAAACCTGAAGAGAAGAAAGCAAGACAGCTCTAGTTTAGAACGCTTCTGAATTATTGGCTGCAGCTACAGCTGGATCACCACGGTAACATGCATTTGAAGCATAGGCTGCCCTTAGCAACAGCCTTAGCAACAGAGGCAGCCACAACCGCTAATTTGCCGGGGTCTAAGGTGTCTAAAGTTCTTTAATTATAGGGAATCAAATGGTACAAAGCTTGAGTTACATGTACACATGGTGTAAGCTGTAAAACACTTTTCAGGCTGAATACATTTCCCCCCCTGATTTTCCAAAGACAAAAACAGTACAAATCCTTCAGTGAAACACAAGCATCCGAAACACTTTTCGTGTCCAGGAACATTTGAAGTAACTATTTTGATTGTCACAATCAAAATAAGACTGATATTAACTGCTAAGTATAAATCCTTTTTCAATGAAGTTCATTAAAACAGTTTGTACATTTGGTCAAAATGAGATAAAAGGAAAGCTAGGCAAAAGAAAACAAAACAGGAAGAAGCAAGTTGTAGACAACTTCCTGGTTACAATTCACATAAATCAATTCAAGTCCAAAAGGAAATCCTACCTCTGTATTGAAGGTCTTAAAGAGAAACAATGAAACTCCCCAAAGGTGTGTTGTGATGACACCAGTCCACAAGACTATCCACAGGAGGGAGATGTCTAGAAGGCCAGAAATGGAGTTGAGAGGTACGGGGGACTCTTCAAGATTCAGATTGGTTTGTAACCAAGTCTTGGGTATAGATCCTTCAAAAGAGAAGTACAAAAATGTATACAAAAATGTATCTTAAAAGGTAAACTCGGTAAAGTGTTAAAGGAGTTGCTAAAATACATGTAAATGCAATAAAACTTTGAGAAAGTAAAGTTTTAGGTACCAGTATGGTAGTTGGTCTTGTCTTTTTAGGTCATGGGTGGTTTTAACTACATGTACCATTAAGGTGCTCAACAAATATTATTAGGTGTTCGTGCAATTTGTGCACGAACACCTCTTGATATTGTTTTGTTTTTTGTTTTTCTTCTCCATCTTCTTCTTCTTCTTCCACGCAACTCTTCTCTGGATCATAACTCAAGATTGAAACTGAATTGAACCTTGAAACTCATCAGATAATTGAACCTCAATATGAAGACGGCACAGTTGTCATTACGTCATGATGACGTCATCAGGTGTCGAATTACAAAGTTTTTAAAGTTGAAAAATGACCATTTGCTTTTCGCTGTATCTCAACGAATATGAAAGCTATGATGTTAATAGTTTGGCATCTGATAGACCAAGATTGGGGCAACATTTGAAAAGTTAACGCCAAGATCGTACGACCTTAACTTCCGGGTCGTTACCCTAGGTCGAAGTTCGCCATCGTTTTTTTTCCTTCAAAAAACAACTTTGGAGCTTATCTATGGAATAACTCAAGATTGAGATTGAATTCAACATTGAAACTCATCAGATAGTTGAACCTCAGTATCAAGACAATACAAACCTAATGACGTCATGATGACATCATCAGGTATCGAATTACAATAAATCAAAGTTTAATATTTGTAAAAAACATAACTCATGAACCATAATTCGGATTTTGACAATCTACACATCATCGGATAGGTCGTTAAGAGCTTGACAAACGCTACACAGAACCTTTACTACATTTGAACTGACTTCCGGTTCAAACCGGAGGTTGAAAATTTCATAATATCTTATCTTATTCATATCTTTAAAACTACTGATCATTTCAGCATAATGTTTGTATCAGGTTGTAGAATGTTAAGCCTGCTCAAACTTTTGCACAGGCATGACAACATTTTGCCTTTTTTATCTGGTCGAAAAAGGACAATTAATGACGCACTATAGCATATTAATGTGCAAGCGACCTTGCCCTGGCCACTCAAACTTTATATTATGTTTCTCAAGCGTATTTTCTATGAATTCACGTTGCAAGTGTATTGCCCTTGCCCTGGCCATTCAAACTTAAAATTATGTTTCTCAAGCACATTTTCTTAGAAGTCAGATTGCAAGTGTGTATGTACTTGTGCTGTATAGGTAGGCCTACATGAAGGAATACATTTCGCATCGATCGGTGTTACAACTTATATTGCACCCCAGAGGTAAAATGTTATCACCAATTCATTCAATCACTCACCACGAACACCTTGTTTTTGTAATTAACAAAAACTGAATCTCTAGTTATTATTAGTATTTAACAGTTACAACACTGGTTCTATTCAGAACCAGTTCAATTCAGAACCAGTTCACCTCATTACAAAGACAATTACATGATGTTACTGCAAATCTAGATTACTTCCAAAACAAGAAACTGAACATGAAAAAGAGGCAGACAAAACAGAAGATGGAGAGATAAACTAAGGGGCACTGCTTGGCAAAAAGACTTACCGAACAGATAAAAGAGAATGTAAAAATATCCACTTGCTCTCAATGACCGGATAACATTGACCTGCATGCTGCGCCACATGTACGTCTTCACTTGGAAAAACTTCAACTGCTGTTTCGTGAATAGAATTAAAAGTAAATTAATTTCAACAGATGTTTTGTGAGTTTAAAAACTACAGCAGAGAAATTTAAACGGTTGTGTTCTGAATCCAAGAACTACCAACTGCTGTTTTGTGAATTTAATAATAATAACAGAATTAACTTCAGCTGTGAGTTAAATAACAACAGTAGATTAATTTTAACGGCTGTTTTGTGATACTTCAACGGAAACAATTATCAATTGTCTTAGTTACAGAACTATACAATAAAATACGAATACTTTTGTTATCAACGGGTAGTGAACAAATTCACCAAAACACAACCAGAGGAGAATTATTCTGCTGTTTGTGTTTTAAGGAAATACCCAAATGAAACAATTTCACTGAACCCTTTTTTAACACTCAATACATCCAGGGGTGTCAAATCCCTCTGTATTTCGAATACATAAATCAGAACATACAGGGAACGATTTCATCCTAATTTTTTGCATAGCAAAACTGCTATGCAATTATTTTTTTTGTATAGCAAAACGATAATTTTGCATAGCAGTCCATAAATTTTGCATAGCAAATTTTTAAATGCTTAAATATTGCAAATATGTAAACTTGTGAAACGTTTTTATGTTTTAGGCTTAATTTCAGAAAATGCTGTGTGGAAAGTACAAATGGCCTTAGTTCCAGACTTCCATTGTGACATAAAAATAAAAAAGTCACAACTCTTGGCATGAACCTGGGGAAAAATTGGCGTGCTAAATAACTCGACATCGAGAGAGGTTAAAGATTTAATGACTATCAAATCATTGTTTAGTTAGCCCACAATTATTAAGGTTCAGACTTTGTTTTATATGAAATAAACACACCAACATCGGCCTAAGAAGTAAGATGTTTAAAAAAAGTTTGCACCAAGTTTATTTATGAAAAAAAAAGAGAAATAAATTGACTAGAATTTAATTGAAAATGTCAAAATGATTGCATCAACAGACGCAATTTATCTTTAGACAATTATTGTTGAACTTTTCACAAAAATAATGTCCTGAATACCAACAATAACTAAAAAACTGGATGGGACACAGGTCAGATACAAGTTTTAAAGGATCTTCGGATATTTTACAATAACAATGTAACAACAAACCAAAGACCCACCGAGAATTTCCATGAATAAAACTTAATAAAATAAGGAGAAACAAAGTAACTTTAAAACCTCTTAAAAGGAAGGACATGAACAAGTTATTTAACCTAGAGAAGGTTATTCAGTTGTGAGTTGGAGATCCCTCTCAACTGAATATTAAACATACACCCAACGAACGAACGTACTGCATGCTGTGTAGAAAGTGTAGCGATGTTTCTTCACACACATGATTTTAAAAAAGGACCAAAGACAGTTCATGCAATTCTCCAACTTCCCTGCAGAAAAACAACTTATTACAGTTTGCAGATGTTCTTAACATAACTAAACAACTGTTTTGTCTTACTTTGCAAGGATAGGAGACATCAGTTTAGTTATAAAATCCCAAATCACCGTCAATCAGAAAAAACTCTACAGGGACGTGTGACTGTAAAACAAGAATGCAGTCTGGTTGCAAACCAGTTTTCTGTACAGTGCATAGGTGCTATGTACAGGGGGGAACCAGACCAAGCAAACAGTCTAAGAAACAAATATTTCTATTGGCTGTTGTATTTCTTCATCGCTCGTGTAACAAATTTTTTCATTGGCCGAGCGGTGTGTACTGATTGACTGTGGCATGGCAGAAATTACGTTCGTCGCGTCGTCGGGCGGTGGTGCCGATGGCCTCTAAAGTAAAATGTTTATTGCTTTATTAACTGAGAGATTTTTGCAAAAAAAACCCCAAAAGGTATGAAAGGTTTTGAAAAAATGCTGTCAAATGTTTGATTTAAGAATAAATATTGCAAAAATTGTATCGCAAATTGGATCGCAAATTTGCGATCCACTTTTTAAAATTGCATAGCAAATTGTCCAAATTGCATCGCAAATTGCGATGCGATACAAGGGAAATCGTTCCCTGACATATAAATATAAACTTACTTGTATAACTGGGAAATCCATATATTGATCTTGTTGCTGAATGTAAGAAACTGAGTACAGAAAACCCTGGAATATAAAGTAGATGAAGGAAGATTTCATTTGCTAGCAAACTTTGTAAGTTTTCCTGTTCATTATAAGTTTCCTTAACGCCATTTACAGGCAACCAGATCCAAAAAATCAACAATCTCCAAGAAGAAAATTCATTCACAGTCAATGTTTATCATTTTTTCTGTGACAGTAAAATTCTGTGACAGTAAAAATGGCTCTTATGGAACCAAAGTGTCCATTTTGATTGCAGTGGATTAGGTGCCTCAGGATTACCGGTAAGTTGTCTGGTGTGACATGGCCCTTAAAGTAAGAATAAGACATTTATATTGCGATTTTCCAAAAAAGACCAAATCGCATTAATTATTACATGAAGAACAATACAACAACAAATTACAAACTCAGCATTGGGAAACAGATACGTCTTAAGATAACTCCTAATAAAAGTAACAACAGAAGAAGAGTCCTGAATGTTAATAAGAAGAAAGCAGCAGCCGAATGTAAAACTGCATTTTTGCCATATAATAGAGTTAATTGGTATAAGGAATGGTGAGATGCGTTGTAATGGGACTGAGCTGGGATTTGAGCCCAAACTCTGTCAACACCAGAGGTTGATCTCAGATTCCCAGCGTACTAGACCTAGCTTGGCGGAGACATTCTGACATAGATAGGGTAGTCAGCAGTGGTAGTCAGATATTTTTATATTGGGTGGGGGGGGGGGGGGGGGGGGTTTGGGGGACACAACATTTGGGGTGGGGGCTATTTAATGTATCGAACCATTCATTTGTGTATTTTATTGATGTCATTTGGGAGGAGGCAAGGGGTGGGGGCAAGGATTCTGAGCGAGGGGGCTCCAGCTCCTTGCCCCACCTCTGGTTACGCCTCAGGACCTTGCGTGGCTACTCTGAGCGAGATACCAAGCTAGTTTTTATTATCGCTATGTATGTTTCAAATCCTACCATGAATGCACCATGCAACACCAGAAACAGATGATGGTCGTTCAGACACAGCACAGCGTCCTCATTGGCTGTGATTGTTAGGGTGCTGTATGACGATCCAATCAGCGCTGCCCAGCAGCAGGCCATTAGGACTCCAGCCAGGGTGTGGCACGCCATGTGGAGTAGGCTTTGTGGCTTGACCAAGCCCCAGATGACCGACAGGCGATTGATGTGGACAGTAGGGACAACTTCAAGGTAAGGGGGGAAAAAACTTGTTAAATATTTTATGATATAATTTCTACCATTTAAAGGGACTGTATACGTTTGGTAATCACTCTTAAATAAATGGCAATAAAAACCTATTGGTTAGAAGCCTACAGCAGCTTACGATAGTATAAAGCCTGTTGAGAAACATTTTACTTCAAAGTTTTGTGGTTATGTAAACATATATAAGTTTTTATGCCCCCAAATTTGAATGTGAGAAACTGATTTGAAATCTGTCAGAAACGCTTCTCAGATTGTGTATTTCTGTAAGGGATTGTTCTTCCTATGTGGACATTCGCTCTGGATTTTCGATGATATCTCAAAAACGCGACCACCTTTTGAAATGAATATTTCACAGGTTAGTTTTATTGTATATATAAACATTTATATGGGATTAAAACTATCGAACGGTTCCAATAACCAAAGGTAAGCTTTGCCTTTAACGACCATAGAGCCCAGAGAAGGCTAATTCATTAATCTTGTAAACAAAAAAGAAGTCCTTAGCAAACCTATAATATAAACTGTGTAGCAAATCTAATAATTGTAGTTTACCACCTTTACATTGAAAGCATCAAACAAACAAATGCCAGATTATTAAAACAATCTTGGGCTTTTCCAAATGAACAAAACAATTAGTCTTATTATGAACTCATTTATGAAACGGAGTTGGTGACTAAAACATGTCCCTTCAAATAAAGACCCTTCAGAAAGAACTGGGCTAGAAAAAACACCATACCTGTGTGGCAGATGATGTTACCGATGGCAACAACTGTTGTCAGGATGGCAATCAAGATGATGTATCCAAAACCAGGGATGGATAAAGCCGTACCAAGCCAATCTGTTGGGCAAGAAAGTACAACGTTTTAATCCAATTTAAAAACCAATGAAAATATTTCATATAAATAAAAGCATACTTTCAAAAATATTATACCAGTGTATACCAGTACCAATAGTCCTGATAAATATATTTTTTAATCAAGCCTTGAAATAACTAACGGCACCCACAGCAATTGCTGTGGTGCCATGTGCTTTTGTTGTGGTGCCTTTTGCCAAGTTCCAATACAAGTTTACATTGTCCTCATAGAAGTGCCCCTTTCTAGAGGAACATTGCTGTGCCCCTTCAAGAACGAAGTTCAAGGCCTGCTTTGTGAACTGTGCAATACGAGATAAAGTTGTACTCAAGTCAAACTTGAGTCAATCCTAAATGTGATGTAAACTTGAGCTTTGAAAACTAAAAGATTTCTATTCAATTCTACTCTGATTGATAACTGTTTTATAAACTTACCAAGTAACCATTTGTACGGATGAAGGACATCGATTTTAACAAGAATGGCGTACAGGATTGTTGTGAAGGGGAGAAGTATGAGGGACCAGGTTAGACTTGCTCCAGTCCTCCATCGAAACACCTGATGATGTTGAAAAATAACATTTAATTTAATAAAATAGCTTTTAAGCTATTATTTTAATGATCTACAGTACATTTGTTATAATATTTATAAAAATTAAAGTTGTATCCAATTTGTACTAAGAGTCAATAGGTGTAAACTTTAAGTGATCTCGTTCATTAGGCTAAGTAAAATAAATAACATAATGCTCGGCCCCGCGCGCTCCGATTTTGGACGCTGCACCAAATTTTTTGTTATTTGTTATTTAAAAAAAAATAATAAAAAATCTTTGAAATCAATTTACATTTTGAGAGCTGTTTCAAATGTATCCTTCAATTTTTTGGAGCAATTTCAGCATCTTTCTTGCATGTAGGCCTACAAAAAATGCTATTTCAACAAGGCAATCGCAATTTTCTTCGAAACGTTTTGCCCTTTACGTTTGCATGCCACAGTTCTTTTTTGAATGAAATCTTTGCACCAGGACGTGATGCCACAAACATATTTTGGAGCAAAAGCAAGAAGAACTCTTGGAAAGAATAACAATATGTATCGAAATGGACACAGAAACACACATGGCAACCTTAAACAGAATTTGAGAACATACAGAACATGCACATAAAACCATAAAACCATCTTCAAATACGTTATGGCGGCCATCTTAGACATGGTGGCCATCTTGAAAAAAATAACAAAAAATTTGAAAATAACAAGTAACAAGGACCTCCCTCACCAACTTTTTAAAAAGTCCAGACGAGCAACATGTTATTTATTTTACTTGGCCTTACATGGATGTAAATTGAAAAAAATAAAAATGGCAGACCATGGACATGGTGCAGAGCAAAGCCATGTGTGTGTCTTCAGTGATTTTGTTGAGTACAATTTTTGGCGCGCACAAATAAATTTTAATTAAGCACCACATTTGTTACAGACAACTAACTGAGGGACGATACTGAACTTTTTGAGAATTAACAATTCGTGTTTACACAACTTTTTACTCAGGTTTAAAAACAAAAATATCACTTCTCTTCACTCAGTGACTAGAGACGAGTGAGTCAGACAGAAGAATCAAGCAGAACACTTTTAAACCTTGGGAGTCAAAATCTATTCCTTGTTGAGCCTACAGAATGCAGGTCAGAATTAAGGATTTCAAGTTTACGTGAGGAAACTATGTTTGCGTTTATAATAATGGCACACAAATCACAATGCAATTAAAAAAGAATACAAACCTTTGTCATTTGAAGATTGTGCGCAACAATTCCAAGGGCCTGCCATGCCTGCAGTTGCATTGCAATTCTGCAGTGCAGGCGTGCAGTGCAAAGGGTGGAGCCATGCCAATTCTTTATTCAATGAATGAATGGCAAACTCAAACTGTCAATTTGGTACACATTTTGTTTTTAATGAATATGGCCGGCTGGTGTCTTGCTCTAAATCTCCTTGCCTTCCGCCCTCATGTTACCAAGACTCTTAATATTAAGACTACGTAAATAATGAGTAAGCGCAAAGAGGCAATTTTCAGATCTGTCCTCTCCCCTATGACGTTACGTGACGTTACATGTGTTCTGTGTTATCCAATCAGATGTCGGAAATAGACGTACATATGCATTATGCTTAACAATCAAGTGTCAAAAAGAGCACCATTCGCAAGACGTAACTTTCAAAATTCACGAAAATACCACTTTAAACAATCTATAATTAATAAACATGAAACTTACGTCTCTCATATACCAATGATGACTTTTTACTATTCTCGCCATTTTGTTTTAAATTGAAGATTATTAAAACTCCTTTTTGTTGCTAGTCTCCAGTTTCTGCATCATTTTTGGGGTTTCAAAAGCCGCGGTCGGAGCGGTGTGATGAAAATGGCCCTTAAATCACATGCTGTAAAAGCTGAATGGGTGCACGTGCACAAATTTGGTAGCACCTTTCAATGGATGTGCTTTGAGCGAAGTACACGTATACCCCCCAGAGTAGGTAGACAACATCAAAAGCTGAATGTCCAGCACTTCCCTGATCGAATAAGCACTTTAGTTTTTACATGTTTTCTTCTTCACATTATTCACGTGGCTGTGTCAAAATCCAAAGGGAGTTTTATAGGATCGTATGTCTCAAAAATGGTTCAAAGAAGTGGGGTCTTTGCTGGCTATTTACACCGACTTATAATCTGTGCAAAAAGCTCAAGAAGCCCAAGGGACTTCAATAATGTATTCATACGACTGATGTCAACAAACTCTGGAGGAGGAGGGGGCGGGGCTGAGTTAGGAGGGGATGGGATCCCCTTCAGGCCCAAACGAGCGTTGGTTGTTTCTAAACTGTCACGCTATGCCTTTGAGAAGAAGCGATACAGTGAGCTTGGAGAGGATGGTCTCAAGAAAGTGGTTTGTTTCAAAACGCTATCCTTCTCTTTCTGTTTTTTCACTTCTGTTCGCATATTTTTTATTTATTGATCATATGAAAGTTTCATTTGTACTTAACTTTATACTACTAAAACAGTTCTGGCAGGGGAAACTGTTTGAGTCAGTTCACATTCACAAATATTAATTAAGAGTATCAACTTTAATCAGTGTTGTAGTCGAGTCACCTGTGTCGAGTCCGAGTCCGAGTCTCAAGTCACTTGGGTCGAGTCCGAGTCCCGAGTCACTTGGTCCAAGTCCGAGTCACGAGTCACTTGTTTAAATATTGATTGCAAACCAAATGTTGTAAAATAAGAATTGGAAATGACAAAATAAAACACATTTATTTTAAACAAAGTTGGTTCTGTTAAAGTTGGTATAACCAAAAGAAACAATACGGGGCGGAACGGCAGATGCCATGATTGAAAAAATTTTGTACTATTTTTCACTAGTGACTTGACCAAACTTGACGTCGTGTGTGTGTGTGTCGACCATGTGTAGAAACTGATGCAAACAACACACAGCCATCGCAGTGCAATATGCAGGCTGTGTTTTACAGGTACCAGACATGCCATTTCCCTGGTAATATGCATCAAGCACAAGCAGTGGCTATGGTGTTAACGTTGACAGAATACCAGCATAATACTGGTGTCGTGCATCCCAGTGTTATTATGCATGTTGAACATACGCATCGAACATACATGCGCTGTACGTAGATGGCCATCTACACATTAATCACGAACACTATTACTTGCAACACCATACGACAGTGTACTTATTTATTGTGCTAGACGTTAACTCCATGTGCACTCCGGGAATGACGATCGGATCATCGGAATTGTTTTTAATATTTTAAAAAGGTATTGTTTGTGAAAATACGTGACTCGAGTCACGAGTCCTCGGGGACAAGTCCGAGTCATGATAGTCGAGTCCGAGTCTTTTGCAGACGTGACTCGAGTCAAGTCCGAGTCACCGAAATTGTGACTCGAGACGGACTCGAGTCCGAGTCCTGGACTTGAGTCATACAACACTGACTTTAATTATGGCCAATGGCCATTGACATCTTAGGCTACTACTGTCAAACAGTGAAACTAAGATTTAAACATTCAGGAAAGTCTACTTTTTTAATATTTGCATTCTAAACAAAAAGTGAAACTCAGTGTGATGATCACGAAAAATTAGTCAGTTTTTATAGTTTTTGAGATTTTGTTTTGACAACAGCCACACATTTAACTTGTTGAATTATTCAACACTTATTACCATCCAAATCTGATTGAATGTTTTGTTTGATTCTGTTGGAGCATTGATGAAGTAAGGACTGCACTAGTAAACTGATAAACTGAAAAGTTAGGTTGTAACTATTTTGATAAACTTGTTGGTGATTGATTTTCAGCTTGTTCAGCGAGGATCTCAATATGACAGGCTGGTAGAGAAACATAACGTACACATTGACAATGTTAACAAGATAGTGAAGAGCTTGCAGTAAGTATTGTACCCGCAGTCCCTATTAAAACAGGGGTAGTAGAAGTAATAATGTTAGGTACCTTAAGTTTAATGTGTGGTTTGAAAGGGCCAGATTTATACCCATGATCGTTATTTGTAAAACATGACGGTGCTGCATGCTCCTAAGGAGTTGAGATGGTTTCAGAAATTCTAGGGTAGTAAAAGTTTCAGGCACTTCAATAGATAGTTTTATATTAATACCCATTATACACAGGTGATCCCTCTGCTGCCGTTTCCTATGTTGTATCGTAAACCTGGGTGTGATCTAACTTGGGTGTGATCCCTGGCTACACTGCAGTTACAGGTTGTATGGCTTTTGACTGGAACCCTCGAACAAAGATATTGACAAAATAGGGAGACCGCTTACATTAGGGCTAAATAGCTCAGTTGGTAGAGTGCTAACACAATAATCTGGTGGTTGCAGGTTCAAGTCCAACTCTAGTCAATTTGTTTTTGTTCAACCCAAAATCTTTCCAGATCACAGAACATTGAGGTCAAGATTGCTCAGAGGTTTGATCAAAGCCTGAACGAGGAGACAGTCCGATGGGCAGATATTCTCATCCCAGCTGGAGGGGATGGAACCTTCATCATGACAGCCAGTAAAGTCACTGATGATAAACCTGTGTTAGGAGTCAATACTTATCCCAGTGGGTCCGCTGGGTACCTTTGCCTCTCACCGAGGTACACAGAGAACTTTGATGAAGCTCTCAAGAAAATCATGGAAGGGAAATTCAGGTAGGTGTCCTTGTTGTTACCTCACTCTCCTAAAGACGAGCAGAGTATTCTGATCGAATCGCGAGAACACACTCTTTTCAGAGCCAGCACTCCTCCCAAAAGAGATTTCCTCATGGCTGTACCCGCAAATTGACTAGTAATAGTTACTTCTTATTTTCTACACAATGTAAAGCTTCAAACATCACTTAAGTTTGATTTCGTATTTTCTTTCATATTCAACAGGATGGATTAGATTGGGTTGTTGCTACTGTATGTTAAAACCAGATGCCAACTCCTGTTTAAAAAAGTGTTCTAAACTCTCTGTTTGAAAAGTATTCAAACATTTTATTCTACGAACCTTCATCCTGCTGCCATCTTGAAGGTAGAATGGTGAAGAAACAATGGAAACACAGCACTCAGATTGAACCAATGAGCAACTTTATTATGACCTCCATGATAGTTTGTCCTCCTCCACTGATATCAAACACTTCTGCCCAGGGATGTTACAGCAAAATAATTACAATACAATATAATTTGAAAACATTTTAATAAAAATATAGTTTTTCCGATGAATTAAACCCTTGTGTTCTGTCTCCTAACTGTTTTTCACATTTCCACCTCCTAGATGGAAATGGAGGCAGAGAATTCGTGCAACTGCAGAGAGTGGGCTGATCAACGCTGAACCCATAGACCTTCATGAAGAGCAGATGAAGTTACCTGAGCTTAGAGACAAGCATTGGACCAAGGAGAATAGATTAAGACATGGACTAGAGAAGGCCGAGTCAGTGCCTAGAGTGTTTCCAATCAGAGCGTTGAATGAGGTCTTCATTGGTGAATCGCTGTCATCAACGTAAGGTTTTATCACTTCTGTTTGGTACCATCCTGTTGTTTTCAATAAATAAACCATCCAAATATTCAATATTCAATATTTAATACACCATCAAACCATACAACCAACCTGTTATAAAAGTTAATCCTGGTTTAATACACCATCAAACCATACAACCAACCTGTTATAATAGTTAATCCTGGTTTAATACACCATCAAACCATACAACCAACCTGTTATAATAGTTAATCCTGGTTTAATACACCATCAAACCATACAACCAACCTGTTATAATAGTTAATCCTGGTTTAATACACCATCAAACCATACAACCAACCTGTTATAATAGTTAATCCTGGTTTAATACACCATCAAACCATACAACCAACCTGTTATAATAGTTAATCCTGGTTTAATACACCATCAAACCATACAACCAACCTGTTATAATAGTTAATCCTGGTTTAATACACCATCAAACCATACAACCAACCTGTTATAAAAGTTAATCCTGGTTTAATACACCATCAAACCATACAACCAACCTGTTATAAAAGTTAATCCTGGTTTAATACACCATCAAACCATACAACCAACCTGTTATAATAGTTAATCCTGGTTTAATACACCATCAAACCATACAACCAACCTGTTATAATAGTTAATCCTGGTTTAATACACCATCCAATTATTCAACCAACCTGTTATATTAGTTAATCCTGGTTTAATACACCATCCAATTATTCAACCAAACTGTTATAATAGTTAATCCTGGTTTAATACACCATCAAACCATACAACCAACCTGTTATAATAGTTAATCCTGGTTTAATACACCATCCAATTATTCAACCAACCTGTTATATTAGTTAATCCTGGTTTAATACACCATCCAATTATTCAACCAAACTGTTATAATAGTTAATCCTGGTTTAATACACCATCAAACCATACAACCAACCTGTTATAATAGTTAATCCTGGTTTAATACACCATTCAACCAACCTGTTTTGTAATAGTTAATCCTGGTTTAATACACCATCCAACCATTCAACCAAACTGTTATAAAAGTTAATCCTGGTTTAATACACCATCCAATTATTCAACCAACCTGTTATATTAGTTAATCCTGGTTTGATACACCATCCAATTATTCAACCAACCTGTTTTATTATTTAATCCTGGTTTAATACACCATTCAACCAACCTGTTATAATAGTTAATTAATCCTGGTTTTATGAAAACAACTAATAATGGTTCATGTTTTGTCCTTAAAGATATTAAACAGAATTGGATTGAATAAAAAACGTCATTGTTTAGTTTCAGTCTGAAAGCTTTACTGACTGTGAAGTTCATACTAGAACCATTTTTTTCTGTGAAGTATTTCCCTCTGAAATAAAGTTATACTTAAGAAGACTTTATCTGAAAACCTATAAAAAACGCAACAGCTGATTTCAGTTGTTACAACCTAAATAAAGGGACAATGTTTGTACATTCTTAAAATTGTGCATGGTTTTTTCCTATTTTTTTCTGACTCCCACATCAAATTAATTAAATGTTCACAGGTTTGTTATTTCATGTATGGTTGATCACACAAAACATGAACAATGTCTGCAGTTATTTCGTCTGCTTTACCAATCCTGTAACTTGAGTTTGTACAGATTTATACAGATACACATAATCCAATGCGGTATTCAAAGTAAACAATGGCGATTTTGGAGGTGTTTGAATGGAATGCTTGCCTATGTATACCGTGGCACTCAATGTCTCTTTAATGGGGTCAGGAGAACATTATTATCCAAACCTGTTGGATTTCTGTTGATGTACTTCCACTCAGCAGAAAGAATAAGGGAAGAGGTGATCCCTGTCCTCAAATTTACTGTTTTCGATTCTTTCATATATATGTAGTTCGATTTGGCCTAAATGTTGGGACTTATTGTCATGATTTAACAGCTCGGCATTGCATCCAGAATCTCTTTGAATTTTGGCAGTGACATTTCATTATCTTCATGAAGCTGCAGGTTTTTGGTTGCCATTTTTTGTAATCATCCGTCTTGATCTTGTGTTGGTGTTCTATACAGGGTTTCTTATTATGAGATATCAGTGGATGGTGGCCCCATGGAGAGACAGAAAAGTTCAGGCATTACAATCTGCACAGGCACCGGCTCCACATCATGGTAGGACAACTAGTTTACTCCTGGCTAATTTTTGTAGTAAAAAGTAGGAATTGAAACTTTGCATGGTGGGAATACAACCTGGGCCCAATTTCATAGAGCTGCTTAAGCACAAAAAGTAGCTTAGCACAACAAAACTATGCTTACCAGAATAAGGTTACCAGCCAAACTACAATGTCACATGTAGAATTTGTAACTGGTATCCTGCTCATTTCTGCTAAGCAACAAATTGTTAAGCAATTTTGTCTGCTTAAGCAGCTCTATGAAATTGGGCCCAAGTGAGGTTTGCGGAGACACCATGTAAATAAACACACTCTTTATGAGTTGGTGTTTATGAGAAGAACCGGTGGCTTAACAACAAATAATTAGATTTTTTAAACAAAGGGAATTGAAAACTTATTTCTCCTAAAATGGGGACATATTATAATGTTTTTTGTCTCTGAAATCTTGGTCTTGACTGCAAAACTTTGGGGAGTTTGGTGAATAATTATTTCCCCTATTGAACCCTAACTCCAAGGAGTGATTTACTGGAATCCTTCCTCACTCTAGCAATCCAATACCGAACAGTATAACGCAACTGTTGAAGTTGCCTGATCCCATGTAAAGCAGAATCAGTTTACAAGTGCAGTCCGCATTCCAATAAAATGAAACTGTATTGATTGAAAGGTTAAAGGGGATGGTTAGAGAACTGTCCGTATGTAAGCAATAAGAAAATGGCTACCAAATCTTATCAATGTATTTTGTCTTTCTTTTTCTTTCCCTAGGTCCCTCAACATTAACAAGCTGTCACATCAGAGTGTCAGAGAATTACTAACAATATGTAAGTACATGCACCAATTACCTGTCTTCCTTTTTGGCCTATAATGGGACTAGGTCAAAGATCAAATTTTATGGTTTGGGTCTTTTCTTCATCAAATGCTATTCCTTGACTTTGGCAGTATTCTGCACAGAGGTATTTCTCTGGATGATCAGTAGTTCAGCAGTTGGTATAATCTTTATAATAAGTTTTCATTTTTTTAGATTGTTAGTTACCAGCTGGTCCCAATTTTATAGAGCTGCTTTAAGCATGAAAAGTAGCTAAGCACAAAACAATTTTGCTTACCAGATTAAGGTTACCAGCCAAAGTGCCATTCCACATGTAATAGCTTAACTGGTTTCCTGCTAACTTTTGCTTGATGGTTTTTACAGTTAACCAAGAGACGGGAGCCGATGTTTTAATCAGCTCTGATCTCCAGAAGAGAATTGCCTCTCGCTTCAATAATTCCCTCGTCTTTGACGCTAGCGACCCGACCCTCTCCTACACAGTGCGTGATCCGGTCATCAATGGCATCTACCAGGCCAATATGCCAAGGGGGTTTGCAAAGAAGTAAGTTTAGACCAAGACAAGGCTACATACTTGCTTCTTTGTAAGTTTTGTTTAGTTTGTCTTGTTCAAGTTCTGTCATTTACAGTTCAGGGTTGGAATCCTGGCCTGGCCGGTCACAATGCTTATGGTATTGAGTAAGACTCTTAACACAATAGATGGATTGCAATACCCGTCATTGACCGCCATCTGTGATGTAAAACAATGGAATAGTGTACGCGCTACGCACGACTCTCAGCTAATGAAAGCTTTTCACGCGTGCACAATTCATCAAAGATGGCGGCCAATGACGTCTATTGCAATCCATCTATTGCTTTTCCCTTTGGGTTGGATGTTAAGTAGTAGGTTTTGTGTAGTAGGATGGAAGTTCATGTAAAAAAACTATAACGTTTATCTACAACTTGGACAAAGGTAAGTGTTTAAAATACATGTATAATTTGAAATAACAAATGGGAGGGGTTGTTGTCATAGGGGGAAATTGAAGTGTTTTAATTCTGTAATATTATTATGACTTTATCCAACACAGAATCCGTGTTCGATCACGTGGCTGGGATGCCTGCCTTGTCATGGACAGCGGGTCATCATTTGTCTTCAACGACGGTGCAATAGCGACACTAGAGATCAAAGAAGAAGATGCATTGAGAACATTTGAACTACTGGATTAGCAAAACACTAGCAGCATTTCATAAATTAGCCCTGCTTCGGTAAACTGAGAGATGACAGCTCGCAAAACAATAGCATCTTTCAAACTTAGTGTTACAGCCTGACATGCATTGCAATATACAACTTTCCTGAGTACGAAAGACATGAGTGCATGGTGTCGGTATGATGGGTTTTGGGTTGAAGTTCATTCATGTAATCTCACTAGCTCTGAGCTGTTTTTAAAGAGGAAAAACATTATTCTTTTAAGAACTGTGAATTCACCTTTCATCCTCCAGTTTCCAATTGGGCACCATACAACCAACATGTGAAAGTTTTATACAACTTTAGATATCGATTTTATTGAAAACATTGAAAAATACTAGGTTGGTTTTTTGGGGGTCTGGGATTTTGTGTTCATTCATACATATGCCTATTTTGATTGTGGCAATCAAAATAAGAAATAGTGTTTTGAGAATCATTTACTTTGTCTATAAAAGCATATTTTGCTAATATTTTCATCGCAATATTTTTGGATTTCAGTAAAGCTCACATCCGTGTTCAGAAACACTACACTCTTCTTTTTGGAAAGTTCTGACGTAACTCTCAGTTTGCAGGAGCCGGGTAAAGTCTTCAAAAGAGGTAGTCTGGATTGACGACGTCCGTTTTGTTAAAATGGTCGCCGATATTGCAATTATGAATTACTGGATTAATTCGTAGACTTGCCCAGTCCCTCCGAGCCAGTTGATTTTGCATATCTACCGGTGACTAATACAAAAACTTGCGCCGTCAATTAAGACTACAAAAGAGGTTGTCAAAAGAACTCCAGGGTATTTCCTTGCAGGCAAGATGCCACACAGGTCACATGAGAAAGATTTTTTTTTTTTTCATTGTGATTACTACATAAAACATGTAAAATCAAGAATTGTAAGAAACTGCAAATAACTTTTGAGATGTGCCCCCTTTCTTTGTAATAAAAATTGATCAAAATAATACAGGGCAATCTCCATGAAAGGTAAGAGTTCATGTTTTTTTTTCCATTGAGCTGTGTACAAATCAATCCTGCAGGAAGTCCAGGCTCTGTGACTCTTTTGTCAATTTGTAATGTCATGGTTTAAAGTACAGTACAAGTTAACTGAAGAGATTGCCGGGTCAAAGGCTTGCATGCACAGTGTATGGAAGAAATCAAACGACTTGATTTTGTTTGTGTGGGTGAACATTTTCTAATTACTACTTTTAACATGAAGGGAAGAGCACATCTCGTTTCATATGCAGCTGTCATATTATTTGGTTGTTTTGTTGTTGCAATAACCCATATTAGGAGGAAATTACATACAGTGCAAAAATGTTTTCTAAATTCCTGAAAATATAAATACACAGACGGAAGTCCAGGTTTTGCTGTTTTAGGGAAAAAACTTTCGAGTGAAATTTTATACTACTATTTTTTTTCATTTTAAAATTAAAGGTATTTCTTCTATCCGTTTTAAATTAAGAAAATATAAAATAAAGTAGTTCTAATTGATCAAAATTTGGTGATCTAATTGGAAGTACCGATCTGCTGTTTACAACAAGCAAATTTTCTTTAAAACTGAGTAGGTCTACAGGTAACAAACATGTGAGTTAAATCTTTTTTGAGGAGAAGTGTTGGTTTGGAGAAGGACCAGGGTTAAGGTCAAGTAGTAAATTTGGAACAATAGACTTCATTTTCCTGAAGATGAGCAGAGCATACTGTTTGAAATGTTGAGTCCCCACATTATTCAAAACATAGCTCCATATACCTTTCAGGAAATTACTGACTGTTGAAGCGCCTTGAGCGTCACTGAGTGACAGATATGAGCACTATATAAGAAGCCACTATTATTATTATTATCATCTCAGTTACTGCTCTGTGTACTGACACCCTTATGTTCCGGATTAGGAAAATACATTAGGGGTGTCGGAACATAGGTGTATAACCCTTTTTCTCAACCCCAGTTCCTCTCAGAACTAACACGTTCCCCAAAAGAGGTTCATTCACACGTTTCTTACTCATGAAGCAACTCACTTTTTACTTCCTACACTATGCAAAGTATCAAATCTTACTTAAATTTTTTCTTTCTTATTTTCTGATTTTTGTTGACAACGTAACAATATTACATCAGAAATTGTCACATTTATTTAACTACTATTACCTCTGGATGGCTCTACACCCCACTGAATCTTTATCAAATTGGTTAATTAATAACATGTGGGTGTCTTAATAACATTTTTTCTCTTCTGTTTTAAGGAGGGGTGGATGTTAAAGCTTAATTTCCAAGGAATTGTGGCCTCACTACAAGTGAAGTTCCAGGCCAGGATTGATCCATTGAAGATCATAGTTTTGTTGTTTGTTTGTAGTATAACAACATTGTCTAATAATACATCAATCTTGTTTTCCATGGTTTGTTCAAGAATGTCAATGAGATTTTGTTTGTAATCGATCACAAGAGAAAGTGATCCATCGTGTGCTTAGGTGAGTCAATAAAGTGTGAAAGGTCATTGATGAAGGAACATTTAAATAAATTTCATGCTGCTTTTTGTTAATTAGGTCACAAAATGTGGACAAACGCGTGAACTTTGTTTTCAATATACATAATAAATCTATATATGCAATCTGTCATTTCTGTAATTGTTGAGTGTAGAATCAAATCTGTATTTGCACAATTCACCTTATACACTCCTTGCATTGGCTACCATTGCTGAGGTTAAACACACAACTCTCAGCCAATGATAGGTCTTCATTGATCTCAGTGAGGGCGCTGTTTGGGCTGAACACATTGCACAGAGGTTACTTTATGCGTAGTCCTGTTGGTGTGGGGCATGGAAACCAATGGACTCTAGTGTAGCTCAATGAATTTCCGATGCACATGTACAGGTATGGGTATGAACCAGAATAATTTTGTCTGTTTTCAGGTGCAACCTCACTTTCAAAATATCATCCATTTTGGTGAATACAATTTAAAAACTGCATCCAGTTATTCCTGACATTCCAGGATTGAAAACAAATGTCTATAGAAATACCCAGTAAACATATGTGAAAGGCTTCGGTAACATCAACCAACACTCAGTCTACGTTCTTCCTAACGCAACCTTCTCCTTGAGCATCGGACATACACTAATGCGGGAGACCCGAGCCTTCTCCAATGCGGGCCCGGCTCTGTGGAACTCTCTTCCTGATAGCTGCAGGAAAGCAAACTCACTTGATTCATTCAAGAAATAGCTGAAGACTCACTTGTTATGTCTGATTTTGATTTTTGATCTGTGTTTGGCATATCCAAGCACTTTGCAACCTATGGAAAAGGCGCTCTATAAATACCAGAAGTTTTTTCACCAATAGAGGCAACAAGTTAACTAGACATGGAGGGTATCTACATATCGCAGCCTCACTTTCAAATCAACTTTCTAAACGCCATGGGTCGATCACCACTCATGTATTAATAGGGGGCAACAGGATGAGGGATTGAAGCTTGTTTGTTGTCTTGGCAATAAGTAAGATTTACACCCCCCTCCCCCCCTTAAAATACACCTGAACACAAAAAAGCACAGACGCTTTAACCATGTTTCCGATCTACGTTATCGTAGCAAGAGGTAAAACCGACATAATTGAGTCTTACTAAGTTCTCATACCATAACAATTATCTGGCCCTTTTTACTGTATCTGGTTTACATCTTTCTACGATAATGAAGCTCAGAAACATTGATGGTCACATTCAAGCTTCAGTTAAAGACAGCACTGAAGCAAATGTTTCATTTGGTAATCATTATGAGGCATGGTTAAGAACAATGTCCAGTGAAAAGGAAGCATTACAAACCAAAAACCAAGGTAAAGCTTATTTGATCAATTTAATCAGTATTTATTATTTCCACCATACATAAAAATGGATGAAAGAATATGTACAGGATGATAGAACTCGGTATTAATATAAGTTAAATGATATACTGTACATGTACTTAAGTAGAAATTGAGGTTCATTTCTTGAAACAGAAATCTCCTTTAGGTCTTCTTTGCAGCTTTTTACACCTGATCCAAACATGAATTTGCATAATACAAACAGTACAATCATAAGTGTATGTTATGCAACTGTTTATTTGCATGGCCTTTTCTAAACTTACCTCTAGACTTGGGCTTAGATCAGTCAACAATTTAAAAACTTTAGTCTTAAGATGGCCATCTTGTATGTCTTGTGCCCACCCCGCACACAAGAAGTTAAGTACATAAACATGCTCATTAAAGTCACCTGACTATTTTTTCAATATGTTCTGCTTAACGATGTTATCAAATTGGATCAAGGCTTTTATTTCATAAGAAATACTCAGTTAATGGAATTTACTTTTATAATAAAATCATCTTAACAATACTGTACATTTTCATAAGAATACTGTTTCACTCTTTTCCAAAATAAAAAAAATTTAATAACCAACTCCTTCCATTACAAAAATACACTTCAAAAAAAACTTGGTCCTTGCATCTTCTACCAGGCTGTAAAAAACACCTGTTTACAAAAGTTATTGCATTTTCTTAATCCTTGGTCCTTTCTTCATGTGTATAACTTCCTTTTAGTGTGATTTAAAAAATACAAAAATATTTTATTGGTCCCAACAGGGATGCAAATCTGTGATGTAACATAACTTTATTAAAATCATAAATTAAAAAACCTTTTAAGTAAATTGGTTAATTTGAAGCAAAGCAGTTTTTCTGTTTGATGTAACCCTCTCTTCAAGGCAGGGTGTACCTTTGGTAATTACCCCCAAAATTAATTACCATAAAAACCTACTTGGCAAGAAGCAATGTTGCTAATGTATAACATTTTGAGAAACGATTCCCTTCAAAGGAATGTAGTTTTAGAGAGAGGGATTCAAAAAGTATTCAATCTGAGAAACGTTTAATGCAGAAATGTTTCTCGGGTTGTGTAGTCCATTTGCAGATTATTCTTCCTGAGTGGACATAACTGCTCCAGATTTTCTGCGATATCTCAAAATCGCTACCACCTTTTGAAATGAAATTTTCACAGGCTAGTTTTATTGTATATATCTACATATGATATAGGATTAAAACCATCAAACGGTTCCAAAAACCGAAAGTATACTTTGCCTTTAACACAGACAATGAGTAATAAAATTGCAGGTTTTATTTTAATTTTAAAATAATTTCTCTTTTCTAAAACAAAAATAGTTTTGACTTATGTTTTCTTGAGAAGGGGGGGGGGGTAGTCTTCTTAAAGCAAATAATTATTTACCAGAGTCAACTCTTCAAAGTATATTACAAAACTTTACAACTCTTTCCTAATGACCAATTCAAGGCACTTTATGCAGACGTTATTTACATATCAGTCAGTACATACTCATTGAACACACATGGATAAATAAAGACAAGGCATACCATTGGTACTGATTCTTTAAAAACTCAAATTTCCCAGTCTTTTAAAACTCATCTAGATGGTTTAGATGATTTTGAGGGTTGTTGGTCGAGGCACATTTGACAGGCAGTAGGGATCTAACAAAACCTCTGTTAGTTGATTTTGAAGGATTGAGATAATTGTCTGAAATTAACTTCAAAAGCCAATTCTATCATGTTTCAGTTTTCTCAGAACAGCTGGGTGAGCTGAACTCTTGTTCTTGATGAGTTGCATGAATAATGCTGCTCAGCAGAGGTTCAGTCATATGAGGGGGTCAAAGATTAGAGTTCAATCTAATGAATTATTTAGTAACAGCTCAACTAGACAGTATCTTTGACCTCTATAAATTGAAGCATGAAAGCTTCTGCTCAATTAGTCACTGATGTGAAAATGCATCAAAAATTGCCGTCATTGCAAACAGAAAGTATTCTTTCCAAACGGCGAAACTGAAAAGTTTTATATTTGCTTTTTGATACAAAACCTCAAGACAATGATAATTTTTAGGATGATGCCACAACAAGCTTCAAACCAAGACACTTATAGATGACAGTTCCACCGTTTTCATTCACTGAAGAATTACCAATGTTTTACCATGCTTTTGATATCCACTTGCTTATATTCACATCAAACAAAAAGTATTCACAGCAGTGTGTTTGTATTTAAAAAACATCTGAAGAGGTGAAACTTGGACGGATTCGTTTCTATCAAATGTGTAAAAATGCATGACAAATATTTGATCACATTCTGATAACATTAATGAATACAGTTTCAGAAATAAACCTGTGACCTTAAGAAAAAACAGTTGTTAAGTAGATGAAGCAAGTTGAATACATAAGTAATGGATACATAAAAGAAATCTACTACAAATTAATGGTTAATTTACAAATGAAAGAGATGGTAACAAATACCAGTTGCGGTGGATATCTCTGAAATATTTTTTAAATGTTACACATTTAAAATTTGATTTTGGGTTGAACAAAGAAAAATTGACTAGAGCGGGATTTGAACCAACGACCTCCGGTTTAACGTGCCGTCACTCTACCAACTGAGCTATCTAGCCCTGTTGGCGGTCTCCCTATTTTGTCAATATCTTTGTTCGGGGGGTGCCAGTCAGAAGCCATACAACCACAAACTGCCGTGTAGCCAGGGATCACACCCAAGTATACGATACAACCTGGGAAGCGGCAGCCAGGGGATCACCTTAAGGGGATGCGAATTTTTATATCAGATATCAAATAATAAACCACAAGGGAAACTGACTGGGTAAATGTTTAAATGGTTTTGGGTTGAACAAAGAAAAATTGACTAGAGCGGGATTTGAACCAACGACCTCCGGTTTAACGTGCCGGCGCTCTACCAACTGAGCTATCTAGCCCTATGTTGGCGGTCTCCCTATTTTGTCAATATCTTTGTTCGGGGGGTGCAAATTTAAAATTTCTATATTTATCTTGTCTAAAATCACCTATTTTGTTTGTGGGTCTGTGTACATATCTCTATTCTGATTTGTTCTTCATATAAATTTTGACTTTTGTTTGGAACAAAATAATCTGATTGCATTAACGCAAAATTGAAAATCATTTGATAAAATACACATGTAATAACATGTGACAGATCAAGAATGTTTGGCCAAACAGCAGCATAACATTCTGTCATATCCTGTCACATATTGTACACTAACAAACATTCATTGAAATTAAAAATTTACATTCTAAAATGCAAGTACGCAAGTATCTTTCTAAAACAAAACTATATACTCAACTGTACTTCGGGACAATTGATAATAACCATGGACTGGAGAGCATGTGAGTGATGGATAAACCTCAATAAACACAGTATTGTTTTAAAAATAGCGCTGTAAAGATTTGAAGCCAAATGTAGAAACTCCTTGTAATGAGTTTGTTGGAGAATTTTAAATGATTCTTCAACTGAACACACAACGCCTGGCCAGTAAAATCTTTAAAATGACTAAATATAAAGGGATTTGTCTGAGCAATCTGAATTACTTGCACCAATTTTTATGGAGGATTGTCAGTTTGGTTTTTATTGTGTGTTTATTGAAAACTCCAGAAACTAAAATGACGTAATAAAATAATATACCTTTAAGTGGGCAAGTGGGCATCCACAAAATGGTCTCCCTGGCGAAGTGCATGATAAATAAAGCACCTAGCATTCTCTGGCTACCATTCCTATCTGGTGGCTGATTTTGTCTGGGTCTGGGTTAGAATCCTGGCTGTGATTGTCAGCACTGTGACCATCAAGCAATGAGTCAACACGATGTCAGCAATACACATAAGAAATTTGATGTGACACCACGTACAGATCTCTTTTTAGTGATGGGTAATTCTGAGAAGAACCGAAAGACTCTACATTTCGGACAGTATACTCTCACCGTCAATCTGGAGACTGCTGAATTCCAACTGGGCCAGTGGCTTTATGGGAGAGTGCGGTGAGCCGTAGATGCTGGATGCATTGGGCTGTGGGGGTGGGACACCGGTGGTCTGGAACTGGATCCCATGAAAGGGTGTGTGTCAGTTTGGCTAGAGTGCTTGAGTAGGGGTCAGCAGCTAGCCTGGCCTCCACACCCTCACAGTCGTGTGAATACAGCATGCTTCAGGAGATCAGCAGAGCTCTCCCGGTTTGCAGGCTTGTGCTCAAAGCACCGTAGTAACAGATCTCTGGTTGGAGCTGACAGGTCGTCTGGTATCGGAGGGGGTCCTTCAGTGCTGGCAATCTGTAATCAAACAGGAGATAATCAATTATTAAAATCACATTGCAGTGGTGCTGTAGCGCTGCATCTTAATTTTGTTATTACTTACAAAAATGAAGAATGAATTCAACCAAGATTGTGTACAGTATTGTCACTGCTCTATCAGAGCCCTATTTCATAAAGCCTGTAAGCATAAAACTTGCTAAGCACAGACAAATCTTGCTGACCAGAAACAGGTAAACAGCTAATTTTACATTGTTACGATTGGTGCCCCACTCATATTTCACTTAGCAAAGATATGGTGGAATTAAAGATAAAACCGAAGAGGAAACTGAGCTTTGAGAGAGATGACATTAAACATAAATCTAACCTTAAAGATGAGCTGAAGATGATTGGAGATTGCCGAGGCATTCCATGGAGGATGTGCAGTGGACATCTCAACCATACAGCATCCAATACTCCATACATCACATGAACGCCCATACGTCTCACCTCTCAATACCTGGTCAACAAAAAGACAAAACACCCACAAAACACTGTCAACACAGTTCATACAAAGAAAGTTACCCATTTAATAACACTTTATCTTTTGGTTCAAAAATGCTACATGACACATGTGTTTGAAAGGTCACAAAAAGTCTCAAAAGTTACAATATGTAATCATCGTGACCACTAACTATTTCATCAGTTGTCCACCTTTTGTAGGTGTACTTCAGAACGATTTAAGATCGACCATCAAAGGTCAACAATCTCTTAATTTACTTACCTCTGGTGACATGAATGCAATAGTGCCAATGAGTTGACCTTTGAACTCTCCCTCTGCGGTGACTTTTGAGGCCATCTCGGCAGCGGTGCCGAAGTCTGCAACACGTAGATGCTGCCCTGTACTGTCCAGTAACAGATTGGCACCTAGGTGAATAACAAAATATAAATACACTCATTAGAACTTGCAATAGAGTTTAAATGGATTCTTTAAATACAAGATTGAATAGACCGATGCATCAGACATGATATTTGGTCCTTGGAAAAAAGTAGGAACATTTAATCAAATACAAGGCTGAGCTTCATGGAGGCTTTAAGGGACATTTCAAATTCAGGCTATTTAATCACAATTTTACACATAGCGCTCATCAAACATCAGAAATACAAAATGCTAAGAGATCACGTCAGCCATACGGCATGCTCAATGAAAATGAAAAAGAAATAGCACCGCAATGTTGTAACTTTTTATAATTGTATTCACATGAGTCAAGATCATTTGACTAAAAAGTGTATGATTAACTCGTGCCATGATATAGAATTATCTTTACCAGCAATCGCAAGAATTTTGTTTTTTGTTTTTTGTTTTTTGCATATAAATAAGTTTTCTGTCTCATTCAGAAAGAGTTATTTTACATCCCTCATGCACCGAGTGTGTTAACCAAACATTGCTTACGCTACCACTGCAGATAAACAAATCACCGAGTGTGTTAACCAAACATTGCTTACGCTACCACTGCAGATAAACAAATCATGTAAAAACAGGATCATAAGTTTTTTATCAATATGCATGTTTGTTACTACCAATATTACACAGCCATGTTTAGAATGCCCACCACTTTGAGTGCACAGGAGAGCCATATGATTGGTCAACAACCTAAGCCAATCGGAAACCTCCATTGGTTTGCATTTTGGAATAAACGGCTCTGTTAAAACATGCATAGGGTTGACAGACTTCATCCAATTACCTTTAAGATCTCTGTGTACAACATGCTTGCTGTGGAGGAAAGCCACCCCAGTAAGAAGCTGTTTGGTGTATTTCAACAACACCGCCTCTTCAAAAGCACCATAAGCAGACAGAACGGAGGCCACTGAACCACCTGGGGGTAGGGGGAAGGAGAGAGAGAGATGGGATGATATAGAGGGTGGGGGTATTCACCAATAGATTGTTATCATGCATTTCACCTATACTGAAACCCTTCATAGCAAACAAAACCCAAACAAATTGCTCAAGAATTTTAACCCCAACTTGGCCCAGAACTGCAAAAGATCTCATCAACTCTGGTAATCAAATCAAATTTCTAATACACCAGCCAAAAAAGCAAACAATTCACCAATATCTTTGGGATTAAGATTTAGGACAAGATGTGAAGTGGAAACATGAAGTGTAACAAGCTGAGTACCCCATAACTGTTCCAATTATGACTAGTAAATGGTCTATTGAACATACCTGCCATCCACTCCACAAAGACATTGAAGTGTCCATTGTGCCTTGTTGCACCCAGCAGTCTGACGATGTTTGGGTGGTCCAACTCCTTCATGAGTTTTATCTCATGCATCAAGGACGTCACCACTTTCTCTTGGTCGCAACTTTTATTCCTGATGAAAGAAACCTGGGGAGGAAGAATTGTTTTGGAAAATCACCTTCATGGTAAAAATGTTTAAATTTCTAAAAAGCCAAGTTTAAATACTGAAGTTGAAGTCGTGAAGTGACAACTTTGCTGTACCTGCTTGACAGCCATTAGTGTTCCTGTCTTGATATCCCTTGACTGGTAGCAGCTTGAGAATGCACCGGTGCCCAGCAGTACTCCCTTAACCCAATGCTCCTTCTCCACATAGCACTTCTCTCTTGGTGTGTCACCATCCTAGAAAAAAAGGAGACACTAATGATGAACTTAAAAATCCCAACGAGGAACATTTAAAGCTTTTGGGGAGATCCACTGTGCACATCTAATGAAAAATAACATGAGACCACTTACCTCACTCTGTATATGTACTATCACATCCTCGTCCTTGGAAGGTGTCAATCCTGGTACCACTGGAAGAGGACTCTGGGTAATTGATGTTTCCATAGCAACAGCAATGGCTTCCGCTTCCTCAATTTCAATCTGCTCCTTGCAGCTGGGGACCTTTGGGGCGTGTGTTGGTGACAACCAGTTGGCTGTTGCTACCTCGCTCTTGAAAGTGATGGCACGATCGGTGGGAGAGCCAGGAGACATGGATAGAGACAGGTCAGAGAGGTCCTCAGTTTGGTTGTTGCTTGCCCTTTGGGGTGTGCCATCGCTCTGGATGGCCTGCATACTATTTTGCCTTGGACTACCCTTGATGACAACATGTGGTCTATTATGCCCCTGATTATCCTGCACCAGCACAGGGATTTTGGAAGCTGGTTGTTTAGATTGGGTTGCACCTTGTGATGGTGGGGTGGGTGGTGGTGTAAGTAAGCCCTCTGGAGCTGGAGCAGTCTTACTGTTCCTCTCGATACCTTCAACATCATACTCTTCGACGACTCTCCCATAGATATGCAAATCTGTCTCCTGCAACCGTTCTGCGACATTCCTGGAGGCCTCAAAGTCATCTAGAATGTTTGTCAGGCGTCGTTGCATCCCATGCTGCAGATCGTTGTCCAGTTCCAACGCAGAGTCACAGACCTTCTCGTAGAGCTGTGGCATGTGGACAGTGTTCCGGGCGACGTTCACAAAGAGTCTCTTACCGAGCTTACAGATGCGGCTGTGGGCATTGGGTATGGCTGTCAGGGCAAAGCGTAAGACACACATCAGGCGATCACAGCGAGAGTTGTGTGTTGGAACTACTTCATGCTGATCAGGGACGTACTCCTCAGGGAATTCTTTCATGAGTTTTTCCAGGACGCACAAGCGACCCAGATGGGGCTGCCATGCTGGTTCGAAGGACAGGGAAGAATCGTAGATGCACTCTTCAACATACTCCACTGCGCCAAGGCCAACAAAATCTAAGAAATCAACAAAATCAAAAACCGGTTGAAATAGAAGCCCATTACTACATAATCGTTGGCTCTCCTAAAGAGATATTGGGAAGGCCCAACCTTTAGCCTTAGACATTCTTCAGTGGACTGCAACCTATCAACTATTTTCTTCTCATTTTTCCCAAGAAATGCTAAAAACAGTCTCCACTTGAGGTTCTGTAAATAGGCAATTTCACTGTAACTCAAGTTTTATGTTTGCAGGGATCACAAATATGGTTTTCAACTCATTCTGCCTGACATGATTTGTTAAGGTTTGTTGTTTCCAATACCAAATCTCAACAAATCATTGAAGTAGAGAAAATCATTCAGAAAGTAAGTAACCATGGATTTCCTCATAATGCCCTTTATTTCCAAGCATGATGGAAGTTAGTTGATTCACATTTATGTTGAGGGGAGGAAAGAGAGATATACAAACCTGATGCTGCGACCTCACGACCCACGGCCAGTTCACCAGCTTGACCTTTACTCAGCTCAATCAGAGCAGAGATTGACAGCTGACTGGTGCGTCTATTTAGTAAAGGACACATAGAATGATGCACAATGTAAGAGACAATCATCACTGCATCTTAACATGAAGGGTTACAGTGACTATTGAACCTTATTTAACCTGTGAGAGACCATCTGTAAGATTCACACCATACGCCAAGACTTGGCTGCAAATTTTCTTATTTTGGGGGGTGAAAGTTCAAACTTAAAATGTCTGGAAAATGAGTAAGAAAAATTAATTGCTTTTGATTATGAATAGTACGTTTATGTTAACATCAGAAACACATCTACAGGGATAAACGCGAGTGGGTATAAGGCATTAGGTGGCAGTAGAATAACAGGGTCATCTTCAACTGTTCATGGGGTTCTGTGTTAGCAAACTTTTCTGAGAACAGTAGATTTTTACTTGGTAAGTTTCTTAACACTTTTCGCGTTCCTCAAGTTCTTTTTTCATCAAGAAGGGGAAAACAGTAGTTTGTAAATTGTTACTAAATGGGACAAGCAATGAAAATAGTCATACTATTTATTTATTGGCAAGTTATTTACCTGTTTCCATCAGCACACTTGAAGAGGATTGGTTCAATAACTTGCTTGAGTTGTTGCCTCAACCTCTGTCTCTCTTCCTCATTGAAGCACTGGACACAAGACAGCAGAGTCCGCAGTCCTTTCTGTCAAGAGCAAAAAATATGGCCGCTTACATCAAGCTTCGAGTTGCTAGGTCAGAGGGCAACATGAATGAGATCCTATCTATCACCTCATCTTGTTTTACAAAGAAAGTGGCTTCGTGTATTCCATTGCCTTTACAGAAATCCAGTCATATAAGAAGTTTCACATTTTGTATCGTAATTACCAAATCAAAATAATTTCTGAGATGAACACCATACCAAGAGATTTGTTGTTTTCTTCCAATGAGCCGTGTACAAATTAAGCCTGCAGGAAGTCCAGGCTCTGTGGCTCTTTTGTTGACATATGTCAAAACTTAAATGGTCTATGATATTAACAGTTATCAAGTCGCTATTTATATACAACAGACCTTTACCATGGTCCCACCATCCTTTTTTCCCTACCACTCATATGAATTTAAATCAAACTGAGGCTGGAGGGGAAAAATAGTCTGGTCCCTATCCAATAGAATGAGAATCAGTATTCAACAATGCTATTCCACATAGGGAGCAAGACTAAATATGGCAGCAACAATATAATGGTCTATTGCACACACAAGTGCTTTAAACCAATGCAGCAGGTAACAGTGGTCTTACCAGTGCAGCTACGTACACCTTGTACACAGGATCAATGCATCCAAGAGCAAGTATCTCACAGCAGCTTTTTATCAAAGCTTCATCAGTCTGCCTGTAAACGACCTCCCCCTCCTGCGATTGCATCTTGGCACGCATAGCTGGTCTCAGGTGGTGGAAACCAGTCTCTCGAAGGCTCCATTCCCGAGAGAACAACGGCCGAATAATATCTTCAGAAAATTCCTGGAGATAGAAAAAAAATCAATATAAATACAGTATGGTACATTGATGGTGAAACTTCAGTCTTAATGTACCATTGGTAACAGGGTCTATTCTCGTATCTGCTTACCACAGAAATCTGTGCTTACAGTTACCTTTTTCTCTACTTACAGATTAACACCAAACGACTAGCTGTGTAAGTGAAGAATGCTTGGCACATGAGTGTACACGCAAAAATTAATTGCTAACTTGTGAAATATGCTTACAATAAACTATGTATTTTTTTCTGCTACCGTAAGGGCAGGTTTGTTTACTCACAGTAAACGCCATGGGCCTAAGTCTTAATCATGATGTACCATAGGACTGTGTTATAATGAACCTAGGTGCTAAATTGCCTGTTTTGAAGCTGTATGATTGAAGGATATGTGTCCATGTTTGTAACAAACCTACATGGAAAAGCTTGAATGTTTGTACCGCTATGAAAATTTTATCCTGTAAGAATTAAGAATTGAAAATGATTAAGTTCATCACCCACCTGGATCCAAGGAAAGGTCTCTGGAGGCAGCTCACTGTTATCTGAATGTTGCCTGCTGGCACGTCTCATCAGCCTTGGTGAGGGGGCTGGAGAGGGTCGCCTAGTATTAGGGGGTACACCATTGCATTCGTTGGGGGGTGTATCACCACCATCCTCATGTGGACTGTCCCACTTTGTACGACACAGGGGACAGTTGAGGGCTTCGTTCTGTCTCTCACACTCGGCTGCCCCTGTTTTTTAGTTAAGGGAAACAAATGGCAGCTGTTAATTACCGAGTCTTACTTCAAAATAATTATTGCACTAGAATTTCTTTAGCCAAACACTTCCACAGGAAAAACGTAAAATCACAGTCAAGGACTACAGCTTTTAGAGGCCAACATTTTGGTCAACTCACACTCTGACAAATCTGCAATTATAACATATAATAATAGACAATGTATGATAACACTAAATACTTGGTGCTTTCCGGATCATGCCTAAAAATACACAGGCACCTCGAGCAGGATTCGAACAACCTTCAGCATTCTATAGCAGATGTTTTATCCACTAGACCACCAAGCTTACCCGATGACCAGAGACTTGGAAATCACTCAGAATATGATGGTTATCATGCATCAGTGTCAGGCAAGAAAACAACAACTAGTAAACTTAACGGGTGTCGTCATGATCAAAGCAGGCATGCAGCTGTACATGGAATTATGACCTCTCACCCAGTTACTGCACACGCTCTCCATAAATATGATACAGAGGGAGGGCGCTGGCAGTAAGTGGTGAAGGTTCATAATTCCACATACAGCCACAGGCTGTCTTTGTTTTTGACGATAATGCCCCTTGCATGTGATATACATGTACACTTACAGATGGCAACACAGTGATGGTGTAGCCTGTTACGGCAGCCATCTTGGCACAACACAAGACTCTCTCCATCTATCATCTCCAAGAGGCAGATTGGGCAAAGATCCTCTTCCTTATTGCTGTAAGACAAAACAGTGTATGCTAATAAAGTGTATGTAAATGAATATGCTAATGGCTGCCTATGCTAATTAATGTAAGTACTTATGACTGTGTATGCTAATGACTGCATGTGTTTAAAAAAATATATTTGCAAATTTCTTAGTATAGGTTCCTTTTCATCCAACCAAAATCCTCTTTGATTAATAAAAAGCTGTGTTGTACCCTCTATTAACATGAGCATTTGATAAGGTTATAGCCAGGTCAATTGATATGATATGTGCTGTGCTTTTTACTGATGAACAAAACACCAACAGAAATAAGACTAATTTAGACACTTAATTTGAGTAGATAAGTTTGAATATGAGAGTCACTGGTCCCCACTTTAATACCTCTGATCGCTATTCATTGTGTTATCGGAGGAACCAGTGCAGGTGGATGTCATCTCAACTGAGCCCTCATTGGCAGACTTCCTCTGTTGCTGATTGGTCGCTTTCGATGATGAACGTTTAAGTCGTGTCTTTTGTCTGGCTTGGTAGTTCCTGAATAACGTCTCAACCTGTGGGGACAATATCCAATTTAAATGTAAAATACAGAGAAACTTACTTACTCTTCGCATGGGACAACTTATAACAGGCATGATGTTTGGTCTTTAGAAAAAGTAGGAATATTTTATCAAGTACAGGGCTGACCTACATCTCCACATGGTGGAGGCTTTTATAGACATTTCAGGCCATTGAATCCCATTTTTTCAGATTTTCCAAGGACAAAATAATCGGATATCAGACTAAAGTAGGATATCATGCCAGTTGTAAGAAAATCTTTGATGAGCAACAAAAGGTTTTGGTTGCAAGTGCCTTGACACAAGTCACAACATACATGTACATGTTTGAAACTTCACAAACTTGTATCACTCTACGACTATCCCAATTGTACACTAAAACCTATACAGAATATTTTTGTACATTGCCTTGTTTCTGCACAATATGATATTACAATGAAATCAATGTACAACATTTTAGCGCTGACTCAAAGATGTTGTTTGAAGCTGGTAGCCTGCTATGTTTTGCCTGCAAGCTCGTCTGCTAAACAAACAACTCTTAGAGGTAGAGTGGTCATTAGTGGATGGCCTACCTCATAGTTCATCAACGTTCTACTCCATAGCATTGGATCTCCTTCCTTCACTTGGAATACACGAAGCATAACAAATAATACATGCAGACAGAATGGCCCCTTCCCACAGTTGCAATTCTGCAAAACAAAAATACCAAAAATATATATGATTAAAGTTACAGAACGTGAACAGCACAGGGTTTGTACATGTTGTATAAAATCACAATCAATATATATTTGGTTTGCGGTAACACCATGTGTATATCTACTTGCTAGGTAGATTTTGTTCTTTGAGAACTTGTCTTGCTTTTTATTCTACTGCCGCGGAGTAGAATATTCAGAATTCGGGAGACTTCTCAGTTCTGAAAAAAACGGTCCTGCTTATTAACTACATGTACTACCTGTGCGGGAGGTAGAAATACTTTCGCTATGTGGATCGAGGGGACTTCTCGTTATTAACTACACTGCCGCGGAGTGAGCTCTTAAAAGGTCTCAACGTTTCGACTAGCTTGCTCTAGTCATCGTCATCGTCACAATCAGCCACAAATACAGGACTATGTAGAATTAACAAGATGTGATCAAAATATGAAGTAGATTTTAAACAGAGAGTTTTTGTCCAAAGAAAACATTTTAAAAAGCTGAGGTGTATTTGTGACAGGCATGTCTCAACTAATTGTCAAACCCTTTTACATGTAACATACACTATTAACCCTAACCCTCCCATACCCTACAAATTCAAACAGGGCAAAGTGTTTAATTTTGTTAGGTTAAGTACAGTGAAGTTAGGATTGGGTGTTTGATTCTGTGGGATTGTGTATCCTTGCTGACAAGTAATGGTGTTGGAATTTGATTGAGTGGGTATGGTGGATGTGTGAAATGTACATGTCTGGCATTGCTCTTTCCTCCATGGTCTAATGAGATAGTTGTTGGATTATGTTATGTTGGGTACTGTGTGATTTCACTGATCAAATTTTTGCACATGCCAAGTGTACACACTCCAACAAAATCAAACAAAAAAAGCCTGTTGGAGTTTGTTAGGTTGTGTATCGTCCACCTAAGATTGGGCACAGTTCCCATCTCATGGTAGTATAAGCTGTTGGAATGTGTTGGGTTAGGGGTGGATTCTAGTAAAAACGCTTTGGGAGTTAGGGTTAATCAATACAAAACAAGAAAGTCATAACTAACTATCAGGGCCCTATATTTAATAAAGCCTGTAAGCACAAAAACTTGCTAAGCACAGACAAATCTTGCTTAGCACAAACAGGTTACCAGCCAAAATTCCATAAAGTTAACAATGTTGCGACTGGTGCCCCACTCATTTTTTGCTTAGAAAGAAAGTTTGCTACGCATTATTTTCTGCTAAACAGCTTTGAAATTGGGCCCTGTTCCTAAAACTGACAAGTTCTCTTGCAAGTAGCCAATTATAAGCCAAATGTGAAGTATCTAAAACTGACAAGTTCTCTTGCAAGTAGCCAATTATAAGCCAAATGTGAAGTATCTAAAACTGACAAGTTCTCTTGCAAGTAGCCAATTATAAGCCAAATGTGAAGTATCTAAAACTGACAAGTTCTCTTGCAAGTAGCCGATTATAAGCCAAATGTGAAGTATCTAAAACTGACAAGTTCTCTTGCAAGTAGCCGATTATAAGCCAAATGTGAAGTATCTAAAACTGACAAGTTCTCTTGCAAGTAGCCAATTATAAGCCAAATGTGAAGTATCTAAAACTGACAAGTTCTCTTGCAAGTAGCCGATTATAAGCCAAATGTGAAGTATCTAAAACTGACAAGTTCTCTTGCAAGTAGCCAATTATAAGCCAAATGTGAAGTATCTAAAACTGACAAGTTCTCTTGCAAGTAGCCGATTATAAGCCAAATGTGAAGTATCTAAAACTGACAAGTTCTCTTGCAAGTAGCCAATTATAAGCCAAATGTGAAGTATCTAAAACTGACAAGTTCTCTTGCAAGTAGCCGATTATAAGCCAAATGTGAAGTATCTAAAACTGACAAGTTCTCTTGCAAGTAGCCGATTATAAGCCAAATGTGAAGTATCTAAAACTGACAAGTTCTCTTGCAAGTAGCCGATTATAAGCCAAATGTGAAGTATCTAAAACTGACAAGTTCTCTTGCAAGTAGCCGATTATAAGCCAAATGTGAAGTATCTAAAACTGACAAGTTCTCTTGCAAGTAGCCGATTATAAGCCAAATGTGAAGTATCTAAAACTGACAAGTTCTCTTGCAAGTAGCCGATTATAAGCCAAATGTGAAGTATCTAAAACTGACAAGTTCTCTTGCAAGTAGCCGATTATAAGCCAAATGTGAAGTATCTAAAACTGACAAGTTCTCTTGCAAGTAGCCAATTATAAGCCAAATGTGAAGTATCTAAAACTGACAAGTTCTCTTGCAAGTAGCCGATTATAAGCCAAATGTGAAGTATCTAAAACTGACAAGTTCTCTTGCAAGTAGCCGATTATAAGCCAAATGTGAAGTATCTAAAACTGACAAGTTCTCTTGCAAGTAGCCGATTATAAGCCAAATGTGAAGTATCTAAAACTGACAAGTTCTCTTGCAAGTAGCCGATTATAAGCCAAATGTGAAGTATCTAAAACTGACAAGTTCTCTTGCAAGTAGCCGATTATAAGCCAAATGTGAAGTATCTAAAACTGACAAGTTCTCTTGCAAGTAGCCGATTATAAGCCAAATGTGAAGTATCTAAAACTGACAAGTTCTCTTGCAAGTAGCCGATTATAAGCCAAATGTGAAGTATCTAAAACTGACAAGTTCTCTTGCAAGTAGCCGATTATAAGCCAAATGTGAAGTATCTAAAACTGACAAGTTCTCTTGCAAGTAGCCGATTATAAGCCAAATGTGAAGTATCTAAAACTGACAAGTTCTCTTGCAAGTAGCCGATTATAAGCCAAATGTGAAGTATCTAAAACTGACAAGTTCTCTTGCAAGTAGCCGATTATAAGCCAAATGTGAAGTATCTAAAACTGACAAGTTCTCTTGCAAGTAGCCGATTATAAGCCAAATGTGAAGTATCTAAAACTGACAAGTTCTCTTGCAAGTAGCCAATTATAAGCCAAATGTGAAGTATCTAAAACTGACAAGTTCTCTTGCAAGTAGCCGATTATAAGCCAAATGTGAAGTATCTAAAACTGACAAGTTCTCTTGCAAGTAGCCGATTATAAGCCAAATGTGAAGTATCTAAAACTGACAAGTTCTCTTGCAAGTAGCCGATTATAAGCCAAATGTGAAGTATCTAAAACTGACAAGTTCTCTTGCAAGTAGCCGATTATAAGCCAAATGTGAAGTATCTAAAACTGACAAGTTCTCTTGCAAGTAGCCAATTATAAGCCAAATGTGAAGTATCTAAAACTGACAAGTTCTCTTGCAAGTAGCCGATTATAAGCCAAATGTGAAGTATCTAAAACTGACAAGTTCTCTTGCAAGTAGCCGATTATAAGCCAAATGTGAAGTATCTAAAACTGACAAGTTCTCTTGCAAGTAGCCGATTATAAGCCAAATGTGAAGTATCTAAAACTGACAAGTTCTCTTGCAAGTAGCCGATTATAAGCCAAATGTGAAGTATCTAAAACTGACAAGTTCTCTTGCAAGTAGCCGATTATAAGCCAAATGTGAAGTATCTAAAACTGACAAGTTCTCTTGCAAGTAGCCGATTATAAGCCAAATGTGAAGTATCTAAAACTGACAAGTTCTCTTGCAAGTAGCCGATTATAAGCCAAATGTGAAGTATCTAAAACTGACAAGTTCTCTTGCAAGTAGCCGATTATAAGCCAAATGTGAAGTATCTAAAACTGACAAGTTCTCTTGCAAGTAGCCGATTATAAGCCAAATGTGAAGTATCTAAAACTGACAAGTTCTCTTGCAAGTAGCCAATTATAAGCCAAATGTGAAGTATCTAAAACTGACAAGTTCTCTTGCAAGTAGCCGATTATAAGCCAAATGTGAAGTATCTAAAACTGACAAGTTCTCTTGCAAGTAGCCAATTATAAGCCAAATGTGAAGTATCTAAAACTGACAAGTTCTCTTGCAAGTAGCCGATTATAAGCCAAATGTGAAGTATCTAAAACTGACAAGTTCTCTTGCAAGTAGCCGATTATAAGCCAAATGTGAAGTATCTAAAACTGACAAGTTCTCTTGCAAGTAGCCGATTATAAGCCAAATGTGAAGTATCTAAAACTGACAAGTTCTCTTGCAAGTAGCCGATTATAAGCCAAATGTGAAGTATCTAAAACTGACAAGTTCTCTTGCAAGTAGCCGATTATAAGCCAAATGTGAAGTATCTAAAACTGACAAGTTCTCTTGCAAGTAGCCGATTATAAGCCAAATGTGAAGTATCTAAAACTGACAAGTTCTCTTGCAAGTAGCCGATTATAAGCCAAATGTGAAGTATCTAAAACTGACAAGTTCTCTTGCAAGTAGCCAATTATAAGCCAAATGTGAAGTATCTAAAACTGACAAGTTCTCTTGCAAGTAGCCGATTATAAGCCAAATGTGAAGTATCTAAAACTGACAAGTTCTCTTGCAAGTAGCCAATTATAAGCCAAATGTGAAGTATCTAAAACTGACAAGTTCTCTTGCAAGTAGCCGATTATAAGCCAAATGTGAAGTATCTAAAACTGACAAGTTCTCTTGCAAGTAGCCGATTATAAGCCAAATGTGAAGTATCTAAAACTGACAAGTTCTCTTGCAAGTAGCCAATTATAAGCCAAATGTGAAGTATCTAAAACTGACAAGTTCTCTTGCAAGTAGCCAATTATAAGCCAAATGTGAAGTATCTAAAACTGACAAGTTCTCTTGCAAGTAGCCGATTATAAGCCAAATGTGAAGTATCTAAAACTGACAAGTTCTCTTGCAAGTAGCCGATTATAAGCCAAATGTGAAGTATCTAAAACTGACAAGTTCTCTTGCAAGTAGCCGATTATAAGCCAAATGTGAAGTATCTAAAACTGACAAGTTCTCTTGCAAGTAGCCAATTATAAGCCAAATGTGAAGTATCTAAAACTGACAAGTTCTCTTGCAAGTAGCCGATTATAAGCCAAATGTGAAGTATCTAAAACTGACAAGTTCTCTTGCAAGTAGCCGATTATAAGCCAAATGTGAAGTATCTAAAACTGACAAGTTCTCTTGCAAGTAGCCAATTATAAGCCAAATGTGAAGTATCTAAAACTGACAAGTTCTCTTGCAAGTAGCCAATTATAAGCCAAATGTGAAGTATCTAAAACTGACAAGTTCTCTTGCAAGTAGCCAATTATAAGCCAAATGTGAAGTATCTAAAACTGACAAGTTCTCTTGCAAGTAGCCAATTATAAGCCAAATGTGAAGTATCTAAAACTGACAAGTTCTCTTGCAAGTAGCCGATTATAAGCCAAATGTGAAGTATCTAAAACTGACAAGTTCTCTTGCAAGTAGCCAATTATAAGCCAAATGTGAAGTATCTAAAACTGACAAGTTCTCTTGCAAGTAGCCAATTATAAGCCAAATGTGAAGTATCTAAAACTGACAAGTTCTCTTGCAAGTAGCCAATTATAAGCCAAATGTGAAGTATCTAAAACTGACAAGTTCTCTTGCAAGTAGCCAATTATAAGCCAAATGTGAAGTATCTAAAACTGACAAGTTCTCTTGCAAGTAGCCAATTATAAGCCAAATGTGAAGTATCTAAAACTGACAAGTTCTCTTGCAAGTAGCCAATTATAAGCCAAATGTGAAGTATCTAAAACTGACAAGTTCTCTTGCAAGTAGCCAATTATAAGCCAAATGTGAAGTATCTAAAACTGACAAGTTCTCTTGCAAGTAGCCAATTATAAGCCAAATGTGAAGTATCTAAAACTGACAAGTTCTCTTGCAAGTAGCCGATTATAAGCCAAATGTGAAGTATCTAAAACTGACAAGTTCTCTTGCAAGTAGCCGATTATAAGCCAAATGTGAAGTATCTAAAACTGACAAGTTCTCTTGCAAGTAGCCAATTATAAGCCAAATGTGAAGTATCTAAAACTGACAAGTTCTCTTGCAAGTAGCCGATTATAAGCCAAATGTGAAGTATCTAAAACTGACAAGTTCTCTTGCAAGTAGCCGATTATAAGCCAAATGTGAAGTATCTAAAACTGACAAGTTCTCTTGCAAGTAGCCAATTATAAGCCAAATGTGAAGTATCTAAAACTGACAAGTTCTCTTGCAAGTAGCCAATTATAAGCCAAATGTGAAGTATCTAAAACTGACAAGTTCTCTTGCAAGTAGCCAATTATAAGCCAAATGTGAAGTATCTAAAACTGACAAGTTCTCTTGCAAGTAGCCAATTATAAGCCAAATGTGAAGTATCTAAAACTGACAAGTTCTCTTGCAAGTAGCCGATTATAAGCCAAATGTGAAGTATCTAAAACTGACAAGTTCTCTTGCAAGTAGCCAATTATAAGCCAAATGTGAAGTATCTAAAACTGACAAGTTCTCTTGCAAGTAGCCAATTATAAGCCAAATGTGAAGTATCTAAAACTGACAAGTTCTCTTGCAAGTAGCCAATTATAAGCCAAATGTGAAGTATCTAAAACTGACAAGTTCTCTTGCAAGTAGCCAATTATAAGCCAAATGTGAAGTATCTAAAACTGACAAGTTCTCTTGCAAGTAGCCGATTATAAGCCAAATGTGAAGTATCTAAAACTGACAAGTTCTCTTGCAAGTAGCCAATTATAAGCCAAATGTGAAGTATCTAAAACTGACAAGTTCTCTTGCAAGTAGCCAATTATAAGCCAAATGTGAAGTATCTAAAACTGACAAGTTCTCTTGCAAGTAGCCGATTATAAGCCAAATGTGAAGTATCTAAAACTGACAAGTTCTCTTGCAAGTAGCCGATTATAAGCCAAATGTGAAGTATCTAAAACTGACAAGTTCTCTTGCAAGTAGCCAATTATAAGCCAAATGTGAAGTATCTAAAACTGACAAGTTCTCTTGCAAGTAGCCAATTATAAGCCAAATGTGAAGTATCTAAAACTGACAAGTTCTCTTGCAAGTAGCCAATTATAAGCCAAATGTGAAGTATCTAAAACTGACAAGTTCTCTTGCAAGTAGCCAATTATAAGCCAAATGTGAAGTATCTAAAACTGACAAGTTCTCTTGCAAGTAGCCGATTATAAGCCAAATGTGAAGTATCTAAAACTGACAAGTTCTCTTGCAAGTAGCCAATTATAAGCCAAATGTGAAGTATCTAAAACTGACAAGTTCTCTTGCAAGTAGCCGATTATAAGCCAAATGTGAAGTATCTAAAACTGACAAGTTCTCTTGCAAGTAGCCGATTATAAGCCAAATGTGAAGTATCTAAAACTGACAAGTTCTCTTGCAAGTAGCCAATTATAAGCCAAATGTGAAGTATCTAAAACTGACAAGTTCTCTTGCAAGTAGCCAATTATAAGCCAAATGTGAAGTATCTAAAACTGACAAGTTCTCTTGCAAGTAGCCGATTATAAGCCAAATGTGAAGTATCTAAAACTGACAAGTTCTCTTGCAAGTAGCCAATTATAAGCCAAATGTGAAGTAGTTATATTTAAGAAAATGTACAAATTAAATAATTTGTAAGAAATACTAATTTTGAAGAACCCAATAGAGCCGCTTTGATGACATCACCATTATTTCTGTTCAGTCAGTCATACCTTCCTTCCTTGGTTTTATTGCAATTCTTAAGAACAGTACATTTTTATTTTCATTATAATTTTTGAAAAGAGAAAGTACACTTATTGAAAGATTTTCCTCATTTTATTTGCACACACCAGTAAATTATTAACCATTATTGTACCTCATCATACAGAATAGGCAATAAATAGACATTCTCAATAGCAATTTCACCCATGGTCGTTGACAGCACAACCATGATTAATAACATCTGTTACTACACAACAAACTCTCACTGAGTGTATCATGGTTGCCATAGCTACAGCACACAATGATCTACGCGCCGTGTATCTGAGAGAAATTACTGCTTCACCAGCGCGCTAATACATACAGTACCTAATGGCGTAATCGCCTTGAATTTTCAGGAGTGACACGCTTGAATGGAGAATGAAAATAGAGGCAGATGGTTTTTCTATTTCTAATCCATCTCTGATGACGGGTTGGGGCAAAAATAGCAGGAAATGATTTTTTATTCCTAGTAACTGATCTCTGGGGAGGGGGGGTTAGTTTATGCAAGAAAAATATAATGAGACAATTAGCATGTGAAATCCTTGGTCCGTTCAACGATTTCATGTTGTAAGTTGGTAATTTTTTGGTAACACTTTTCATCTGTTACTATATATGGTTTTGTAAGAATCAATGTATTGTTTGGTGGATATTGTTTGCAGTACAAAGAATGATATCATCTACTACCGCTGAGTAAAACCTATTTCTGAAAAAAAAAAATAACTGCTTTGTTCTGAAAGAACTTGTCCTAATATTTACGTGCTTCAGCTATTTTTTAGCTTGAGAAAGACTCTGCTCAAGTCAAAACAAATGGCATGGTTACTTCTACTTTTTACATTTACTACCACGTGTAATTTTGGTTGGTAAGCAGTTTGCAACAGCTAATTATGTACAAATACTTATATGGCAGCAATTAGTAAATGGACAGAAAAAGGACTACTTCATTTTCTTTGGGGGACTCAAATTAATTATCTTTACTATTCCAGAATAATGTTAAGTTTCTTATTATACAGTATGGGTACATTCTGAACAGTTGAATTTACTTCAATAAAATAAAAATTTGAACTAATTTGACTATTAAAACAAACGTTAAAAGTGAAAAATTGCATTTAGTGTTTCCGACTTGGATTTTTGAGATTCCAAGTTTTTAATCAACATTACCAGAACATGGGTTGTTGAGTTCATTGACTGTTAAGCATCAGAAAGCTAAACATTTAGTTACAAATCTCAGCAGTTTCACCCTCAGTGTTTGAAGAAGTAAATCGAATGAAGAAAACACTGCAAATGTTTTTTCTCTAAATATGAACAAGTTACCTGTGGTCCAATGATGACCTTGTATTTGTGATTGGGTGAATCACCACCAATAACGAATGAGTTTGGTCCACTCTGCTGTAGGAGGTACAGCCGGGCATGAAGCGACCTTTCAACTCTCTTCCGTAAGATTTCCTCGGCAATGGCGATACAGATCTCCCCCTGGGGGGAGGGGCTTCGTCTGTGCACAAACGGTGGAGATGGAGGGCGGGAACTCTGAGTAAAGGATAAAAGAAATAATTTTTTAGTAAATGCTAGAGTTAAAGCCTCCAAAAATGAACTGAAACAAATTTTTGAAACAAATACCCCCCCCCCCTACAAAAAAAGAGTTTGTTGAAAAAAATAATGAATTAATGAAAAGTTTCATAATGATTTGACAGCTTATAAACCAAGATGGAATTGGCAAGAATTAACCATATTAAACCAAGGATTTGGAGCAAAAAAGAATTATTTAGTCTTCAAATCTAAGATACAATGTTAACAAGTACTGTACAGCCAAAGTAAAGCAACAGGCAGGTACTGTTCTCAAAATATTTGAATTTTGTTTTTGATTTAAGCAAATATTGTCAAGAAAACTTACATAAAAACAGTTTTGCTGAACCAATCAATGCTTAAAATCCCAAAATTTCTAACACTATTCTTAGGAAGCATTAACCTGCACACGTTTTATACATGTACCTCGTTCTGTGAATCGTTTAATTTCTAACAATCTATCCAGAGAATATTGATTCATGACGCATTCAAGGCTTTAATACCTTCAACATTTCAAATTGATAACGCCTTGATTTTCACGCTGATCTTCACGCTCTGGGTTGTAACTTCCTGACATTGGTTTGAATTAAAATATGTTCATGCTCACACAGACAGCCTTTACAAGAAAAATCTTTCCATCATAATATAAAAATTGTGATTATATTTTCTTCTAATTTGAGAACTGCAGGAAAAACATGCTATTTAAAAATCATTAGTTTCTCAAGTTTGCGCTAAACAGTTACTCAAATGAAAGTTTATAACATTCTCGACATAGCTAGATGCTAATCTTTTAAAAAATTGAGCGATGCATCTTGTGCCAATCAGGGTTGTTTGGTTTGAAAAGGAGCATGCAGATTTGACCCAAATATATTCTAAAGATCTGGTAAACATTTGATTTTGATGGATTTGGGAGAACTATGGTCAAGACTTTCCACTTTTATTATCTAGTAAAGTTCTTGACAAAGCCATTTCTTACCACTGGGGATATTCTTGATCTATGTCTTGGTATCCGTGGTGATGTGGGTGACCCTGATCGGCAGACAACCTGCAACAAAATGACAAGAAAATTATGACATAGTAATGAGAAGTGATTTGCCAGTGCAATCTGCTCCTGCAATGAGTAAGTTTTTGTTTTCCATTTTATTTTGTTTTTATTTTTGGGGTGGGGGACACATCGCATGTGATTCTCAACAAAGACAGCTCTGCATTTATTTCAACTTTAAATCCTGTATCTTAGGAAAAGAAAAGTCATAAATGCCATTCCTCAAGGGAGGAAACAGTGTGGTCTTAAGAGCTCTAAAGTTTAAGATCCTATTTTTGTCTTAAAATTTTGGTCCAGTATCTCAAAGACAGGACACAATAAGAAATACCCATTCTATCTGATTAAAACGTGACCAACACATTGTGCAATTTATTGTTTGCAATGCACAATGTACACCTGGTCAATCAAACCACGTAGATACAACAAGCAGAATCATTCCAAGGTACGCCTCTTACAGAGACAACAACGGGGGCCTGCTAGCTTATGAAATATGAATCATATAACCTTGATGATTCACAAGAGATATTAAGTGAACCTCCCAGGCACTGGGAGAACGCAAAATGAAAATGAACCAAAGAATAAGACGACCAGGAACACGCTAATGGTAAAGTAAAAGCGGAGACTGGCATCGTTGTTAACACCTGAACATTTCTGAATGCTATGAATCACTAAAGACAATGTATCGCATGATTCATGTATTGCAATTGAACATGAGTATGGCTGGACGATACAGCTTTTGCTATTAAAATCACATTACACGTCTGTTGGGCCCAATTTTATAGCATTGCTCATCATGGCAGTCTGCGCTTACGACCAATAGAAGAACACACTTTACAGAGCTCTGTATTCACTTTCTTCATGTTAGTGGATAGTATACATGTACTTAATTTATATCTTACGCTCACAGTATTGCGGTTGGTGATATTTTGGTTGGTACAGTATTTGGTAACCCATTTTGGGGGGTTTGCAATTATTTTGTGCAAAGCAATGCGCTCTAAAGTAGCTTTGCATATTGCAGGATTCTCCACATGCACAAGTTAGCATATCGGGCCGATACAAGCATGATAAGAAAAACAAATCAATCTACTTTGTTTAAACAAAAGATCAAATTCAAAAGAATCATGAAGATAAAACCAAATTAGAATGCCCCAAATTGCACAGTACCCAGGGTCCAGAGAAAAAACACCAAGTAAAGAACATTCTGGGGACCTCGTTTCAATTCAGCTTGCTTAGGCCAAACCAGATTGCCCCACAGTTAAATGAAAAACCCTGGGGAGAACCCAGCTACTGTATGAAATGTTGCCCAGTACTGTTCCTTGAAATTCGTTGTCTTAATGCAGATGGACATGTGACGTATGGTGCTGCATATCAACTGTTCTTAACATTTCAATTAATTTTGAATTCGTAGAAGTGTCGTCTTTAGATTAGACCGACGTGAAATTGTTACGTGAGGCGTACTTGTACCAGCGCATCTACCCCCACCCTGTCCGATGTAGGTATGGCGCATGTAATTAATTGAATCATGATGACACACTGTCCGTCCCAGGGTTGTACTAATTACAGGGACCAATGCCATCTGATTTAAGAGGTATTGTGTCACAGTAGGATTGCTAATCCCGGACTTCATTCCAAAAAAGCTGATTATAAGAACACGATTTCACATATGTAGAATTCCCTCCAATATGAAATCAAATATATTTGTTTAAACAAAAACTAGCCTTCCAGAAAGGCTCTGCTAGGGTAGAAACGTCAGGCCATTGACTATTTTTTGCATTTCATAGATCCTTTTGGTTGGTAAGCAGTTTGCAACAGCTAATACTATTTTCTAAGCAAAAACTAATTAAAGGTATAAACTAACAAAATCATACAGTTTGTAAAAAGTTGTTTCTACATTATGAATGCATTGTTAGATACGTACATTGTAGTCCATGGTTAATCTAGGGCACTGCCTGCAGTCAGGGTTTGACCTCAACGTTTTCAGTGACTAGCTGGGAGACCAGTTAGCTTGTCAACTCACTGGTCCTCCATCTTTTTTACTGGTCCCTATTTTATGGTTTCCTTTCAACATTGCCTGGGACTTGTAATTTCAAGTACATGAACAATCAGTGGTTTACAATTAGCAGTGAAAAGTAATTAACTGGCCAGCCTGACTAGTTGGAGAGGATTTAGACTAGTCCTTAGATGGTTTAACTGGCCTTTGGTCAGCGAACCACTGTTAAGGGTGAACACTGACTTTACTGAAAGAAAATCATTGTAGGAGTGAAAAGTTGCAATAGAAAGAAATATACTCTAGCCTCACCCCTTACCTAGACCTGTAATTGCTGATGTGCTGTAATAAACAAGTTTTGTTTTCGGACAAAGAAATTCTATCAAAATTTGTATTTCAAACAAGCCATAGTAAATGCACTTCTAAAAAAATAAAAAGAGAATAAAATTAAAAGACTTCATGTAAGGATGATCAAATGTTTTGTACTACACTTTCTACTGCTGCGCAAATCAATGTCTTCTCAAGGCCTCCATAGTTTGCGACCACATATTAAATATGCGCAAAAGTGTCAACACCCAAAATTACATATTCCCATAAATTATCTGAATCTAATCACGGAAGACAAGAAAAAAGAGAAGAAAGCCATTAACTGAGTGTACCATGGTGTGTGCACGAACCATGAGGATTGCTCAAAGAGTCAGTAACCATAACAACCTGGATGTTTTGATACCTGACGTAGATGGCTGCCTAGCAACAAGGCACAATAGGCACTTGTAAAGTGTTGCCTTGCCATGGTTACAAGGCTTACATGTATAGGGTACAAACAGCATTGGCTTTTAAATTAAATAATTTCAAGAAATTTTGAAGCAAATTGGTGCACATCACGGCACTTGCCTTCATTGACGTAAAACAAATAAAAAATATTTTCTTCAACGTTTTCTTTTGATGGAAGGTTTTTTTCTAAGCCAAGCGCACATTTACGGACTAAGGACTGCTCCTTTTTTTCTTTAGATCAAAAAATGCAATTTCCATCTCAATTACTAGAGATCCCTTCTGCATAAATGAGAATCTTCTGGAACCTGCTCTTCTTGTCCATTCTGAAATCACTTCAATGATGAACTTGAGTTAGTTGAGGCTAACCCTTCAAGGATGGGATTTGTGCAAAGGTATCAGAGAAGTTTTTACAAAATTTGATTTTATGTTAAATTTCTTTCCAATAAAACAATCCTGTCAAAATACATTTTTAATTTTCATTAATAAATTGAGTTGCAGTTTCAGTTGAAATATTGTTCTCAATTGCACGTCATCAGGGCTTGAACTTGGGGTAAAATTTGACTACACCAGAATCTAAATGACTGACAAAGAACTTTCCCCAAAGTTTAACATGTAAACTGTTTGTATTTGAACAAGCACTAAGAGAAGATAATTTGTCTTGTGGGTATTTTGATACCCAATTAGAATTGACAAAATATTTAACACACTCAGTCAACATTTGAACATCATTTTATATATCGATATTCTATTCACTTGAAAGGCGTTATTATTCACTTGAAAAACACAAGCCCACCGGACTTGTCAGGTCATGAGCTTTGACACTAAATTCACTGGCCTCGGGCCTACGGTCCAATGTCTGTTTGTTTTCTGATGCTACTGTTTAGTTTGTTTGTTTGTTGTCTTGCATTGTTGTGGGAAAAAAGTTGTTTAATAAAAAAATGAAGAATTTTTACAATGTACAATAAAACTGCAGAGCACAGATGGCCATAGACGGTAATATCATAGCATTGTAAATGACAAGTCAAGCACGCTATAAAACAAAATTCACCGTAACTCCTTTCTAGAAAGGAACCTAAACAATGAAGTACAAAAGATCACAACCGCCCAATGTGAAAAATACTTTCTACTCGCTTACAATGTACATAATTTGAATCCAGACATGCGTAAATGAAAGACATCTCCTGCCAAAATGTACGCAAGTATTGTGACACCATCGTACACCCACTGAGCAAAGCATCCACTCGTGACAAACTAACCCCACGGTTTCACAGTCACACAAAGCCACTCTTCTGTGCTCACACATACTACGGATGATTTTGAATGCTTTCGGTCTTACAAACTGTAATCGCATTTCAATGGCTGAGTCATGCGATTGTTACAATATTTGGATAAGGACTTGAAAAATTTTGCCCACGGGGTACAAAGTATGGCCCATTTTTAAACGTTTTTTAGTGACTGGTGTTGCTTTTAAAATGGGTGTGGTGTTGTTATGACACTTCAAAACATATTTTTGATTTCAATAGCACTTTTATTGCAAACTTTGCTGACAAGTCTTCAAGTGGACTAGAGACCGAAGAGGCAAAGGATGTTTGTGACTTGAATTGGTAATAATACAGTAATTGTTATGTTGCTCAACCATGTCAACAGGTGTTATTAAAAAATATATGCATTTTAGGTTTTTGTTGTTTGTCCCCCCTCTCCCATTAAATATCAACATTTTCTACACAACAGCCTACTTGTTTGATTAACTTGTAACATTCTATTTTGTTTAAATCTTTTTAGCATGTATGGTTTATGTGGAAATTGTTGATCAATTTGAAAGTCAGCATCTGATTTTATCTTGGATTTAGAATCTGAATCTTTGATATCGATGGTAATCACACGCCAACCCGTCTCTCTGTACATGTAGAAACAAACAATCATCTTGATTTATATGCTGATTGGTTTAAGGTTTCTATGAATTCTAAATGAACACGTCAGACTGTGCTTGCAATTTGGACTGTTTAAATGGTTATCAAGATTGCACTAAAGATTTTTATTTGAATTCTATAAAAGTCAAAATAATGGACAGAGGAAAAGGCCAAGAAAAGTATTGTAGAGTTTTCATTTTTCTGCGGCACTAAATTATTACAGAAAAAAAGAAAAGGAAAGGAAATCCTCTGATTGTCTGAAAAATAAAATAAAATCTGAAATATTGTGTAGACTAAGTAAATGTAGACATTGGTGACTTGATAATTTAAAGAATTAGATATACAGAAGGTATTTTTGAGATGATTTTCCTACAAGAAATAATTATACAGTGAGTAAAATTTTCTTTTTGATTGACAATGTCTCAAGTGCAATACAGGCCCCCAAAAGAACAAAACTTTGACTTTCAACACTCATGTATGTACATGGTGTTCTGTTTGTGTATTTTAAAAAAGACACACACAGTATACACATGTTCAATTTACTCACAGTTTTTCAAATATTACATAAAATCATTTGTACAATACTGTTTGTTATTCAAAGAACTTGCTGCAATATAAACGTGTATTTGCTTTTAGTGTAGACATTACAGCCTTGTAAATACATGTACCCGCAGGCCAACAGTGTGTCATTATCTGTACACAACAGACTGAACTGATAACGTTATTTGAGTGGTCTTTGATTTGAAGATAATTTTTTAAACATCTAACCGTCAGCCCTTAGGGGAATAATAATGATATCATGTCATTTTTTATTTGGGCTGAAATTTGTATGTCTTTGTTGTGTTTAAGGTGTGTTTTTTTTTTAAACAAACATTGTACTTCCGAGCAACTTGTGATAAAATTCCAGTTCAAAACAAAAGGTAAATAATTTCATTGGGAAACATACGTGTGCAGGCCTGGAATTTTATCATTTGAGAGGGCAAGGCTATTTTCATTTTGCAAAGAACACTTCAATTGGAAAATCTTTAAATCTATGTAAAACTTTTGAAGGGGGAACCAAGGCCAGGGCCAGGGCAACAGAGGCCATGAATTTTGTGGCCTTCATGTTATTCCAGGCCTGCATGTAAATGAAAGCCTACGGTTATGTTTACTATTTTATTTAAATTCAAATCAAATCCAAGCATTAATGTTGAATTTTTTTTTATAACAGATGGACCAGCTGAAATATTTGTGAACTAGTGAAGTGACAAGCCAGTGTAATAAATTATACTTGATAAAAAGATTGTCAAATGGGCCTACCTGTTGTGTGAAGACTGAATCTGGGTTCTGTTTTGGCGATGGGGATCGCCTTGTTCTTAGCGTAACTGGCCTTTTAACACCGTCAACCTTGGACCCAGATGACCCAGAGCTCAATGTGTATGTTGCAGGGGATGGAGGTCTGACCACCTGGAAAAAAATTAAAATCATTAAAACATCCGCAAAATTTTACAAATTGCGAGACCAAACTTAATGTCCTGTTTTTTATATTTTTAAAGCAAGTCAATTTTTCTGTTTCTACTTCATCAGGTACAGCCCAGCTGGTACTTGATGCGTTTCAAAAAGTCAAGATTTACAGCAATTCTTTGAAATATCTGAAAATATCTACCATTGGTCCTCTCCCTCGTTGTTTGTCATCAGCATCTTTTTTCCCTGCAGGCATTGCTCGTAGCCGCTCTCTGATTTGCTGTTTTTCCAGTGGGTCCTCCAGCTTGGACATCCATTTCTCTTTTTCAAACATCCTGGGTAAACACAGACAGGTGTACAGTTTAGCGATTACAATTTTCATTTGTATTACGAGAGTCCAGGACTTCATGACTGAATCATTCCAAGGTTTGAATAAAGAGATTTTCCAATGAACATTATGAAAAGCTTGCAGAATTACTAAATCATCAAATGACAGTCAATTTCTCTCTCACACACTTATTTGAAACTTTCAAACTGAAAGATGGTTGATTTACCAAGTTTTGTTCTGAGAACACAGACGACTCTTCTTTGACTTTTTCATAACGCAAGAAACTGAAAAATCAACCACTGGAATCGCTTCCCACAAAGGTGTAAATAATACACATTTGCAAAGGAATAACATCATGTGCTTTTGTGTTGAGTCTCCTTCTGATCAAACTATGTGCATTATAAGTTTATATTTTGATGAGAATACTTGAGGCCAAACATGAGGCAAACCCTCAGAGTTGAGCCGGTTCTGTTACTGAGCATAACAGAACTTGATCAACCTTCGGTTTGTATCCAAATGGTCAAAACAAAGATGCCACGTTTACAAAAATGATGAGCTGAAACAATATGCTGAGTATTATGAGATTGTACACGTAAATTATCAAACTGTCTTACTGAATACAATGACGCACTTAATTCAACGTCAAGTTGTCAACTTGTTTTTAGTTGGTTGAGATGACCAAGCGTGATGTCACAAGGAAACTCCATATTAACCAAGTTATATCCCTTTTAGTTGGAGATTTATGCAAGGTCAAACTGCCAAACAAGTTTTTACACAAACTGCAGTTTTCTTTTTTGAAACGATAATTTGACAAAGTAAATACACAATAAGCTAAAATTTTGCAAGCCAACAACCTGTAGAATAGGGTAAGGCATAATCCTTTTCTTTGTGATGCAAAAAGTAGTCTTCCCCATTGAAAAATAAAATGAAATTGTATAGTCTTCTGAAACGTAGGAATAGGTAACTTTTAAAGTATTAACCATCGGAACAGAAAACGAACTTCTTATCGTGTCCACACACGCTAGATGTTGTGTTTCAGCTAGAACTGAACAGACTTTGGCACTTTAGTTGAATAGAAAACTTACAGCAAGTTTTCCCCAAATCTTGTCGCAGTTTTCTTCCCGTTTGTTGATCCACAGTTTTAATTAAGAATCATATGTTGAGGAGAGTTCAAACACGAATTCACCTCTCAGACTCTTGTGTAACATGTGCAGTAGAAAATCACCCATGGATATATTTTGAAAGGACAAGTCCGAAGAAAAACAAAATAAATTCTGACAAATCTGTGACGTGGCTGGATTTTGTAACACTAACTAACAGGTGCAAACACGTCCATTGGTACAAACAACCAAGAGCCAATCATTTCCTGTTTTCATGACCTATCTCAGGAAATGAGTCTCCTAAAAGTGGCAAGTAATACTAAATAGTGGCAATAGAAACTTGTATTCAAGGTTTATTTTCTTTCTCTTGTCATTGGAACTTGGGGGAAAAAAATTCTGGGCAAAATTTTTATTCATTTCAAATTCAAAGATCCAAGGTTGCATTTATAGGACTGAATTCAAGCATATTATTAAAGGAAAGAAACAGTTCCACCATCCTCCAAGTATACAAATTGTATAAATTAAAATTGAAATCAATAACGTTGTGTGTTTGAATATTATACAAACTCTAAACAATTTACAATGTCACACCAAAAAAGTTACAATTTAAACAAATTTAAATATAATTGGCATTTGAAAAACTTACAGAACTATTTTGTATCATCTCAACCGACAGGTGACAGTGCAATTTTGTAAATGAAGATCAGTGATCATCACAAGTAATTATGTCCCTGTCAAAATTTAGTCAGCTATTTTTTTCTTCAACTTTGTTCCAACTAGTTTCTAGATTTTAATTATTTCTCACTGTTTGTAAACATAATAACAGTGCAATATTTTACACTACAACTTACAAGTGCACAATATTAGCCTAATCAATTGAGACATTAATTGACACGATGTACTCACCCCGAGTTACTACAACAAGCAGCCCCGGGAACAGAGCCCAACGCGGCCCTGTTTACAGCGGGTGACGCAACAGATTGCCCCGCCGCACAACCAACTGCCGCCCCCGTTGGGTTCTCAGCTGGTGACTGGTCCTTCTTGTGCCGTGCTCGATTTTTACTCAACTCCGGCGAAGGGTCGCGACTAGAAGGTTTCCGTCTGGTCCTTTCTTTTCTCTGATCCATTTTGAAAAACTCCAGTAGTAAACTGATTTGTTAAAAGCCGAAAAGTTCTTGTAATTAAAAGTAGTTTTTTAATCACATACAATTGGAACCAAAGCGTCACAGCTCCAGGCAATATCAATCACTCGGCTAGCAACGTGGATTTAAAAAGTATGTGGTTCAACCACAACACTGGAAAACTTCACGGTATCTCCAAACTAAATTGCTTGATCTTGGTCATAATTAATTAATCCAAAGTAATCCAGACGACTCTAATTGGAGTAGACATCATAAACACCCATATACATCCAAAACAAACCGCAGAAGGTATTTCCTAGACTGATTTTGCGAGGTGGTTTTCACAAGTTATTATCACTTGCCCACCCCAATGACTGTTTTGAATTAGGAATGTGGTCGATCGTGAGAGCGCCGCGGCGTGTATAACAAAAGCATTGAATGAGATCATTTCTATTTTTAGAATCAGTTGGCTGGTAGCCAATCTCTTTTGTTGTTTGACAGTGTATGAGCGGACAACAAAAGCGAGCCCGGGAAAAATCGATACAAGATTATACAGTGGCCAAGAGGGAACAATAATTTTGTCTTGAAGGTAAATAAAAATGGAGTGCACTTGTCAAATAGTGAAAGCAATAACGACAAAAGCGATTTAGGCCATCCTAAACTTTGTGCAATTTAATAATTAAATTTTTCTTGTTTCTTAACCAATTTTAAATAGATTTCGCCTGATTATTTTTGTATAATGATTTCAAAAATTTTGACATTTTTAATACTATATTATACAGCTGCAATTGTGGACGTTTGATCACTGTGATAATGTTATAAATACCACACGAGACTAGTATTAGATTGAGACTATTAGTATTAAGTCACGAGACTATTAGATTTACCCAATTAACGACCGACAAGGGATTAGCCAGAAGTGTATTCTTATTTACTTTCACCTTAAACAATTGATTAAAAAGGAAAAATTAACGCCCATATTTTTTATAAAAAAAGACCCCTTTCCTCACCTTTAACATGGAGGAATAACCTTTACGTATTAAGCATGGAGGAGGAGAGGAAGGAAAGTTACCGCCTCGCCCATTATTTCTCTACGATAAAGACACTATGAAGTTGGATTTCAGTGGAATTCATTTCTGTTTACGTATTGTCAAGATCTCAAGTTATAAATTGCGAATTAATATAGTGCTACTGGAGTAAAATTCATTTCTCTGTGCCTCCACTAATCACTACCCCAATTATCTAAATATTGATAAACTTTACAACAGTAAACTTTTATGTTTATGGTGAACGTGCACAGCGCCCTCAATCAAGAAGCTGACCACGAAGAGCCAGCCGCAGCGGTGGTATAAATTGGATTGATCGATTATACTGTTGGGTATTTCAACTCTGCAAACCTCACTTGATTGTATTCCCATCAATCAAAGTTTCAAATCCTACGTGTTTCAATTTGTTATTTTTTAATAACTATACTCAAAATACTAACATTATGGCAATAACATTTATGAAGATCAAGTTCTACTTATTTAAATTTCATGAAATTTAGTTACATTTGGTTTCCTTTTTTATACCAAAAGCAAAACGCAATCAACTTAAAATGCATACCCTCTAGTAATAGTGGACTCTCCTGATGTTTACGTTGTTCTTGACAACAACTGCACTTTTTACATTATTGGTTGAAATGAATATTATGGCCGATCTGGATACAATGCTGCTCACATGGGTGCATAATGGAATGTGTAAACGAGATTTCATCAATCAATCACACCCATCGAAGTTCTTGATAAAATGATAGCCACTACTACTACTGAGTCCATGATGACGTAACTTTACTACCCTTAATTAAAGGTAAATATGTTGCCTTTTGTTATCTTTTTATGACTTTTAATTTGATAAAGTATTTTTGTTACGGTGGTCTGGAGTACAGTCAATCCAGATTTTACGTAGGACCATAGAGGTAGAATCTACCTCCATGGTGACGGTCTGACCATGGAGGAAGGAACTGAGTCAGTGTCAGTGAGTGAGACTGAGAGTGAGAGTGAGACTTGGCCCTGCGCTGGACTCATGGACTAGTCCATGGTATTGGCAATTGTATGGCATTGGGCCTTGGGGCTTGGTCTGAGTTCAGAGTAGCCCACCTTGTTGGGCTGTATCGTAGGACGCCCTGTATTCAGGGCGTCCCTGAAATCGAGGTAAATCTTTTACCTCTCTGCGCGCGATGTTAACAGTCCCTAGATACAATTTTTGTGGTTTGACTTGCCAAGCAAAGAGTCTCCTCTCATTTGACCAAAACTTAGAAACATGTAAGGCTCCACTGGTTAGTTGCACTTGCAAATGCAAAAAGTTGTGGTATTTTAGGCATTTCTGCAAGGTACAAAAATATGTCATACTGTCGGGGCCATAAAAAAAAATTTCCCCACCGAAAAAGTTTCATCAAACACTTTTTCAATTCACAATTCACGATGATCAAATCATGTGACTGAATATTCTGCTGAGCATTCTGGGGAAAAAAATACAGAGGCTTAAAGAAGCCACGTGCCTTATATCATTTTCTAATAGTCTGGATAATTTTTTTTTGTAACATTCTATCATTTTTGTTATTAATATTAAAATTTAAACATCAGCTTTGTGATTCGATTATCACTGTTTATTTATATGCTTTATTATAAATGTTAAGAAACATAAAAAGACACAAAACTAAATAAAAATAAGATTTGAAAGCCAAGAATTATTTACATTTAAAAACAAAAATAATTGTTTTTTAAGTTTTTGAAAAATACCATGGTTATTTTTAAAACTAAATAAAAAATATGTTGAATAAAATGAAGAAAACTGCTGGCTATAGAGTCATACACTAAGTCTCACAGAGCACTTGTAGTCACTGCAGATGTTTCTTCCACGTAGGGCTTCACCCGGACACCATACTTTCTTGTTTGCATCGAAAACAGGTCAAACTCAAAACAAATGGGACGCTATTGAAGTCATCGAAGATTGGTGCGTGGTGTGAAAGTTTCAATGTCCATCACGTTTTAATATATGTTTGCATATTTCTTATAAACAAAGGAAGGTAATTAGGGCATCAGTTGATTATGGAATATTTTTATTTTTTTTCAATTCAAAGAAAAAGGCATACTACATCGAAAACCGGACAGGGGAGGATATACTACATGTACATGGCTCTCTTTTAAAGGCACTGTGGTACACGTTTGGTAATTACTCAAAATATATATTAGCATAAAAACTTACTTGGTAACCAGCAACGGAGAGCTGTTGATAGTATAAAACATTGTGAGAAATGACTCCCTCTGAAGTTACATAGTTTTTGAGAAAGAGGTAATTTCTCACTAAAATAATAAAAGACTTCTGGCCAGAAGCCTTTTATTCCTATCTGAAAGCACACTAATTTGTACAACAAGGGTGTTTTTTCTTTCATCATTTTCTTGCAACTTCAATAACCAATTGAGCCCAAATTTTCACAGGCTCGTTATTTTATGCATATGTTGGGATACACCAAGTGAGAATACTGGTCTTTGACAATTACAAAACGTGTTCAGTGCCTTTAACATCGATCTCATATGAGACCGATGTTAAAAAAAGAGAGCCATTACAGCACAACAAGGTGGGCTAAGTTCAGAGATACTGGAGACCCAAACAAACGCTTTTTTTAGATTAGACATTAAATGGTGTAACATTTCATTTTATAGTTGGAAATAGTTGATTGGTTGATTTATTGATTGATTGATTGATTGTTGTTAAATTAAAGGGCTAAAATTCCGCAGGGTGCCACCACTCTAGCTCCCTTAATATCTGGCCGATTACACTAAATTTTAGTCTTACCTGTCAAGATGGGTTGACTGAATACAAACAGCAAAAAAACAGGAAAATTGAACAATTCTAAAGGCCTTGAAAAGGCGTCAGAAAATCGCAAAAGCTTCGTCGAAAATAAACACCGTTTTGTTTTCGTTTTCCTGCTGTGTGTGTGTCCGGGTAAATGTGCAATACTCCAATGAGTCGGTCATCGTTCATGCACATTGGAAAATTCACCAGGACTTGTTGATTTATGAAATGGGTAAGCCAGCTACAGTGGCCTCTGATGTGATGAACATACCCCCATTGAAGGATGATTCAAAAAAGGGAAAAATAGCCCAAATTTCACATAATCATAACTATTGCCGCTACAAACATACCCCTATTGAAGGATGATTCAAAAAAGGGAAATAATAGTCCGATATTGCCCTTATGAACATGAACTTACCCATGACTTGTACTAAGGAAATAATCCAAAAGAACCTTTCACGTGACTAATATGTAAAGCAGGTTTTAGTTCATAAACTCCTGAATATTCAGTTTATGCAAACTATTTGACAATAACTGCTGATTTTAATATTCATAGAAAATTAAATATTCATTATGACCTTTTACTAAACAGGTAATGGGAGAAATTTGTAGAACTAACAAACCAATTTTGGTATCAATCCCTCATAGCCTAGCGGTAAATAGGCTGTGCTCTTGTGCATATAATTTGTTCTCTCTTGATACAGGTTCAATTCCCGGTAAGTACATTATTTAATTGCTTGCAAATGTTCAATTCCTTCCACAGAGAGTGAGTGAATGATGGGGAGAGGTAGTGGGGGAGGAGGAAAGAAGACTGGGGAGAGAGGGAAAGAAGCGTGTTTTTTATTTTTCAAATTTTAGGATTTTTCAAAAAATAATATATTTTTTTCAATCGGTCCCCTATGAAAACTATTTATTTTACATTTTGGGGTACTAACCCTATCGATAGAATACATCCTCAGGTGTATATTGGTAAAACAAATATATAAAAAAAAACGTCCAGAAGGCGGTGGCAGGCTCCGGAAACTTTTCCAATTAAAGATAGTTTTGAAAAGTGGACATTTATAAAATTACTGTTTTGTGTTTCCCATTCCCACATATTGTGTTCAGTAAAAAAAAAAGTAGTACTAGGGTAGTACTAGGGTAGTACTAGTAGTACTATTTGCACAAAACTCACAGTGGTAAACAAATGCAATAAGGAGGTCTTGAAGGCCATCAGAGGCCATGGAGGTGAGGCCATGACCTCCATGGCCACAGTGTTATTCCAATTTCCAAGCCCGAATGAGTGATTTTGCAAATAAACTCTGAAAAAAACAAAACGCGAAATATGTTTTAAATGAAAATGTGCTGCAGTGCTTCCAGTTACCTTTTATAGTGCAGTGAAGCTTGAAGATACCAAGAAGTATTTAGCCCAAATATGTAAATGTTATCTTTTTTTTTTCCCCCAGCAAGATGTGTCTTCAGCATTAGAGCAAAACATCAGCAGCTACTGGAGCAGAAGATTTACATGTATATCAAAAGACCCCATCATCACAAATGGAAAAATTGAAAATAGGATGACTCGGCGGAAAATTTTCGACTGATGGAAACATAATGTATTTGCATCTATAAACTTGCAATGGACTGCACACTTGGTAGTAGATCAACTGAAGTGGCAAGCAAACGGTGAGATCAAAGATTTCTGCAACTCTAGACGAAAGAGAAAAGGAAGAATTCTTTGTGATGGCTGCTGAGAAGTGTCTGTATGCGTATGACTACGTGGACCTTAAGGACAGGGAATATGTCAAGAAACATGCAAAGGTTTGTTAAATACTGTTTATTCTTGGACCTTCAGTTTTGCATTAATAAATAATGATTTTGCTTGTATGGCTAAGTTACAAATTATAACATTTTCCTTTTTTTTTTGTTCAAAATAATATTTTCTAAAATAAAGTTGCCAACACGGATAGCAGGGGTCGAAATTACCGCTGGCCCGCTGGCCCGTGACCAGTGAAATTATCTCCGGGCCACCGATTACCCCAAAAACGATAGCCCGGTGGGACAGTGAGAAAAGTCCGTTTAATGCCGCCCTGCTAAAAATTAGATAATTGACCGCCCCGCCCAAAAATACAAACAAACTATTTTTAGCCTGCACTAAACACAATCAAACGAGTAGCCGACAAGCCAAGCCTGACTTCCAAACCGCAAATTGGAATAGCGATCGTTCATTTCAAAACATGATGCACACAACCACATGTTTCTGACTGCCGAGTATCTGCTGCGCGTGCATCGGCCCGGGCCCCACAACTTTCGGTGGCCCATCCACCACCACACACCAGCAGACCGGTAGTCCATGCATAGTAGTGCATGACACGCACGTAACAACAGCGAGGTCCAAAGTCCAAGCTAATCAATATTCCGCACGCTGTGATTGGCCGTTGATGGCCGTTGATAATTACCATATTTATAAGACTGCAAGAGAGTTTGGCTAGACTCCAACGCAGTACACGTTCGAGCCGAGTAAAGAATTGCCGCACAGTGGTGCCGCATAGTGGTGCCGCACGCCTGCAGATTGGTACAATATACAGCCTTGGATGAAGGATATTCAAACATTGACAACTTTTGCCGATAGAGGGCGAGGCGGGGCAAAGTTCATTGAATTTGTTCATTGAATTTGCAATGTGCGTTGTCGACCGATCGTTGAATCTCGATGATTTTATTGCAAACGAAGTTCTAAACAACGGATCCTCTAATCACAAATCCATGAAAATGGTTGTTGATGGAAGAGGTACTATTTAGGGCAGAAATTAGGGGATAAGATCGTCCAAAAACGCATTCTTTTTAAAGCTTTTTTTTTTAGCGTTTTGAAAAGTTTGTGCACGTGTCCGATCACCAACGCATATCCGGCTTTCTAAAACCCCACACTGTGCGGCATATCTCTCTGATGTTTTTGGCGCGGCGCACAAAGCAAAATGTATAACAAATGGTAGGTTTTAAATTAGCTTTACAGTAATTTGACCGAAATGGATGTCAATCATTCTCCTTAGATAGTGTCGGGGCCCAGGGGTTAATAACATTTTTTTTTAAGAAAAGGATTATCTCAAATGTTTTTGCTTCCACGTCCGATGTCGTCATATAAAGGGCGCCATTTTGACGATCTCTGGGTTTTTTATTTTATTTTTATATAAAATAATTAGGATCGTATTTTGTTAATTTAGCACACCGAAAAAGCACACAGGAAAAGAGGCTGGCAACCATCTTTTAAAAAAGCCTGGACGGTCGTCTTGAAAAAAAAGTAGGGCGAACATTAAAAAAAAAAAATAATCCTTCCTTTTTTCAAAAAGGCAGGACCCAAAAAATGTTTTCCCCCTTATGTACATGTGCACTAACCCCCGCATTGCTGATTTTAAAATACAAAATGGTGTTGGGCCACCAGATTGTCTGGCGGGCCAGTAACTTTTTATTTCCACTGTCCCTGCCGGCTAGTGAGCACTGTAGTTTAATTTCGACCCCTGGGATAGTGTGTACTAAAGATTAGAGAGCGCCGAAGGTGCAAGATGGGGAACGTTGACTGAAGGCCATTTCAGCAAGCGACTCATTTGATACGCTGAAATTTGCTGAAATGGCACCCTTGCGTATTTCATGTACCAGCATTCTAAATGCAATTCCACTTTTCTATCAGACAACGTTTGCTCTTGGGTTTCTAACTGCCGTTTGTTTTTGTTTTCCCCCAGTTTGCCTCCTCCCCTCCCTCCCTAAAACCATCCCTTCCCCTTCAACTTTGGTTGGATGTCTCTGTAGAGGTGCTGGTCACCTGTTCCATCTTGCCACTCACTGGCGATTTTTTGTAACTTTTAAAATATTTTTATATCTTGATTGCTATTGTTTATCCTATATATATATATATATTTTTTTATTTTTTTATTTTTTTTTCCTGTATTTCTTTTGTTTTTGTTGTGCCAGTGAAGAAGTGTAATGAAATAAATAAATAAATAAAATAGATAGAGCTCCAGTTCCCCATCTTCCCCATCTTGCGCCTTCAGGGCTTTATAATCGTTGATTTGTACACACTAAAAACACACATTTATCTTGGAAGAGTAGGGGGTTGTCCCCTGATGTTTGGGTTCATTGGAAGACTTTTTAGGAATCATTGGTTTCATTACCACAATAAATAGGCCTAAATGAATCTTATCAATAAGTGAGCATTTATGAATTATAAACATTTCCAATGGGACTATTTTTCTTCTAATCTGTTTTGTATTTTTCAAGCCTGTCTGGGCAATCACTTGCTGTATTTGCACAGATACAAGATTCATTGTTTGCATTTGAATGTTGTCAGCACATGATAGGGTTTTGATAAAAGCGACAAGTAGTCCCTTGTTTAATGGTTGCCAGGTGATGTTCTACATTTTTGTCATCCCTGGGTCACAGGGTTGTAGCTAGAACTTTTTGAGTGCCGGCTAATTTACAATCAAAATAGAGCGAAGCTTTTAATTTTACTGCTTTAAAAATGGATTTGTATGGGTTTTCTGAGACATGATTTTTGTAATGCATTTTAAGGTATGTAAATCTGTTATTTAAAACTTCATTACAGTTTCAATAGGCTTCAACATTTTTAGGGCAAGGCCACTTTGGTCTTGGAGCAAACAAAATTTTGGAGGGCTCCAAAGCCAGTAGATAGAGCACAAAGGCCAAACATGTTATTTTAACAAAGGCCTGAAGGCTATAAATAAACAATTAGCTGTACTCTGAAAAAAGCAATTTACCAAAAAATACTATTTTGAAAATTGGCCAGGGGTTTCCCCATGGGTGGTAAACCCGATGGAACAATTTGCATGAATAAAATGTTAATAAATCATATCTTATTCAAAAACAAACATTAAATCTAAAAGCCAGCAGATGTCAACACACTTTCCAGGTTTAAAAGAACACGAAACCCACTCCGAAGAGTCACAAAACCAGGTCACAACACCACACAGACACCGCGCACCACGCGGCTCACTTTGGAGTAAAGCAAGAGTATTACAAAGTAAAACAATTGTATAACAACTGTAGAGGATTAGCTACAAAGACACCACGCATGCGGCTTGTCTTTTGAGTGAAGCAAGAGTATTGCAAACTAAAACAATTGTGTAACAAACTGCAGAGGATTATAGATAAGAGTAATTGGGTCTCAATTGGAGGGTCAATCATTCTCCCTGACATGTCTGGATAGTGTCCAGCTGTCTGGGGCTAACATTCAAGAAAAGGACATCCAACTGTCGGCTTCCTTTGGGTTGAAAATGTGTTTTATTTAATCATTGACAACTGGGGAAAAACAAGTTTACCGTTCAAACTGAACAAGCGATCGACTGTGTAAAAGAGGTAGTTCATTTTATTGTAACTTTGTTGCATTTTGTGCCGGTCGGTAGGATGTTCATCTAGTCTGTGTGGCGGTCGGCAATAGCAAATGCCGGTTACACCCGACCGGCGCCGACCGGCGTGGCTACAACGCTGGCTGGACCCATTGTGAAGAAGTCAGGTTATTATATTCCTTTGAACTTGTCAGGTTTTTTGTTTACCATCAGACTTTGCTGATCAAATACAGGGCAAAATCTGTGTAGAAATGTTGTGGCAATATTTTTATATTGAATTTGAAATTGAATCCGAGAAGTCTAGCACACCAAACTCAGTTATTGTGGCAGAGTCATCACAGTGTGCATTGGAATCCTGCCAGTATCCTTGAGCTAGACACTTAACCATAAATTTCTTCCCTTAACCCAGATGTATAAACCGATTGAATGTTTAAAGGTTGGATGCTCCACAGGGAGTTGAGAAAGTTTAAGGAATTTGACTAGGTATACCTGATGAACCGATGTAATAATAGTGTACACCTTGATCTGTTACTAGGATTATTGTCTACTACAAGAACCCAATATTATTATTACACATAATATAATACTAGAAAGTATATAGACCTCAAGCACACAACCTCATTTTTGTAGGGCGGCCGTCGGCTAGAGGTAAAAAGAAGGTAGTGCATTGGCTGATCCTGTGAGCTGCACGTACACTGCTACAAATGGTGTTCTTGAAATGAGAAACAAAAACTTCTTTCAAGAAAACTTTTCTTGTGTCACTCCCAAAAATCTTGATGGAACAAATTTCTAGGGAGTAACACAAGAACATTTTTCTTAAAATAATTTTATTATTATTTCAAGAATAACATTTTTAGCAGTGTACATATCCGTGTAGTATGGTCCATTGTTTCATTACCATTTTACCTCTAAGATGACATTAATGCTTTAAGGTCTATCCATAAAGTTGTCTTATATTTAATAATAACGGTAATGATTTATAGTTTTGTAAATTTAGTTGGATATAATTTGTAGATTAAGAACAGATTGGTTAAACAGATGTCCATAATGCTAGTTTTGTAGTCTTCAATGTACCTTTAATATTTTACTCAACTTTAGCCTCATTTTCATATCAATAGTCTGATAATCAATATCCAATAGTCAAAACAGCCTTCAAACTTCTTACCTACATGTACACAGCGAACAATGGTTGTTATTTGATTTTGACAAGCTTCCATGATATTTCTTGACATTTTCTGAAATATCCAAACATTTCTTGAATGTTCTCCAACAAATAAACATTTATCTTTTTGTTTTTAAAGCTTCTATTTCTACAAGTGTCAAAGTGTACGTCATGTGGAAATTGTTTTTTAAGAATTAACAGAATCCATATATGTAGTCTTCAGGCACAGTTTGCAAACCTCTTTAAAAGTCTCCTCAAAACTTTGCCCCAAAAGTATATTTTTGAAGATTTTTCACGGAGGACCCAGGGAAGAATTTCCGAAGAGGTTTTCTTTTCAGTCCTAAAATGCACATTGAGTATTCCTGTATATGTAGGTGTAAGCCGGAAAGATTTGACAATCTGTCCAGTGTCCACATGCCCTGCTGACACTTGTTGCTGGCAATTTACAATTCTATTCAGGGAGATAAAAACAATTTATGTTGCCTTCCCCATTTCCTTGCTGTTTGTTTGTAAGCCCTTCTCACTATTCCATCAATACTGGTTTTAGACAAAGTGTCTGTACTTTATTTGATCAGCCTTAAAGAAAGACTCTTACTAGTACAAAACATTTTTTCCTTTTATACCATAATGTCCTTTTGGTTGGTAAGCAGTTTGCAACAGCTAGTGTTATTTTCTACTTTATCCTCCAGAGATAATCCCTAAGATTATGCATATTGGTTAGGATGATCATTCAAAGCAGATTCCAAACTCCCATCAACAACAACTCACAGCCTCAGGCACATTGTTCCCTCTAAAGGCTTTAGAACATAAATGACCCTAGAGTATTTTTTGTCATGGAAAGATCAATACACTCTGGCAACCAAAGTTTAAAGGGAACTGCATAACCATCTCAGCAGCCCTATAAAAGACATTGCACTATTGCTTTCACTGACCCTCAGATGCACTGTGTAGCTTTGTTAGTGTACAGTGGCTGATGGGGGGGGGGGGGGGGGGGGGGTGTCGGGTTACAGAAGGGGCATGACACAACTTTAAATAAAAACAACTCCCTTTTTATATTTCTTGTTGCAAGGAGAACATACGACTGTACGAGGTAAATAAAACATGATGTTTTTCTTCTCACCTCTAGCAACGTCATCTTGGTGATATTGAAGGGAAGCATCGTTACCGGTCCCGTCCATCCACAGCGACAGTCGTCAACTCCCTCGTCAACTTAGACTTCCCAGAAACCAGAGCGATAAATACCACCACAGCACGTCATATTATCTCAGATCAACGCAAACAGATCAGAAATCGCTATCAAAAGACACAATGGTGAGAGAACTGAGCGAGAATAATATCTCTGCAAAAATTGTTTCAGTGTCATAGAGCTCCTTCTTAGAACACAAATTGGCAACTATAAAGAAAACAATATTGCTGGCAAGGTTACCAGCCAAAAAGCGATATCATGTGTACCATTTGTGGTTGGTCCCCAGATGTTTTTCACAAACAGAAATTCAGTGAACTATATTTTCTACTTAAAGCAGTTCTATGAAATTGAGCCTAGTAGTTTACAACATAAGCCAATAGTCTAAGACTATAGCCCCCCCCCCCCCTTTACAGCTACCTTAGAAGTAAGTTTGAAGTTTAATCCTGTGTTGATCAGAAATTGTTGGCATTATTTCAGGAAGGAAACACTGAGTGGATGGAGTCGGCCATCTTCATCGCTGGACGAGAGAGTTCAAACACCAGGTACCTACAAGAAATGTTGACTTGTTTTAATATTTGCATCGTAATGAAGAATCATAAATTATTTTGGTTTTACATTTACATTGTAGCTGTGTTTTATTGTTTCATCATTGTTTTTACCTCTATGACGGTTGGAAGGTTTGCAACAACGCATAAATCTACAGCCCTTACAGAAAACCTTGCTCAGAAGCTGTCATGATGTTTTTAATTAAAAGACCGACAGAAAGTAGATATAATCAGACATGCAACTTTTTGGCTGATCATCAGATCTCCTCTTTTTTTCTTCAATTAAAGTGCCATGGAAAACTTGAAAAACACTGTACAAAGTTAATTATGGTCGGCAATTTCCTTTTTATTTTGCAATTATAAAGTTGCATATCTATACAAGGCTGTATCAAAATTGGCGGCTATGGCTTTGACTGTTGCTCAGGGTGTTGCTAAGGATGTCCTGTACTTCCAATAGTGATGACACAGCAATCCAATACAGCTGTAGCAGGCAATTCGGACAGGGCCTAACTTAGCCGTATCTTTTCTTTGCAGTTGAGGTTGAACAGCGCCCTCATACGTCAGCAGCAGTCTCTATACCAGATGGATCCGGACAGCTTCAGATGAGTTCCACAACCCTGAGACCTTTCAGTACAGGTATTTATCTCAATTCATCAATTCTAAAGATTCATGGGGATGATCGATTTGTATGGGTTGAAATTGTCTGTTTTATTCTGTTTTGGGCCTGAAATTACACGGAAGTCGTGGCCTTTTTGCCCCTTCAAAAGTTTCCCATAGACTTTAAAATTTGCCAGTTGAAGTGACCTTTGAAAAATGAAAATGACCATGCCCTCTCAAAGATGAAATTCCAGGCCTGCTGTTTGCAGTCCTTTCACCCAAAGTGTCAAATTACAGAGAAAGAAAGATGTTGTTTCGTGCTGAGATAAATATCAAACGACGAAATAAAAATCTACATTACTGTGTATTAATTGTATTTCATTGAGTAGTATAATTTGTCAGCATAATTATCTTCAAATATTTGCAGGAATTAAAGTATTTGTCTTTTGAAAATAACTGTAAACATTTTAGATCATTCTATTGTGCAAATACAAAATGTTGATTTTCAAATTAGACACAGGCCCAGGTCATCAGCTGGTTTTCATGGATTAGTTTCTTTACTCACCCGGTTTACTTCCCTTCCACAGGAGCACTCCGTAGACCTTCCCGTAAACCCCCACAAGCCTCAGGCTTCATGTGGGTTAGAATGAAACAAAACGGCAGCTCCAGCGGTAGCAAGATCCAGTTCAAGCAAATCACAGAGGAGATCAGACAACAGTGGGAGGAAGAAGACAAAAAAGAACGGGTAGATTCTCGTAGAGAGAGGAGTCAGACCCCAAGAAGGTATGATTCCTTCGCTGGACAGTGGCTCAGCTTCGCTGCTGGTGGGATGGATAGAGAGGAAGACGATTATGGAAACAGCGGCGGTGTGGTGGATGCTTTCACTGGTAAGTCAATCATCAATCCAACAACTCACACATTCACATTATTTGAAACAATGTTGACTAGAGCGGGACTTTAACCTGCAACCTCTGGATTAACATACCGGTGCTCTACCCACTGAGCTATCTAACCCTAGGTTGGCCGCTTCCCAGGTTGTATTGTAAAGTTGGGTGTGATCCCTGGCTATGGCAGTTATAGGTTGCATGACATCTGACTGGCACCCCAAAAACAAAGATATTGACAAAATAGGGAGACTGCCAACATAGGGCTAGACAGCTAAGTTGGTAGAGCGCCGGCACGTTAATCTGGAGGTCATTGGTTCAAGTCCTGCTCTCCTAAATTTTACTTTGTTCAACTCCAAATTATTTTTAAAAATACAATTCAGTTTCCCTTGTGGTTAATTGATTTCTTCTTAGGGGAGAGAAACTCTGAGTATTACAATATCGAGGGTAGCATTGGAGCTAATGTTGCCACACAGCTGCGCATCGGCAACAAAATACGAGTTGGTGTTAATGGAAATGTGCAGTCCGACAGTCTGAGAGTACGACGGTGGAGGAAGGAAGTGGAAAGGTGAGATAGAAAGGCTGGGGTCTGGTGGGTACTAGGTGGGAATGAGACTGAGCAAGCCTACATCACTAGGTCAGTGCTGGGGTCTGGTGGGAACTGGGTGGGAATGAGACTGAGCAAGCCTACATCACTAGGTCAGTGCTGGGGTCTGGTGGGAACTGGGTGGGAATGAGACTGAGCAAGCCTACATCACTGGGTCAGTGCTGGGGTCTGGTGGGTACTAGGTGGGAATGAGACTGAGCAAGCCTACATCACTAGGTCAGTGATGGGGTCTGGTGGGAACTGGGTTGGAATGAGACTGAGCAAGCCTACATCACTAGGTCAGTGCTGGGGTCTGGTGGGAACTGGGTTGGAATGAGACTGAGCTAGCCTACATCACTAGGTCAGTGCTGGGGTCTGGTGGGAACTGGGTGGGAATGAGACTGAGCAAGCCTACATCACTAGGTCAGTGCTGGGGTCTGGTGGGTACTGGGTTGGAATGAGACTGAGCAAGCCTACATCACTAGGTCAGTGCTGGGGTCTGGTGGGAACTGGGTTGGAATGAGACTGAGCAAGCCTACATCACTAGGTCAGTGCTGGGGTCTGGTGGGAACTGGGTTGGAATGAGACTGGGCAAGCCTACATCACTAGGTCAGTGCTGGGGTCTGGTGGGTACTGGGTTGGAATGAGACTGAGCAAGCCTACATCATCACTAGGTCAGTGCTGGGGTCTGGTGGGAACTGGGTGGGAATGAGACTGGGCAAGCCTACATCACTAGGTCAGTGCTGGGGTCTGGTGGGAACTGGGTTGGAATGAGACTGAGCAAGCCTACATCACTAGGTCAGTGCTGGGGTCTGGTGGGAACGGGGTGGGAATAGTACTGAGCAAACCTAATCACTAGGTCAGTGATGCAAGCATTAATAATAACCATTCTAACTACTTGGAATTATTTCAAATATTGGTTGTCATAATAACCAATGGCATAACTACCCATTAAGGATATTTGACCTTTTTCTGTCTCCAGCTCATCAAACCGAGCCGAGTCAATAGCGTCACTTGATTCCATGACGACTTGTGACTCGGACCTCTTCAGGCTGAGCGGGCAGATGGGAAAGTCAAAGAAGGCAATGGCACCTTCTGTTGTACCCCTCTGCTGGGATGAGCAACTACAGCATCCAGACGTCAAGGTTCTAGAAGCCAAGGATAAACCATCACTTGCTGCCAAACTGGTAAGGAATGGGATACCAAAGAATGTTTAAAAACATTTTTTTAAAGAATTTCCATTATTCAGATTAAAAGTGCAATTTTTTTTTTTTAAATAATGCTTTATCGGGGTTATCCGGGGTTCAACCTGAGCTATCATTAAGTTACCCCTTGTTTAATTCTGCAATTCTCTCTAATAAAAATTATTAGTACCACAGCATTCCCTCTCCAATAAATTGAAATTTCAAACCTTAAATGAGAATATTTCATTGCTGTCCATAGGATCTCTCCGAGAGACATCCAGTTGTGTTTGAGAAGTTAATCAAAGATGACGCCCGTCCCAAGAGAGGCCCTAAGCTGGAGACGTATCGACTGAGTCATCGCAACAAAAGTAAGAGGAACATGGACGGCACTGATAGCCTTGGCAATCGCATTACCGTCATCACCGTTGATCAGATCGATGAAGATCGAGAATCCTTAAACTCCATGGATTATGAAGAGATTTTGCAGAGGAGTTTGGATGTGGAGCAGTCTCCTGAGGAGGAAGCCCCGCCGTCTCCGCTGCAGTTTATTGAGGACTTGAAGAGGGGCTCAGTAGTGTCATCAATGCTTGGGGAGGTTGTGCTGAGTGAATCAGAAGATACAACCACATTAGGGCCGTTGGAGAAGCCCGTCACACCACGCAGTAGCCCCCACCAATCATACGCTAACAGCGATATAGGACTTACCACTCAAGGCATCAACCCCAAGCCCCGCTCTATACCCTTGACAAGTCCAGTACCCAGCTCCCCAAGTATTGTCAGTGGCCGGCCATGGACAGGATCCCAGAAGTCCCAGCGAGCACAGTCAAGCAATGGTAAGGGCAGATATTCCTTCAGCCAGGCCCCTACGCCAAGGAATCTAAACAGCCCTCATCCAAATCTAGCTAAACCAGGACAGTTGCCTAGGACAGGTGTGTCAAGTATTAACCCAGGTGTACAAGATGGTGAGCATGAATATATCAAAATATCACAACAAATTCTACCAGGATCGGAAAGGGCCAATTCAAGAGCAGAGAACCTGGTCGCCATTGCTCGTGTCAGTGAGGGGAACATTTACGCTGATAGTCATGATGACACACAAAGCCTTGGCCAGAACCCTTCCATTGCTAGCTTTGATAGTGTAGATAGTATGAATGTTGAGGGGGATCGTGGTGGGAACCACCTGCCCAATGATGTGACCACTATGACCGATCCACCCTTTAGCTGCAGCCCTGAGGCCAAGAGGGTCATGTCCGCAGCCATATCAAGAGTCTCTCACTCCTCCTCTAACTTTATAAACATCCCAACGGCCAACATGAACACAAGTCTGTCTGATTTAAATTCCATCTCGGATATGGACCCCATGGCTTCCTACTCGTCATTCCGTGGGAGCCTGAGCTCTGAACTTGCCGAAGTCAATGATCTTACACTTGAGGAAGGTGAAGATACGTCTCCTGAGAAGGACCCTAATGACAACCATCTCACTGAGTCAAATAATGAACAAGAAGGCTTAGCAACTGTAAACACTGCCTCAAAACGTCAACCACTATCTCATGAAGCTCATGAAGACATGGGATATGTCATCAACCATTTGGACGGTCTAGACCTAAGGAATTCTGACAATGAGGTTCTTGAACCTCAGCGAAAGTCATCCTCTGCTAAGAAGTCCAACCGGATGGTGACATTTGCCGAGGAGATCCCTTCTGTCCCAAACTGTACCCCCGAGTCTACTCCAAGAGACCCCACAGACATTGACTCTGTAAAGAGCGACTCTGATGAGAAGAATGATCCAGAGATTAACAGGAATGAAAATACAAGTAATTCTGAAAGGCCCCTGAGTGCAGAGTCCAACCGGTCATCGATGGCGGAGGAACTTAACGCACTCAGGTCAAAGATCAAATCAGATCTGGTTGAAACGCAGGAGGCAACGCAAAATGATATTAAAGCGCTTAATGTTCAAAGGAGTAATGGAGATACGTGATTGTGCCTCACTGTCACAAGTTGGAAAACTTGAACAAAACTTTTTGGAATTTAAAAACATGATGCATCGTTTGACAACTGTGCTAAGATTATACTGAAAACTCTTTCTCTTACAGATTAGTCTTTCAATTGTTTGTGGTACCCAGTGCTTTTTGAACTGGCCTCTTGTCACTGGGCAGTCTACCGGTTCAGACATCTACTCAAGAATGCAGAGGTTGTGGGTTCGAATCCCATCCAAGTACCCTGTGGTTTTTTATTTTTTGCAGGATTGGGGGAAACAGAGTATACATTGCTTATCAAATCTTGGTGGATGGGTTAAAACAATCTGAATAGTATTTAAGTCTTTCATTTGATATCTTCATTATGCAGTCAACTAAAAGGAAAATTAGTTAGATATTCTTTGGAAACTATTGAATGTTTGAATGAAAAGTTTAGAGAAATTATCAAATACATGTTTGGTGACTTAAAATAAATTTTAATTATAAGAAATATGTGGAGAAACTTTTTTCACTGCAGAGTGAGTTGGAGCAATATTCTAATAGAGAAAAAGAGAAGTGAACAAATTTATTATTGGGCTGGTAACTTTGAAGGTAGCTTGAAAGTTGGATCTAACTCCTTTTAGTTTAGATTTCAAATGTACAGGTTTTCTCAAATCAAACGCAGTCACACTCTGTGCAGGTGTCGGGTAAAAACTTATGAACAAAAGCAGTCAAAAAAAATGTATAATTTGTAGAATATTGTAATTTTGAGGTGTTTTTTCTACCATTTCTATCTCTATGTACAATTTAATAATGTTGTGTTTTTTAAGAACAGCCAAAGATTTGTTTGCCGTGAGATGTACAGATATGTAACTTAAAGCAAGAAGGGATTATTTGATGATGCGCAATAGTTTCATGAAAGGTTTAAATGAAAGAGCATTAATTACTTTATTTAAATATTCTTCTTGAAATGTTATGATCTTTCATTATTGAGAATTGAAGCGACAGTTATACAACAGTGATTGAGCATTTGTGAACAATAAATATAGCAAACAGTACTACACATAAATATAATAACACCCAATGCCAAAATCTAACATTTCTTGGAATTGAAATGGCAGCAAATTTGTCAGGTCAATGTTGCTTGTGATTGGTTCCAGACATGTTCAGCAGAAATCATGGCCATGGAACCACCCTTCAGGTAGATATATGTTATGGTAAATTCACTGGTACCCTGTCTTAATCATATTCTATATATGAACAAAATAAAGTTGACACTAGTTTAGGACAGTTTTGTGCCCTATTACATGGTGCTGTCTACCGTTGAAGTGCCTTGGTTCTAGCCATAGTAGAAAATTGTGCACTTCACAGGGTACCAATGAATGTAAAGTGCGTGGGAGTTAAAATGATTTATTTCTTTACTTGAACAGGGTTGAAGAGTCCTACCTACCAACCATACTTGCCTTTCATTCTTTCAGTTGAAATGTTATATTACTTCATCACTTTCAAGATTATATATTTTTTCAAAAGAGATGTTTAATTTTGAAAAGAATAAATTTTGTGATAAAAATTAAAACATGAATGTGTACAGTTAGAACCGAGTCTGGAAGTGGTTTGTTATTGTAGTGATCGTTTTAGAATGGTCTCGGTTCTTCAAAGAAGACATACAAATAATGTAAGGCTGACGAAAATTTTCAGTTAACACAAAGCCTGCCCCACAATAGCTTCCACCACACTACAATCACATCATTTAAGCAGACCTTGGATTCAAAAGAGATGTTAGATTTTGAAAAGAATAAATTTTGTGATAAAAAGTAAAACATGAATGTGTACAGTTAGAACTGAGTCTGGAAGTGTAGATGCTCATTATTGAGACAGAGCTGCCAACATTTGCATCTTACTATCAGGGAGATTTTGTACAACAATCTGGGAGATATTTAGATTTACATTCAACATAATAGGAACAAAGTTTCCATAATCAGGGAGAATTTTTAATTTGTTCATCAGAACGTGGAAAGATTGGTTTATTTTCTGGGAACTTTCTACAGAGTAAAGGAGAATTTGTTGAGATCAATTTAAATCAACGAAACCAAAACTTTAGTCTGACCCCATTTTAATGAATGTCTTTTTAGGTACTAATTACAGTCATCAACATAAGGAACATGACTACCCTCAAATGTATAATTCACAGCACACACAGTCAAATCTGGTACCAAACTCCAAAAGTTTATTGACCCAAAGATTCAATCTTTTTGGACACACACAATCTTGTTAAGGATATTAACATCTTTCTAAACACAAAAAACTAATCATGTGTTAACTCAACAACCCCATCTTTAGATTACTTTCCAAACTTCTGAAAATATTAAAATGTGTGTAACACTTTGGATGGATATATGTCTTAGAATATAAGATAGAAAACAATTGTTAGTGATCAGAATGGAAAATCAATCCACAAATCAAAGTTATAAAGATTGTTTACATTTTCTGCGGAAAGCCTTCTTTTCAGGATTTTTCTAAACCAAGTACTCATCGCCCAATTCTATAGTGCTGCTCATGATGGCATTATACTGTTTCCTCACTGTGTAGCATCAAATTTCTACCATACCTGCATAAATGAAGACAGCATTGAAGTACATATATGCAAACTATATAAACAGAACATGAAGAACGCAAAGCTCCATTGTTATCAGTGTCTGCTGTGCATGCCCTCTATGCCAGCACTGGAGGCGCAGCTTAATACCATGACGAAAAAGCTAAAATTTGCCAAACGGATAATGAAGCAAATAGCACTCGTCACTAATGCTAAAAATTGATGATAAGTACCCTGATCCCAGATAAATATTTCATATTTCACCAACATACGAGCAAGTACATGTCCAAGTTCGGGTGGAATGTTTGTCCGACAGCTGGGTATATTGAGCAAAAGTGACGTTATTAGACCAGAGTGATATTGCCTCAAAGCATATAAGCACACATAACTGCACACACAGTATTCTATTTCAATGATTACCGGGCAATCTCGGTGGTCTAGTGGTAAGACTTCTTCTCTAGATTTGGCAAAGGTCCTGGGTTCGAATCCCATCCGAGGAATTTGGCTTTTTTCACAGTACTCAGGAAAAGTACTGAGTATGTAGTGCTTTAAACACATCAGTGCGTGGGTAAAACCAAATAATATTCCTTCATCTCTGATTAATCATCCATTTAATTCAATGATGTATGCACACAATGAAAACTTTCCTTGCTAATCTGTGCAATCATTTACAAGCATTGATAAGCCTCTTCCCAAACACAGCACCAGGCCCAGGTTTAACCATTGTACGGGTAATCCCTCATGTACAATTAAAACATATCACGTTAATTGTTCTGCAGCTGCACTTGATCCCATAAATAATACATGGACAAGGTAAAAACACACAACTCTTTTTAAGTAATAAAAGTATATCACAAAACGTGAATACCAGAAGGGTTCATGGAGATAGAGTTATAAAGGGCCATTAATAAAACAGCAATTTGGATGGAACTTTGGACGAAATTGTATAATTGTAAAACACTAGTTATAATGTACACCCATCAGACAGTCTGTACTAGCACACAAGCTAGCTTACAAAAAATACTTCATGAAACAGTACAGGGACATACAAGAAACATCACAATTTGCTTTACTGACTCAAAATCAGTTGTTAGTGATCACATTTCCCCATGTTTCTTTTAACAGAATGACATGAACATCTTATTAGTAAACATAACTTGAATAATGTTTGTAGTGTATAAGTTTTGTTCTAACAGAGATGATACCTACTGTAATTACAATACAACAAATAAATACAACAGTAAATATCTACTTTTGTGAGTCAACCATTACAGTTTTATTTTGCCTTATAGATGCAACATATGAGCTGGGACTAATGTCATGGCGCTGCTTAGTGTAAGCAAAGAATCGATGCTTACCGTAAGCAAAGAATCGACGCTTACCGTAAGCAAAGAATCGACGCTTACCGTAAGAAAAGAATCAACGCTTACCGTAAGCAAAGAATCGATGCTTACCGTAAGCAAAGAATCAACGCTTACCGTAAGCAAAGAATCGATGCTTACCGTAAGCAAAGAATCGATGCTTACCGAAGCAAGGAATCGATGCTTACCGTAAGCAAAGAATCAATGCTTACCGTAAGCAAAGAATCGATGCTTAGCTTAGCAAAGAATCGATGCTTACCGTAAGCAAAGAATTGACGCTTACCATAAGCAAAGAATCGATGCTTACAGAAAGAAGCAAGGAATTCCACGCTTATGTCAAGGTTAGCAGTGACTTTTTGCTTGTGCGGGAGCCACTTCACTAGGCATTCTTCGCTTATACAGCCAGTGCAGAAATTCAACACTTGCTCTGTAAGCGAAGAATGGTGACCGCAAGCGCAGAACTCAACACTTGCCCTGTAAGCGGAGAATGGTGATCGCAAGCGCAGATCGCAAGCGCAGAGGTAAGCAGAGCCATGACATTGGGCCCTGCTTGGACCACTTTATGCCAAGAACCTTTTGTTTGATCCAGTATATAGAGTTCCTTTGTGACACAACTGCATGAAAATGAATGATTGAACATCTGACTAGGGTAGGAATAAAATACAACATTTTTATCCTTGGGTTGGAGCACCGTACAGCAGGTTTAGGGTACTGTTAGTGGTTTATGGTCATTACTCAACAAGTTCCTGCGATAGCTGCATTAGCACTACATACCATACACATGTACACACAAAGAAAAAGTCAGACTTAGTTAGTGACTTTCAGAGAAATCAGGCTTGTGATTGGTCAAATATAATCAAGTTGACCGCTATGTGGCAGCAGATACACCAAGTACTCTTCCATTATTTACTTAGTTCTAAGCATGTGCACAGTTCCAGAAGCAGTACCAACTAGAGACGCAATAAGTCTCCCATTAGGTCAACTAGAAAGTTACCTATTTACTCGCACTAACTTACCAAGAAACAAATTTATAATTGCAATACTGAATTCCAAATGCTGCATTAGGTGTACTGATAAATAGTTAAGAGTACTGAGGGAGGAAGTTATAAAAATAAAACATGAAATAGCCTCAAAGTGCACCACTTACTTAGTAAGCTACAACTACTGTTACTATGGATGTTACAAAGGACGTCCTACAGATCAGACACAAACATTTCATGAAACCACCTTTTCGGAGTGCACATCCAAGATTAATTATAGTGCCTCCAATAATGTAATTATCTCCCACAGAAAGTCCCTCTGACTTATACTGCAAACCCGAACAAAATGCAATATATGATACATGAAACAGCCACAGCCAAAACCTCCCCCCTACAGATCATCTACAAAACTACAAATGAAACAAGCTGCATGGTGCGATTCTCAACTCTCAGTGCATTCCCCAGGTCAAAACCCCCCAGATTTTCTACACCACACAGTGTGATATTCAACATGTTGCCACATGTGTAAAGCTATGTAAAAGTATTTCCAATACTCCAAACTGTTACAGCTGTTCGATACAAACATGTTACACAGGAATATAATAAATCAGTGCCGTTTTCCATTGCTGTCTTGTTGCTATGGTTACTGTTTGCTAAAGTAGTCTTTGCTTTTTTGGACATCTGGCTTGATGGTGTCGCCTCCAGGACGCCAGCCTGCTGGACAAACTGAAGTGTGGAAAAAAAAATTAAAATGATCAAACCAAATCATATAAAAATACAATTTTCAAAAAGGCATTGCTAGGTTTTCAAAGTTCTAATAATTATGTAGTTTACTGACAAGACTTGTATATGCCCACCAACCCACCACTGGACAACTGACCAGAGTCTAGTAAATTAACCAGTGACTTCAGGGACTTCATTCTGTCAGGGTGTTTGAGCGTGGAAACCAGGCTTTCTGCTTCTCACCCGCACACTCTAGCTTTGCTGAGATGTAGAACAAAGAGTCATACCAACAGCTTTATTCCACATACTGCATCTCTTTGGAACTCCAAGCCCGGTGCTTGTTTCCCTCCATCCTACAATTTAGACTGTTTTAAGAGGAATATCAATTCCTACTTTCATCTTAAATGTTTTCTTCTTGTGGCGGCCCTCACCAAGAGTGGCTTTTAGCCTTGTTTTGGGTGAACTTGCATTAAAAACAAAGAAAAATGTAAAGTGTTCTCCTAAATACACTTTTTTTAAAGAAATTAATAATATCATTGATTCGAATAATCCTACCAGAACAATGTATGCTAATGTGGGTTTTTTCCCCCCACAGGAATCAAGAAACATTGAACATACAGTGCTTATCACATTTTCAGTGTAGGCAAATAATAATCTTGATCCTCGACAAACTAAATACATCTACCAAATCATTCTTATTGTTTAATGGGGGAAAGGAGATCATTAAACAATCTTGGGTTTCAGACTACGAACAGAAACACATCTTTCTGTTTGACAGTTACCTTCTCCGTGTTTATCCGTGAACTGGAAGGCCTGAACAAGTCTTAGTGTCTCATCAACAGAACGACCTACAGGAAGATCATTAATGGTGATCTGGCGCAAGTTTCCCTTATCATCAATGATGAAAAGACCGCTGTAATCAAAGACAAATTCATCACTAGTCATCAATTTTTACCCTGAAATTCCATCTCTTTTATCGAACGGATTCATCAACTCGCCTTGGTACACTCCTGCATTCCTCGATCAGATTACAGACTAATAAGCAATTTGCAAGCTAAATTTGAATACCGTCTGTTTACAAGACTCTGTTGGTCATGAGTGCTCAATTCTCAAAACTAAATAAGATTGTTTGGGTAAATTTTTGTATCTATAGCAACCTCTGTATCAGGAAGGCCAGGGGGGATCTTTGAGATAAACAATTCAGTGAATACGATGCGCAGGGTGATCAGAGTCTGTATCTACACAAAAATATCACATGAACTAAGTGTGGCTTCTCTTCCGACAGTTCCAGAATTTACTTCACCCCCCAAATCACAGAACTTGGGAAATCCATGGTTTCTCGTATTACATGTACCACAAGAAACTGACATCTGAGTTTCTGTATTACTTTTCTTGAATTATTGCGGTTTGATTTGCAATTCTTAACAACAAAGTTGCATGTAAAAAAAATTAAAAAGAAAAATTTCTTCGCTGAACGAATTGCGACAGAATATTCAGTCTTCAATCAAAAAACATACAAAGACAGACAAATTATAAAATAAATGTAACCTGCGAATTTCTTTTGTATACGGCTGATTGACGTGAGATAATGTTAGGCCATCGACAATAACTCATTTTTAGCTATTAAATAACTACCACTTTTAATTGGCAGATTCTTTCTTGCACTACCTTAAAAGAAAGCTTTTTACTTACTTGAATCTAAGAAATACCCAACTATCTAAAATTGTAATCAAAATTTTCAGGGGAAACTTGTAAAAAATTGGGCCTTGCATCTTTAACATAAAATAAAACATTAATGACCTACATGTTTCATCCCCTTCCCCAAGCCTGTAATTATTCAAATAAGGGCCAATTCAGAGTTTTCAGTCGGTCTTACCGGAAGGAAACACCATCTTCCTCAATGAGGATACCGTAGTCCCTAGCGATCTGGCAGTTCTTGTCTGCAAGAAGAGGCATGGCCATCTTTCCAATACCGCCCTTCTTGCGTGGTTTCTCTGTCCTATTATGCAATTAACAATGGGAGGGGATATGAAAAGTTAATGGGGCAGTACATTTCACTAATAAACCTGACATGTATATAGCGTTGTCAACCCACTGCCATCCTAGGGTAAAACAAGGATGAAACAATGAAAGCACACAACTGTATGCAAAATCATACATAATAAATAAACGTGGTATGATATGGCCTAGCATCACCAGGTTGCCGATTGAATGCAGGTGATGAAAATGATGGCCTAGAGCAAGACACTTCACTCTAATTGATTCTCTTCACCTGGGGGTCAATAGGGTACATGTGAAGGTAGAGTTGGTTCCTCCTTATTGATTGACATACTTTGCAGCACAGACTGTAGAATAAATGGCCCAGTAACTAGGGTAATAATGTTCATGCCAGTAACTAGGGATTAATGTTCATGCCAGTAACTAGGGTAATAATGTTCATGTCAGTAACTAGGGTAATAATGTTCATGCCAGTAACTAGGGATTAATGTTCATGCCAGTAACTAGGGTAATAATGTTCATGTCGGTAACTAGGGTAATAATGTTCATGTTAGTAACTAGGGTAATAATGTTCATGTTAGTAACTAGGGTAATAATGTTCATATTAGTAACTAGGGTAATAATGTTCATGTTAGTAACTAGGGTAATAATGTTCATGTTAGTAACTAGGGTAATAATGTTCATGTTAGTAACTAGGGTAATAATGTTCATATTAGTAACTAGGGTAATAATGTTCATATTAGTAACTAGGGCAATAATGTTCATGTTAGTAACTAGGGTAATAATGTTCATGTTAGTAACTAGGGTAATAATGTTCATATTAGTAACTAGGGCAATAATGTTCATGCACTATGAGCATCAACATTTGTGGTTAATGTCCATTATTTCATAATAAATCATTTTTGGTTGAACAAACACAAATTGACTAGAGCGGGACTTGAACCTGCGACCTCTGGATTAACAGGCAGGCACTCTACCAACGGAGCTATCTAGCCCTATTGTTGGCGGTCTCCCCTTTGGTTTATTACTTGATATTCATAATAAATTAAATGATAAATCAAAAGTAGACAGTGGGCTCACCATGCTAAATGACTGAAGCGTGAATCACAGGAGCAAGCCAACACCTCACAGTTGATGTCGTTGAACTCCTTCACTCGATCACTGAAGGCAATCAACTCCGTTGGACAAACAAATGTGCTGCAAACAAGTAAACAAATAAACAAGTAAACAAATAAACAACACCAGTTTAAAAAATAAAAACAGATGAAAACTTACTTCATTCGTTGTGATTATTAGCTCTTTACTGATCCACAGATGTTTGTCAATAAGGACACTTGAGGCAGGGCCTAGAAATTATACGAAGGCGGTAGCACTTGGATTTGTAACTTTTGTTCACAAATCTCCACACAGTAAATGCGCAAATACTCAATCACTCTTTCCTCACATGCTGCTCTGACTGACAGGATGTATACAATAACATGATTTTTCTGTACAACATAAAATCAAATTCATGACTGTATTGTCTCTTATTTCTAAAAAGTTATAATGTATGTACTTTGTACATGTCTGTACTTTGTACATGTCTGTTAGTGTGAAACAAATGTCGAATGTCAGTAATTGTGAAAACCTGCTATTTTAGTAAACAGCTTTCAACAGGCAGAGGAAGGCTGAGATAGATACAAAGGGGAAGTTTTGCAATAAGGCTTCTATGGTCATTGGTAGCATTCTCCCATAACCCCTTGAGCACGGTATTGTTTTGAGAGTGAATGCTGGTCAGCTGGGATTCTGTGAACAATAGCGCGGATTACCGAAACAATAGCCCGTATTCATCGCATGAACAGCCACATGTTGCAGTAGCTTTTCACTCGAAAATACCAATCTATTCAAACACAAACAAAAGGGCAATTTCTATGAATAGATCCATGATACAGGGCCAAGAAAGGTTCAGCAAACTCTTCCCTTCACAGAGAGTTGGTCTTTCAATAATAACCGGCCAGCAACCTCAGAAACCACAGGTGCATAATGAATAGAAAGTATGCAACCAGTATGTGGCTATAGCAGTCACCCGTCACCCGTCACCCGTCACCCGTCACCCGTCACCCGTCACCCGTCACCCGTCACCCGTCACTTGTCACCCGTCACCCGTCACCCGTCACCCGTCACCCGTCACCCGTCACCCGTCACCCGTCACCCGTCACCCGTCACCTTCTATCAAGCCGCGGCCATAGCTGTCATCCGTTTGTGGCCATAGCTGTCATCCGTCCGTCCACAAGAGGTTAACAGTGAAATGCCTGTTAAAACACCTAAGGACCAGTCAAACTTTACTCTAGGTGGTCCAGTTGGCTAGTTCAGTGTTGAAAAGTATCTCCATTCATTAGAAATATGGACTAGTGAAAAGGCTGATGAATTAGTGAAATGACAAGCTGACTGTTCCTGCTGGCCAGTTAAGGGCAATCCCTGTGTTGCTCTTTACTCATGACAAACTGAGGCGCAGCATTTTACTGTACACTGGATACATCCTAATTATTCCCGTGTGACAACTATTAATCATGCAGCAACATTATTTGAGTTTTCATTTTCTTTACTAATCACTAGAATACATTGACCATCTGTTTGGATAAAACTGTATAAATTCACAATGTTTTTGTTGATTTATCTATTTACTGAATCAGGCTTTTGAACACAAAAAAAGAAAACAAAACAAAAAACCTTCCAAAACAAACAGAAGCCTGGGAATTGCAAACAAGTGAACAAAATCACTATTGAAAAAAGCACGCCTTTTACTTAATAAAATTAATGACCAGAGACAAATATTACAAATGAAATAACAAATTACAAAACACCCCAAAGAAGGCAACTCCAAGAAAACAAAGGCCACGAAAACAAAAATCAAACAAAAACAACATCAAATTCAAACAGACTGAAGCCGAGTTTGAATGTGTTGAAGTATTAGGATGTCTAAGGGTGGACGATATGACGATATTATCGTCGCGATGCGATATTGAAACAATATCGACAACGTCGATGATGGTTTTTTAAAATATCGAAATATCGCGATATTCGCGATATTATATAAAATAGACGATATGGTTTTAAAGAAAGCTTTATCACGCTTTTTCCGTTCAAAGGGTTCCAATTTTTGTATGCCATTCAATAATTTGGACGGCGACCAGGCCTCAATATTTGTAAACGCTAGTTTTTTTTCATGTAAATGCCGCAAAATTAGACTTAGTTGAATGAATTGGGGCTTTCGAATTGTATATCGAAGGAAACCGGTCCCATTGTGTACGTCTTCCCATCTAGCTAGCCATGGTTGTCTTTCTTCGTGGCATCGCCATTCAATAGTATTTATCACCTCGATCCCGCGGGTGCTTGCTCCTAACTTAGTAAACTTTATAGTAAGGGGTGAAGGAAAGGCGTGTAGCCGTGGGAGCGAAAAGGCGAGGGAAATTCCCTTAATGAGAAATCACTGCATGGTCGGGAAACGTCGGGAGAACGTTTCTACATAACACGCACATGTACGGGATCGGAATAAACGTCGAGGCACCAGCTTTTAGAGAGCACAACGTTCAATCGTTGAGGTAAAACCATGAATTAATTGTGTCAGAGCCAGTTTGCACATAAAAATGTAATACTGATTTGATGTACATAAATTTGAATATTGGCTGGAAAGTTTTTTTTCAATAAGACAAACAACGGAAAACATGGACCTTTCGGTACGACCAGAAGTAAAGGTCATACGATTTTGATGTTAACTTTTCAAATGTTGCCCTTGTCTCTGTGATCTAACATATATGCCCAAATATGAACATCATAGCTTTATTTTTTATTGAAAACTTAAATTCATACCTAATGACGTCATTATGACTTCACTACTACTTTATTATCATCTTCAAATTATAGTGTAACGACACGCACAATTTCAAGTTGATACAAGCTTCGCAAATATGCATTTGCTTGCGGACAATAGACTCATATTTCTCATGTACAAATAATTTATAATATAATGTGCTGTTTATAATATACATGTTGTAATGTATTAATCACTCTACATCTAGATGACAGCTGATTTCATCCATGATTATACTTGTCCCATCCTTGGTTTATTTTAACCATGGAGGAAGGAAAAGACTGAGTTTAGCAATCAGCACACAGGTCTGCTATTACATTATGTTTACACAGCTGTGCTATTGTTGATGTCATTTTTATTACAGACACAACCCATGGCAATTTCATTAATCTGCTCATGATGGCACTCAGGGATGTGATAGGCGGTTGAAAAAAAAACCCTGAACTCCGAGCGCAAAGCGCGAAAAGCATGCGAGCTCGAAAACTTGCAAGCACGAAGCCCAATAATAACATTTATCTTTGGTTTTTAAAGCCCTACTCTGCAATCTGGGGCGTTAAATATGGTTTTGTTTTTATTTATTAATGAATTTGATCTTTTAAAAAAAATTAAAAAAAATTAAAAAAATTTGGGGGGGGGGGCAAAAAAACGGATTTCTTTTTTATGGAGTGCAAAAAAACGGGAATTCCAGTTAAAACGGAGAAATCACATCCCTGGGCACTGTAAGATGCAGCACAAGGGATTAGGACATCAGCATCCAATGTTTAATTGATGTTTTATATTTGTTTTCTTTCCTTCTTAAAATCAGCCTTCCAAAATTGAGCATGTGTAGAGACATGTGTGATAACTTTTAAGTTAGACCCAATTTCATAGAGCTGCTTAAGCACAAAGTACCTCAGGACAAAACAATTTTGCTTACCAGAATAATGTTACCAGCCAAAATACCATTCCACATGTACTATCTGTGACTGGTTTTCTGCTAATTCTTGCTCTTAAAAAAAAATAGGGCCTTATCTTGATCAACTTTTGAAATCAAAGCCTATGTGTACACTATACCATCGTCCACGTTCGCTCACTCAAAATTTACATCTTAAGGCACAGTAATAATTTCTGAAGGTGTCAAAGGTGAAAAAATCTCATCAAGAAGGAATGTTTTGTTTTCAGGATGGTACAGCGCTGTCCAATTTAATTCGGTTATTTTCCAGAAGTCGCAGGAACTAACCAAATAAAATAAAAATTACCCATTGACTCCTGCACCAGAAAAATTCATTTGGTTGGCTGGGACGGTTCAGGGTCATGTAGTCATCACACAAGCAATCCAAAGAAGATCAAATAAGACAATCAATATGGCTTGAGAAACAAAGCAAATTCCCCTGTCCCTCCTACAGCAGGTGCAAGTCAGTGTATTACGCTGATATATTTAAAGGGACACGTTGCCTTGGATCGGACGAGTTGGTCTAATAAAAAGCGTTTGTAACCGTTTGTTATGAAATGCATATGGTTAGAAAGATGTTTAAAAAGTAGAATACAATGATCCACGCAAATATGCCTCGAAATTGCGTGGTTTCCTTTTACTTTGCGAACTTACACGGTCCGCCATTTATGTGACAGTCAAAAATGTGACTCCCATAAATGGCCGACCGTGTTAGTTCACGATGTAAAAGGAAAACCACGCAATTTCGAGGCATATTTGTGTGGATCATTGTATTCTACTTTTTAAACATCTTTCTAACCATATGCATTTTATAACAAACGGTTACAAACGCTTTTTATAGACCAACTATTCCAATCCAAGGCAACGTGTCCCTTTAATTTATAGATATAATATTTTAATAACAATAAATTAAAGTGCAAATTTTGTTTTTTGATATGTAGAATAGTACATCTAAACAAAACTAGAAATTCAACTGTGCAGTACTTTGTTTTCAGGACTTGTGTTTTGAGCAACCATGCAAGGTACATACAAATCTGTTTTCATTTGTTGAAGGCTGAAAGAGCATCATGATTAATCAAATCAAGATTCTGATTTGGATACATCTGAGGCAAGTAATTAATCCATGATTGTTTAAATTCACCAAGAAAGAGATATCATTCAATCTTCACTCAATACTGTAAAAAGAAATAGCCCTTGACCCATATTTGGCTTTGATAGGAAGTGGTTCAATCTATGAAACAGTATCATCTAATAAAAGAAATGTAATGAAAGAGAAGAAATAAAAAACACACATTCATTCTTCAATAGCGCTTCTTTGGTGTCTCAAAACAAGAGCTATGAATGATGAGACCATAATATTATATAGTGCCTTGTATTACAGGATACAAAGTAATGCGGTGCAATGTGCAGCCAACTGTACCAGAATCACCGGGGAAACCCCATCTCTTAACGCCAAGTGTAGCAGTAATGATAGTAGTAGTGCACTGGGTTCTTTGATGTGGGTTCTTTGACTAAATGTGCACTTACATGTACACAACAAATGGGACATATCACTCTACGTCCCATATATAAAAGCAAAAGCAAGTATTGTAAAATTGTTATAATTCAACCTTTGTGATACATGACAGTCTTTTTAATTAAACCATTTATCTAGATTATGGTTTTGTGTACTGCTCAATGAGACCAAGTGCAATGACCAGGAACCAGATCAGCACACTGACAACACCAGAACTTGAGTCCAGTGCACTAGACTGCTGAAAGACACAACGGTACTAGACACAACACACAACGATTAATCCATCTCGTATATTTTGACTTGAAGTGAACTTATCATAAAGTTGCAGAATATAATCACAGGGTGAAATCTGGACTATTCCATTTCACGAAGCGAAGCCGGGTGAAATGGAATAGCAAGATTTCACATAACACAAAAAACGAAATGCATTCAACATTTGTGTTACATAACTCACACATAGATCCTTGCCATGTGAAATTAGTTTCCAAATAAACACAAAATAGACACGGAAACTCGTCCATCCCACAGTCTGAAAATACTGGAAAAAAACCTATACACAGTGGACAGTCGACTCCATACAGACACTAACCTTGTATCACTATTCCCTCAATGGACAAAGAGGTCAAGAACGCTTATTTTGGAAACGACGCTGCAAAACATCCAAAGCGTCCTATATAGGACTCATATACTAAACTGTTAAGCACCACAGCAGTATCAGCGACAAACTTCCGCCGCTGGGCAGTATTTATGTACATGGCAAAATAAAGGATGACATGTGACGCATGTCCACCAATCAAATTACGAGGATCTGTGTGTACTTAATACAATATAAAACAACTACCATCACACAAAAAATCACAATGTGCTGGTCTTTTCTCTCCATAAAACCAACATATGTATGAAAAGTCCATGACAAAAGGTTATTCATAAAAGGCCTAGTCAGTGTTTGCCATTCACATAATGAGCAAAGTCTACCTCCCTCCTTTCAGCGTCTACATCCTTCATTTCACTAAGACACTGCGGAGGACTTGTGCATACTTCAAACATCTTGGGGAATTTGTAGATTAAAATATATACACTGCTTTAAAAGAATATAGTGCATTCGAAATTGAGCGCTTTTGGCTATAATGATTTAACATGGTGAACTAACATGGTCTGTAATTTTGTGGAGTTAAACATTTGTGTGAATCTTTACATTCTACTTTTAAAACATCTTTCCAACCATATTAATTTCAAATGCTTGTATCTAGCCCAAAGCACCCAATCCGAGGCAATGTGTCCCTTTAATAAAGACCACAGGAAACATTGATCTCTCTGTTGTACCAACTTCAACATCATTTAGAAGAAGCGGCTTCTGGCTTTGCCCCTCTCTGCCTGTCTGAAGCCCTGAACAAAGAGTGCACTTTGTTTCAAAATTACTAACAGAGCCTTAGCCAAAGCCAGATCTAAAGTTGTGCAAAGTTCTCCCCATGCACAAGGTAGTGTATCGTGCCAATACACAAATTGCGGATCATACAAAAAATACAAAAAAACACCCCAAAACTCTTAATTCAGATCAAAATCACAAACAAAATCTTGAAGATTAAACCATTTATAATGCCCAAGATTGCACAGTAGGGCGTTTAAAACCAAAGATAAACACTAAGTAAAAACATTCCGAAAGCCTCGCTTAAACTCTGCATGCTCAGGCCAAACTTAAAAAATTGTGGGTCTTTAATGCACCAGTTTTTGAAAAAACCTGGGGAGCACCCTGCAGTGGTTTTGAAAGGTGTCATGAATACAAACACATGTACATTGTACCTTCCTTCCTCTGAGTGAACAGAAGCAGTTTTCTTGATACCACATGATGTTCGTATCACACACCGCTGACTAAGCTCAGAGTTTATGATTTAATCTGGTCTCTGCTTCAGCTTCTGAAGCCATTAGTCAAGGTCTGATGAATTGGACTTCACCTGACCTTGACATACAACTCAGAGATTGAAAACCCTAGTCCTTAGATGCACTCACTGATATTCCATATCAGGAGATTTATTAGGCTATTCCACTTAAACAATTACGAGCACAATGCTTCAATACCTACGTCCTACGATACACGAAGTATACGTGACATGTGTACAAGTCACGTCTCAGAATGAATCCTTAGGATTCAATACTACAAGAATCTTATTACATTTTGAATGAATTCCTGCAGGTCTTGGTAAAGCACTGAGTACGCAACGCTCAATCACAACCAATTGTAGGGCAACGATTATTTTTATAAACACTGCAAATAAGCAAGAGGAAAGAACTACTGCCACCAGGGAACAAATTAAAAGCATTTTCCTGGGGGGGGGGGGTGATAAAATAATAAGAAATTCTCTTGTTATATTATACTGTATGTTAGATGATGTGGTCATGCATGTATACATACAGTTTTCCAAGCTGATATTAAATACATGTACATCAATGTCAAATCAATCTTTACTATTTGAGAATTTTATACGTTCATTTAAAGTGATCGAACAACTGCGAGTCCCTGCAAATATATGAATAATTATTTCATTATGTAAAATAACTCTTCAATATTTGAGAATGCCACACTAATTTTAGGCTCATTGAACACAGAGCTGAAATAGAAGATTGTTTCCTGAATTATCTCAAAAATAATTGGCAACAGTCTCCATAAATGGCTGTCTGAGATGGACAATTCACAAGGCCAATATGGTCATTATGTGTAGTGCTGGTTTACAGGAAACATTTTACTATGTGAACTGTGTGTGTCTTATTACAAGAACTTCAGTGCTGTCGGCTTAATCAGATGTATTTTAGTCACAATAATAGATTTTTTATTTCTCAGAAAAACAGCAAATTGATACTGACGGTCTTCACATCACATGCAGGCCCATGGAGAAACAAAAATACAGGCGAGTTAAGTTTAGGGAAGCCCCTCTTAATTAAAACCAAACAAATTTTTGTTTAAATTCTTCAGCCCAAATGACACAAGATCATTGAACATCAGTCAATACAGTAATTATTGAAAGTCATCAGGTGAAAAGAGGGGGGGGGAACTTACACAATTTGACAATAATACATGATTCAATCAAAACATTCAAAATGGCAGCCAACCATTTATAGGTGATCTTAAATTTGTCAAAAGGTAAAAAAATTATAGTGAAATTTTAAAGATGCCTTGGTCTATGTAACACACCCTTTTAAAGTTGTAAATTGTAATTCTTTTAAACGTGATTTTTTATGGTCCAAACAAGAGAATGAACTCCAGAAAAAACAAGTCTTCATGTATGTAGGAGCCTACATTGCAACCCAAATTCAGTGCAAAGATACACCAGGGAATAAGAGAGTATACAATCAGTAAATGGAGCTTCCCGCTGGGCCTTAAAACAATTGATAAACAAAGTTACATTTTTAAGGTAATTTGAAAGAGTTTGAATACTGTGCTTAAATGGTTTGCACTTTGTGTGGATTTTTTGTGACAAATAGTTGCACTCTCTATTTTTCAATTTGCACTCCCACATTTCAAATCCTAGCTTAAACACTGATCCCCAATCAGCAGGATCACCGATTTCAGCTATCATTTTGGTATGAAGCATATCAAACGGTAGTTGCGATAATCATAACCCTCCATCCTAACGACCGTCAGGAGGATGGAGGGTTACGATTATCGCAACTAATCAAACGGTTGACTACATGTGGTTTACCATACCAGCATTAAAATCAGCTTATAACAGAACAGATGGTTACAAAATAAAACATGCTCTATGGTAAATTGCTTTTTCAGCAACATCCAAAATGGTTTTAAATTAATTTTAAGTGTGTCTATCAAACCAGTCAGTGTCACATCACATACCCAAAACAAACAAATCTGAAGGAAATGCTCCACATGATTTGAGTTTCCGATTTCCAAGGAAATTGAGGTTTGGGTGGAGGCTTGTGTACATATGCCGATCCTTTCTCTACGATGCAATTTATTTTTTGCATGTTTTTGACAGCAGGGCTGGTTTCACAAAGGGGTTAAATTGATCCTAGTTGTGTATCAATCTTATTTGCTAAACAAAGTGTGATGTCACAACACTAATCACTACATGGCAATATTGACAACTCATTTTAAGACAAGGCTTAGTAATTTTCCCCTCTTTTTTCTAGTGAGCTGATCAACCATTTGAAATTGAAACAACTAAATTATGACACTGTGGACAGAACTGTGTACTATGTTTGTACTGTGTACAATCACCACATTGTTACAGACTGGCATAGTCAATCTACACACTACACAAAACCGAAGTTAATGTTCAGACAGTAAGAGTGTTACTGTTAGTGATTTGTAATGAAATCATTATGTCCTGGAAGTACGTTCTTTACCATACTTTTCAGTTTAAATAATAAGGTGAAAATCTAGTGCACGGCTTTTAAGGCAAAGTGTACCTTTGGTTCTTGAAACCATTCCGTCGGTTTAGTCCTATATAAATGTAAATATATAGAATACAACTAACCTGTGAAAATTTCATTTCAAAAGGTGGTCATGTTTTTGAGATGTCGCAGAAAATCCGGAGCGAACAAGTCCATGCAGGACAAACAATCCGTAATTGAAATACACAGTCGGAGAAACGTATCCGACAGCAACGTTACTCGGACTCAAATCTTTACATAACCACATCACTTCAAAGTGAATTGTTTCTCAAAATGCTTTATACTATCAAAAGCTGCTGTACTTCCAACCAATAAGTTGTAATTGACATTAATTTTAAGAGTGATTACCAAACGCACCTTCTTCAGGGTTCTGCCCAGGATTTTGTCCAGGATTTTAGTGGCGGATAAAGTTTGTCCTAGTACGGTCAAGTCAATTTCCTTTCGATTGTGCACGACATGCGCCCTGCAGCTGTGCCGTGAATTTAGGCCTCCATAGTGCGCGCACGCCTTTACCGCCATGGAAAAACAATTTATGGCATCTATAACATGGTGCTTACTCTGTAGTTCATTTTCCGTTGTACTAAACGCTATAGAATAGAGTACGCAACATGTACATGTACATGATGAAACCATTGCGAAATCAATGCGGGTTTCGTTGGATTGTTGGATATAATGTACATTGTACAAGCGGGAGGGATGCTCGATCCTGGATCATTAAAATAGACTCAAACCAAAAAAGTAGGCTACTCGAAACTTTGGATGAAACTTTTTACTGGTAAATAATATTTTTACATGTTGTTCAAAATATTTTAAAGGAAATGGGCACCAAAAAATAGAAAAATGCGTTGTGGTCGGAAAAAGACAAAATTCTGCCAGTGGCGGTCGGGAAATCATGAGTGCCGGGCGGGTTTTCCGGCACCGACCACCGTGGGCAGAACCCTGCTTCCCTTCAATGAAGCAAATGTTTATATACGTAGGTCAATTATCTCAGGAAATATCTGGTAACTTTACTGTTTCCGTTGTTAATTTTTACGCTGGTAAAATTTACACCCTCATTTAAACTAGGTCGGCCAACTTCATTGGCTATTTTGTGTGACTTTTTTACATTCCCTTCACATAAATTGGTTTCCTTACAATGTGATAGCTCAGACTGCATGGTCTTTGTGCATATTCTTAACATAACTCATTGTGTACTTACAAGTCCATTGGGTAGAAGAAAAACACCAAATACTTCCCTACAGAAATTGAAAAATAAAATAAAAATTTTATCAGTTTTAGGTTAAACTATGATAATTTAGGGTGAAAGATGGGCCATGTGTGCCCTTTGGAACCCCTGTTGTATAACCCAACAACCCCAGCCCTTTAAAATCCAACAGCATGTTTCGTTTGAACCCTAACCATCCCAACACATCAAAATCCAATATTAGACTGAGCAGGATTTGTTCTCAACTTTTTTAGTGATGCGTGTGTGAGGGCTTATGACTCGACCCTTTCAAGTAGTGGGATGTTGACACTGTTTTAAATATGACAGATATTTCACATTAGTCTTTAAACAGGGATGTGATAGACTGTTGAAAAAAAACCCTGAACTCTGAGCGCAAACTGCGAAAGCTTGCGAGCTTGAAAACTTGCGAGCACGAAGCCCACTAATAACATTTAAAAGCCCTACTCTGCAGTGTGGGGCGTTATATATGGTTTTATCTTATTTTTTTATGAATTTGATCTTAAGTTTAAAAAAATTGATTTCTTTTTTGGGGGGCAAAAAAAAAAAGATTTCCGGTTAAAAGCGGAGAAATCACATCCCTGTTTAAATGGTTACTCAGAAAATATACCTTGTGTCCAAAAATTTAGAAGCAGTTATAAATACCTTTGTAGTCTGACAACTTGATGTCTTTGAAGTCACCTTCTTGCATGAGAGCAGTGCCAGAGAAATTAGGAGCTGGCTTCTGGATTTGACATTTTCCGGCAGACATGGTGATGTGGGGTTACTGGCTGGAAGAGACAACAAATAGGAAAACATTAATTCATGCAATTATACAACATCAGTGGAAATGAAAAACCAGACTATATCTTTGGCATTATCAGACTCTTGTCAAACATCCGATTTTATGGCATCCTTCCCAAAAGCTGGAAGCTGTCTAATGTTACCCCAGTTTACAAGTCCGACAGCCGAAATGATGTAACCAATTACCGCCCAATTTCCCTCACATCAGTAATTTGCAAAGTGCTTGAAAGAACTGTAGCAGATGCCATCCAAGACCACGTGTCACTGTACTGCCTAGGCAGTGCCAACCAGCATGGATTTACAGCTCGCAAATCATGCGTTACACAGTTAACCAACGCCGTCCACGACTGGGCAACCATACTGGACAAGCCTCGACCCCCTAGAATTGACATTGCCTGCTTGGACTTCAGTAAGGCATTTGATAAGATGCCCCACCACCTCCTCCTTGAAAAACTAGCTCGCAAGTTCAACGTACGTGGCCAAACATGGAACTGGATCAAATCCTTCTTGATTGGGCGAAACCAACGTGTGACATATCGCGGCTCCTTTTCATCATGGTCACCTGTCACATCCGGTATTCCCCAGGGAAGCGTTCTTGGTCCCTTATTATTTAACTTATTCATCGGTGACATATCCGATAACCTATCAACAAAGTGCCTCCTCTTCGCAGACGACACCCTCATATACCGGCCCATTACCTCCCCTGATGATGAACACGCCTTCCAATCTGATCTTGACAAACTTAACAACTGGAGTGAACAAAATGGAATGCAACTCAACCACAGGAAAACTAAAGTCATGCACATGACGCGATCTCGGAAAGCAGTAACCTTCCCACAGTACTCCCTTCAAGGAACTCCCCTTAATGCAGTCTCCACCTTCAAGTATCTTGGCGTAACACTGAACAGTACACTCACCTGGACTGATCATGTCGGTACAGTTGTTGCCAAAGCCAACAAAACCCTAGGATTTATTTGGCATATCGCAGGAAAATCATCTCCCAAGGCTCTCGCATCACTCTATCGCTCCTTAGTTCTCCCTCTACTAGAGTATGGGTTACCTGCTTGGTGCCCGTACACAACAACCCTATCAGCTAAACTTGAACGTGTACAACGGAGGGCAACTAGGATGATCCTCAAACAACACAGAGGAGCCATGTCATATGAAGACAGATTACAAGCTCTGAACTGGCTTAGTCTGGATACTCGACGGCAGAAACTCACTGTGCAGTTCATCACAAAGTGTCTCTTCAAACTCATTGACTGTGACATTGTCAAATCTACCACACTGGTCAACACTCGGCATCAAGATACGGTCTTGTTTGTTCACCACTACGCGAGAACTCTAAGCCTTAAGAACTCACCCATGCACACTTTTCCCCGAATATGGAACAACTTGCCAGTGCATATTAGAGACTGTTTAGTTCTTAAACCTTATTATGCTTTTATTAACAGTTTACATAGTCACTATCAAGGTTCTTAGAGATTGTTGTTGTTTGCCAAGCGATACACTGTAGCACATTACATGTACCTTCCGTGTTATTATTATTATTATTATTAATATTAGTATTATTCACTGTCTAATTTATCTGAGTTTTTTTTTTTTTTTTTATTTTTTTATATAATCATTTTAATTACTATTAATTACTCTTATTACTTTTATTACAAATCTACAAACACTTATTTATTACTTGATTTCATTGCTTAAATTTATTGCTGCGAATTTATTTTACTTTTGATTTATATTGTACTTTTTATTATTATTTATATATTATTTATACATATACAAACATATTTATTTTATATACCCTTTATCCTAGTCTAGGGTTGGATGAGCAGGCCTTTGGGCCACAGTGACTTTCACTTTTGTTCATCCTGGCCTCCTTAGATTGGTTTGTCTTTGTTACGCCCCCCCTCCCTCCTCCCTCCCCCCTCCCCCCCCTCCCTCCCCCTCCCTCCCCCCTCTCCCCCTCCCCCTCCCCCTCCCCCTCCCCCTCCCCCTCCCCCTCCCCCTCCTAACTTTACTTATCTTTTTTACCCTATTGTCTATATGTATATCGTTGCTTGTGTTGGCCGAATAAATAATAATAATAATAATATTGCATAATAGTACCATTATGCAGTTCAGTTAGGCACATGTAACGCTTGTATACATCAAACATGCACAGATATCTGGAATGTTCATTTTGTGTCTGCATTCATTGCACTACTTCAATCTCAGCAGGCACACAAGCATTTTTTCTCACTTCAAAATTCCCTTTTTTTCCCCTAGACTTTGAAGTCTTTGTATAAAATTAGCCCATGGAGGAAGTAACACATTTTCCCTAACTAATGAGAAAAAGATGTTATTTCATTTAATTTATTGATTAAATCTGGTTGTTAAGCCAAGGACTCCTCTCAGGAGAGAAGACAAAAAAGGATGTTTCATTTTAAGATGTGGAGATTTTAGGAGGAAAACTCCAGTCCAGGAATAATTCCCACGCAATCAGGTAGGGATTGTAAAGACAAAGGAATTTGAACCGTGTCCCAGAGTTGGAAGGCGAGGAAAGATAAAACTAAGCCAACCCGACCACCCAAACATGCCATCTGATCGCCACTCCTTCACTATCAGCAAATGATATTAATTTTGTAAATAGGATGCTAATTTGGTGTCAAAATAAGTGAACAATTTGCATTTGGGTGATTGGGTTGCATCCGGTTGTAGGCCTTTTATACTGTATGTCACATCTTACATGAATCACTAACTTTAAGTTTCAGACCAGTTAAAATAATCATAGCCCTCGATCCACCTGTTACGAGGAAGATTTCATTTGTGCCAGCCTAGATTGTCCCCATTTTTGTGCTATGAATTAATTTTCATGTATAACAATGAAGATCAAATGTCCTTTTAGTGAGAACAATATGGTCACTAGCAGGCCTGATAGTGATACCTCACTGAGGCGATTGCCTCCATTGCCCCTGGTGCCTTGGATAAGTGACATGGATGATCTTGGTGATGGTAGGCTATGGCTACTTCTAGAAACTATAAGGCTCCCCTGTGAGCCTTATCTAACATTTTGGGCCTCCGTAATGCTATACGTTTTCAAAATGGTCGTTGATAGGTGAACATTTTATGGTCAGCAATAACTTCAGTTTCCTTTGTACAACACAACTCAAACTTTCCCAACACACTTAATAGACATTCACAATGCTTGTATGGCCTTTTTCATTGAATTAAATTCAAAAACATCTTCAAAAAATGAAATTTACTACGCAATACTCACGGTTGTTTTTCTCTTCATCGCGGCACTCAGGCGACATTCACGCATTGCGCAAAAATTAAGACAGCGCGGTGTGCGCGGATCCTAAAGACAGCGCAGTGTGCGCCGGAAGCCAGGCGGAAGACTCCCCGTTATTAACTGAAGTTATTGCTGGCTAACGAACTATGTTCACCTATCAACGACCACTTTGAAAACGTATAGCGTTACGGAGGCCCAAAATGTTAGATAAGGCTCACAGAGGAGCCTTATAGTTTCTAGAAGTAGGCTATGGCTTGATGATAGTTTTACCAAATAATAGAAAGAAAACAAAATTCATAACCATCTTTATTGATGGAAACCCATCCAGCAAGCTGATCAAATAAAGAAACACAACAATAAATATACCGTCATAACAACACCGCCAAATACGACAATTAAGGGCATCATACAACTTACAAGAAGTCTAACCATTTATTCATTCATAGTCATGTTTTAGTACCTAAACTACAGAGGTCAACCATGTATTTCATCTATAGTCCATGAATAATTAAACTATGGAATAATTTACCACAATCTCTCCTAGACAACAAATCTCATCAAATTTTCAAGGAGAATTATAGTAGCCTTAACCAGTAAGCAATTTACACTTTATTTAGTTTTAGAATTAGAGGCAAGCTTTTAGGCAGCCAGCCATGCAGCCGTGATTGGCATGGCTAAATTATATTAAAGAAATCACGGCCTATTTTCAGATGCACGGCTTCCGTTTTTTACTGCAAGTCGTGCTCTCGAAAAAAGAAAAACAACTATTTTTTGTATCATTAATAATTATTTGATGAAATAAATTTGCAAGAGTGAAACTTAATTCTGGATCAGGAAGAAAAAGTAGCTACACGCGATCGGTTTGCTCTGTTTCGAGAGAGCTTGATACCAGAAGAAATTCTCGATCCCAGCACGATGTTATAAATCAGTAATGTTCTCTATCCCATTATTACACGCAACCCGCTACATCAGCCTATGATTCTCCCAATTCTTTGGGAAGAAGGTTGTCGTTTTTATGTCTGGTTTTCGTTGCGACGACGATCGTATTCGTAACCGTCCGTCAGCGGGGTCTTGACCCAAACCGTGCCGATCATTGTTGGTTGGTTTAAAACACTTCATCACTGGATTTTCTTTATTAATTTTTACGCTATTGCACGTATTTGTTATAATTAATTACTTATTATGTCATGAAAATATTAATGACTACCCATGTACAGCAAAATGGAATGATTCAAAGTCGAGTCTGGCCCGACCATGGGCCGACTTAGTAAACAAATTAGTTTTTTAGCAATAAAAATCAGACTGATAAAAACTTTAAAAAATGAACTTTTTTAGTTGAACACCAATTGAAAATGTATTTTTTATATCTCTTTGAAATCTGAACCTTGTTTTCTGTTTACTTTTTAAATTGTTTCTTAGCAATATTTTTCATTTGGTGAATGAAAAATATTATTTAAATGAAAAATATATCTCAGAAAATGTTCACTCATTGTCCCTTCATGTCATCAGAGGAACCACCTATAATTAATCTTCCTAAATTTTCATAATATAAGACCTGTACAATCAAATTATCACTGTCAGTAGTTGCGATAATTGTAACCCTCCATCCTGGAGGATGGAGTTATGAGTATCGCAACTACACTCTCACTCTCAGCAACTTGTAACATTCCTGATATATGGCAAGGACATTAAAAACTTTATTTTAGGTTTAAAGCTCCCCAGGATTGTAAATGTATACAACAAAATTAATGAAAATATCAACAAAACTTTTTTTTAAATAAGACCGTAAAATAACTCAAAATATAGATCATCAGCCATCACAGGTTCAAATTCCTTGCTTCATGATGGACCCTGTGTGTTTTTGTTGTAAAACCTTTGCGCAACACCGGGTACGCGGCAGGTGCAATCGCAATGGGACGCCGTCGTCTTCAACATCAAGTTTCACATACACACCCTGATTTTTTGGTTACACACCCTGTTTCACTGATCCTGCCTAAAAGCTTGATTAGAGGACAAGTTTCTTCGCAAAAGTTTCTGGAGGAAAACCTACCAAGCACCAAGTAAACTCCCAATAAATAAATTAAAACCCATAATTGGCACAAATTAAGTAATACAATGTATAAGACACTACCAACCACTCCCGCATCAGCAAGGACATGTTGAAACTGGTTTAGACCATGGGTTATAGACCCAGTCAGTACATTATCTATGCAGTATTAAACTGGGGCGCTGTATTTCCTTTTTAACAAACATTTTTTGACATGCGAGAAATCGGAGAATGGAAGATTTTAAACATTTTGTAAAACTAAGTTAAGGAGAACAGCGCCCCAGTTACTGGGTTACTGGGTCTAGAGAAAGGTATGTTCCATGCATGGATGTTTCCATGAATTCCGTTTTCATTACATTCACCTCCAGGCTCTTGAGATAAAAACCGTTATATTCAAGATAATTCAACCAGTATTCACTGCCTCACGAGATTAGCAAAGCAAGTTACCGATCCTGCTGGTGCATTGTCACCGTGTCCATGTTGCTCTCGCTTAATACCGAATGCGCTGGCCGACAGGGGGGCCTAAAAATAGAGCATTTTCTACGAACAATTGCATTGGAATTAATATATATTTCAGGTAAGTAGTAACTTCATGGGGTCGATGATAGCTGAAACATGATTTAAAATAATGGTATTTACCTTTCTTGAGCAATGGAAATCTTGGTTGTATTGTCTGCTATCGGCCGGCGGTACGTACGTACGTGCGCGAGTAATTTTTATGCTTGTAAGCACGTGTGCTATATAACTGATGGCTTATCGTACGTGTTCCAATCTACCTCCGGCGAAAATGGAAGCTTATCAAAAATTATAAATTTTATCATTTTGGACTATTAACTCTTTCCAATTATTTCACTTGAGTTTCAATTTTTTATAATATTGCTATCGATTTGTTTCTTGTTTTGTGTAAAATTGTTAAAATTAGTATGTTATATCGAAATAAATGGGTGATACCATTAAAACAGGGTTATTCAATTACTTATTTTGGCCCAAGAGGGCGCTATCATAAATGAACCATAGGTCTCTGCTCTCAATGATAAAACCACGCAAAATAATAGACCGATCCATTAAGCGCCGCCTCCTTACGAGTTGACCAATCACAGCCGCGAAACCCGATCACCATTAGTGCAAAGATCACCAAACGGCTCAAATGGTGATCGGGTTTCGCGGTTGTGATTGGTCAAAGAGAAATGGGCGTGGCTTAATGGATCGGTGTATTGAGTATCGTTATTGTCAATGGGAAATGGCTTCTTTGTTTTTACCGATTACAAGGCGTGATTTTTATGACAATGAATTATAGTTTGACTTAAAAACAGGTTCACAAAGTGCCTTAACATGGGAGAGGCGAACACAAGAAAAACCTTTTTGGGAAAAATATCTGAAAATTACTAGACTCTCTCTTCTCCAACACTCTTTTGATAAAAGAATTGCGACCTTTTGGCTCCAGGTTGAAACTCAACTTCTCTGCATTATTCTGAACAATTTTAATTATTTCAGTTGGACATAATTGAAAAGATTAATTTGCAAATTTTTAAAACAAATCATTTAACAACGTTAAAGATATTTTCTGATCTTAGCTTAATTGATTTTTAAAATAAATGCTCCATCGCTGAAATTTACACAAACTTGGACTGATTTGGTTGTTATGTTTACCTTGATATCCAGGTATGCCACAAACAGTCACCCTTTCCTTTGATGGTATAATTTTAAAACTAATTGTTATGTTTCATAGTGGATTCACTACGCCCCTTTAAATTACTAAAAGGCAGGGTGTACTTTTGGCAATTGTCTAAGACCAGTATCCTCACATTATGCATAAAATAACAAACTTGTGTAGGCCCTAAAGTAAAAAGAAAAAAATGAAATAAAAAAAACCCACATCCTTGTTGCACAGAATTGTGTGCTTTCCGATGCATAAATTAGGCCTCATGCTTGAAGCCCTTCGCAGATTAACATCTCTTGGGTGAACATTTAAAAATTATCCCATCTCTAAAACTACACTTACTTCAAAGGGAGTCGTTAGTCTCACAATGTTTTTTAGTATTAAAAGCTCTTCAGTGCTCTTTATCAAGTTAGGTTTTACGGTCATTAACTAGTGGAGTATTTACCAAAAGTGTACTCTGCCCTTCAATACATTGGTTGCTGACGTTTTCAAATGCTATTTCCCCGACTTTGACTATTATTAGACGATTATGGGGGATTGGTGGCAATGTATGAACTTTTAAACCAATAGACCTAATGATCCTTCAGATTGAAATGCATCAAATTTCTCCATCGACGGTAACATTTGATCCTGTTCTTTTTCTATCAAGAAGGTGATCAAGAGTTTAAAGGGATTTTTAAGGAGATTATTCGGGGGATTATTAAGATAATTATTACGGGGATTATGAAAACTCAAACCGACTAATAGTGCACCACCGGTAAGCTAAAGACAGACTTGCAGGAAGAATTGTAATCTTATTGATGGACGACCCATTGAGCTTCTAGATATTAAATTCAAACATTTATCAACTATTGGTAATTGACAAAAGCCATAGTATTTAATGAACTACAATTTGATTATAAAAGTAAGCAACAAATACTAGTCCAACATAAAATAAATAGTTGAAACAAAGCGATATGATTTGTGGGTTCACCCAACACTTATCATACAATGTTTTAGGCCTAAAGTTTAGATAAAGGCATACATTAAATCAGATTAGAACATTATTCACAGCGAAGAGGAAAGAGAACTTAAATTTAAGTGAAAGTAAAATCGGAAGGGAATTCGGAAGTCGAAATGTTCACTGTGAAACGATTAGATGTATAATTATAGATTAAGTTGGGATTTTTTAGAAAAATAGACACATATCCTTGTCCAAATTGCAGCCCCCCCCCCCCCCACACATAATTGTAAATGGTGTAAACCGCAGACATCCCGTCCTCCCATGGTTTGACTCCAAAAAACAAGACTTGCCAAATATATTTCCAAAAAACAAGAATTGCTAAATATATACTTCAAAAAACAAGAATTGCTAAATATAGGCCTATACTTCAAAAAACAAGAATTGCTAAATATATACTTCAAAAAACCCAAGAATTGCTAAATATAGACTTTCAAAAAACAAGACTCGCTAAATATATACTTCCAAAAAACAAGACTTGCCAAACATTTACTTGCAAAAAAACAATTTATACTTGCGATGGCACTAATGGGCTTTCGTACGTCCTCGCTATATCAAAACAGCAATATTTATTTTGTTTAAGTATTCCTCTTCAAAGGGTAGACACATCCACTTACATCTCTAACTGTCCCGGCATGACCTGTGTGGATTAAACCACTTACACTATCACCGATACCACATTGTATTATCAGGTATTCAAAACCGCTGATATTTAATATGAAAGAAAACAATTTCATCCTGATGTTGTATTAAAAACAAAACTTGATTATACGGTCTATCCCTCATTAGGCCTAACTTGCATTCTTCGATAAAAGTGTAAAACCCGAAAACCAAACATAATTACTGAAAGCGATGTTAACAATAATATTTCCTTCTTTATAATAATGATAATATTTTTGGAGGCTCATCATCCTTACTCTTGCGGCTGGGAAGCTGAATTGCGGGGGACACGGCTACAACTTGTTTGAGAAGCAGGCACCTTAAATTTGGCAGTCAGCCACATCAATCCATTATGAACACAGGTCACAGCCACAGAGACCGAAGTGTTCGATTTTCCGGAGCGGAGGAAAACCGGAGATCTCGAGCCCCGAGAAAAACCCTTCTGTCACAGGAGAGAACCAACGCACATCTCTACTCACATGGCCTTAGCTGATAATTGAACCAGGGCCACATTAGTGAGAGGTGAGCGCTTTACGCACTAGCACTAGCCACCCATGAAATTAAAAAGATCAAGCAAAAATGCAAAAAATTGTATATTACCTACAGTTTGCAAAATAATTATTTAGCATGCATCTTGTTGGTAATTTAGCAATTAGATAAAAGTAGACATAACTTTGATACTTATAGTGTTCAGCCTTCTTGACTCAGTTTGTTCTTGAGATATTGAAGAGCTCTGGATGGCTGGGGTATTTCAGACCACCCACATCTTATCATTGGGCGAAGTACCTTCATAAACTGAGGGTGGTTAGCAGTGTAGATGATCGGATTGATACAACTGTTGCATAGGAGGATCGTAGCACCATACAGTGCAAACTTCTTGCTGGCTGGGATGAAGAGAGAGATGAAATAAGGAGAGATGCAGAGCGAAAAGGCGCAGAAGGTCACAAAGAGGTTTTTGGTTATCAAGAGCTGCTGGCGGCTGAACTTGTTTTTCTCTAGCACTTTCGAAACATCAGAGCCAGAGGTTGGCATTGATATCACGCTGGTTTGGCTTGCCTGGCTTACCTCCAGCGGCTTAGAGGAGCTGTTGCTCTTCTTGTATACCCGCTTCTTAAAGTGACGTCTAACGTGGATGTAAATGATAAGGTAGCTGATGATAACTGTTGCCATGGGAACGGGGAAGAATCCAATGGTCTGAATGAGGTTGTAGTCGTCTGCTCTTGGGTGTAGGTCTTTGTCTGTGCATGTGTCGTCCCTGAGATCATGTCCTAAGCTGCCGACACCGATGGAGATGGGGAACAAGATGATGAAGAATGGGATGATCCAGGAGAGGGTTACGATGCCAGCCATCTTACAGGGCGTGAAGATCATGGAGTAGATACCCGGGCGGGTAATCCTGACCAGGCGGTTTACAGAGATCAGAGCCAAGTTGTAGAGGCTAGCACCAAGGCCAGTGTGCCACATAAATGCTGCTACCTGGCATGGGACAAGACTCGGCAGGGGCCAGGTGCCGTCACTCAGCAGTGCTACGGCGTTCCACGGTAGAGACAGGGAGGTCCACAGGTCAGCCACGCCGAGATTGACCACTAAGACATTGGTCATCGTCCGGACACTCTTACTCAGGACCACCGACAGAATCACCAGCAAGTTGCCAATGATTCCCAGCGCTGCGATCAAGATCCACAAACAGGCAATAAGCACCAGAACACCGTAGGGATGGAGTTCCACAACCGCAGTTGTCTTAATAATATTTGAGCCCGTCGTTGATGAAGTAAAGTTTTCATCAGCAGAACTGTCTTCGATTGAAGGAATAGTTGAGTTGAACTGGTTAGCCATTGTCACTCAGTAGTTCGTTTTGCTGTTGTCGTGTGGTTGTATGTACTGCAAACCTCACAAAATATTCGTCTGGATGGGTCTGTGGCCAGTACAGCAACTAAAGTATCCTGCTACCGGAACTTTTTATAAAATATATAAAAACGTTGCCATCGTCTGTTCTCACGGAAATAATCTAAGTAACAATGGTTTCACAGGAAGTGACGTGTATGCACAATACAAATAGTTGAGCGATCATGAAAAGGTATCGAAACGACTTTGTTTCATTTTTGTATTTTTTTAATCGAAGGATTCTGAAGTGCAATTCATAGAATAGGCAGTAGAAACTGATTTTTAAGACGCAAGATGTTGATACTGTAGTGTTGCAATCCTGGAAATGAAACCAAGGAACCTCTCAAAGGTGTGGTGTGACAGAAGCAAGGAAGAAAGTGTTTGAGAACTTTTAACCTCGACAATAAATGAGACTTGAACTTTGACTTATGTCATGATGTCCATGCTCATTTGAATTACTTTCAACTTGTGTTCAATATTAATTTTATCTTACATTTTGGTTTCTAAATTGTAGTCTGGATTTTGATTTAACTTTTGTTTAAGCCACTACTAGAAAGAAAAAATACAATCACAATTTTTCTGGGGCCATATCTATGGTGTCAATTTTGCTTTTAGTTCAAGTTTGGCCACACCCACTCTGAGGTCAGGAAGGAAGTCATGCCCTACAAAGATTTGATCTCTTGCAGGGTTGGTTTATGGTTTGCAAGATGTGACCATAGTTTTATCAACTTATCATCGCTGTCGCAATTCAAATGTAATTTTTTAAGGCACCATATTTAGGGGAAATGCCAAAAATGCGTGTCGGTAGATGTTGTTGAATTGCTGGGGTTGGCTATAGGACCATAAAGGGTGCACCACCGTAAATAGGCCAAAATTCATGCACCAAACGTATTATCATAATTTGTAGTTTTTGTTTAATAATAACGTTTTGGGGGTCTTGCAATTAATATATTGAATAATTATAAAAAGGTTTCACAACCTGGGGGCTCTGTCGCTCAACTTTTGAGGAGATTTAATAAATTAAGGCTTTAAAGTTGTCCCGTTGGCTTGGGAATCAGAGGAGCGCCTCATGAAAACTGGCAGCAAGTCGGTTTTGAAAAAAAAAAATACATTTCCGTGTTTTTGTTTTATTTTCTCGGGTAAATTGCAAAAATTTCAAACGGCTGACCTGCCAAAACCTGAAAAGAAATCTGAAGTTCAGTTGTTCGAAAATGTATTTGATTGGTTTGCAATGGGCTGAGAGACTTAAAAGATTGTTTTAGTATTTTTGAATAATAGTGTCACAGGTCTTTCTAACTTTTGGCTAAGTAATTTTGAAGGACCTGGTCGGTTCGTCTATTAGTAAAAAAATAAAGATCAGACAGAGATAGGCCTATATATGCATTGCTTCTTCTTATATTATTATTCAAATCAATCATCAAAACATATACAATGATTTACAATAATGTTGTGATTTAAGTACAATCGGCTTGTGTAATTAATTATGAGAAATAGGCTTCGATGAGCAGAGCTTCAAGGATATTCTCAGAGGTTGGTGTATCATCAGCACAAAGGGATGGAAAGCGTCAGAGGTTGTTATCATCAAAACAATGGGATGGAAATTGCGAAGAGGCGGACCGGGCCGGCTCCCCAAAGCGTGATCTGTAAGGGACAGGGTAGATCAACGAGAGGTGATATACAATTATAAGAAAGAACACCGGAGAGTAATTGTTTCGATGTGATCACCTCTAGATCATTAACGCTTCTAATCATTGCAACAACAAAAATGATCGACGTTACTTAAGTAAACAGCAATGAAGTAATTTTTATATAAACAACAATTTACTTTACGAAAATGTATAATGGAAAGAATTTCAATCTCACACATTCTTCAAAAAGTCAACAAATCTTTCTAACGTCAAATAAACTTAGGATTTATTTAACATAAAACGGAGTGGGATATTTCCTCTAAAATTATCGTCAATATATTAAATAATACAATCATCGTTTATACAATTCATTAAGATAACAAAGTAAGAAGCCTACCTGTAAGGGACAGGGTAGATCAACGAGAGGTGATATACAATTATAAGAAAGAACACCGGAGAGTAATTGTTTCGATGTGATCACCTCTAGATCATTAACGCTTCTAATTATAAAGAACAAGAAAGTAAAATAAAAACAACAATTTGCGCGCTGCGATAATCGCGTGCTGAAGAGCGCACGGGCGCAACGCACACAGAGGACGACTGCAATGCGACAGGGTCCGACATTCTCCCCTCTTTGAATCATGGCGTCCTCGACATGTGTCTTCTTGACTAATTAATTGGCCTTGGAATAAATGGCCTTAATCAGGTTATTGGTAGCCTTCAGTGCTTCCTGTTGAGTAGCAAAATGTTGTGCAAGAAGCTTAGCCTCAGGAGTTTCGAATCCATAATACTGAGGGGGTCTTCTCCGACGCACTGGTCTGCGAGATGCATAAGTACTCTTGGGAGTTGTTTCTGACTCTGATGAAGACATTGATTCTGAAGGAGATTTCTTCTCATCAAAGTTGGAGTTAATTAGACTTGTTCCAGGTTCATTTGCCACAGGGACTGGAACATCATTGTCATTCTGACAAGTGTAGACTTCTGCAGGAGTTTCTTTTGGCATGAAGCTTTGGGCATTTGGATTAAGTGAAATCCTTGGAGTAGGTATTGGACGGAGGATGTATGTTAGACTCTTGTCTGAGGAGTCAGAGTCCAATGCATCATTTGAATCATCTAGATGCTCTTTAAGTGATTGTCTTAATGATTTCCGCTGGCGGGGTTTTGGTTGTGGTGGTCTCGGTGTATCATCTTCAGATGGCTCATTTCCAAAGAAACCGCATGGAAGCAGCATATTTCGATGGAGAGTTTTGTTTGGGCCGTCATCATTTATCGGACCAACCAAGTACACAGGTATTTCAGGACTCATCTTGCGGATGACTTTGTACACGTTTTTACTCCAGCGATCAGCAAGTTTGTGTTGTCCCTTCAAGCCGACATTCCTGATAAGAACATGATCTCCTTCTTTGAGATTATTCTCGCGGACTGACTTATTGTATTTCTTCCTATAGGCAGATGCAGTCTTCTCCATGGTGGCAGAGGCAAGTTTATGGGCTCTTTGTAGTCTTTCTTTTAAGTCAGCTACATAGTTCCGATGCAAGGTGTTCCCAGTCAGGGTGGGTAAACCAAACAGAAGATCAATGGGAAGGCGTGGTTCTCTGCCGAACATCAAAAAGTATGGAGACACTCCTGTTGAGGTATGCTTGGTACAGTTATAAGCATGCACCAGGGGGCCAACATGGAGTCGCCATTTAGTCTTTTTCTCATCCTCCAGCGTGCCTAACATCATCAGCAAGGTTTGATTAAACCGCTCACATTGGCCGTTTCCTTGAGGATGGTATGGCGTTGTTCGAGTCTTCTTAGTCCCAGAGATTGAGCAGAGCTCCTTGATGATTTTTGCTTCAAAATCACGACCTTGGTCAGAATGTAACCTTTCTGGAAATCCATAGTGTACGAAGTAGGATTCCCACAAGATTTTAGCAACGGTGCGGGACGTCTGATCTTTGGTTGGGAAAGCTTGGGCATATCTTGTGTAATGATCTGTTACAACAAGTATGTTTTTGGTGTTTCTGTCGTCGGGTTCTAAGGTGAGGAAATCGATGCAGACCAATTCCATTGGAGAGGTGGTTCGGATGGAAACTAATGGTGCAGCCTTCACAGCTCGCCTTTTCCGTCTTACACACCTCTCACATGTCCGACATTTCTCCTCGACATCTGCTGCCATAAGTGGCCAGTAAAATCGGGAACGAACCAAGTCTAACGTCCTGTCTTCTCCAAGATGTCCAACATCGTCATGCAAACCGTGAAGAGCTTGTCGTCGTTGGCTTTTAGGCAAAACCAATTGTAGGATTTTGCGACCATCATGACTAGTACTCTTTCTATACAACACTCCATCTCTGAGGAATAACTTGTCCCACTGGCGTAAGAGTATTTTGGCTTCATTTTGTAATGATGCTCGCTCTTCTTTTGTAGGCTTATACTCTTCTTCAAAGAAGTGAATTATTTGTCGCAAGACCTCATCTTCCCGTTGAAAAGATTGCCAATCAATGGAATCCATTTTTGGCAATGTCGTTGGTTCTAACTCAATGAATTCCGATGGAACGGCTTGTGTAGAATCAGTCAAACTTTCGACCAGAGGGGGATTCTCGTCTTCTTGACTGTTTGTAGAGTTATTCGCCAGAACATCAATTCTGCGATTTTGACAGATTGCCTGGAAAACCTCACGTGTGCAGGTGCTGACGTCTTCATTTTGACTGCCTTGGTTTATTTTGTTTCGTAGTAGACTGATACGGTCTTCAATTTGGATTGATTCGTCGTCGTCTCTTGGTGGTTGTTGTGGTCTTCTGGATAACCCATCTGCGTCGGTATTCTTACAACCAGGACGATACTTGATATCAAAGTTGTAGTTGGCAAGGGCTGCTAGCCACCTATGACCAGTGGCATCCAACTTGGCCGTGGTGAGTACATAGGTCAGCGGATTGTTGTCAGTCAGGACAGTGAATTTGGTACCATATAGGTAGTCGTGGAACTTATCAGTAATAGCCCATTTTAGAGCTAAAAACTCCCATTTGTGAGCCGGGTAGTTTAGTTCACTCTTGGAAAGCCCTCGACTTGCATAGGCTATCACTCTGAGTTTACTGTCTTCTTGTTCTTGGTACAGGGCTGCCCCCAAGCCGATCCCACTTGCATCTGTGTGTATCACGAAGGGCTTTTTGTAGTCGACAAATCCTAACACAGGAGCAGTCGTGAGTTTCTCTATTATTGTGTCAAAGGATTGTTGGCACTCTTTAGACCATAAATCGCCGAATGGTTCATTTGGACTTCGAAGTGTCGTTTTGCTCTTTCTCTTCGTGGTTGTCTTCCGGAAACGCTTCTTTGTCAGATCACAGCCATTAGTCAGCTCATTCAATCGTTTGGCAATGGATGAGAAACCTTCAACGAAACGACGGTAGTACCCAGCGAATCCTAGAAAGGATTTCAGTTCTTTCGCAGTGGTCGGAACGGGCCATGTCTTGACAGCGTCTATCTTACTGGGATCTGTACTGACTCCTTCACTGGAAACAACGTGACCAAGACACTTAACTGATGATTGGAAGAACTTGCATTTGTTGGGTCCAAGTTTCAAACCAAACTGCCGAAGGCGCTCTAAAACTTTCATTAGTCTTTCTTCATGTTCTTCTGCAGTTTTACCGAATACTATAATGTCATCCAAGTAGACGAAGACTTCAGTTTGGTTGAGGTCGCCCATACATTTTTCCATCAGTCGCTGGAAAGTGGCAGGTGCATTTGTTATCCCTTGTGGCATTCGGTTAAATTCGTAGAAACCAAGAGGACACCAAAAAGCTGTTTTGTGTTTATCTTCTTCAGCGAGCTCGATTTGGTAGTATCCTGACTTCAAATCCAAACACGAGAACCACTTCGCTCCACACATGGCATGCAACATGTCTTCAATCTTCGGGATGGAATATTGATCTCGGATGGTACGGGTGTTCAGTTTTCTGTAGTCAATGCACATACGCAGATCACCGTTCTTCTTTCGTACAAGAACTATTGGAGACGCAAACTGGCTCTCTGAGTTCTTTATTATTCCTTTGTCCTGGAGATCCTTGAGGTGCTGTCGTGCATCAGCGTAGTCAGCAGGGGGAATACGTCGACAGTTCTCGCGGAACGGGGTTTCATCCGACAAGTGAATTTTGTGTTTTACGGTGGTTGTGCACCCAATGTCAAGATCATCTTTCGAGAAGACATCACTGTAGTTATGCAGAATATCTTTAATTCTACGTATTTCTCTTTCAGGAAGGGATGAACCATCGAAGTCAAATTTGACGCAGTCAGTCGAATCTTCAATCGAATTTTCTAATTCGATAGGTGATTCTGCAGGAAAAATTGACTTCTGGGATATACTTGATACAGAGGCAATGTTGCAGTGAGCAGGGATGACCACATATTGGTGGGACTTATTGGCGAGGACTACCCTCGTTTTCGCCGTCCGATGTGCTGGCAATTCAACCAAGGTGTTTCTCACCATTATTTCACTAGGAAGTTGGGATGAACTTCCATGTTCGATGAGAACTTCTTGCTTGATTCTTTTGCGGTTGGTTATCCGTCCTGTCACTTCAATCTCCTGTCCTGGCGCAATTGTGATGGGTCTTTTGCTAGACGATTTCACCTTGCCCAGGTCGCCATTATTATTCAAGTTCATTCTGTAAAACGTTGCCCAAACAGTGTCAATTGAAAGATTATCGATGATTTTCTTTTCACCTGCTTGATCATACGCTTTAAGCATGGCTCGAATGACGTTGGTGTTAGTGCCAACAATCAGGGGAACATCATTTTCTTTCTGGCTAGCAGTACATACGAGAGCTAGAGTTGTAGTCTCTTGTTGCAGACCAGCGGTGTGGGCCGGAAAGTTGAGATTCAACTCAATGTAGCCTTTGTAAGGAACGGGTTGCCCAGCAGCACCTGTAACCAGTAGATTCGACAAAGGATGTATCTGGCGGTGAGGAAGGTATTGGCAGTGAAATGCTTCAGTCACGCAAGTTACCTGCGACCCTGTGTCAAGTAAGCATTTGCTTAAATGGCCGTCTATATAAACCGGGGTAGTTGCCTGATTACCGACGACACCTTTGGGGGCAATGCATTCTGATGTTTCATCTGAAACGTTTCCTTGACACGTTTTCGCAGTCTTCGTACTTGTGAGACTCTTTGATTTTGGGGCAACTGTTTGCCTCTCTACAGCTGCCCGTTGCCTTTTCCCGAACTACGGTTTGTTTGGGGTCTGGTCTGTTGTCGAGAAATCATTTTCTCTTGTACTAACATTGCATTCTTCTGAGACTTGCACTCATTCATTCTATGGCCGTCTTCTCCACAATTGTAACAGAAGATTGTTGAGCGGGGCCAGTGATTTTCTGGAGCCGTGGCTGGTCGTTGGTTGTGCCTGAATGTCTGTCTTTGTTCACTCTTGAACAGTCCATCCATTCGCTTTTGTAGTCTATCCACTGCTTCTCTCAACATTTCGACTTCGTTCTTCGGCTGCTTGTGGATTTCTTCTTGCTTCATTTGGAAGCTAGTAGCCTTTTGAGGGCGTTTGGTATAGCCTTCTTTCTATCTAACTTCTCTTCTAGCTGAAACTCGGTTGTTCTCACTTCACGAAGTAGCTCCATGAATATCGGTGGACCATCTGGTCTTGTCTTCAGTTGAAGCAGGTTTAAGAGAGGATCATTAAATAAACAACCTCTCTGGAATTGGTTGCAGAGTACCTTGTCAATCTGGTCTTCCTCAATTCCGTCCTTTTCAGCTACTTGAGTTAGAAGTGTGTGGATCCTGATTAAATAAGCTGAGGCTTGTTCATCTTCTTTTTGATATGAGCAACGGAAGGACGTCAAAAGCTCATCACCGTCAGCGGTAGAACCATAAGCCCTGGTCAAACAATTCAAATATTGCTCTGCGGAACCATCTCCAACTGCCCACACAATATTGAGTGCGGGGGGTACCAAGGATTCGGTTATTCTGCTTCTCTTTTCTACGTCTGATATGGTGTCATCTTTAACGAGCTGCCTGACAAGACGTCGCCAATTATCAAAGTCGAGTTCTCCAGGAGGTGTAGGTGTTCTTCCGGAAAATATCCTCAGTCGCCGGTATGATCGATTCGAGCTCTTGTCTACGACGTGGATAACCTTAGGTTCAGAAGAAGAACTTGTACTGGTACCGGTAGCATCTCCACCTGTGCTAGTATCGACGGACTTTAGATCATCCAATGTCTTCCCATGCGCAGACAAAAATTCTTTGAGCGCTTCACTAAAATCAGATTCACTGGCCATTTTGCAGATCGCAAATTGTTTTGTTTTGAACAACTGAACCTACACCAAATCGATAAAAATGCTTAATTTTCAAGAGAGATGCAGTGTATAAGTCTTTATATTTATCTATCTAGTTATAAAATAACATAAATAGACATCAATGCAATATTATCATCAATTTAAATATATATAACGCTATCAATCAGTTCTGACAAACAAATCGAATAATAGAGCGTGATGATGAATAATCAACACAACATTGAAGAGAAAACAAGAATGGAATGTAATGCATACATGAAAATAACTCCGTAATTAAGCTTCCCTAAAAATAGAGTAGATATCGGCAATAACAAAGGTCAATTTTACTAATTTAAATATCTCCGGGTGGTGCCTCCATTTTGTCACAGGTCTTTCTAACTTTTGGCTAAGTAATTTTGAAGGACCTGGTCGGTTCGTCTATTAGTAAAAAAATAAAGATCAGACAGAGATAGGCCTATATATGCATTGCTTCTTCTTATATTATTATTCAAATCAATCATCAAAACATATACAATGATTTACAATAATGTTGTGATTTAAGTACAATCGGCTTGTGTAATTAATTATGAGAAATAGGCTTCGATGAGCAGAGCTTCAAGGATATTCTCAGAGGTTGGTGTATCATCAGCACAAAGGGATGGAAAGCGTCAGAGGTTGTTATCATCAAAACAATGGGATGGAAATTGCGAAGAGGCGGACCGGGCCGGCTCCCCAAAGCGTGATCTGTAAGGGACAGGGTAGATCAACGAGAGGTGATATACAATTATAAGAAAGAACACCGGAGAGTAATTGTTTCGATGTGATCACCTCTAGATCATTAACGCTTCTAATCATTGCAACAACAAAAATGATCGACGTTACTTAAGTAAACAGCAATGAAGTAATTTTTATATAAACAACAATTTACTTTACGAAAATGTATAATGGAAAGAATTTCAATCTCACACATTCTTCAAAAAGTCAACAAATCTTTCTAACGTCAAATAAACTTAGGATTTATTTAACATAAAACGGAGTGGGATATTTCCTCTAAAATTATCGTCAATATATTAAATAATACAATCATCGTTTATACAATTCATTAAGATAACAAAGTAAGAAGCCTACCTGTAAGGGACAGGGTAGATCAACGAGAGGTGATATACAATTATAAGAAAGAACACCGGAGAGTAATATTGTTTCGATGTGATCACCTCTAGATCATTAACGCTTCTAATTATAAAGAACAAGAAAGTAAAATAAAAACAACAATTTGCGCGCTGCGATAATCGCGTGCTGAAGAGCGCACGGGCGCAACGCACACAGAGGACGACTGCAATGCGACAGGGTCCGACATTAGTATTAGCAATGGTTGCTGAAGGAGTTTATTAGTGTGGTGCATGCACACCCACGGAGTGCATGCAGTGCACCCGTAAGGGTGCACCACACTAAATAAGCCAGAATTAATGCGCCAAGCTACTTATCATAATTTGTAAACCCACAACTTATTTTTAATTATAACGTTTTGGGGGTCATGCAATTAATAGATTGTGTAAATATAAAAATCTATCACAACCTGGGGGTTCTGTGCTTCAACTTTTGAGGAGACTTGATAAATTTAGGCGTTAAAGTTGGCCCTATTTGACCGGGGAAGTGGAGAAGTGCTTCACGAAAACTGGCAGCAAGTCGGTTTTGGAAAAAAAAAAAAAATCGTGTTTTTTTCTTCTGGGGTAGTTAGCAAAAATTCCAAACGGCTGACCTGCCAAAAATTGAAAAGAATTCTGAAGTTTAGTTGTCCGGAAATATGTCTGATTGGTTTTCAAGAGGCTGAGAGACTTACACGATTTTTTGAGTATTTTTGAATAATTATCATTTAGCATTGGTTCCTATGGGAGATCATTTAGAGGGGTGCGCCCTATATATACAACATGGTGGCGCCCTTGCAGCCATTTTTGTTGGGATTTAAACATGTCTGCCGTTTGTTTACAATTGCAGGCGTGACAGAAATGAGTTGTTTGAGACTTCTTTCGTCAGTTATCGCCGTTTTTTTTTATTGTTCGTGAAAACATCACTCCTCTGGCTGCAAACAGTAATTATAATAAAATATAGATAGCAATAACATTGTCACTTGTTAACAGAATAATTCAACGTTTTCAAAGAGTGGCTTGCTCTTTTTTTAGGCATCCTATTCCTACACACTTAACAGTCAGTATACAGTGTGTAAGACGGGACAAACTACGATCGACGGTACGACTATCGTGTATGACTATTTGATGAGACTGTGATGGTAAGTCACTTTCAAGAAAATCATGGGTCAACAGCGGCTGGTTGCTTCCTCAATTAGGAAGAAATAAACATGTTGTAAACATCATCATCATTCATACAATACATGGCATGGTTGGTATTAACTAATAACTGAACAAGAAGAGTGGGGGAGGTGTAAACATTGCATTATTATGAATGTCAAGTTTCCGGAAAAGTCAAGTGATTCAATTAGAGTTACACTCTATCGGTTTTTCCATTTTGAGAACATTCTGCTGTAATTGTGCTCCTTGTGAATCTTTGGCCCCTCATAGTTATACGATGAGTTAGTGTCCTGTGACTTTGGATTTAGTTGGCCAGGTTGATACAAATTTTTTTTAGCATAGTAAGTGTGATATCGTTCAGCTCGACACTGTGCTCGTCGCTTTTTGTAGATCTTTCCCATAACACGTTTTTTGTGATATTGTTGTTTTTTGTCCATTGCATCGAGGGCTTTTGCAGCGGGTGATCCAGCAGTAATGGGGCAATGAGTTGCCTCACACTTTTTGATAATAGAGTTTGCATGTTGGTTGTTCACCAGATGGATGGCGCTGTGATCTCTTGAAGCTCCGTTCCTTGAAAAGGTTAGTGTTCCTTTTGGATTTGTCATGGCGTAGGCATGATTCATGGATTCAGACTTCTGGGAACTTGTTCTGTACTTGGTTCTCTCTATCGCTTCGTCTCCTATGCGTTTTTCCAAAATTGTTTTAAAGATTTCCTCATCTTTAGATGTTAAAATAAATCTGCCGCGGACATAGCGAGAGAGGTATGGGTACTTGTATTTACCGTTGCAAACATGAGAATTTTGTTTGCATTTCTCATGGTCTCCCATGTAGCAGTTCGGAATTGCATCAATCGCCTTTGCAGCCAGTCTTTTCATGCTTGCTGTGTCATTTCCGCATTTAATGGAAATATGGTGTGCCTCAGCCTGTGCTCTGTGACTCACGTCATCAGCAAATCGGTCCTGTACTCTGTTTCGGTCTCTTGCACTGTTCCCAGGGAACATGTCACTGCTAAAGTTTGCTCGGCTGACTGCCGCACAAAGCGAGCGGTTCAAGTGGGATGGGTCCAGCAGACTTTCCATTTCCTTTCCCGTTCTTCTTCTCATGACAGAATTCATTCCTTTTGCTAGACAGCCGTCAGCGTCTGTTGTTATTCTATCCACAAGAACTGGTTCCGTGCACTCCAAAAGTTTAGTCGCACATCGAACACCCCCTTCTCTCTCATCTCCCATATTGAAATGCGCTGGACGAGTAGCTGTGCACTTGTCGCCGTGCTTAGCGGATGTGCATTGTTGACCGAATGATGATGGTGACATTTCACCACTTTTACAAAGCTTGTTTTCTTGATGGTACATTATAACAAACTTTGAAGTAGTTGCGTTCTCGCACACGGTGTCTCTTGTCTGTGTTGCAGGAACAAATGGGTTTTTTTTCCTACAGTTGCGCAGGGGATTATTATACTGCCTGTCCATTTCAACTGCAATTGGACTTTCTCGTTCAAAGCCTTGGAGCTCACGGATGTCTTTCACTAGTTTCCTCTTGTCTGCCATGTCTCTGATATTTTCATTTTTGATAATTTCACCACATTTGTTCAAAATTTTTTGCAGCCCACTAGCTGTGTCCATTGATGTCAAGAGCCTCCTCGCACCTGCGGTTGCAATGCCAGTGTTCTGCAGGCCAACTTGGAAAGACATGTTTGGGGTTGCAGTGCGTCGTCCCCGCTTCCTACCCTCGTTAGCTATCTCACTGTAAAGTTTTGTCTTTTGTGTTTTAAAACCACACTTTTTGCAGGACATTACCTCTGAGACGGCTAAACCTCTACGCTCTTCTGCCTCAGCCAATAGTTTAGGTTGACCATCACACTTAGGATGTGTTTGTTGATGATCAAGTACAGCTTGTGCACCCAGCTCTAGAGCTGAGTTGATGTCTACAAAACGATAACCTCCTCCTTGGTGATCAGTTCCTCTCTTGGGCAGTGGCTGGCCACATTTGTTGGCTATTGGGATCACTCCCTTGAGCTGGATCTTGTCAACTGGAGCCATTTCTACAACTTTTGGGCGAAGGAGCATCACATTTCTGCGGTTGTCTTGTTCCATCTGTGCTGCAATGTGGCAGAAATCTCCTCGCTCTGTATTTGGGGCGGCTAAACTCAACTGCTGATGGGTTGGCCTGACATACCGTGGTGTAGGTATACTTTGAGTTTCACTGCCTTTGTCTTGTAGTGAATTAAATTTATTTTTCGGCTTGAACCAAGTTTTTTGCATCTTGAAAATGCCGCGTCTAGCTCTACCCATTTTTATGGCAATGGATTTGTTACAAACATTGAATGGCATCCATCATAAGTGATCTCACATTAGTTGTGGTCTAAAGCAAAAATACTTTTAGAGTTCTCCCGATGCACAAGCTAGCGTATCAGGGCCGACACTACGCTGAACGCACAAATTTCGGCCGATATGCCAAAATATATATATATATATATATATATATTTTTTTTTCAATTTCAGATAAATTTCACAAAAATTCATCAAGATAAAACCATTGCCAATGCTCCATATTGGACAGTAGGACCTGTGAAAAGGCCCCCATCCCAGGGGAATTGTCTAAGATAATAGCCATCTGTTTCTGGATAGAGTTATAACTTGTCCCCATCAACCAGAAACAATCATAATGGTTTGGCCTTTTTCAACATGCCCCGCCCACGCCCCGCCCACCCTTTCCCCTTTTACCCCGTTCCAGAGGTAGAATAAAATTTGAAAGGGCAGTTAAATGTACAAAAAGTGACCTATGTGTTTTCTAAATTTTATAAAGCTCCCCATTTTAGACTAATATGAATGCATGGTTAGAAAAATTTAAGGGAAAGCAAAATGTGCCCCCCCCCCCCCCCCCCCCCGGCCAGCCCCCTTCCATTTTTACAGCTTGTTCATGCCAATTAACCCCTTCTTAATGATTAATTAAATAACTTGTAAGGTTTTTATGATCCTGTGATAAAAAAGAGACATGTTAATAACTTTTTGAGTGAGGACTTGGATATAACTTCTGACTTGTCCTTAGAATGTACACAGTGTGTCGTGCAGGTTTTTCTTCTCGCATTGCTTAGAGTACATGTAAATGCTCCAACATGTTGGACCTTGTTGTAGACGAACGCAATAACATTTCACTTTTTTTTTCCCAGATATCAAGTCAGTGACTTATTCTCAACAATTTAAGCATAATTTTTTAACCATAAAGAATAATTAAGTGCCCTTATAGGGTGCACCACACTAAATAAGCCAGAATTAATGCGCCAAGCTACTTATCATAATTTGTAAACCCACAACTTATTTTTAATTATAACGTTTTGGGGGTCATGCAATTAATAGATTGTGTAAATATAAAAATCTATCACAACCTGGGGGTTCTGTGCTTCAACTTTTGAGGAGACTTGATAAATTTAGGCGTTAAAGTTGGCCCTATTTGACCGGGGAAGTGGAGAAGTGCTTCACGAAAACTGGCAGCAAGTCGGTTTTGGAAAAAAAAAAAAAATCGTGTTTTTTTCTTCTGGGGTAGTTAGCAAAAATTCCAAACGGCTGACCTGCCAAAAATTGAAAAGAATTCTGAAGTTTAGTTGTCCGGAAATATGTCTGATTGGTTTTCAAGAGGCTGAGAGACTTACACGATTTTTTGAGTATTTTTGAATAATTATCATTTAGCATTGGTTCCTATGGGAGATCATTTAGAGGGGTGCGCCCGTAAGTTTTAAGTTTAGTATTCCGCCCTCAATATCTCAAATACGATCAGTTTTTATTTAGTCAGATACCTTGTAACCTTTTGTAACCCTACATTTACTCGCTAAGACGTCAAGGTAACATACCCATACAACATGTGCGTTTGATCGGTACATCAGCCAACTTATGAACTGCAATAATTTTCTCTGCAAAAGTTGTTGAAAATGCCTGAAGGGAGCCAGATATTTGTTGGCTTTCGAGCTTTAGGCTTCCACTGTAACCATGTTCCGCTAGCACTCCGTTATAACCAGAGACACAAGGATCATTATGTTGTTACGGCGGTGGGAAAGGCGTTCCATACATACAACGTGAGTTGAAAATAAAAAGTAACCACACGGTTACACCGATGTGGAGTCGGTCACTTCGTACCCAAGTCACTTCGTACCCAAATTGTCGTACCCAAGTCACTTCGTACCCAAGTCACTTCGTACCCAAGTCATTTCGTCAATTGTCTGACTCTGACTGATGGCCTGGCCTTCATTATTTTCTTTCATGTGGACATCGACACCGAAACCGATTATATTTTCACGGTAATTAAAAACAACTTGCACTTGCAGGAAGATCGGAATAAAAGTTCACCTTTGTAAAAAAAGTGTCCAGTTATTATTATTATTGCTGAAATGTTCTTCACTTTGACGCGATTTTCTCATGGGCTCCGTTTTTGACTGGTCTGATGGAGAATTGCACGCATTGAGGGCACATTTTACACAAGCGTTTCCTCCGTAAATTACTACGTTTGCTGTTTTAAAACACAGCCAAAACTTTCACACTAAATATATGTATTTCCTTTTTGTTGAGTTACATGCAAATACTAGGGACTGCACATGAAAATTGATAACTCCTCTGACTGGTTCCAAACATAGCTTAATGGAAAGAGTGAGAGAGTCTGATTACAGTACTTTTTGAATGGGGTCAATAGGTGTTCCGGTTGTGGAGTTATGACAATTTAAGGATTTATGAATTACAGTAATTTTGTATCTATTTCCCAATGCAATCAATCGTGTTTTAAAACCTGATTTTGACTGTTTACATCTAGTTTTAATAGTAAACAAATTAATAAACAAATTCAAATTGTTATAAATCATTAACCATAAGGTGTATGATACCCAGATTTTGTGTACAGGTAACTGTTGAATTGTTCTTCACGATCGCACATTAACGCAATGCGTTGCGTAAATTCTCGTTGTCATGGAAACGACGATTAACATGTTGTTTGTTTATTGGGAAATTTTGCGGAAATAATCATATTTGAAGGTAAGTATCCATATTTTAAAATTCAAAAATTGTTTGTACATGTCTTGAAACGTATTCACACACAAAATAATCAACTCACTATTCTTTATTTTCTTTATATTACTTGTTTTATTTGTTTACATCTTTTTATAGTGTATATTACAGGAATGGAAGCAGTAAACAAAGTAGTAAACAAATTGAAACAGCTATGGATCTTGAAGTACAAGTCCGAAGACCACCAAATTGTGTGCACATGTTGCTGATAAGTTGTCCTTTGCAATAAGACAATAATAAACTATGTGGCATATACAGTCGCTGTCATGGTAACAACAGTAAACAACAATAAACAAGTTATTTGTTAATTGCGGAAAAATTGACATTTCAAATCACAGTATGTGACTGTCAATATTATGACACTGTGTAAACATGTTGTTAAACTTATTGAAACAAATACATGTATCTTATTTTGCTCTTTGGTCTATAAATAACATGTTTAATTTGTTTACCTCTCTTAATAGTATAGATTAACATGATCAGAAACAGTAAACAAAGTAGTAAACAAAATAAAATGGCTATAAATCTCAAAGTATAGGCCCGAAGACCACAGAATTTGATCTCAATGTTAGAGGTGAATTGTCCTTTCAAACCAGACATTTATGAATTATATGGCATCAACAATTGTTGACATAGTTTAACATCTTTTAATATTGTACATTATATGATTGAAAGCTGTAAACAAAGTAGTAAACAAATTCAAATGGCTATGATTCTTAAAGTATAGGTCCGATAAACTACCAAATGACTACCACATTTTGCAATGATTTGCCAATTGTATACACTCTCAATTCTTATAATGTTGATGCTGTGTATAATAATGGTAATGAAACAGAGTAGCAAACATTTGATTTTGTACACATATTGCCAATTGATTTTATTGTATTTATCAGCATGAAAATAAATATCATGCCAGATTAAGAAACAAAATGGCTGGTCATTTATATTAAAATAGACAAAGACTTATCATTGTAGTCATCAACCAAGCGCAGGGAATATACCTTTGGATCATTCTCGTACTTAATATTAAACCATGAAGGGAACCCTGGCACTTGGCTTATGACAGTTCCAATGTAAGCTTGGTCCCCATCTTGGTCCCCAATACGTTGTCGCCAGGTTTCTAAAGACACGCCCATTACACATTCTGAAAAAATAATAATAAATAATTTATTAGTTTACATTAATCAAAAGCAAATGGGCATCGGTTCGGTTCCCCTTCGATAAGACCAGCAAACAAAATGCATGCGATATACATGGAATTGCTAATGGGCATCGGTTCGGTTCCCCTTCGATTAGACCAGCAAACAAAATGCATGCGATATACATGGAATTGCTACCAACAATGCCTAGACTGCCAGAGCCAATAATAAATGAAAAATTGGGCATAGGTTCCCCCCTCTCGGCGCGGGCCAGCAAACAGTTAATGCATGATAATAAATCGAACCATGGATTTTCCATCCACAATCAGAATTTATTGCCATGATTAACTTTTTTTTTAAATATTTTTATTTAAATTTAGGCCTACTTTGGTAAATAAAAGATTCCCAAACTGATATTTACTCAAACTAATTTAATTAATAAGCCAACTTAAACACGTTTTCAGACCATTTAAACCATTTTAATGGGCTGACAATGTCAAATATGGTCAAAATTTCAACCTCAAAATCTATCATTTTCATCTTAAAATGACAATCGCTTCTTAGCGCTGTCGAATTCTGCTACGTCTATGACGCTATTAACCTAATGCGGTATCGATCTTTCCATTTCCGGCATCGTATTTGAGCCTACCCCTACCTATGTGTCATAAAATTACGTTTTAAAAGTACTTACCGGCAAATGTGTCCACAAATCAGCCAAAATACGGTCGAATTCAACGGTTATTTTTTCAACTGGAAGCTACGATAGTGTTCTGAAAAAGGAGTCAGGTCGTCAGGGGAAGCTATCCCAGCATGCCTTGCGAAGAAGCCGATCCCGATCGGGGGTCTCAACATCGGCCGATTGCGTGGGCAAAACGATACTCGGAATTTCGATGCCGCGCATGCGCAGTAATCTATGTTGCGGTCCCTACAAATACATCTTCAAAAAAAGAAATTTACCACGCAATACTCACGGTTGTATTGCTCTTCATCGCGGCACACAGTCACAGGCAGCGTTCTTGCATTGCGCAAAAATTAAGACAGCGCGGTGTCCGCGGCTAAAGACAGCGTGATGTACGCGTAGCCTTCTGCCTGGCTTCCGGCGCACACCGCCCTGCCTTTAGGCTCCGCGCACACCGCGCAGTCTTAATTTTTGCGCAATGCGTGAACGTGACGCACTATATACGCTAAACGTATAGTGTTTACGGAGGCCCAAAATGTTAGACCCCTATAGTATAAGGCTCACAGTTTCTAGAAGTAGGAGTACACATAGCCTAATTCATAGTTATTATACTCTTAGCTACAAAATAGAAAAATAGAGATAACAGAATCCCTAATGACAGGAGGAAGATTGTTCCAAATCATTGGTCCAGCTACACTGAATGCTTTTTGACCCAGAACTTAGTTTGCACGGGGAACATTTAAGCATGGAGGTAGGCCTACCTCCATGATTTAAGTGAGTGATGTCAAGTGTGGACCAAAGAAAACGTTGAGTGAGTGTTAAATGACAGTAAATTATAAACAAAATGAAGTCACAACCAGTAGAATTGTCCTGGGTTGAAGGAAACATTGACTTGAAGTTGATGTGGTCAGGCACATTGTTAAAGGGTGTGTACAACATTGGTAAGATTGAAAATATACATGTTCACAGATTTGCAAATAACTTATTACAGGGTATAAAGATGGTTATGGTGGAAAACTTCCCTTGAAATAGTTTTACTTGAAATGCCATTGATAGTTTTTAGCAAATTAGTAAAACAATACTAACATGCAGGATAACATCCGATGTTTGAAAAACAGATTTTTCACTGTTTTCTCATGACTCCGAAGACCGATTGAGCTGAAACTTCCACAGGTTTGTTATTTCATGTATATGTTAGGTCACACATCAAGTGTTGATATAGGTCTTTGGCAATTATCAATGTTGTACACACCCTTTAAACAATAAACTACTAAACCAATCATTTTACAAATCAAATTCTTTCTCGTTGAAGGTTTGTGGCCAACTTGCGATAGTCAGAACTCTCTGTTTGCACAATCTTTAAAAACACACCTTTAGAAAATTTGTGTTAAGCAATTTTTTCTGCTTAAGCGGCTCTATGAAATTGGGCTTAGTAAATTCACTCTAACAGGACTTTTTCACTCAATACTTTATCAATAAACACTTTATTGCCACTCAATCAATATTATGTGGATATACAGGGATTTTAAGCTTAAGTACAAAAAGTAGAGCTAGCTCAAAACGAATCTTGCTTACCAGAATTGGGTTACCAGCAAACATTTCAAGTGTCAAGCAAGATTCGTTTTGTGGCTGGTATCCAGCTTATTTTGGCTTAGCATTGTTAAACAGTAGTTGCTGCTTGAAGCAGCCCTATGAAATTGGGCCTACATGTAGATCTTGTTGAGAAGAAATCCTCACTCCATGACGTGTGTTGCTTAACAAAATAATTTGTATACTACGGTAAATTAAAAGAACTATATTTTCCTTTGTTTTTTTCTTGCAGTGTTCGAAACTAGGAATCGTCAGTGTGAGTAAGTACCTAGTTTGATGAGCTCTATGTTCCTGAAACTGTGTCACAATGATAAATGTGGAGAATAAGTCAAAGTCAACACCAAAATATCCCACAAATTGTGGCTGCAGTGACCAAAATGGGCCACAATTTTCTTTTAATAAAAGTTGCATTCACTTAGCAGTCGTGGAAGTGAAGGTTTTGAGATTTGTCCAGCGGCAAATTTTAATCTTCCTACTATCAGCAGGTTTCTCAATACAACCAACCCATACCTCACTAAACCTCAACAATGTCATGTTGGGGCACACACATGCTGATGTAGAGAGCAGAGCCATACATTTGTAGCTCAAAGTGCTTTAATGAGAGTGGTAAACTGGACAAGCCACCAGATGTGCTCAATTGCAATAGAATTTGGGCCACTGTTGGAAGAGATATAATGTTCTCAACCTTGGTCAATACACCGATCCATTAAGCCACGCCCATTTATCATTGGCCAATCACAACCGCGAAATCTGATCACCATTTGAGCCATTTGGTGATCTTTGCACTAATGGTGATCGGGTTTCGCGGCTGTGATTGGTCAACTCGTAAGGAGGCGGGGCTTAATGGATCGATCTATTTCTGCAGAGGGCTAATTCTTGCTGCTGCAGACTAGTCAACAAAAGTGCAATTATTCCTACATTGTATACTGTACTCATAAATTCCTTAAGGTCTCCTACATATGTCAAGTGTGTTAATTAGCACAGCAGCCCTCCAAGACTTCATTCAAGTTTTTCTTAAACCCCCCCCCCCAAAAAAACCCCAAAAAACAAAACAAACCCAAAAAACCAATCAAAAACCAAACCCTCTTGTCATTCACATTTCAGTCTTTGTAAAATGTTGCTCTTTGTTCAAATCTTCAGAAAAAAGAAACACCTAAATAAGATTGGAATGAAACGGCAAGAAAATTAAAATTTTAATTTTGTTTTGTTCATGTAGTCGTTGTTGTACAAGTTTTCCCTGGAGGACAAATTTGTTTTCCCTTGCAAGCTCATTAAATATAGAGCTTCTGTCCTAGGCTCAACTCAACCTCTGACCTTGTTTACCTGGATGCAGAAGTGCTATTTTATTTCCATTTTTCACCAGCACTTATGGGCTAACTGAGAGTAGTAGTAAAGCCATGGGTGAATTAGCTGGGGCTGGATCATGATGTAAACAAGCGTTTACAACAGCCGCAACCACCAATTTGGAATTGGCCTTCAAGAAAGACTCTGTCTGCTAGGGGCGAAACATTAGGCCAAATGCAATGTGGAATTGTGGAATGTATTTCAATTTGTCATTCTGACAACTCTCAGAAAAATGGTTTGAATGTAAATGCCAGTGGTCTTAGCGACACCTTTTAAAACCCTCCTACAATTGGTGCCTTTTTCGAACAAGTTGATACACCATTTTCAAAACCATTCACTTTTGTGGTTTTGAATGGTGTGATAACTGTGCATATGGTTGATTCCCCAAATGGTTTTGAATGGTGGTGCAGCTAATACAGTCCAGATCTATCACATACCTTCACTGTGGGGTTTATGCACCATCTGAAACCATTCGGCTATGATAACACACAGGTGTAGTGTATGCACCATTCAATACCACTTGAATGGTTTTGAGCGGTAGTACAGCTCACCATCAACACTGTTCAAATGGTAATGCCTGGTAATACTGATAACTCATCTTAAGATGAATCTTAGTGCTTTGTGAAATCGACCCCTGGTGCAGAAAACCCTTAACTAAACTGACATCTGTGAACCATACAAATCAACAGAAGGAGAAACAACTTATTGAAACAACTTAACTTCCTTTGATTTTCTGGTTGTACTTCTAAGGTAACGCCCATCCTGATGACATCACATGCTTAGCTGCAGATGCTGTCCTGGTCTTTACAGCCTGTCAGAATATTGTACATGCATTCACCCAGGGTCGACAGGTAAGAGAAATAACAGCAGGTAGCTCAATGGGAGACACTTACACTACAGTTACATATATATGTGGTAGAAAATTGTTCTTGAATATACTCTTATACTTTACTCAGACTAACAGTGATTCGCAGTACAGTATGTCCTCGACAATTTACCAGGGAGAGGCCATTTTTCCAGAAGGGGTGTACAACTAGGCTGTGTACAGGCAGTTTGGGACCTAGGGGCACATTGCGTTCAAATCGCTCAAAATGTTGCCGTTGGGAAATACTCCTTATCCTTTTCAAGAGTTTTTTATGCACAAAAACATCTAGTGTTTTGTAATTATTGAGTAGTGATTAAAAAATAAAAACTTGCCTCTTAAAGTACACCCAGTGGAATACGGCCCACCATTTTGTGGAGTCAAAAGTTTATTTTACAAAATAGTTTTTGTCATGAAATTACATAAAAACCACACAATTTCAAGGGTATTTACGTGAATCATTTTATTCTACTTTTAAAATATCTTTCCAATTTCAAAACTAATGCTTTTTATAGCCCAAAGTGTACGTTCCGAAGGCAATGTGCCTCGTTAAGTGGCTTACATGATCGTGGAAAATGTTGACCTGCCTCGCAATTGATTACCGTCTGAAGCCTTGAACACAACACAGAAAAACAGAACCTTTCTGCTTTGCAAACCATGAGCTATTTGAAACTGGGTGAGGACCAAAACTTGTTGACCTTTTTCTCATGATAGACTGTGAAAAAAGCCTCTCCTTGGAAAACTCTAGAGGGCTCACTGTAATGGAATTACCTTTGTTACATTGACAATGAGAATTAGATATTAAAATGCCTTTTAAAGGGACACACCGGTTACCTGTTTACGTAATTTAGTCATGTTGAATTAAAGACAATTATTTCAAGATGGTTTTTATATTTTTTTTATACAAAAATATCACGTAATTAACGAGAAGTTACCGAAAAAAACAAAAGCGGTCAAAGGTCACCGTATACGCTTTACCAGCTGTTGCAAGTGTCAAATTTACGGGATACATACTGTGCAATGTTGCAAGTCGACTGGTGCTCTGTTTATGTAAGTGTTTTACTACGACAAGGCATGAGGATCCAGTCCACGTTATCCATCTGAAAGTGTGTATAAAAAACGGACACGGAAACCAGTCAACTCGCCCCCCAGCAAACTCGCCAATTACAAAATCGCCAACTGCAAAACAAACTCGTCTCCTCTCAAAGTCGCCCCTTACAAAGGAATGTACCAAATTTGTGTGATTGGACTTCAGGGGAACGAAAGCTATCTTGAGGGGACAAAAGCTATCTTGAGGGAACGAAAGAGGAATTCTGGGGAACAAAATCTCATTGCGAGAGAACGAAAGCGTATTTTTAGGGAGCGAAAGCATATTTCGGGTGAATGAAAGTATATTTCGGGCAAAAAATTCAAAGTCGTATTTCGAGGAATCGAAAGCTTTTTTTTAGGGAACGAAATTTCCTTTCGAGGGAAAGAAAGTGTTCTTTAGGGAAGGAAAGCATATTTCGAGCGAACGAAAGTATATTTCTTGCGAACAAAATCATATTTCGAGGAAACGAATGCGTATCTTCAGGGAATGAAAGCATATTTCTGGGGAACTTAATTGTGGTTCGGTGGAAAGAAAGCGTGTTCAAGGGAACGAGAACCTATTTTCTGGAAATAATCTATTTCGTTACCTAGAAAAACACACTGCGTTCACAAAATGAAAAATAATATTTTGTGAGACAAAATTATATTTTCATTGAATTAAACAATATTTTGAGGAAACAAAATGATTTTGTTGGAATTTTGTGTGTCGAGGGATGCAATAGAAATTTCGAGTGATTTTTTTTTTCTTCCACCTTTTATTTTTTTATTTCTTTTTCACTTGTCCCTTCAGGGGCTCCGTTTTTTTAGTTTTTTTTTTTGGGGGGGCTCGTTTTTTTGGAATTGTTTGTCACAAATTTTGTTTAAACTAATTGTACCGTCAATATAAAAGTGGTATTCCTATGTATTGACATAAATCTTATTTAATTAACAAGAAACTCAGGTCAAGGAACGTACACAGAGCATTGAAAAGTTGCGATTTTGAAATAACGGATTCGATCAGCGAGGTGTACCGACTAGCAAACCCGCAATAACAGCAACGTAGCTGGTGGTCTGGCTCGCAAGCGACACAACTGCCCCTGTGTTACGTGTAGCTAGTCCCCACGCTGTGCACTGTAAGACACGCTTCCGTTGCTCGGACTCTCTGAAATAAAATCTTACGTTCAACTTTTTGTATTACTTACAACTTGTATCCATAATTTGAATACGTATTTTTGTGTGTCAAATACTCATTAATTCTTGTTAAAAAACAGAGTTGAATTCGGTGCAGTAATTAATTTTTATACGGCTGGAAGTAAAACTAACTCCGAAGATCACGAGGGTTATCCGAACCAAAAAAGTGGTTCGGATAACCCATGTGACCTTCGTTTTTTGAAAAATGCTCAAAAACGACCAAAATTGATGGTTTCTTTTTGGAACCGTTCTTCTCCATTCCTGTAAGACCTTTGGAGTCGCATTTTAGTCTATTTTGTAGCCAAAATAGTCCAACGAAGCCGGTTTGTCCCTTTAATGCATAGCATTTCCTTTTGGGGTGTATGGAAGCCGACATAATGACCTGTTCACTACCAATATTCCCAACAACGTCAAGAAAGACATGGGCTGTCAGCATAAAACCCAACAGTGCTCATTAACGTCAAAGCAACATATATTTATTGCAACTAAGTGTTCTTACAGGAAAAATTCAAAGTTGAATGAATTTCAGCATTGTCGGCCTTACTACACATGGTTTCCTGTGGAATGCACAAATGCTATAACATCTATATTTGGGAAAACTTGTATAAGCAGTAATTAGTGTGACCTTCTAATTACACTACTACTAGTGATATGAGGCTGTCAACACAAGGCAAAATGTATCCCAATATCAAGAAAATTATTTGATCCTTCCAACGTTTTGTGGAGCGGTGTATTTCACTGGAGTGTGGGTTCGAATCCCAGTCATGACACTTGTGCCCTTAAGCAAGGCACTTAATCACAATTGATTCGTAAAAAGTTTGGAAGCTAGTGCATTCTGCTCTACCAGCCAGGCTCCGTGGATGATACCCATGCCTACATATTTACGGACTGTGAAGGGGGTAACCCTGTTTCAGCCCCAGCAGTACAGTGTAGGTGGCAACGTGCCCCTGGTGACAGTTGATTTGGGTCAATAGCCCAAATCAGTTAAGTGTAGCCCTCACCTTGAAGTGGTTGTCCGTGGCCTTGTGATGTTAGGCGATCTCCCATTACAAAAAAATAAAAAAAATGTATGCAGTTTTTGTGTGTGTTTATACTATGCCTCGCGGTTGGCAAAGCTACTGAAGGGCATACTCTTTCTTCCATGAATTTGTGCTCGAAACCTTATGGAGACAGAGGACAAAAGAGCAATAGGAAAAAAAAAAGTCTCCATATGGAAATTCTTAAGACTGGCGTGCTCCACAAGAAATGTTGTGTACAAAATCTCTATAGGAGGATATTAAGTACAGGGACAAAGGAGAGAACAACAATTTAATTCTTCACAGGGATGCATATTTGAGACCATATCATTGTCTGGTGACACAAGAAGAACTGAAAACTTGGTTTGTGGATTGGTCTCGGTTTAGTAATACAAGACATTTATATAGCGCATAATGCAGGAGCCTCTATCTACTCTACTCTACTCTATCCCGTAGCTGTTAGGCTGTAGGGGTGAAGAGATGGCAGCCACAAAACACTTCCTCCAAAACTCTTGATCTTCAGCAGTCCTCAACAATTGCTCCCAGTTCAGTCCCGTCCACTCCTTCACTGCGCAACACATAACATGAAATAATGAATTGGTATCCCCAGTAGCCTATTGCTTTTGGACCCCCCTAGGTCAAATTTCAAAGTCATTGTGGCTAAAACGAAAGAAATGTTGTCCGATAACTCAGGAAGGACTTGGCATGTCAACTCCAAAATTGGTTTGTGGATTGGTCATGGGATCCCTAGAAACTTATTGGTTGTTGACCCTAGCCCTGGTCGATATCGTAAATTTTGACTGGCGATATATCGTCGGTTAATATCGCTGATATGTCGATATATCGTGAAAAATTTCCGAACACGGAAAAATGATTTTACCGCAGGGAGGACATGAGCAATAGAATAAATAAGACATGACTGTATGGATAAACCGCTGAGAAAAAATCACTGAATTTAATATCCATATTCCATGAAAACAAAACGTCTTACATTTTTATGTGCTTTTTATAACTGGCTCCGACACAATTAATTCATGGTTTTACCTCGACGATTGAACGTTGCGCTCTCTAAATGCTGGTGCCTCTATGTTGATTCCGATCCTGTACATGTGCGTGTTATGTAGAAACGTTCTCCCGACGTTTCCCGACCACGCAGTGATTTCTCATCAAGGGAATTTCCCTCGCCTTTTCGCTCCCACGGCTACACGCCCTTCCTTCACCCCCTTACTATAAAGTTTACTAAGTTAGGAGCAAGCACATCCGCAGGATCGAGGTGATAAATACTATTGAATGGCAGCGCTGTGAGAAGCATGACGTCATAATTATTCACGCCAATCTAGTGAATTTCGGCCAATCGGAAAGCGGCCATTCAGAAATCAGCCAATCAGCCTGTGCCGATCACGTTCCTCGCCACGAAGAAAGACAACCATGGCTAGATGGGAAGACGTGCACAATGGGACCGGCTTCCTTCGATATACAAATCGAAAGCCCCAATTCATTCAACTAAGTCTAATTTTGCGGCATTTACATTAAAAAAAACTAGCGTTTACAAATATTAAGTCGCCGTCCAAATTAGGTCGGCGTCCAAATTATTGAATGGCCTACAAAAATTGGAACCCTTTGAACGGAAAAAGCGTGATAAAGCTTTCTTTAAAAACATATCGTCTATTTTATATAATATCGCGAATATCGCGATATTTCGATATTTTTTAAAACCATCGACATTGTCAATATTGTTTCAATATCGCATCGCGACGATAATATCGTCATATCGTCAACCCTTAGTTGACCCCTAGGTGAAATGCCAAGGTTATTATAGCTAAAAACACAAGAAATGTTGTCCGAGTGATAACTTTAGAAGGACATGGCATATTATCTCCAAACTTGGTTTGTGGATTGGTCTTAGGATCCTCCTGAAGCCTATTGTTTTTTTACTCTCTTGGTCAAATGTAAAGTTCATTATTGCTAAAACAATTGAAATGTCAGAGCAGTAACTCAAAAGTGACTTGGCATATTATTTCAACACTTGGTGTGTGAATTTGAGGCAATAAATTAATTTCTAATTTATTTGAATTTGTCATTAGGTCATCTATACATACACAGGACATGAGAAAGATGTTCACTTGCTTCTGCCATTTGGTGAGCATCTGGTGTCAATTGATGAATCCAGCAATCTCAAGATATGGGACATCAAATCAACAGGTAAAATATTAGGTTGTTTTAACGAAAATTGTGGCCGAGTGCTGTAGTGTGCATCAAAGGTAAGTTCTGTTGGCAAGGTCATCAGAGTGTGGGTTTGAATCCTGGTCATGACACTTTCTGAGCAAGACACTTAACTATAATTGCTTTTAATAAAAGTAGCTTTTTAAACACAGTGTCTTGTTTTTTAAATGTAAGTTTCTTGTTTTAATTGTTTTCAGAGGTTTATCTTGAGATTCAGTTTTGCAATGAAAGCTTCCAGGTTTCTGCCCTCATGCACCCGACTACTTACCTCAATAAGATCCTTCTGGGAAGCAGACAGGGTACCATGCAGATCTGGAATGTCAAATCAAAGTAAGATGTCTCATTTCAAACAACAAATCTGTACATAAAGATCTATAGACCTATCCACTACGTTCCGCCCCTTTACGCATTGACCAATCAAAACTGGGAATGTGTGTGATAGATCTTTATCATGCTACCCCCATCTTGGTTATATTCCATGTGTCAACTAACAGTAATAAATGTTAGAGTCTTTTCCAAACTTCAGCTTGGATTTCGACTCGACTTGGGCTCCCACATGGGCTCTGTTGATATAAAGGTGCAATGGTGCAATGGTAGTTGTGACTTGCTGGATCGGTGTATTATAATAAACTCATTTAAAATGATATTACTTTTATTTTTTCAAGTTATCAATTTTATGCAATAAGTATGAATTCTGTTATAGAATCAACTGGACTTGCAATTTAATTGTAACAACAGTTCCATGTCCTATCCCGAACCCATCATTAGGCCGACTGATCTTGTGGTAGCAAAAAGTTGTTGACTTGTTTCAGGGTCAATTCACTTCATGATTCAATGGAAAACAATCATAAATACCTTTTATGCAATATTTAATTGGTGACTTTAGGATGGTTAATGGTAGTTGACAAACTTTGAATCTTTGCCTAACTTTGTCAAAACCATTAACTCCAAACATCCTCATTAAAGAGAATAGAAGCTTGAGTCGGAGCTCATTAAATACACTTGAAATGCCTGGAAGTAACATTAGGGTGTCTTACAATGTGGTGATCCTTCAAATCACCAAAACATAATAATTAATGATTATTTGTCTACGCCTGAATTACAGCACAAAAATTCTGACAAACAAATTGAGGACTTTCAGTTTGCCACTGGGCATTTCAAAAGAATGCCGTTGTATTATAGACTGGTTTTTGGAACTTCTATTAAGACCATTTAAACAGGATTACTCGGTGCTTTAGTGGAGTTGAAGATATACTTGAACTTTGATCGGTGGAAACACCTTTTCACGAGTTTGGTTGTGCTGCTGTACAGTTGTTAGGACCAAATGGTTACCAAGTTTTGTGTAAGGCATTGTGTCAAGTTGCTTGATTTTACAAAGTGCGCAGTTTTACAAAGTGCGCAGTTTTACAAAGTGCGCAGTTTTGTAGCTGCATTATAATGAATTTGTTATTTTGATTTACAATAGTCTTTATTGAGGAATCATATTCTGGCTCATTGGATTAGATTGAAGCTTCTTTACATGAATACTAACTTGTCTTCATTTAATATCTTGGTTCTTTCCTCAGTAAACTTGTGCACACTTTCAAGGGCTGGGGATCTCCAATTACAGTAATAGAGCAGGTAATGAGTTATTATTGATCCTCAGATTCATTAAGTTTCTACTGATTAACTGTTGTGGCCCTTTACCTCAGCGGTTGTTGGCGCACCACTGATTACTTTGCAACAATATTTCCATGCCTCTCTGTCCTCCACTGCCCTCCGTTTGTAACAATCTTTCTGCATGCCTCTCTGTTCTCCACTGCCCTCTGTTTGTAACAATCTTTCTCCATGCCTCTCTGTCCTCCACTGCCCTCTGTTTGTAACAATCTTTCTCCATGCCTCTCTGTCCTCTACTGCCCTCTGTTTGTAACAATCTTTCTCCATGCCTCTCTGTCCTCTACTGCCCTCTGTTTGTAACAATCTTTCTCCATGCCTCTCTGTCCTCCACTGCCCTCTGTTTGTAACAATCTTTCTCCATGCCTCTCTGTCCTCTACTGCCCTCTGTTTGTAACAATCTTTCTCCATGCCTCTCTGTCCTCCACTGCCCTCTGTTTGTAACAATCTTTCTCCATGCCTCTCTGTCATCCACTGCCCTCTGTTTGTAACAATCTTTCTGCATGCCTTTCTGTCCTCCACTGTCCTCTGTTTGTAACAATCTTTCTCCATGCCTCTCTGTCCTCCACTGCCCTCTGTTTGTAACAATCTTTCTGCATGCCTTTCTGTCCTCCACTGCCCGCTGTTTGTAACAATCTTTCTCCATGCCTCTCTGTCCGCCACTGCCCTCTGTTTGTAACAATCTTTCTCCATGCCTCTCTGTCCTCACTGCCCTCTGTTTGTAACAATCTTTCTGCATGCCTCTCTGTCATCCACTGCCCTCTGTTTGTAACAATCTTTCTCCATGCCTCTCTGTCCTCCACTGCCCTCTGTTTGTAACAATCTTTCTCCATGCCTCTCTGTCCTCCACTGCCCTCTGTTTGTAACAATCTTTCTCCATGCTTCTCTGTCCTCACTGCCCTCTGTAACAATCTTTCTCCATGCCTCTCTGTTCTCCAATGCCCTCTGTTTGTAACAATCTTTCTCCATTCCTCTCTGTCCATCACTACCCTCTTTGAGTTGGTAATCTCTAGTCTTGTCTGCTCTTTGATGTCTGTCTGTAACCTTCCTCAAATACAAACCAAATGTTGATCATTTAGCCTGATGTATAACTGACATTTTAGAGCTACAGAGCTTGGACTTCTTTCAGGCAGGATTTGTACAAAACTCAACATAAGAAAATTGAAATCTTACATTTTCTTGAGGTTGAACCGTAAGATTTTAAAGAATGTTTGATACAAAGAAAAAGGGCATATCTCAAATCTTGTTCAGCAGTTATTTGTTTAATTTTTGATTTTATGTGGTAAATATTATACAATTTAATACATTTCTCATCTGACCAGTGTAATATCTTGCCTGCCAGGAAATACACTGGATTGTAGGCTACAAGGGCAATATTTTTATAAACAAGGTGACATGATCTGTAGACAAATCCATTTTAGGTCAACTTCATAAGTTCCTTACCAGTGTTTTCCACCATTGGGTGCACCGAGATCCAGATTCGGATCTCATTTCAATTTTTGACTCTGATTTCTTGATGTACAGGCGCCAGCTGTAGACGTCGTAGCAGTCGGTCTTGACGATGGCAGAACCATCGTACACAATTTGAGATATGATGAGACCATTGTTACCTTCACCCAGGACTGGGGCCCAGTGACAGCCATTTCTTTCAGAACGGGTAAACAGTTTATCAAAAATGTCCTTAAATCAGTCCTCAGTCAGGTTGTGGATCGGAAGTCAAAATTTGAAAGGCATTCATTAGGTGCTTTTGAACACTGTTACCGGGCCCAATTTCATAGAGCTGCTTAAGCACAAAAAGTAGCTAAGCACAACATAGGTTAGCAGCCAAAATACCATGTCTCATGTACCATACTCATGTAACATGTACCATGACTGGTATCCTGCTCATTTGTGCTTGCAGAAAATTGTTAAGTGATATTTTCTGCTTAAGCAGCTCAATGAAAGTGGGCCCAGCACCTCATCATGTGAAGGTATACCTGAAATCATAGAGCAGTCTCCTTAGGATCAGCCTTTCTCTTACAATCATGGTCAGTTGGCTGAACATCTGAGGATAGCCCCGATGTACACTCAAAAGAAGTTCCCGCTGAAATACAACGTTTTTGCACGGAGAATTCTTGTGCGAGATACGTTTATGCAAAATAAAGATACAACATTTTTGCACGATGGGACGATATGAAATGTGGACTGGTTTAAAAGCTGGAGCGCTTTATAATGAAACAAGTGTCTAGTCACTGAGATTGTGATGGGAAACTCTGCTTAGGATTCTGGTATTTTATCCCTATCAAAGAAATCTGCTACTTAAATGAACTTTTTCTCCTTAATACCTTGAAGAAAATTTGCCTTTTCAAGGTTTACTATTGATGGGGAAAGGTGGCATCATCTTTTACTGTGAGGAGACAGGCAGAGGCCCACTTCACCGAAAAGCAATTGTATCTAATTTTTGCTTTACTTAATACAATGAGTTTTTTGAATTATTTATGAAATATGAATTGACCATCTTTGTGTCTCTTAAGCAGACGGTCAGCCCATCATGGCCACTGGAAGCACCGCTGGGCACATTGCTCTCTGGAATCTAGAAGAGAAACGTTTTCAAGCTCAAATGAGAGATGTCCACAAGTCTGGCATAGCTGGCATGAAGTTCCTATCATCGGAACCGGTCATGGTGACAAACTCCGCTGATAACGCCCTCAAGGTGTGTTTGATGTCTATCCCATCACCTATCATTGTTTCCCTTGGCATGTGAACTTCTCGCAGACTTCCTCAAAAACCTGTTTGATACTACAATACATTTTTCACTTAACTTTAATGGTGATTCTAAACTTTAATGGTGATTCTAAACTTTAATGGTGATTCTAAACTTTAATGGTGATTCTAAACTTTAATGGTGATTCTAAACTTTAATGGTGATTCTAAACTTTAATGGTGATTCTAAACTTTAATGGTGATTCTAAACTTTAATGGTGATTCTAAACTTTAATGGTGATTCTAAACTTTAATGGTGATTCTAAACTTTAATGGTGATTCTAAACTTTAATGGTGATTCTAAACTTTAATGGTGATTCTAAACTGTTGTGGAGATTGCTGATAGAGTTTAATTCCGTTTATAAATATTTCTTTTCTTGTCTTAGATGTGGGTATTTGATCAGCCCGATGGAAGTGGACGTCAACTACGTGTTCGTGCCGGTCACAGTGCACCCCCTGCTAAGATTAAGTTCTATGGGGAACAGGGGCAGAATATTCTCAGTGCAGGTACAGTTGATGTCACAAATTATTGGTTTCTTGTTTTAAGTGTGTGAGTTTCCTGTGCGTCATTTAGTGTCATCCAATGTGTTTTTGATTGATATGTATAAACTTTGCCGACCTGCATAGATAATATATTGAAACCCTGCAGTCTGAAGTTCAATCAACCAATGAAGAGTTTGCCATTTCAGAGTCTCATATCCTCTCCCAAAATATAGGGCTCGAATTTTGCACTGGACCACAGGCCCGAGGCCAGTGATTTTAGTGTCAGGCCAGTAAACTCATGACTGGACAAGTCCTGCTGTCTTGTGTTTTTCAATTGAATAAAAATACCTCACTGTGTACAGTATCTTTTGAAAATTAGACAAATGATGTTCATATAACGACTTTGAGTCTGGTAAATACCTTTCAAATCTGTTGAGTAGTGAAGAATACAAAAGAGATCAATCTTTTCTTAGTACAGTTGACATATTAGACTGTGTAGAAATCTGTTTTCCCCTTTTGATTCAATTCAATTCAATTCAAAAAACTTTATTAATCCTTGATAAGGCAATTACAAATTTGGGCAGCTCCATAATAAAAACAGTTTTAAAATACCAACAAGAGCAACAACACCACAATAAAAATACGTATACCAAATAGCATATTTTTGTACATATTTACATATAAAACATCAAAATTTAAATTATGTATATTTAAGAAAGAAAGCAGCAAAATTTATAACTGCACTAGAAAATTAGATGGAAACTTCAGGGCTCAAATTCACAAAGCACTAAGATTCATTTTAAGATGAGTTGTCAGTATAACCGTAGTGATTCGTTGTGACATCATACTTTGCTTAGCAATTAAGACTGATTAACAGTAAAGATCAATCTTAGCTGTTTGTGAAATCAGCCACTGGTCTTGTAAAATAAATTCTCGTCCAGTAAAAGTTTTGAGCCACAAGCCCCGTGGTCTTTTGGATTTTACCACCAAAATCGAGCCTTGCAAAATGTGATGAATGATATTCTTGTTTGTCTGAATGATTTGTCTCTGAAGGCCAAGACAGTAGCCTGAAGTCTTTCTCCACACTGCATGAGAAGCACAACAAAGACCTTGGCCAGGCTAACCTCAAGAAGAAGCTCGGTAATAAGAAGGGTCCCCTCAAGGAGAGATACAAGATGGCGCCTATCACACACTTTGCAGCAGGTATGTGAAATTATACATAGATATTTATCATTAACAAAAATTGATCTGAAATACTGTCAAATAAAAAAATTGCGTTTAAAATAAAAACAGCAATTAAAATAAGCACATCTATATGTATACAGAAAATCCCTGCAGAATTTTTTTCTGTTTGTTTTCTCTAAAGCAAAATCACCTAATTTGATGCAATTTTTAAAGGTTGATTTTTCCTTTTTGTGCAGAATCCTAGGGTTGAAATCAATAAATAAATAATAATAATTATAGTGTACATTGATGATGTACCATGCCTGTCATTGATGACACTCCAGGGCCCAATTTCATACAGCTGCTTAACGGTGAGCAAATTTTCGTGCTAACTGTAGCAGACAAATTTGCTTAAGCATAAGCATATTTCACAGGTTAGCAAGAAAATAAGGCGGCCACCTTGCGCATTCACAATGGATTTGCATTGTTGCGTTATTCATTTTGGTGCAGTAAGTACCGGGAGGTTAGCGTACCTTTTCGTGTGCTTACGGTTAGCAGCGCTATGAAATAGAAACTTGTACGTAAGCACAGAATCGGCCGCTAAGCAGCTCCATGAAATTGGGCCCTGGTGCAAATTGTTTTCAAATCTGGTGGAGATTATGAAGAATGAGGCAGTGAGACAAAGCAGCCATAATTACAACACCTTGAAAGAGATACAAGGTGAAGTTGTGCATATTGCTGCCAGACTAGCCAGAAACACCGAGGCAAACTCCTTCTCTTTACGATAAAGTGTACTGGATTCTTGTACTTGCATTTCACAACACACAGGACTTACGGTTTTATGTCACACCCGGGGACAAAGCAATAATGGTTAAGTGTCTTGCTTGTTAAGGACATAAGTGTTAACATCAGAATTCAAACCCATACTCTGCTGAACAGAACACCAGAGCTTGAGTCCGGTGCTCTTAGCCACTTGGCCACAACACTCCAGCTTGAGTCTGGTGCGCTCGACAGGTCAGCCACGACAGGCCCGAATTACTCCAAGGTTACTTTTTACATTCGTCCTGAGATAATAAACATACAACCCAACTTTCATCTCTTCATTTCCACCTCCATAGAGAAGAGTCGTGAGAGTGAATGGGACAGCATTGCAGCATGTCATCAAGGAACTAATATAGTGACTACCTGGAACTACCAACGTAGTACCATGGGCAACCACAAGATAAAATGCCCACATGTCAACCCATCAGCAGCTGTTGAAGCCACAGTAAGTAGGTCCTCCCCTTCATAGCAGCATTAGGGCCCAGTTTCATAGAGCTGCTAAAAAGCACAAAAAGTAGCTAAGCAAAACAAAAGTATGCTTACCAGCATAAGGTTACCGGCCAAAAGACCATGTCACATGTTCACTTTGTGACTGGTATCCTGCTCATTTTGGCTGAGCAGAAAATTGTTGAGCAATATTTGCTGCTTAAGCAGCTCTATGAAATTGGGACCAGATTGTAAGCTTAGATTTCTCTGCCAAGCAGAAAATGTTACGAGGCACCATTCATAACAATGCCAAGTCTATGACATCATGGCTGGTAACCTGTTTCTGTTAAGTAATTTTGTTTAATGTGCTTGGGATATTTTTGTTGTGCTTACCAGTTTTGACACCTTGTGTATTGACCCAGTTCACCTGATGTCATCAATCACGATAAAAAAATGGTTGCACCAGTTTAAGATTCAGACTTCCATTTGTTACTTAGTAGTGCACATTTTAGGAAACGCGGATGATATCATTACATGCAGTTTGACTCCCAACACTGCAGACGGTAGCTGTGTAGTCTATAGGAACATGCCCTCTAATAGTTTGATTGTTAGGAGGAAGCTAAGCTAGGATGGATGTCTTCCTTGTGCAGGGTTGAGACTGGAGTGTGGGTAGCTATGGATGTTATTGCATTAGTTGGTTTTAAACTTCTTGCAATCTATGTAAAATAAAAACAAACTTTTGAACACAAACACACAAATTTGTATATGAATATTTGTTTGTTCCTGTTAGGCAATTGACATCACTTCATGTGGAAACTTTGTCGTGATTGGTTGGAGTACAGGTCATGTGGACACTTACAACATCCAATCAGGGATCCACAGGGGTTCCTATGGCAGCCAAAAAGGTAAAAAAGAAAATTCAGTTGTTTTTCAAACTTTATGCCACTCTGTGGAAGACAAATATAAAGGCCTTGTTTCGCTCTCTCACATTGATAGATCATAAATAAGTTAATTTCTTAATTTTATGTTTACAGCGAAATGTACATTTGGATAATGTTTAACATACTAACCAAGTAGCATTTTTAAAAAATACTCAAAACCTACCTTTTCCTTAATTTTTCATTGTTATTACTATGTGTTATTTATCTGATACACTTATTGTTAGTGTTGTGATTTTGTTTGCAAAGTAGAGCATTTTGAAATGCTTGGTAATATTCATTTTATAACTAATCGGAGATAGTTTTCCTGGCAGGGTTTTATTTAGCGGAAGTTACATTTTTGTTTTAGCATCACTTTGTGATAACTTGTGTTTGGAGTAAAATAGTTAGTTTGAGTGTACAACTGCTGAGTATGGCATGCCATTGGTTGCAACAGACTATTACAAAAACCTACGCTTTCTTCTTCTATTTCGAGTGGTGTCCTCGGTCAATGATGTTATGACAGAGTTGTTCCCAGATCTCCCTGTCCCTCATGCATTAATTCATCTGCTGTCACAAACACATTGCCCATGCCCTCTTTAGACCGATCCATTTTAGTTTATTTGCATAGTGTCTGGTATCGTTTGTTCGAACATGTCACACGCATACTTCATGTTACGTTGCGCTGATGCTTTGTATAGTGGTGTAAACTTCTTCGGTAAAATTGCAAGCATTGGGAGAAGAAATGAATGCTGTGTGCATTGTATGGAATAGTGTCTACCCAGTCATGTAATAGTCACTCGGATTCATTATTACATAGAGTGTTGTTATGAGGCTTTGGTAAACACAAACATCACAATCAGTAAACATGTACCTGCAATAACCCAACAGTGTAGGGTGCTTGTCAACAGTTGTAGAGCGCTGAAGGCCCAAGATGGGGAACTCGGTCTGAAATGTGAAATGTTGACTGGATGCCATTTCAGCAAGCAATTCTTTTGATGCAACAATAGATCAGTGCAGACAATGACCATTGGTATCAATGATAAAACAAAACATTTACTTGCTGAAATGACCCCTATGCGTCTGTCACATTTCAAAAACAGATAGAACTCCAATTTCCCATCTTGCGTCTTCAGCGCTCTATAATCTTTCTTGCTTGTGAGTGGCTCACTGTAAATTTGTTTCCTTAATATAAGTTGGTTTTAGTAACACAGCAAAGTTTGCTCAGCAGTGGTAAGAACTTCAAACCTGGTTTCTCTTCTTAGCAAAGATTAAGAGAAAGTTTTCATTTCTCAAAGTCAAGCAAAAAAGTTCCATTCTGGAATCCTTCTGATTTCTCAATCTTAAATAAGAAGCCTTACTTGAAAACAGAGAAATCTAATTTTAAGAAGGAGATTATTGCGTAGGTTTTTCAGGGCTCGAATTTGGGGAGAAAATCCACAAGACTACAGGGCTTGTAGCTCAAAATCTTTACTAGACCAAACATTTTTTTTACAAGACCAGATTCAAAATGTGAAAATAAAAAATTACTGCCACAGTTTAACATGCATTTGACTGCTTTTATATGAACCCGAACTGAGACAAGTAAGAGAAGAGTATACTTGATTACTCATAGAATTGAAAGATAATTTATTCGACCCAAAGTCAACAGTTGAACATAATTTGTTTCTGTTATTCAATTGAAAAACACAAGACCATCGGACTTGTTAGGTCATAAGTTTACTGGCCCAACACTAAAATTACTGGCCTCGGGCCTGTGGTCCAGTGTAAAATTCGAGCCCTGTTTTTATATGAAAGGGTTTGGAAAGAATCCTAATTAACGAAAGCATAGAGTAACAGATTGGTTGTGCATGGAAGGCACACATCAGGGAAAGAATATCATTATTTTTTTTTTTTACAAGGATGAGAAATTTCAGACTTTCATCTGAATTCAGACGTTTTCAAGTGATCTCCCCTGTGAACAAAAAATGTACTTTTTTCCAAATAAAAGTAAGTCATGCTGTTTGATCTTCTTCTCTAGCACTGAGGATACTGTCTCCAAAAGCTCCATGGAATCTATAACTACAGGGGTTACCAAAAGGTGGAAATGCCATCATTTCAATGTACAATGTACATGTACCTTTTAAAATCTTCAGATTTAAAAAAATAATGACTCTCCCTGATTCTAACATCGATTTGTGATAAGCACTGTTTACGTTGCTTTCAGATTCCTGTAGAAAAAAGCCTAGAGGCTCCTTGGGTGGGATTCGAACCAACAACCCTCACATTCTAAAGCGGTAGTCTTAACCACAGGACCACCGAGTATTCCCGATGATGAAAGGCCAGTTCAAATTCTTTTCCCAGAACAGAAATCCTATTTGTTGCGCCGATGCAAACATTATATTTTTTAGTGTCCCCACTATTAATTACAGGATTTGAACTGGCCTCTTCTCACTTGGATGGTCTAGCTGTTAAGAAGTTTAGCAGTCTTGTATTTTGTTAACCTATTGTACAAATATTCTTTTAAGATTTACAAGTTTATTTATGAAGTTTTCAAGTCCAAACCACCTCCCAAAAGTTCTGCGAGTGACAGATGTGAAAAAAGAGCAAAAACATTAGGGTTTTTATAAAGATCAAGCAGTGAAAAGTCTCAGCTACAAGCCAGCTGAGGTTTTCTGCAAAATAGAGCTTTGAATTAGACAAGTACTCAGTAGTGCTTAAATCTAATCATAATTTTTCTGTCTTTTTGTGCAGCTCATGAGGGCGCAGTACGAGGCCTCATTGTTGACGGACTCAACCAAATAGTCATCACTGGGGCGTCCGATTCTAAACTGAAGTTCTGGAACTTTAAGTCCAAGAAGTTGCTTGGACATCTAACATTGAATGCAGCTGTCAACCAGATGCTTCTTCACAGAGAAAGGTTGGATTCAAAACTGTTTTGTAGTATGTTGCTAGGGGTGACGTAGGCTTCAGGTTGGCTCCATGGTTTCGTTCCCTGCCATTCACCTCTGTGGACCCTGGTTTGAATCTCAACACAGACCTAGAGCCTTGCATGTGGATGCGTGGGACGTGGGTTTTCCCCATGTGGGGTTTCCTCCCCTGTCTCAAACTGAACATTTCTTCGCGTTTCCTATTCACCATCCTGTTATTGGCGCTTGCGCTTTTTGGCGTGTAAATAAAAAAATAAAAAAATAAATGATTGATGTAGTGTATTAGACTCAAGTTCTGTTGACAGACTCAATGGGATGTGGGTTCGAACCCCATTTAAACATGTATGTCTTTCAGCAAGACCCTTAACTATAATTGCTTCTCTTCACCCAGGAGTAAATGGGTACCTGTGAGGAATGAAATAACTGATCTTAAGATGTGTATATAACTGTTTTTGTGCCATGAGCCTCAGCTGATTCCTGGGCTTTATATTACATGCATTGTTGTCTTTTACTTCTGGTTTCTTTTACTTTGCTTTTATCAAAAAATTGTTCACTGTCATTGTTTGTCATTTTGGTTATTTAGTTCGATGCTTGCTGTTGGACTGGATGATTTTGTTGTCGTCATTGTTGATACTGACCTGAGGAGAGTTGTGAGAAGGTTCAAAGGTCATCACAACAGGGTAACTGACATGGTAAGAGATTGCGTACATTTGTTGTGACTAGTTTCTTGCTATTTGTATTTATTTTGGGGGTTCGAAATGGCTGCAAGTCTTTATGAGTCTCACACTTTTACATTGAGGCAACTTGTGCCAGCTTGAAAAAAATCTGAATTGAATTATATTGTTGCGTTAAGCTGTTTATATCTTCATACTGCAGACCTTCAGCCAGGATGCTCGATGGCTGGTGACATCATCAATGGACTCAACCATTCGAACGTGGGACCTCCCATCCAGCAGGTAAGAAACAACATTCTCAAGGATGACAGTGCCACCCACCTCATTCAGCAGATTTTATGTGTCAATGAGTATTTGAATCCTTAGTCATAAATACACCAGACAGTGTAAAGCAATGAGTAGTTGTACAAAATTTTACCTTTTGGACTTTCGGGCTTGCATTGCATGTAGTGATTTGTCAATACATTATAAAGGGTGAAGCTCAATGGGATTGGTCTATTACTTTTAGTATACCTGGCTCCATGCCAAGTATACAGTGCTTGAATATGATGTCAAACTTGACTGAGTGTTGTGGTTGGTTTGGAAGTTATAAATACCACTCATCTTTTAATATTTTCGTTTTTGTGATTATTTTGTTGATATTAGTCTTGACTGTTTTCATTGTGCATATATCCACTGTCATGATTATTTTCTTGATATTATTGATTTGTTTTCATTGTCCATTTTTCAATTATTGTGACTATTTTGTTAATATTAGTGGACTTTTTTCATTGTCCACATTTTCCATTATGATTATTTTGTTGATATTAGTGGACTGTTTTCATTGTTCATACTTCCCATTGTTATGATTATTTGCTGATATCAGTGGACTGTTTTCATTGTTCATACTTCCCATTGTTATGATTATTTGCTGATATCAGTGGACTGTTTTCATTGTCCATATTTTGCATTAAGGTTATTTTGTTGATATCAGTGGACTGTTACTATTTTCCATATTTTCTATTGTTATGATTTGTTTGTTTATTGATGAACTGTTTTCAGTGTCCATACTTTCCATTGTTATGATTATTTGTTGATTTTGATGAACTGTTTTCATTGTCCATGTTTTCCATTATTGTGAATATTTCATTCAGATCCCAATCCCAATAGATTTCATTGTCCATCTTTTCCATTGTTGTGGTTATTTTGTTGATTTTAGTGGACTGTTTGATTTTTCAAGTGTTCAATTGTTACAAATATTCTGTTGATACTGGTGGACTATTTTCATTGTCATATTATCCATTATTGTGAATATTTCATTTAGATTGGTGGATAGCTTTCTACTAGAAGATGCTGCAACTAGTATAGCACTCTCTCCAACAGGTGACTTCTTAGCTACATCACACGTTGACGACCTTGGCATATATCTATGGTAAGGGACATAACTGATTTTGTTTCAGAGGGAAACTCAGAACTTGCTGTGTCTCTGCAGGCAATTTCTATCCAAGTTAAAGGAATTGGTTGATCTTTAAAAAAAGTATATTGAAAACTTTTGAACTGGAATCATTCTTTTTATATGTACCAATTGTCTTGAGAAATATTACTGTCTTAAATGAGTATTGTTATTTGCAAGAAAACAAATTGCATGCTTTCGAACTTACACAATATGCTAAACATAAATCAGTTATAATGTGGTTTTAACCCTTACACTGAAGTGTGTTAAGCATTGTATACTCAGTTCTTACCCGAGTTCTGTGAAAAAATCCACAGGCAAATCGTTCGAGTGGGATTCGAACCCACAGACTTTGCATTGCTAGAGCAGATGTCTTACCACTAGACCACCGAGCTAGCCCGATAGCTAGAGGCAGTTCGAATCCTTAGCAGCGGGTACCGCAAGGATTTAATAGATGTTGAATTTTGCATCGGGGATAAAGAATATAATGTGGTTTTTACCCTTACACCGATGTGTGTTAAGCACTGTATACTCATTACTTACCCGAGTTATGTGAAAAAATCCACAGGGAAATCACTCGGGTGGGATTCGAACCCTTGACCTTTGCATAAATTAGTTGTCGTGTGTTATGAAACCGCCTTTTTTGCTAAACACTTATTGACGTAATCACATTTTCCTCTCACAATCCAAAGGTCAAACAAGACACTGTATGCCCATGTACCGATATGTCCCCTGCCAGATGACTATGAGCCAAGCATTGTGTATCTCCCAGGAACTAGTCTTGAACCAGAGGGTAAGTCTTTGCAATAAATGATTCAGAAAAACTCATTCTCCTTCAAAAGGAAATATTTTCTTGTTGGGTTGTGTATCTCAGAGTGAAGTAGGTTATTTAAGAGATTGGCAGAGCGCGGTGCCAATCATTTTACTTGTAGAAAGTTTGGATGGGACATAAAGCTGTGAACATAAACATTTGCTGCTGTGTTTCAGGCATTGTTGGCTGCAGAATATGCCTCATCATCTTTCAAACCCGTACAAGGCTTTTTATAAAATGAGTTATATGCATCAAACATAGCTGTGTATACCCGTCATCAAATAATGCGTATTTTGACACATCAAAGATAAATTGCTGTACATGTATAAATGTATTTACATTATAAAGTAATGTTGCCTGGATAATTTGACAAAAAAGAGATAAATAAAGTAAGGTTGTGTATCGCCGTTGTCACAGACATTTTGTTTTTGGCCATCCCTTGTGGTCACTTGCAGGTCTTCAGGGCGCATAGATGACACTAATGACCTCATTGCCAGTCAATATTGCCAGTCAAAATGGAGTTCATGTTTCTAAATATAGATCTTCATCTCTTTTTATAGAAATTCATGAGGTCGATTCTGCAGAGCTTGAATCTGATGAACTCGTGTTAGAGTTCACATCACCACAACAGATCTCAGCTGAGCTGATCACTCTCTCACTCCTGCCCCATTCAAGATGGAAGAGTCTTACCAACCTTGAACTTATCAAGGTCAGAGTTCAAACTTGTTTTTTATCACAGAATCATTGTATGTTTATGATAGTGGGTTTCCCTGTACTGTATTCCTATTTTAGTCTGATTTCTGATTTTTTGCCTTTGGGAAAAAACAGAAACATTTTGATTTAAAAAGCTGGAAAAGTCTATTAAGGCCTACACCATGTGTATATGTCGGTCAGCCCGTACTCGATAAAATGTTTCTACTTTTTCGAAGGACAAAATATCATGCCTGCTTGATACTCTCTGGTACTTCAATTAATAAATTCTTGAATACCTTGAGTTGGGTTCAAACCCATGACCTTTGCATTCTATCATGCTAGAGCAGACTTCTTAAACATAAAGTACAGGATTTGTAATTGTTAAACAATAATAAATAGTTTCTATTTGACAGCTCACTGATGTTAAGCTAATACCAGTATTAACCCTTTAGAGAGATATGCATTATTGTAGTAAATGAATGTTTTTTTGTGTTTGCTTTTATTTTGACAGAAAAGGAACAAACCTCAAGAGCCACCTAAAGTGCCCAAGGCAGCTCCTTTCTTTCTTCCAACGGTAGCAGGCCTTACACCTAAATTTGTTATACCAGACGCTGAGGGTGATACTAACAAGGTAAGTCCGTTTTTGTCCTTTTCATTTTGTATTTTAAGTAGTGAAGGATGACTGTAAAGCACTTTAGCTGCTAAGCCCAATAATTTATCATGTCAATATTTTCGTTAGCAAAGACTGTTTACCAGTTAAATTGCCATGTTACATTATTGTGACCGGTGCCCCTCCATATTTGGCTTATGTGAAGTCTTGAGATGTGCCCCCTTTCTTCAAATCAAAAGTTGATATAAACATTCGGTGCAAACTTCATGAAATGTAAGGATGAATGTTTTCTTCCTCTGAGCTGTGTACAAATTGTGCCTGCTGTAAGTTCAAGTTCTGTGGCTCTAATGTAAACATGTGATTCTACAGCTGACACAGTTTGAATTGTGTAGCTCAACGGTCTGTTTCTATCCAGTGAATTAGGAATAATGGAATAATTTTATGGTAGTAAAGGCTGTACAGTTTCATTCTGTAAAACATGATTCAAAACACTTTTGTTGTGTTTTAAGCATGATGTAAAATCTATAGATGAGGGATCGCAAAATTCCAGACTTCAATCCCACCGCTGCCACCATTCATTTCCAAATCTATCAACCAAACTTTGTGATATTAGTAGTGACCTTCAAAGTGAAACAGATTTTAGTATTGTTTGCCCCCCCCCCCAGCTCAGTGAAATAACCTTCTGGTGTATGATTGTCTTTTAGTATTGTTTGCCCCCCCCCCCCCCCCCAGCTCAGTGAAATAACCTTCTGGTGTATGATTGTCTTTTTCTAGGATAAGGGAAGACCTTTCAGTCTGCAGAGCTTTGGGTCGCAGTCTGTCCTGTCAGCAGCATTGGAAAAGAGTCTCCATACAGAAACATGTAAGTTACACTCAAATGTATGGACAAAAGGAAGTTGTATCGTTTAATGTTGTTTGGTTTTGTTTTCTTTTTCTCTTCTATTTATTCATTTTTTTAATTATCGTCTTCCTCATTCTCTTTAAAGGGAGTGGTAAGATTGAAAGTAAAAATGTTCACAGATTTGCATATAACTTACAGGGTGTAAAGATGGTCATGGTGGAAAACTTCCCTTGAAATGGTTTTGCTTGAAATGCCATAGTTTTTAGGAAATGAGTAAAACAGTTAGTCTTTATCACTGGTGATAAAATCCAATGTTTGAAAACAGTGAAAACAGATAATGTTTTTTTAAAGTGTTTTTCTCATGACTCCGGAGATCGATTTGGCTAAAACTTTCACAAGTTTGTTATTTCATGGGGTGGGGGGGGGGGGGGGGGGGGGGGTTGGAGGAAGCTGGGAACAATGAAAACAAGTACAAGGACTGTTCATTGTAAAGATAAAGATAGAGATCTATTGTTAGTGCAAGATTTCAGCATGCCATGGTCGATTATTGGCTGGTTTATTAGAATTTCCGCTTACTATTGAGATATGAAAGTATGTGAAGGCCATGTCTGAATGAAGTGACTTCGGCTCCGGCTGTTGCCTGCATCAATCTGGCCATAGCCACTAGCCACTACAGAAGTCATACCATTAGACACTGCATAGTTACCGACCTCTGCAGAAACCAAAATTAGATTTAAGAAACCATAGTGGTAAACTTGTATAAATAAATCTGGAGACTTGTATAAATAGAAAATGAACAAAACGTGATAGTTCTTTATCTCAAGGTTAAAGAACAAATAAAGGAATTTTTAAATCACTCCAAACAAATCAAACCCTGGAGCAGTTATTATCAAAACTGAATAAATGGCTAAGAATGCAGAGGAGACCTTAATATACTTTGTTAGGTATTTTGTTCCGATGAAATAACTTCAAGACGAAGGACAGAATGGGTAACTAGTTTTTAGAAAACAATAACTTTATAAAAAAGAGACATAATTATTTTTTTTAATCTCAATTTTTTTCTTGTATGTTACTGTGGAGGCACGGGAAGGCAGGCCCTCTAATTAAAAAGGATGACCATTCACTAAAATACTACACACAAAATCCATACAATGACATCTAAAATATGAAATAATCTCCTGCACTTGATTGATTTTAATCCTCCAATCAATAGCACACAATACAAACAGCACAACACAGTCACTTATGTGAAGGACAAGAGGTCAACACGAAGCTAGCTACATATACAAGTTTACAATCCCGATTCAACTAGGCCCTTAAAATATTTCTATGGATGTTAAAAAGATGATTTAAACACAAAACAAAACTCACAGGGAGCTTTTGGGACAATATCCCTCTTAAGTGAATACAATTCAGAGCAAAATACCCAGTGAAAATAAATGTGTTCTCTCTTGTTCAAAGCTAAAATGGATAAGAGAAAGGTCTGAAGGCTGCAGACAACTGTTAAGTTTTTGCAATAATAAAGCCTTTGAGAAAGACTCTGCTAGGGTCAAAACGTCCGGCCCTTAACTATTTTGTTTGCATTTATACTACAGGTCTTTTTGGTTGGTAAGCAGTTTGCAACAGCTAATCTTATTTTCTCATTTTTGCAAAAAATACGCAAATCAGGCCCAAGTTAGATTGAGGGTGCTCTTGCATTCACCGCATTACCAAGTTCACTTTTTGTGTTCACAGATGAAGATGTTCTTGCACTCATGAAAACACTGTCCCCATCAGAGATTGACGTTGAGTTTCGTAGTCTGTCACCAGTAGGGGGCGGTTCAACGGAGGCCATGAAGCAATTTCTTATTTTCCTTCATGAGAGTCTAGTTACCAACAGCGATTTTGAACTCATACAGGCGTACACGGCACTTTTTACGAAGGTAAGTTGGTCTCTGAGAAGTCTTGGCCAATGACCTCAGTTTGTGTTTGTACACTTTCATAGTAAGTCCTAATAGTGTACTTGTTATTATTAACAAGCATGACCCTCGATCACATAAAAATATTTAGAAGAAGTAGAAAACATGGCTATCGTTACATAGGAGGCAGGGGAATTCTCATCAAATCAAATAAGTCCAAGGTTTATAGAAAAAGAGGAACCTAATGAGTTGAATTTAGCCTTTAATACATCCCACGCGCTTCAGTCTGAATTATGCTATTAATATTTGTTATATCTGGAATGGACCTTATGCATTGACGTCAACAAGCCGCCATCTTAGAGGTAAAACGGTGGTGCAACAATAGAAAACGCACATCTATGTACGCGCAGTACACATGATGGGCCAATGAGCGACCTTCATTTGACCTCTAGCCAAGGGTTCCCTTCTCAAAGAGGTCATGTGCATAAGGTCTATATTCAGGAGAGTATTATAGCACTTTACCTGTGTGAGGGTTAACTATTCCTCTCACAAACTTGTAATTTTAGTTTTCCAAGCTACTTCCTTGGTGAAGACATTGGTAATTTACTCTTGAAAACGTTAAAACATGTGACATTGGATTAATGTGTAGTCATGTTCACCCGCATCAGACAATTAAAAAGACAACGGATACTTTTGAAGATCCAGACCTTTCATGCAATACACCGATCCATTAAGCCATTTCCCATTTCTCATTGACCAATCACAACCGCGAAATCTGATCTGGTGATCGGGTTTCGCTGCTGTGATTGGTCAACTCGTAAGGAGGCGGGGCTTAATGGATCGATCTATTGTTTGGCTTTCACAGTATGGAAAATTATGTTTGTTAGTAGTGTGTAAGTTAAACAAAAAAAGGAAACTGACTTGATATATTTTGAATAATTTGGGATTGAACAAAGAGAAATTGATTAGAGCGGGATTTGAACCAATGACCTGCGGAGGAACGTGCCAATGCTCTACCAACTGAGCTGTCCATAAAAAGAAATCTTTGGAGAGAGAATCAAAGTTTTCTTAATTGATTTTGTGTATATATTGCATTGTAACTGAACTTGGTGTTTGTTCTTCACTCGTTAGTGTCATTAAAATCTGCATAGGATGAGAAAAAATAGTTAAATAAAACAAATTTCTGCCTCAAACTTGACTATTTAAACTTTGATGAATTCTGCACTGCATACAACATTATCAGAACAAGTGAGAGTAAAAGTATCATAAATATTCAAACTTGTATTAAACCTTGGGTTTCCACGCACATTGCTTTAATGTTCAAATATGCGCTAGAATTAGTCATTATTACAAAGTCATAAAAGAGATGCCATATACATATAAACCCTTGGCCTAAGCCTTGAGCCTTTATAGCCTATATAATAATAGCAGACAATAATATAATGCCTAATTCCATCCCCTTAAAGGCACTGGACACGTTTGGTAATTACTCAAAATATATATTAGCATAAAAACTTACTTGGTAACGAGCAACGGAGAGCTGTTGATAGTATAAAACATTGTGAGAAACCACTCCCTCTAAAGTAACGTAGTTTTTAAGAAAGAGGTAATTTCTCACTAAAATATCAGGCATCAGAAAGCACACAAAATTGTGCAACAAGGGTGTTTTTTCTTTCATTATTTTCTTGCAAATTCGATGTCCAATTGAGCCCAAATTTCCACAGGTATGTTATTTTATGCATATGTTGGGATACACCAAGTTAGAATACTGTCTTTGACAATTACCAAACGTGTCCAGTGCCTTTAAGACATGTTGTATTTAAAGAATTTAAAACCTTGAATTGATTTGAAGTGGAGCTGAAAATAGAATAGGATTGAGAAGAATTCTTGATGAAACTACCTTGTAAAATTTTTTTGATTTGAACTTGGATGTCAACTTGTTGCCTTCTGCGTTAAGGAATTGTGCCACAGTACAAGATGTCATCACATAGAAATACAAGGACCTTGTGTCTGGTTTGTTGATGATGGTTAATTATCCCATGTTATATTGAATATTCATAAATACCTTGGACAGTTTATCGATTCTGATTGGTGGAGAGCACGTCACGTGGGGGTGTTTAAACGTGTGATATAAACACGGCTAGAAGTGTTTAAACACGGCTGGCTTCGCGTGTTGGGCGCGCAAGCTTGTTTACGCACGCCAATTTACTTACGCGGAACGCAATATACATCTATTAGTATACCCGCGCGTAATCTTGTCGACACGTGCGTGCACACAACCCAACGCGCTTAAAACAGAATTTTACAAAAGTTTTTGTGGCAGTTTTAGAGATTGGGGGCTGGAGGTCAAAATTCTGTGTCTATTTTGTGGTTGTAATGAACAACAAATTCAAATCACAAGCTCAGATGATATGGAAACACAGAAGTAGTTATCAAAACACAGCACCTATACTTTTTTCAGAAGTTATAGACCATCGGACGTTATTTAAAAGTGTGTAGTGGTTTATTTTGATTTCTTGTTACTTTATTGTAAGTGTGACCAAAAAGAGTTTGAAAAGGATTGTGAGCCTTTGGACTAATATTATCTCATATTAGTACCAATGAAACAAACCTTCCACTACTGAGAAAAATATAGTGATTAACGCCTTGAACCAAGACTAATGCTTGCAGTGGGTGGTTGTGTAAGATTCAGCCTCACTTTCAATTCAATTTGACTTACCCCTTTTGTAATGTCAGTGATGTGGTCTGACTCAATATAAATTAATGATGCATGCTCAATGATGCATAGCAAATTATTCCTTTGTGTAAAGGGTAACCAATGACATAAGTGGAAAATTGATGGGTTTGTTTAAACAATGTACAATAATTATATACACAAAATATTGTTATTAACCTGTGTCTCTTCCTCTACCCCTCCCCCCCGGACAAAAAACTGATAATTTAAACCAATTATTAAATAAAATTAAATGAATGAACAGTTATTTTGGTCAATTGTGTAATAAATAAATAGACAAATATATGTTTCATGTTTAGGGCAGTAATTAAGATTATATGAAAAATGTATTTTTGTTTAATTGAGCAATAATTTCCACTCACAGAACAAATGAGGTAAAGAACCCACTATTTTTAAAATCTTCACATCAAATGTTGTCAATAATTATTTTGTAATCAATATTTCTGTTTAAGATGAGAGGAATAGATACAAGGTCATCTAAACCTTAAAATGAACATTAGGAATCTTACTGTTTGTAATCTTCATCGATATTTTGTCCTGTTTTTTGTTTATTTACAGCTCCATGGTGATGAAATAGCCAAAGAACCCAGCTTGGTTGAAGAGGTCAACCACCTAGTTGATATTCAGCAGTCGTCATGGCAACGTATCCAAGCACAACTCAACAAGTGTCTATGCTTGATAATGTACATGAAAAACCCAGCGGTGTGAAGTCCCAATGGGCGTAGCTGTGTAAATGAGTTTGGCATTAGTCAGGTACCCAAACCCCTCCACCTTCCCCCTTCCCTCTCCTAAAAATGACCATGTTTGGCTTTTGTAAAGGTATCAAACATGATAGAAAATTTAATAGATCTAATTATTGTATATGGGATAAAGAACATAATATTTTAGCATAAACCCCCAAAATATGATTAATAATGAAATTAAAAAAAAATATTTGTAAAAGGTTTTTAGTCCAAGAGTTTGCTTCTTGAAATATTTCCATCTGAAGTAATGCCATTTGTGATAAAATGGACATCAAAACACTCATTCCTTTGTGAACTTTGACAACAACATGAAACAATTTGTTTTCCCTTTTTTTTTCTCAAAGACATCATTTTTATCTTTTTAATCCTGGCAGTGTCACCGGCCAATTAAAGTGACCTAATTTTCGGACTGCGTATTCCCAGGGCCAATTATTTGGGCCTATTTATAATGCATTCGTGTTGTTTACAACATACATTTATATGAAGTTTCAAGTTATGACCAAAATAAAGTAAGGCCAGTCAATTTTGAATTGTGTGTCCTTGACTGCAGTCTCCAGTAACAAAAAACAACAAATAAACAGTCAGAAAATTAGTTACACCCCAAACAAATTTGTATCAAAATTTATACTTTTCTCCTTAAAAATGTGAGCCAACCAAATGAATTTATGTATCATGAATATATTCTGTACATGTATTTTTTGGTAACTTGTTCTTTTATAACAGTATAAAAATTTTCTTTTATGTATTGTACAATGGCTTGAAATGCATCCATTATTTGCAAACCCTTTGTTAAAGGGCGTGTACAACATTGGTCATTGCCAAAGACCTGTATCCACACTTGATGTGACCCAACATATACATGAAATAACAAACCTGTGAAAGTTTAAGCTCAATCGGTCTTCGGAGTCATGAGAAAACAGTGAAAAACCCCATTATATGTTTTAACTTTAATTCAAACATCGGATTTTATCCTGCAGGATAAAGACTATTGTTTATTCATTTCCTAAAAACTATGGCATTTCAAGCAAAACTATTTCAAGGGAAGTTTTCTTCCATGACCATCTTTATACCATGTAAGTTATGTGCAAATCTGTGAACATTTATATTTTCAATCTTACCAATGTTGTACACACCATTTAAGTTGGGCAGGATAGGCATCTCTATCATCATAATCGTCATCGTCGTTATCGGTATTAAATTATTATCCAATCATACCTCAATGTTTGATAAAACATAACTTTTTGAGCACAATTGCCCCTCACACAAACCCACACCCAAAGCTTTGTGTTGCATGCACTCTGTAGACATTCATTTGTTCTGGACATTAAAAGAATATCTTATACTTCAACACTGTAAAATAAAACACAGTGTGGACATGTGTAAGTTCACATACATTGTAGTGTTTCAAGTCTCTACACAGTGTAGACCTCTTTTGTTCTCAGGTCCACCTTTGGTATGTAACACTTAAACACACTCATGTTTGTTGATCAGGTAAATTAAGGACTTCTCTTTGTCCTCCAAATGTTTGCCTTTTTGTAGTGACAAAGAAGAGGAAACATCTCCAACAGGGACACTTTTAATTCTCAAATTTGTCTTTTGGTTTTTCTGTTATTTTTAACTTGTTGGCTTTGAGAACACATTTGCAACTAACTTTCGGCCGTCCATGCCAACCAGCGCAGTTTGTTAATTAACAACAGATATGTCTAATGCTTTGTATTTTATGTTTTGACATAAGAAATGATTAAGTTTCATAATTTGTGAGGTTTCTGAGTCGTTATAGAGATTTTTGGGGGTCGTTTTTTAAGTATATGAGGGCACATAATGTGGCTGAAGTCTTACCTTTGCCGCCTTGTGTAATTTTACAGACCTAAACCATTTGCCTGCAAAAGAGCTTGCGCACGTGTTCTACACGTGATAGTTAAAAGAGCTCAACTTTGCCAAACAAATTTCTCTGAGTGTAGGTAAAACTAGGTGTTCGTGTTCGTGAATAGGATTAGACAATCTGAGAAGCGTTTCTGACATAAAAGTTTCTCAGATTCAAATTTTGGGGCATAAAAACTGATATCTTTTACATTTCTTCGAAGTGAAATGTTTCCCAAAACGCTTTACACTATCGAAAGCTGCTGTAGGCTTCTAAACAAGACGTTTTTATTGCCATTAATTTTAAGAGTGATTCCAATCATATACATTCCCTTTAACTTTAAAACCTGCATCTTTGCCAATTCAGAAACAGAGATCTTTATCTGGCGTAAAAAGTTGTTTTGGGTTTGGTTTTTTACTTAATAATGTAAAAATAAAAAAATAAATCAGATGGCTATTCTCATGTTTTCATCGATGTTATAAACTTTCAGATAAAAAGTCGTAAACGATAAGTAATAGTTTGTTAAAAAATACAAAACGTTGAGTTATTGTCAGGATCTGTCACTCTCTCACATTGGATAACACAATTATTTCCTGCATTGTACTTGACATACATTTATTTATTTATTTATTTTAAGATTTGAAATAGTTAACAGCATCATCTGTCAAAATTCGTTCAGTGAAATTTGTTTTTTTGGTCTTTCTGCTAAAAATCAGGCATTGCACCGTTAAGCATTTGCAATGTCTGCTTATTTACAAACTAGTGTATTGTCATGATAATTGGAAACGTGGGTTTTAGCGATACGCGTTGACTGGACAGCGATGGTGATTAGTTAAAGTATCGACTTCGTATTGTGTTTAATTATCAACATTTTTTGCCCATAATTTTAATCAATTAGCTTTCACTTATCACAACATAAACTCTTGGCACAAATGGAGTTTTTAATTGAGTAGAGAATATGTATCATCCAGGGGCTTGTGGGAGACAATTCTTTTTTTGATGACAGTTTTTAAACTTGTGTAGGCCTACTTCCTGGACTACTCCTGGTCAAAATGATTTAGTGTTCGAAGATTTAAAATGAAAGCAATAAAATTAAAATCGTGCACTCATTCAAAAAACGGTGCATTCAACAATTTGTATTCCAAGGTGAACAGAAAAATGACAAATACAAACTGCGTCTGAATATGTAATTTTTTAAATATTATTACAGGACACTTTAGTTTGTCATGATAGAAACTGTACTTGGCGGGAAAGGATACATTATCCACAAGGTTGAATCGAAAGAACAAATTTCCACTCGTTTCTGACAAACAAATTGTGTAATGCGGTACCAAACAATCAAAGCAAAAAATGAAAACAGAAAAACATAACGATTGCATGGAAGCATCCAAACTGCAAACCCTTAAAACAAAACAAGAAACTTAAGACATTTTTCAAGAAATAAAGCTCGTCTGCTCCACGTCATGACAAATAAACAATGCAATTGTGTAATGCAGAGCAAAACGAAAACGAAACCAAGAACAAAGTTCAAGGAAATAATCACTTACCTTTGTCTGTATTGGTAAAACAACGTGTTAAACAATCAATGCTTTTTATTAGGTGTACGGCCTCCAGCCGAATATACTTACTGTTTAAACCTCAGTGACGACACTTCCTTTTAGTGGAAATATTTTTTTTTACTGTGACCTTCTGCGTTTTATAACAACTGACTAGAGGTTGATTGTAGTTAATGAAGCCTCGGTTTGTGCGTTCAATTTGCATATTTAAATAATTAACTGGTATGGAGTAAGGGCAGACTATGCAGGGATTCGCAAATATTTTTGGAACTGTTGGATTGCTTTACTGTGTGGTTGAAACGAAAGAATGCAATAGTCATTTATCATATAAGTGTGGCCGTCTTGATTTTTCTCCAATCCAAATAATAATGTAACCAAACCAAAGCTGTGAGGACAAATTAGCCTATGACAGTATGAGTCATGCGGAAAGAATTAGCCCACAGGCATCTCGGTTTGGATTCGAACCATGGTCCCTCCACCAGTACCCAACATTAAGGGTTCCTTTAATAGTTCGTTGTCATGCAGCAACCATCTTGGTCATGTTCCTTGTATCCAATAGCAGTAATGGATGTTAATATTCGTTGCACAGAAAGGTCGGTGTAAAAGCAAAAATGAATATCATAGTTTCATTTCATAATAATAACTGCTGATAAACATGAGTATACACGAATAGATTTAAGTAAACTAGTAAGAATATTCAACGTATCGAAAAACAATGGAATATCACGAGGCATTGTGTCTTGGCGCCATCGTGTTGAGAAATAAAATACCATAGGGCGCCGAAGGCACAGATGGGGAGCTCGGGCTGAAATGTGAATGTGTATTGGATGCCATTTTCAGCAAGCAACTATTTCAATGTAACAATAGATCAGTGCACAATGACAAATTGTTATTGATGATATAACAAAACATTTGCTTACTGAAATGGCGCCGGAGTATTTTGCGTTACACCAATAGATGGAGCTCCAGTTCCCCATCTTGTGCCGTTATAATCTTTGAAAGAATTTAAACAACGACAAGATGAAACGGACATGTAAACAGAAGCTGCCGTAAGACGGACACACAGATCGAGGAAACACAACACATACAAGCTTCAATTCTATGTCACCTATGTTATCTTTCTGGAGTAAAGATGTTCTTATATTCATGAAATTCTTTTGTGTGTCCACAGAATGTTTCCAAATCTTTTGTTCTCATGTCCAGTGCACGTTGTATGTAATGCATCTTCACTAGACGATATTATGGCTGCGTAAAAAACAAAATAGGCCTATTGTTACCCTTTTGTTTTGAAAATGGTACCACTGCATAGTGAGGTAGCGTACATGTAGACAAATGACAATAGGCAACTTTCACTATTAAATTCACCCCAATGCTGGATATTTGACGAACAGTAATAAAAAGGTACACCACTTTGAATATGCTCATAACGCAACATTCTTAACAATGGGCCTTTATTCAAAATAATTAAACGTGAGAATAACTCAGAATTTGACAGGGAAGCGCCGCTGAATGCTACTTGGCAACATCTCCCTAAAGACAAAACAAACACCAAACGTCAAATGAATTTATGGTATTTAACGGTTTGTTGATTTTTTTTCCCCCATTATTACCGCTGCATAATTTCCGATCATAATATTCAGGGAAATTTTCCTCTTGAACGATATGCCATTGTTATAACAATGGCGCTGCAAGTACCGTACAATATTGATGACTCTGTGGTAGTAATAAAAGCGTTACCAAGGCTGCACCACCTGTAACCTTGGCATCGATTGGTAACCACTCCCAGCATCCATCAGCAATTTTTTTAATGAATACAATACAAGAGTACGGGTCGGTTGGTTGGCATGGAAACAAAAAACGCAGACAAATTCTAGTAGCACAACAGTCTACCACTACTTATTTACTGTACACACTGATGAGAGCACAGTTGACTGGTAGACAATATTATTATTGGTGTTAGTTTAAGAATGGATCGCGCTGCTCGCAAGAAGCTGCTGGAATCCAAGAAAGCACAGCTTGCTGAAGTGATTGATGCAGATGCGATTGCTAAGGAATTAGTCTCAAAAGATGTTATAAACGAGGGCATCAGAGACCTGATCCTAAAGCTGAAGACCAACAAGGAGAAGACGAACAAACTAGTGGACGCTCTTAAGATCACGAAGGGGAAGAAGTTTGAGCTGTTCTGCAATGTGCTGAGTGAACAGGGCCACGAGAAACTCGCCCAAGAACTCATGCAGAAAGATAATGACAAAGATATTGACGGAAGACGGAAGAACAGGACTCCATCTGCTGGTGATGGTAAGTACACCAATATTTACATCGTATTCAAAATGACTACTGGAGATTCAGTGTTGTAGCCAAGGGGGCTCCCGGGGGCACGTGCTTCTAGTGCCCCCAACGAGCAAAGCCAGACACAATGTATTGCCCTAAGAAACATTTAAAAAGCACATTGCTCTTCCCCCCTTGAAAATGTGCGCCCCACTTAAAAACAAATCATAGCAATACCGCTGTGGATATTTTTGTGGATATAATTCATTCCACTCCCCGCGGCAACCAGCTGAAAATCTAAGCGGAACTGAAATAAGGCGAGGCCAGCGGTCGGTGAGAGGGTGAGGACGTATACCCCGCAAGGTTCATGTTTTTATTTCTTGGAATTTTTACGGTGAATGATAGAAACTTTTAGCAGACTTTATTTTAGTCATATTGAAAAAGCCGCATTGGTGTAAATTCTATACTACTGTGGTAGGCACTTCAGTTGTCATTGTGGTGGGTTACTGCAATATTTGTTGTGTTAAGTTCATTTTGTGCGTTTACACAAGCTTCAAGAAAATTGCCCTTTTAATAAGATGATAATTCCATGTGGGGAGAATAACTTACTCAAAGAAAAAGTCTTGCTGTTCAAATTTGTTTTAATGCAAAAAGTCACGTTAAATTTCTGGTGTCATTGGTATCTCATGTGACGTAATGCGTGACGTAGTTCCAACACACACCAGATTGGTTCCAATACTCACAATAAGTAGTTTATCGTAAATTCATTGAAATCTTATGTTTGGGATCCAAGTGATGGCACTACGCTTCCATGGTGTACAAAGTTTTTATGCCTGCAGGAGGTCTATAGGCTCTGTGGCTCTTTTGTAAACAAGTGATTTCACTAAACTGCACGCACAACAATAACCTTAAATTAATCATTTATTTTTTATTTTTTACATGAAGGAGTAGAGAGTCCATTTGTTTTATTTCTCACACAAGTAGACTGGATAGAAAGTAGTATTGGGAAAATTGTTAACTCTGTCAACAATGTCCCACGTTGTCAAATAACCACTTGAAAAAGGCGTTTTTGGGCATACAGCCGGACCCATATTCAGACCCCTGCCAAATACCCATCAAAGATGTGATTGGTCTATCCTCATATCAGGTCACACACATACATATAGTTTATAACCAAATGTAATACAAAAGCAATCGGACATTTCTCTTAGGCACTAGAGGGTCTCAAATATGACGAAAAATCATTCCGCGGGCTAAAATATCAGTTTTTAAAGACCTATGACTTGATATAAAAATGTCTTATGCTACTTTTGACAGTATAGATTCTAGTTGACTGAGTACCAGGTACCCTGTATATTAATTTGCAGTTACATATCTTATCTCAATTTGTAGATATAGGCCTCTTAAAATGCCCAAAACTGAAAAAGTAAATTTAAAGGGGCGGGGCTTAAATTTTTAGGGGGTCATATCTCAGAAATGTTTAAAAGGGGTAGGTTTCTAAAATTTGGTGTGTGTTCATGGCACCCATAGGGGAATGTTTGAATTTTTTTAAAGCAAAATCTGAGACGGAGCCTGCCCAACTTTTCAGAATTTTAGGTGATTTGGCACGGAATGACCCTTAAAGCTATTTGATATTATGAATTATTTCATTTGGAATAAGGACAAGTTTATGGTGGATTTCACACACAGTGTCGAACTTGAGCGCAATAAGATTAAAGGTCAGTTGAAAGAGGTCATAATGTACGTTTTGATCATTTATTTTAATGTAATCTGCATATGATTGATTAATATTTCTATCATTGTTTTTTTTTATAAACACAAGCTTGTGAAATGAAATGAAATCCAGAGTTCGTAAAAGATACCAACAACGATCATATTAATGCAGTAATTGAATAAGTCAGACTAATGTATGCCAGGCAATTCATGTCTCACGATGGTGTAATGACGTTTTTATTCACACAGTAGTGGTTTGACATGGTGTTTTTACACCCAACCGTTAACGCTATCAACTCTCAGATGATGACGTATAGGCCGTATTAGTTGCTTTATTCTTGCATTACTAAACGGCTAAAATAATACAAGAATTTCGTCATTAGAAATTGATCATAAGAACTGATTATAACTTTCTCGCACATATAGCCTCACTCTAGACGATATTGTCATTTATTGTTTAGAACTTCACTAATCGTGAATTAATCATGATCAATCACTCATGTCATGACCAATGTGCAAGGTCAGGATAACATTACGGATTATGATGTTAATAAAGCTATGATGTTAATTGCATTGATGTGGGCGTAGCTAGATGTTCGTTGACACCGATTGTTTTAGTAGTACATCACGATAAATCACTGTAGCGTGCAATCTGCAAACTCACTTTGTATAAAGTGCATACCAGTACCAATCCATCTGAAAGCTCACTGATTCTAAAGTTCATACCAGTACCAACCCTCCAGAGAAATATTTCCATCTGAAAGCTCACTGATTCTAAAGTTCATACCAGTACCAATCCTCCAGAGAAATATTTCCATCTGAAAGCTCACTGATTCTAAAGTTCATACCAGTACCAATCCTCCAGAGAAATATTTCCATCTGAAAGCTCACTGATTCTAAAGTTCATACCAGTACCAATCCTCCAGAGAAATATTTCCATCTGAAAGCTCACTGATTTTTAAGTTCAAACCAGTACCAATCCTCCAGAGAAATATTTCCATCTGAAAGCTCACTGATTCTAAAGTTCATACCAGTACCAATCCTCCAGAGAAATATTTCCATCTGAAAGCTCACTGATTCTTAACCAGCAGGTCTACCAACAATAGGCCTACTTGTATTGGTTCTAGAAACAGCGATATTCATATCTCAACAAATTAATCAGTCAAATAGTTCAACAATTTCAAAAACCTTTAAGATGGTTCTCTTTGTTCCTGCAGCGCTTTGCCTATGGTAGATACGTGCGCTATAAAGACTCATGAACCTCTAGTATTAATTGTGTTTATCTGAATGGAATTATCGTTGTTTTTCCAGGATAGGTCGAGAATATTTCTGGGGAAAAAACCTACGTAAATTTCATGGTGCTTGCTTAATGCATTCTGCACTTAAGGTCACATTAATTGTGGGGTAATTACTGACGAGTAACAGGCGACTCGGGGGCCGGGGTCGGGGTCGGGGTCGGTTCGGTTATTCCCGGAATATGGCATGATACATAATCGGCAGTTATCAAACAAAATAAATTAACGAATTTCGAAACAGTACAAAATATTGTTGTCTTAAATACTGCATATTGTCCCGTTTTTTCTTTTTTTTCTTTTCCAGTTCACATTAGGCAGGTCAGTGTTATTTCAGGAATCGTTAAAAACACAGATTAAGAGTGTGACTGACGAGTCGTACTCGTGAAGTTATTTACATAAAAGTAATATTGCGAGTTGCGACCTACTTATTTTGTTCCTTTGCACATTACTTGAAAATATTTACACGAAGGAGGTGAACCCGTAGATGGTGAAACTCTCCAATGTCAATGATAATCAAACATACAGCGGCTGCCGTTGTTGTTGACAATTTTACTTTCTTAGTTTCCGTCTAGGCCTACTGTTCAAATCCCCGTTTTCATTTCGGAATTGAAACAAAAGACACAAAAAGTAATTGTTCATCCTGCTCTGAATAAATTTTAAGGATGATTTTTTCCGGTTTATTTTACTTTGAGTAGTTCGTATGGTAAGACCCTTATGTTTGTGACTACTCAAGTTGGCCTGCCAAGTAAAACGTCTTTTGCTTGCCATCTTTTCTTTACTTTTCACTACAATTTTAGATTTCTGTGTATTATATAATATAAATGGTTATTCTTTTTAATGACAGGTCTGGGAGGGCACATCTTTTTTAATGACAGTTTCTTGACTCTTGCCTTTGCTCGTATATTGTAATTCCAAAGAATTAGAATAAAATAAATACATAAAATTAAATCATGGATCTGTATCAAAATACCCAAACAGCTTGATTATGGCCCGTTCGAAACCATGGCTTTGGCTTGTATGGGCTTCGGCTGAGGCTCTGTCAACCTCGTTGAAACTCCGTAAGGAAAGCCAACATGTAAGCCGGAGCCCAAGCCCAAACCGTGGTTTGGAAAAGGCCCTATAGGCCTACTTCTCTCAATTTCTTTCATTCGTCTGCGGTTCTTTAAAACAAGCATTCAAACATTTGAACACCATAATGGTTTCTCATTGACGAATCTTTGATGACATTATTGAGGGAGAAAGAAAGAAACTAGGTAGCGTGTGGCTAAGGCTGTGTCTGTTGCTAACGGCGTTGCTGTGGACGTTCTATACTTCAGTCTATGATGACGCAACGAAAATAAAATTCTCTCTTTAGATTTTTTTCTACTAACGAACTTTAATAGGGCGTGTAAGTTTTAAGAACGATTAGGCAAAACATACTTTCACTCAAAGAACGAAATTGTAACATGCAAACATTGTTTGTACGTGACTGATTACAAACTATTGCTGCGTTTCCATTTTTTCAGTTTTCTTTGTCGTTCAGTATCTCAAATGAAAGTATATTATCCATTACTACAGGAAAGAAGCTATCTTATACTTAATCAAATTCTGTACCATCAATTTGGTTTAGGAAAAAGACTAAAAACAAACAAACGACAAACAACCAAAACTAACAAACAAACTTACCAAAAAACGAACAAACAAACAAACAAACAAACATTGTTACAAACTGTGGTTATCTATTTTTGTTCTGCATTTATGGCTTCCCATATAGTTTTCCAACCTTGGTTGGCAAAAACACGGGCTGTGACGTTGTAATAGAAAAGTTTATTATTTAACTGTTGAATCTATTTTGTTTATGTTGTGTATCATTGAACGCCTTGAACCTTCTTTTTCTCCACAGACGCAAAATTAAACTCCTCCGTTTCAGGCAGCTACGTCGACGTCTTCAAAACCTGTCGTGATTGTTTCATCAGTGAAGTATCGGCCGACCCAGAGAGTTTAGTTCGAAAGCTGGAGGCGGGAAAAGGAGTCAATCTGACGAGCAAAACCAAGCGGCATCTGGAGATTGCAGCTGAAGACATGAAGGCTGAGATATTATTCAACGCCATCTTGCCTCAGGTCAATGAATATGGGCCGTTTTTCGACCTTGTGCAGCTCTTACGAGATCCATTTCCACATCTCTCAAACAGTTTATGGGAACAGTTGAAGAACATCGTAGTACCCCCAAAGAGTACGTTCAAATTGACCTCGTCTATTTTTGATATCATTGTGTTAAAAATGATAATTTGCTGATACCATGTGATAGAATTAAATACCCCTATTTCTTTATGGGGATATTGTAAGCATTGTATATATTCTACTTGAATGTTTTATTCCCTTTTTAAAGCTTTTAGAAAAGTTGGCTAACAAACACTTCATGCATAATCGGGAAGAGTTTTATTTATATTTATATTTATCTTTATTAATTTTTCCGGCAATTCTAAAAAGGACACATACAGTCACAATAGCAAAAACATTTGTAAAAAACCTACAAAAACAATGACCACACAAAGGAAGACGTGAGTGAACCAGCTGGAGCCTGATGGATTGCCGAAAAGAAACAAAGTTTCTGTCTAGAGGCTTTCCTCTCCAACTGGTTCTAAGAAGAACAAAAATAATTCATTGTTGAGATAAGTCTCTTTTGATTGAACATTTCTTGGGAAGAAGGATTAAAATTACTAAATATACTCATCGAACTCTGGATATTGTCAGTTTTCCTGAATTTTAGTTTTACTATATATCTTAGGTGGCTCCAACAGTAAGCGCAAGAAACACAGCGCTGGAAGTTTTCACTCATCTGTCCCTTCATCACCAGGGAGCCTAAGGGGCTCTCCAAGTTACTCCCGAAATGGGGCCTCAAATGACGTCATGAAGTCACTGACAAACCTTCAGTCAGACCTAACGGAGTCACAGAGTGACAGTCTGAAGCAATCATTACAACTGGAGAAGTGCATACAGACCACAGCTGAAGCCAACACGGCCATCAAGAAGCTCAAGGAGCAACTGGCACTCGCCGAGGAGGAGCGGAATGCGGCCACCTCTCAAGCAGACATGGCGAGGCAGCATGCCACCGAAGCACGACAACAGCTCGAAGTAGGCCTCCTTGAGTCGGAAGGAGAGAGGAAGAAGCTGGATGATCAGCATCGCAAGTGGGAGGGCCAGATGAGGAGGCGCATGGCAATGCTGGAGCAGAAGGAGACATATCTTGCATCCAAGGAAGTTGAGCTAAAGCGACGAGAGGAGGAGCAGAGGCAACGCTCCCAGCTTAACAGACGCCAACAGGACTCCATTGAAATGAAAGGACGGGACATGGCCTACCGTGGAGATCGCCAGGAACGTCGAAGCGCCGAGCATTACGTCAGAGAGGATCGGATAAAAGAGCGGGAAAGCAATATCGAGAACAAGGAGTTGCAGCTGGCTGAAAGAGAAGATGAGGTCACAAAGAAAGAGGGCGCCCTGAAGAAGAAGGAGATCGAACTTCGCCGTAAAGAGATAGAAACGGTACGTCTTGAAGAACAGATAAAGACGATGCAAGGAGCACAACGAAAGGTGGCAACTCAACTTAAACAGAGAGAGCAAACCGTTATCCGGGCAGAAGAAGATGTCAAGATCATCGGTGAGAGTCTTGAGCAGCGTGAGAAGAAGCTCAAGGAGAAAGAAGCTACACTCAAACAGAAGGATATGCAGATAAAAGAGAAATCAGAGGAGTTGGAAGAACATCAAAACCTAGTTGATAAGAAGGAAAGAGAAGTCCAAGAAATGGCACAGGAGCAGCGGGAGTGGGAAAACGCCTTGGAAACCAAGGCTCAGGAGATGGGCGATACTTCAAATGATTACGAGAAGAGAGAAGAAATACTGCGTCAGAGAGAAGATGATCTCCTCTTCAAGAAGAAAGAGCTGGACAGTCTGCAGGATGTCTTGGACTGTCGCCTACAGGCTCAGGAGAGAATGGAGCGTGCCCTGAGGATGATTGAGGTTGAGCAAATACGCCGTGATAAGGAGCTCCTCAACCGGGAGGCTGAGCACTTCCAGTTGCGTCTCCCAAACCGAAATAAGATCACTGAGATGGAAGATCGCTTGGAGGAGCTGGAGAAGAAAGACGGGGAGTTACAGAAACGCGAAGAGCTCCTCAGTTGGATTGAAGTCGAGCAGCAGCGTCGAGAGTTAGAGCTGCAGAAGCAAGAGTTGACGACAGAGAAGGCCAGACGGAAGAAACAAGAACTTGGGGAGGATCCAGATGGGGCTGATTTTGACATGGACGATGACCAGAGGACCGAAATTGACTCCGTTCCACTCAGCATGAACCAGGATATAGAACAGGACCAAGAAGCACACGGCTTTGAGATCGCTCTGAAGGGTGCCCGATATCCTAGGCAATCCAGAAAGGATTTCTTTGATGTCAAAGCAGCTGGACTGCAGACTGTCGGGGATTTCAAGAACGTGTTGGAGGTAGAGGAAGGGATACCAGCCAGTTGGCAAAAGCTGTACATGAACGGTCAGCTCTTGGAAGACAACATGCCAATACCCAGCGTGGACAATGGAGGTCCTAAACCCAAATTTGAAATGAGATTGGCAACACCTGCTATGAGTCAACGGAACCTTTTCAAACTGAAGGTGAGTTTACGTTTATTTTTAATGCATTCCTGTCTTCAAATTTGTATAGGAAAAATCTCAACTTATACCCGGGCTCGATTTCACAAAGAGCAAAGATTGATCTTAAGTGCAAATCAATTATAGCTAAGATTGATCTTAGGTGCTAATTAATCTTAATCGTAAATACTGACAACTCGATGAATCTTGGTGCTTTGTGAAATCGACCGCAGGTCCTGACATTCCAACTGACTCTTCAATCCCCACATTTTTAAGGGCATTTTGTTTTAATGAATATTGCATTCTTTTCGCAAAGATTTGTTTTTCCGTTAGTCAAAACAAAAGTTTGTTTTCTTAGCTCAGGGTAAATGAAAAGTACACACTTGAAAAAACACAAGTTGCATTGCGACTTCCTTTAATTAGTATTGTTAAATAAATACAAAAATCGCACCCCCTCTTAAGGTGGTCCCTCTGCTGCCTCTTCCCAGGTTGTATCGTAAACATGGGCAAAATCCCTGGCTACACGGCAGTTACAGGTCAAATGGCTTCTGACTGGCAACCCCAAATTAAGAAATTAAAATCAAATAGGGAGACCGCCAACATTAAGGCTAAATAGCTCAGTTGGTAGATCGCCTACACGTTTATCCGGAGGTAGCAGGCTCAAATCCCGCTCAACTCAATTTGTCTTTGTTCAACTCAGAATTATTGTCATTAAACCCTTTTTAAATACCTGTTTATGTCTCGACAGGTGAAAAGCTGCCATGGTCCAACCCATACCATTGACTTCTCCTCAGAAGACACTGTAGCGTTGGCCAAGTGCCGAATTTACAAGTACACTGGCATACCCCCTCATCAGCAGCAGCTGTCCTACAAAGAAGTACTCCTCGAGAACCATGCCTCTCTCCAACTCTACTCGATCAGGAAGAATGCGACACTTGACCTCAGGTTGAGGTTTCCGGTGGTTGCTAAGCTGTCTGATACCGAGGAACTTGTGATAACCGCAGATGAAATCAACACCACTGCTAACATCAAAGCCACCATCTTCGAGAAGACCAAAATACCACTGGATCACATCAAGGTAAATGAGCTTTCCTTCAATGAAGAACAAACAACAAACAATAATAACAAAAACTTAAATATAACGTCACAAACTGTCTGAAATCATTTGGACAGAGTCCAATTCTATATGTTTAAAAAATTTATTGATATGACCAACATCCTGCGAGAATATTAGCTCTTACTTTTTACTACGAAAAATCCTACCTTTGCAGCAGACGATTAATTATTTCTACTTATTTTCTGTTGCTGTTGATTTAGATCTCTTACAAAAACAAACACCTGGAAGATTACCGCACTTTGTCCCATTACAACATCGATGAGGGCGCCATTCTGCAAGTCACGTGCCCGGTGGCGGTCCAGCTTCTCCCCGGCGGTACCGACATCAACGTGGACGTGGAACCAGGGATGACCGTGCACCAGCTGAAGCCACTCCTTTCCCGCAAGAAGAACCTCCCAGTCGACAAGATGTACCTTGTCTGCGGTGACCAAGTTCTTGCAGACGATCAAGATGTTGTTGATCTACTGCGGGCTAACAAGGAGATATCCATGCACGTTGGTAACGTCCTCGTGATGTCATCTTCTGGTCAGCGCATACAGGAAGTCGGTGAAGATAAACCAGCTCACTCACATCTAGACCAGTCTCTTGATCTCAGTGTGTCCTCATTGAATCTCAAGCAACCTCAGTCCAGCCGTTAGGGTTTCTTATCCTATTAAAAGAAACCTTAAGACCTAACCTTACCCTACCCTCTTCGTCCCCAGTGGGGCATACATGTCTAGCTTTGTACTATTGTCATAAAAGGCTCGGCTTTGCAGTAAACGTGACTGCGGTAAACGTGACTGCAATAAACGTGACTTTTACAGCAAAATCATCAGCTGATGTAGAAGCAACATTTGTACAGTGACAGTATATCTTAAAGTAACAACTTTGATGGTGAAAAACACTTATTTTTCCTTTATATTATTATTTAATTATTGAATTATGCTTCATTTGAGCTTTAGTTTTTCTTATGAAAAATTCGTTATGCAATGATAAGGAATTCGAGTCCTCTACCTTTTCCAAAACATGCACCCTAACCTCCCTATATTTTAGAGTACGATGTATACATTTTTATTATATTTGCGTTTTAAAGTTTATGAAAGAACAGAAAAACAGCTTTTCCAGAATGCGCTCGTGTTCTAAAAACCTGGAGGATTTTCACTTTCACTTTGGAGAGGGCATTATGTTAAAAGTTGCTGGAAAAGAGTTAGGCTATTTAGTAAGGAAGGGTATGTTTCGCACATTTCCTGTAAATGCATGGTGCAACTATCTTTTGGACAAATAGTTCAAATTATAAGTTGTTAATGTTGAAACTATATTCAACCACCTTGGACAAGGACTGGGCTGTTAGTTAATGTCTAACTACGTCATCATTACAATTAATTTTGGTTGCACCATTTTGAGAGTCTATATGTCCCAGTGTGTTTATGCCCATTGATCTATATTATAATACCATAGAGAAAGGACAGAAGTGCGCGTTTTATGTGACGCGGCGCTTTTACCTGTTCACTCCCAAACTAGTGATCATGGTGTAGTCATCGAGTTCGACGTGCGTACAAGAGGTCAATACGCTGAGTTTTGGTGCAGGAAAGTAAAAACCCTAGACTTGGTTCAAGTCGGGTCTCGTGCTGATCGAACCAGAGTAATGATGTATGGGACTTGGGTTCTTGTTTGTGAGTAGATGCTCTCGCGTGTGGCGTTATGAATTACCAACGGCAAAATTATTTTCAAACTGTGTATTTATTTTTCCTTCCTGTTATGACATATTTTTAATATTTGCTATTAGGAGAGTTATGCTTAGGCTGAAGATTTGATAACACGGTAAAAAAGAGAAGGCTGAAAACATTTATTTTTTCATCGTAAAAATGTGTGTAAAAATATAGAACAAATCATATATTTAATCATCTTATAATATTATGTCAATCAAGTGTAATCGTAAAAAATATATAAAATGTGTTGTATAAAGTGAAAGATTATGTACTCTTAGTTTGCAACATCGGTTTTTTTTTTTATTACGTAAAATAAATGTTCATTGTTTACATTAATTTCACCAAACGCTTTTGACATTAGGATAAGGGTACGGCCACTATAGATTGTTTCTTGATAACGTAGAGCTGATTTATAAGCAACGTTATAAAGAAAGATACAATAAAAGTCACATGTGAAGGTTTCATTTGAATACAGTTACTACTTGCTGAGAAAAAAACAAAACCCTCGCCTTCATAGCAAGTACCAACCGCGTCTCTCTGGCCGCAGCATTTGCAAAAGGACCCAACCCTCAGACCCAACCCTCAAATAGTTGTTACTATCAACAGCTGCAGTGTATTTCACAAGTAAGTTTTTATTGTCATTAACTTTTTGAGTATTTACTAATCTATAAATCTACCTTTAAAAGCGGAAGCAAGGTATAGGCCTACTTATACTATAGGGTAATTCTCAATACCAGGTTTCTGACTTGGTGATCGATTTCTCAGATAAAATGTTTTTAAAATATTTTTTCCTCTTTCTCTAAATGGTCTCATTTCTATCAATGTTTTATAATATCAACAGCTCCCCAGAGCTATTTACCAAGTAAGATTTTATGGTCATTAATTTTGGGAGTAATTACCAAAGGTATACCTTGCCTATAAAAGCAGAAAGTTGTCAAAGATTAATTTCGTAGTATTCTTGTAGTGTTAATTATTTGAAGAATATTTAAGGGCACATTACTACAGTGCTCTTGATATCTTGTTCTGTTTTAGTAAACAGATTCGAACATTGGCCCAACGGTATGACTGTGTCACGTAACCCACCTGCATTTTTTCGTATTTTAGTAGAAAGAATTTATAGAAACGAAACAAGCGGTAACTAGAGGTTGAATCCCGGATAACCCTAGAAAAGCCTCGAGGCTAACCTCCAGTTACTGTCTGTTAATTTGTTAGTTCCTCCATTATCCATCACATTAAGACATTACAGCACGTTCTCATTTCCTTTCCGAGACTTGTTTTGAAAATATTTTATGCACGTCATTAAACAAAGTTGATTAGGACCTACACAATTTAGCTGAGTTCCGTAATGTTATACATGATTGAATTAAGCAATAAAAGAGAAAGAAAATTAAACTATCGTCAATTCAAGAGTTATAAGATTTATGAATGATGGTAGACTTACAATGTATCATCGATATATCGTTTATTTATTTATAAACTTTGGTTGTGAATGAAGCCTAGGATTCTCAGAAAAGCAAACTTGCTATAGCCACTATACAAACCAAGACCTATGGAGTACCCCATGGTCTGACTCATTGCTGGTCAGGTCTGACTCATTGCTGGTCAGGCCTGACCCATTGTTGGTCAGGCTGACGAGGAAACTATTGAACAATGAAGCAAGTTAGAGTTTCAGATGCAGAAGGAAAACCCCAGAGATTTATTCAAGGGAAAACCCACGCAATCAAGAAGGGACTGAAACCCAATCCACATAGTGCCCTGGCAGGATTCGAACCAGGGTCCTGGAGATGGAAGGAGAGGAAATATACTTTAAACCTACCACTTTATGTGTCATGATAGTTAAGGGAATAAAAGAGAGAACTCTAAACATTCCTTGGTCAGTGACACATTTCTGGGAAAGGCTGACCCAAAAACTTTTATTTTATTTTTTTAACTCGGCATCTGCGACAGTTTGATCCATTTCGGGGTCATTTTGACGCATTCTTAGTCATACTGACCACGAAATGGGTCAGGGCCCAACAGGATCAGGATACCGGGTCGATTATGACTCGGTTTTTTTAAATAGATTTTTCTCATATTATTATGTTAAGACTATTTTTTCTCTTGTACCGAAGTACCGAGCACCACAATGTCAAGGACCGAGCCGAAGGTAAGGTAACAAGGAGATGGGCCCTTCAACATGAAATATTCAATTATTATTGCACGTGGGTAACGTCCTCGTCATGTCCCCTTCTGGCAAGGAAGCAAGTGAAGATCAGATGATCCAGACCAGTCTGTTGGTCTTAGCATGTCCTCACTGAATCGTAAGCAACCTCAGTTTCTGTAATAGCCTGTATTGGAAACGAGTTTCTTAGCATACTACGTCAAGAACCAAAACGTTTGAATTATATTTATGGCATCCTTGCCCTTTATCATCGTCGCCCCCAATTCGACAGAAGGCCGCATTCAGAAACAAAATTAGTTTCAAAATAGACCCATTATTGGCCATACACTTTTCCATTGTTTGTCATCTGAGATGGCGCTCAATGACATGATGTGCAGTCCATCTATAGTTGCAAATGTGAAAATATCATACCTTAGGCCTATGCATTGATTTATGTTATAAAATAGAGATCAATGATCTTATACGTGTGACGTCAATTGATTGGGATGCCTTTTCGTAGAGGTCAAAAGGCGGTTGTTCATTGGTCAATTATTCTGTGTGCCGTGCGTGAAATCTGTGCGTTTCCATTTTTTCATCATCGGATCAGTGGATCAAGTTCGAGTGAGCACATTTCCCTTCCCCTTTCGCCATTTCACTATAGTGTCACTGGTTCCCGTCTGCGCTTTACACGGTATCATGAAACAAGACCAGGGACAAGAAACCATGGTCCCGAGGCTGGTTCCAAATGGTTGACCACAGTAGTCAACCAATGGTCGACCAGCCTGGGTTCGAGTCAAACTCAACCATGTTGCGCCCTCGAACTTGCTCTAAAATGGCGGCTAGATGACGTTAATGCATGTCTATTACAACTATCTCCTTCAATGTTAATGGAGATTAATAAATACCTCGGAGAGTTTGTGCATCCTGATTGGTCGAGGACTGGTCACGTGGGGGTGTATTAACATGTGATATAAAGACCGGCTCTGTAAACTAGCAAATAAATGGCCCCTAAACAAGCACAATGTTGTGTAAAAGTTCGTTCTGCACCGTGCTTGCTGTGCGGAAACTATCAAATCTGTTTCTTTGTATAGACCTTATGCATTGACGTCACCAAGCCGCCATCTTAGAGGTAAACTGATGATGAAACAATGGAAACGCGCTGATTTGTACGCGCGGCGCACAAGACTGGCCAATGAGCATCTTCCTTTTGACCTCTAGGTGAGGGCGCCCTACTCAAATGACGTCATATGCATAAGGTCTATTGTTTTTGGTTATTTTTACGAGGACAGGATGGTGCCGCGTGTACGCGCATACCACGCGTGTACGCGCATACCACGCGTGTACGCGCATACCACGCGTGTACGCGCATACCACGCGTATGCATAAACGCGCAGACAATGTATCATTTTGGTAGCTGGTACGTGCATGGAGCCAAGGTAATGCAAAGCCGTACACCAACCAAAGTGTTTCTATTTATAGTGATGTTACTTTAAAAGTCTGGTTCTTCAAAATATGCACATAGTCATTTCTCTCCATTTCTGATATAGTTAATTAAGTGCAGGGGACTAGGAGCCACGCAAAAGTTGAACAGCCAAAAGAATGGCCCCTGAACATGAGTGGATTATTTCCAAAATTTACGGCGAAAGAAAAATCACAAATTCTGATGATTACTACCCTTTTTCTTCGTTAATGGTATTTATTAATGGCAATAACAGTGTGGGTAGCCGGTCTTCACTGCGTGGTAATGACCTTGGTTGGTGGCTGGCCGCTGTTAATGGACCTCGCCTTCGGCTCGGTCCATTAACAGCGGCCAGCCGCCACCCCGGTCATTACCACGCAGTGAAGACCGGCTACCCACACTGTTATTCCCTAATTAATGTTAAGGTCTTTTGCTCGTGTGCTTCATCTTGAAGCCAGCTCATCAACTCTCATTCCATTTGGAGTATTTTGCCAGGGCCAAAGGTGGTAGTAGGAAATCGCTCCCATCCCAAGTTCTCGATTACCATTGGTACTTTGAATTCAATTCTTAATCAGTTTATTTTCTCTGACTCATTTTGATATCACTTTTCAGGCCGCTTGCTTAGTTTCTTTTTGTTTTGCCTTTTTTTCATTTTGTCCGCCAACCAAACCTTTTTGCCCAACCCTTCCCCAGTTTGAACCCAAACGCCATTTGTGTCGGCACTATATTTTGGTAACCTCTGGTGCTTCTAGTTCTCTGCAAGGCCCAAATCATGGCTCTGAAACCAAAAGCAAAGAATCGACACTTTTAACAGAAGTAGGGAATTCAGCGCTTACGTCAAGCGTATTTCACGCGGGGCTGGGCCCAATTTCATGGCTCTGCTTACCGTAAGCAAAGAATCGGCGCTTACGGAAGCAGGGAATTCTGCGCTTACGTCAAGCGTATTTCACGGGTTAGCAGGGAATTTTTGCTTCTGCGCGTGCGTAGTCCACGTTACTAGGCATTCTACGCTTACACAGCTAGCGCAGAAATTCGGCGCTTGCTCGGTAAGCGGAGAATGGTGACCACAAGCGCAGAATTCGGCGGTAATCCAGGCCTCCAAAGTCTCCTTTTCGTTCATGTCAAGCACCCCTGCTCTAAGTGTTTCCCGCGCTCCCATACCTACCTGTTTTCATGTAGATCGTCAGGGTTCTATTCTTGTTCCGCTGGAGTGCATTATGGCGCCACGGCCGGGTATGGTATGCCAGGCACATTTTTCACAGGGGGCGTATGTTTGCAATAAAATGTGGTGCACATTACTAGTGCTTAATTATTCGAGGTTGTTTTTGGTTTTTTGTGGTCTGAATTTTGTTATAGAAGGGCCTATGTTCTACATCATTATGTTTTGCTGTTCTGTCACGGAAATTGTGTAAATCGTTCTGGAAGACACAGTTTTTCCGGGAGTAAAAAACCTTGCGCTGCCACCAATGGAGGTGCAGCGTGCATCATTTGCATTTATGGATTTGTCCATACCGGGGTCATGTGTGTCCATTTTTTTAGAGCAGCTTCTCACTGCAGCAAACATTGCTTAACACATTTCTGCTAAGCAAATTATAATGCGGGATACCAGTCACAGACAGCGCATGTAGAATTATATTTTGGTACAGCAGCCCTGAGCCCAACTTCGTTATGAAGACCGGGCGTTATGTGGTAAGCAGCCTGCGAAATTAAATCGTCTGAAGTGCCACGTTGATTAGAACTCAATAAAAGTATACATATAAAAGTAAATACCCCAAAATCGCTTGGAGGTGACTTTTTAAAATGTCCATGGTGTCCGTTTGAATGATTCCCTCAATACGGCCAGAGATGCGGTTGGAAGCTACCCGCTGTCAACGCGCTGTACGTGGATGGATTCAACGTTCTTGATGAACATCTTGGTACACCCAGGCATCCTGACTCACCCCAAGCTGGTAAATTCTAGATACAGTCGACTTCTTAAACTAATAGTCAGCTCATCTAGCAAACTTTAAGAATTCACGAAGATTTACAGGGTACTTATTGTAGAAGAAATCTGGAGTTGATAAAGTTTGAGTATTCATCACTTCGATTCTTAACATTGTTTTTGTTTGGCACAAAACCTTTTGAAGGTTCTTTCGTTCCAGATTGTCAATACTTCGAGTAATTAAGACCTCGGCTACAGCTGGACCGCCGTGTCATCATGCGTTGGGGTATGGAATGCCCTTATAACACCACCCTAATGCAACAGTCTTATTAGCCGTAGCCATAGCCTCATGACAGAGAATTCCTATAAGAAGATATACCGATTTTGATTATGTCTGAATGAAGTTGAAGATTCCCTCCCAGAGTGCTCAAGATCTTTTGCACTTTCTGCAGTGCAGAAGTCTTACTGTGCAATTAGTTCTTGTAGCGTTTCACTGTGACGCACGAGATTCTACTTCTTTCTGTATAAAAGATGAAGTTTACTGCGATAGAGCCATTCAGATTCAAATTCTCTGAGAAGACAAAAGGGAATCCAGCAACTTCTGCAAATCTTAATTGATAAAACCTTAGATCACAGCTGCAATACCTAGCACAATGAGGCAGCAAAGAGAAGACTCTGACTCCTACCGCCTGGTCGTCTTGGGCTCTACTGGTGTGGGCAAGTCAGCCCTTGTCTCCATGTTCCTTAAGGGTAACATCGACATGACCTACAAGCCAACGGTTGATGACATTCACGTCGGCTACGCGTTTCAGGGACGCAAGAAGTGTAAACTGGAAATCCTGGACACGTCGGGCAGTGACGATTTCCCTGCTATACGCAGACTGTATATCTCCACTAGTCACGTATTCCTCTTGGTACATTCCCTCAAAGACCCCAAATCCTCCGAAGAGGCTCTTGGTATCATTGAACAGATTAGAGACGCACGCACGGAACAAGATGTGCCAATACTTGTTGTCGGTACCAAATCGGACCAGAAACGCCCGGGTTGCGTAAGCAGTGCCGAGGCTGAGCTCAGACTTATTGATTATATGGACGTCGTTAGATACGTGGAATGCAACGCCAATAGTGCAGACAGTGTGAACAGGCTCTTTAAACAGGTTGCCAATGTGGCGTTGAACCCCCGTGACCGGGCGACTTCTTTGCCGGTAGAAACGGACTCACAACCCCCGAAACGATCCATGTCATTATTAAGGAGACTAAAGAGCATTCGCCGAAACAAAAAACTGTTGACTTGAAGTCAAGACTCCTGCAAAAGAACTGTGCTAATCTTGTTGACTTGACGTCAAGACTACTACTACTGCAAAAGAACTGCGCCAATCTTGTTGACTTGCAGTCAAGACTACTGCAAAGGAGCTGTGCTAATCGATCCTGTTGAAACTTCTTAAAATGACAAAAACATCAATCTATTCTTATTTTACTCTGTATGTATTTAATATTTTTGATTGACTTTGGACGGCAGAGTGTGATTTTCATTAATGATTGTTACTTTTGTCGGTGCTGGGCGTCACGTTTAGAAAGCTTGTTTCTCCGAACTATTTGTACGTTACCCAATTCTTACAAATGAAATTAATTTTCGTAAGTGATGCTTTTAAGACATCTCGACTTTGAATTCTGTTACAGCGATTTTTCTGTTTCGTTTTTATAGTAGACCAATATGTGCACACGAAAGAATAACTTAACGCAATTCTTACTAAGCGGAAAATTTGTTAGCTATCGGTTGAAGAGCAGTAAACAAAAACAGCATAAAATAAAGTAAACAATTCCGCCAACTTATTCAAATTCATAAGATAAAACACAACAGGTTTCATATCTAGAGTTACATATCTTTCTTTAGTTTTCCAAACAGTTACAAAGTTTAAGAAGGCAGTATGTGATGAGAGAATTGCCGAAGAACACTTTGTTTGTCAGGTAAACCCAAACTTTATTACGGAGCCGTTTGGAGTTTTCTGTCTGATTTGCCAAAATTAAATAGATCCCTTGCATACGACATCGAAAGCTCAAAAAGCCTCTCTGATGTCAACGAAGACCTATCATTGGCTGAGAGTTAATCAACTTTTGGACAGTGATGGTCACGATCTCCATAAAAACTGGGTGTTTTGGGGACGAGTGCCTGGTATATCAGTATTTTGGAAGGAAATCTGAGCACAAACCGTATATAGTGGTATAAAGTTTGCAAAAAGCTCTACGATTAAAAAAATATATATATATTCGTGTTTTTTTTTAGATCCTTACAATTTTTGTATCATTTTAAAAAGTTCTCAATTAGGTCTATATATTACTTGAAAGGTGTAAATCATATTGATTTTAAATGTATATATTATAATTATAACAAATTTTCTACGCAAAAGTAAACAAATATTTAACAAAAATATTAAAAAAACAAAGTTTGAAAATATATTACATTTCAACGAATGGAATGAACCTGTGGTTCATTCTACTTACCTTTCCGATAGCATCTGAATTCGGAATCAGCTCCGACCCAAGCCTTATTTTCCCCGGTAAGGTTTATGATGGCGGTCTAAACAAGAGCAGCAGCCACAGTCGACGGATTTCGAAAAGGCCTACATTTGGTGTTTACGAAAAAAATTAGTCCTGCAGAATGAAGCTGTCATCGTATGATGAAAATACTATAACGTTGAGGATTGCACAACCGGGTCTTTCAGACCTAGTTTACTAACGGTACTAGAAAAGCTTTAAGCAATAGGATGCTAAATAAACTAAAGAAGACAAGACCCAAGACTCAAAAAGACATGATTGATACCCCTAACCTAAACCCAAACACCGTCAACAATATTTAACCGTAATTCCTTAATCAAAATTCTCCAAATTTTAAGCTTTTAATTGTTTTTTTAAAATTACAATTGTCATTGTTATTGTGAGTTTGTTTAGTTTTTTTAATATAGATATTTTTGACACTTCACGAATTCATACCTCAACCAAGAACAGGAATATTAATTGTTGGTTCGAGTTTAAACCAGTCAAGTTATACCAACAACTGAGTTTGCTGGATTTGAATAAAAACAGATACGAAAACTCAAATTTACAACAAGATGAAACTTATACAGCCACTGAACAAATGTTTCAATACTTGCACATATAGTTTTATTTTTTCAACATGTACTGCCCAGCCATAAAAACCTATTTATTTAATGTTTAGGTGATTAATTCATTGTGCACCAGAGCAACTGTCTTCCTAAGTTATTCTGTTTTCTGTTATTGTTTTGATTTGTTTTAATATGAATGAAGCGTTAAACATTGCCCATTTGGGTATTATGACTTCTTTGAAATCCAAACTGCGGTTCTTATTTGGTTATTTTGTTTTGGTCAAGCGCAGTTTGAATATCGTTGGTAACATAAATATGGTGGCCCTGAAGGGACATCAAACATTTTACGTGAATATTTACGTAAATATATTATGTTTGATGTCCATTTATAGGGCCACCATACATAAACCCTCAAACCCGGTTATGGAATTTTTTTGAGGTTGGTTGCCCTGGCACTACTAAATATCTATGCTCATTAGGTCCAATGATGTCTTACAACACTCTGAAACCATCTCCATGTCTACATCGAAACTACATCTTTCTCTGGGCTTCACCTTGAAGGATAGTTGTTATCAACTATTTGTACCCAAGTAAATGTCATTTGAAGATACCAGAGTTCCAGGCATTAATGTTTGAGTGAACAAAATAGTCTGGTGACAAATTGAACTCGTCTGACTGCACTCTAAAGACTCATGGGTCATAATGGACCCGGACTCCGGGGCCTCTATGGGTTCCAACACATACCTGGGTCAGGTTGATCCGGAAAATGGTTTTGAAAAATCGTTTTTTTAACTCGGACTGTGCGTCAAAATGACAAATTTCTTGGTAACAGCGTGACTCAGAAATAGGTAAGACCCCAATTTTTAATGTACTTTTAGCTTTTATGTTTGTCTATATTTTTTGGTGTAATTCCTCTTATATAGAGAAGTATTGGTTTTTTAATGTATTTTTATACCGAAATGGTAAATTTTTACGTATTGTAATTTTTGTAAATTTAAATTATCAATGTAATGGCCGAAATGAATTTCCCGTTTTTGTGGATAATAAATTGAATTGACCCGAATCCAGGTCAATTCTGACCCGAATGGTTTTCGTATGAAGCAAAATGGCAGCTCGACTTCAAACCTCGTTCCCAGGAGTGATTGATCTCACCGCGCCGTTTTCTCCCAGCATGCCTTGCTTGACTAAGTGATCAGAGGTATCGATACGGCGCGCTGCCCAATGCCCATAGCGAGGCAGCTCAACTTCCTTCTTCTGTCAATTCATAGACCCCGCCCCCTTATACTGCCGTCACTGAGGTCAAAGGAAGTAAGGCGCAACAATTAATCTCTATTATTTCAGTGATGAATGGGCTAAACGAACCACTCTCAGCCAAAGATAATGTCTTCCGTTCACCTCAGCGAGTTTGACTTTGTGACTTCATACACCGTTCTATTAGATAACTTTTTGCAAATATTTTCATCGAGGTGGTGATCACATGACCTTTAACTTGATTAATTTATGACGTGTCACGTTAAATATTATGTCTTCCACAACGCCATGTCGGTCCACACGTATCTCCACGTACCGGAAAGCTACGGGGCACTGTTTTAGCGACGTTTCTTTTATGGCGTCATTTTTCGTTTTGAGCTGAGACAACTTCACGTGACACGTAACCTTCTCTGCCACGTGTGTCTCGTAGACCATGTAAAACCTTCTTTTCTTGGCCAGTCTGGCCACCGGAGACGTTGATTCTATCCTGCAGTCCAACAGTGTCCGCGGATCCACCTTACGGACCCGCACGTTGTAGATGCCTAGCTTGAATGTGGTTTGGTACCCGCCATCAGGTTGGGTGTTTTGTTGGGTGTTTTGTGGTTGTCGAAGAAAACACTTCAATTTGTGCATTATCTCAAAGTTATTTGGACCGCTCATTTGCGAAATCTCTTCAAGTAAGGTTGTTTCTTCAGTAGATTTTCTTGGTCTTTCTCGAGCAAGATAACGCCTGTAGATGATATGGAAACGAAATGTAAGAATTCTCAGAAAGTCTCGCCGACTACCCAGAACTCATTGGGAATTTTGATGAGCTGATACTGAATTACGTCTTGAAGCAAGACTAAGTGAGACTCGTTATATACATCATACAAATTACAATTGGGGAGTTTGTGAAATCTTGACAGTTCACACAAAAAGTAAGTTGATGCTTCTGAAAGGCTGCCGAGTACTAACAATTATTTCCAGTTCTTAATCCGTTGCCGAATTGGCGGCTATAGGGCTACGGCTAATTTTCCGGGTGTTGCTAAAGACCATTTGACCTGATTGATTGATTGATTGATTGAATTTGTTCGGATAAAAAATACAGCAAGAACATACCCAAAAAACATACATGTACATAACAACAGGAGAAAAGACAATGAAACAAGATAGAAATACTGCATAAAATTATCCAAGGATAGCCCAAAAAAGCCAATAACTTAGACTTATTTCCATTGGGGTCCTTACAAAAAACAGACGAACCTAGTCAAGAGCAAAAAGATGATTCAAGGAAAAACAAAGCAAGAGAACACATGAAAAATAAATAGAAAAATAGGAAAAACAAATATTTTAAATTAAAAATTAAATTAAATTAAATAAAATTAAATCAATAAATAATATAAAATTGAAACCAAAAAGGAACCCAAGCTATGCTTCCTTAGAGGTGGCTTTTGTGGCAAGGTGGCATTTGACTAGTTTTTTAAATTGTTGCAGGCTAGTAGAAATTTTAATATTAGCAGGTAAATTGTTCCATTCTCTTATGGCGGTAGCAAAAAAAGTATTATTAATTGAGCTGGATGAGATTGGGACTATAAAATTCAGATCACTGGTCCTAGTGTTGTGCTGGTGAAAATCAGAAACCTTAATAAAGTTGTCACGAAGACGTCACATGTGACGTCACATGTTTACAAAAGAGCAACAGAGCATGGACTTCCTGCTGGCATGATTTGTACACAACACAATGGAAGAAAACATAACATATTATATTTTACGGAGATCACCGTTTGATTTTTTAATCAACTTTTTGCTATAAAAGTAATGAAGAAAGGGTCACATCTCAAAAATTGATCAGATTTTATTTGTACAACTCCTGAATTTATGTGGAAATTATGACACAGAATGTAGAATTTCCCATGACCGGTGTAGTATCTCGCCTGCCAGGAAATGACCGGGAATGTACACGGTCACTCTTTTTTGTAAACATAGAGCTAGCTGTGTATACTTCAAGGCTTGTAAACGGGACGGTCAAGCTGCACTGCTGCAGCCGCTTTGAGCAGCTAATTCCAACCCGGTCTTACCTTCGAAATTGATTAATACTTGCGACAAGTCCTGACTTCCTGTCATGCGCAGTAAAGAGAAGTCGTTTTTGCGTGGGATCAAGTTTTACAACAGCCCCCGAGTTTAATGGATGATCATCAGTAAAAACCTGAAAGGAGTCGAAAAGGTTTCTGTGAGCTGAACTTCATTAAAAGAAGCCAGGGCTACATATCATTTAAAAATGCTAAATTTATATAGTCCGAATAAAGCCTTTCGCTGAGCAGTTTTTAAAAGAATTTTAATGAGCAAGGTCTGGGAGGACACGTCTTTTTTGATGACAGTTTTTTGACTTTTGCCTTTCCCTTGATGGCCTCTGCTCGTTACATCGTATTGTCCAAAGAATTAAAAAATAAAATAAAAATGTTTACGCCTGAGAGCCAGCCATGTGGTAATGTTGGACAATAACAGATTTTCTGTAAGTAGGCCTAAAACAGATTTGGAAAATATGAATACTTAAAGGCAAATTGTACCTTTCGTTTTTGGAATCGTTCGACTGTTTTAATCCTAAATAAATGTAGATATATACAATAAAACTATAACCTGTGAAAATTTCATTTCAAAAGGTAGTCGCGTTTTTGAGATATCGCCGAAAATCCGGAGCAAATAATCATATGTCCACGCAGGAAGAATAATCCCTATGGAATGCACAATCTGAGATGTGTTTCTGACAGCAACGTTTCTCAGATTCAAATTTTGAGGTATAACAACCATAACCACATTACTTCGAATCTCAAAATGCTTTATACTATTGAAAGTTGCTGTACTTCTTACCAATAGTTTTTTAAATATTATTAGCATTACATTTAGGAGTGATTACCAAACGTTAACTTCCCTTTGAGACCAGCAGGCACGAAAGGTCCCACAGTCATGCCGCGAACGATTACTTCCAGCAATTTTAACAAACCTATCAAATAAAACAATCTTTGAAGGCAAAAAGATGTTGACCTGAAGTGCACAATGTGGCTATGTTTATTTGATCATCTCATTTACCTGCAATGGCAAACAGTCTCGGCCGTTTTCTGATAAGATTGGTACTGGGGTATAATAAGAAGACTTATCTCCGCAAATCTCACGCACGACATTCCCACAAACAGCTCCCCAAACATCCGGAAGGTCTACAACGTACCGAGAACTAGATTTCCCAGCAGCTATCTTCGGCTTGTCCATGATGTGTCCTTTCTCTTCTCTTTGAGTTCAGGGCAAAATATTGACGGTTAGTAAAACGTTCCGCAAATGATGTGAGTTTAAAAGAAGAGGTAAACAAATCAACAAAAAATATTCACGGTGTCTGTGATGTCATTATTTTACTTTGATACGAAACAATATTATTTAAACGTAATCCGTGCGCGTCCATGTAAGTGTTTGTGACGCAATAGACCACTTGCATATGACGCCACACTCTCAAACAGCGCCCTCACTGAACTTAGCGTACCAACTGCGTTGCGCGTTATGTGCAATTCAGCCACGCTACCCGGCAGCTAGCCCGAACATCTGACATCACACTTCGAGGCTCGTGTTTTACGCCAGAGACCGGCTTCGAGGAAACCTGACAAACGCACCTTTGACCTCGCATCCCGTTCACAGGCGACAGCCCCATTTCTTCGGACCAATCATAACGCAGATATGGAAAGCTTACGTCACTGCATGTCTGTCCAATAGAAGCATCGGATTACTAAACCGGTGCCTGTCCTTAGTCTATCCGGCAGCGCGCCGTACCTCGCTAAACTGGAAACGAGGTTGAATGCCTATAGACCATTGATTGTAGACCTTTCTCTTGTTGATCAACAAACCGCGCTGGTTGGCATGGACGGCTGAATGTAAGCAAAACATCCAATCTATAACGGATGTTGTGACCATTCAAAATTGTCTGCAAACTTTCAATTAAATCAAATACCTCCCATACCATGATTGGTTATTTTTCCAACAAATTCAACACTATTTTTGAATATTTTCTGTAAAATTGTTAAAAACTGTGGACAACCTCGATTGGAAAAAAACTGTGGCTGTGACGTTGCAATAGAAGGTCTTTATGTCTAGGAATAAGAATGGATGGTAATCTTGCTGCTGCTGACATTCACTCTGAAAAGTTGATGCCTCAATCTAATACCATCCTCAAGATTGGTTTTAAACAATCAATTAATACTTTGAAGAAACTTTGTGTATTTCTGTATGTTTATAATACGACAAATAATAGTCGTCCAGAACATACTAAAGCAAACAGCCAATTGCTTGGCTCAATCATTAAAAATGTATATAAAACTCGGGCTGTGATGTTGCAATAGAAAGGTATATTATATTGACAGATCAATGCTAGTTAGTTAATTGCTTTGGCCGCTATCGTTGATGAAACGTGCACGCATGAAGGGCTATCATTGGCTGAAAGTCGTGCGCAGCGCGAACACGTGTGCATGTTTCCATTGTTTGTCATCAAAGATGGTGGTCAGTGACGTCATGTGCAGTCCATCTATTTAGAATCCATAGTATCCTTCTATTTTTGCAGAACACGCGATCGTCTTCTCTACTACGAAACCATCAAGTCATGGTCTCCCTAATCTTCTGTATACATTGTACACACTAAATTGTGCAATTAGTTGCAACCGAGGTCAGCCTGGAAAATATAATCATAATCATTAGGCCCTCATCAAATTACAAACATTCAAATAAAATAAAAGTTCTGTCTGAAACTCACCATGATCGCTGTTTTAAATAGTGTTTTTTATCTGTTCTTGTCAACAGTACAAAGTCCACTCCATAAAGCAGACTCCTCCCTTTCAGATTAATATTAATACATGAACAACAGAAAACTAGTAGTACCGGCACGGATCTCACAGCCTGCAGTTCCGCGTGAAAACCGAAACAGCAACTGGGCCTTTTAGTGCAAACATCGCGTGTTTCAGCACCCCACCAAGCTGTGATTTGGGTCGTCAAAGAACCTCCATAATTGTTTCTTGGGTCCAGTTATTCATTTAATTGATCACATTGTAAAAGTGGCCTTAAAATGAGGTCATCCGTGGTGCTTGTTCTATTTTCTACGATACTTATTTATGGAAGGGTTTACTGCCAAGGTAAGAAATTCATTCAATTCAAATTTTTATGTTAAGAAAAATAAAATATTTTTATACGTAAATGTCGTCAGGCAAGAGTGTGGGGATTGTGTGAGGTGAACTTCTAGGTTTAAACAAAATTTAAGTATTGAATGTCATAGAGACAAACATGTTGTCTATGTGGTGAAACAGCACCCACTCTGTAAAACACCTCAATAATAATTGTACGGTTTTCATCGCGCGTACTCAATCGTTTAACGGGACCTTTCCTACGTACCGTGCGTATGATGAAGGAAACCATCATAACTCGGACTTCAACGGGTCTCAGCTTTCAAATTATTATATGCGTAAATTGCACACTCTATAATGAGCAAAACTCGTTCAAAGTCTGCTTTCTATGAATGATTTTGCTTATCAAATTTCTTCAGCATAAATGAGTTTGAAACAAGACACTTGTTATGTACATCATTTGGCGTTTTAGCTGGTTGATCTGTTTGTGCTTAGTAACTTCACCTAAGCATGTTTAAATATACAATATATAATAGTTTGGTACGGTTTTGAGAATGACATTTAGGTTTGACCGTACCAGACACTGTGCACTGCACATTCATTTGTTTAATGCACATCGCAGATAGAACATTCAGCCGCGATCTCCGGTATATCTTTTTAATATCATCCTGCTAAATACTAGTCCCGTTTGTGTAACAAATTGACTGTGTTTACATTTTGATAAAAATTGCAAACATACAAAAAAGTGCAGATAAGGCGAGGTTGCAGTTAGTGTGTGCCTACAGTGGAGCCGTGCGAGTTCCTAGGCCAAAGGTTGTATAACGATTCTGCCCGAGCCGTCCCAGTTTAACAAAGATATCGAGTTGTTACCATGTTACTAAAACAGTGTTCAAACACAATTAAATAATAAAATAAAGTTGATATGTAAATCGGAAGCTTTCTTGTCTGATCCCCATAACTGCGTGTATGCATTACAGTCCCTTCTGAGGGCATAACAAAAATATCCCCCAGTAGTAAGTTCTTTGTTCTCGGAAGGCAGTCGTGTACAAAAGAAATGAAGTTTGCTCCAACAATTTTTAAGTCCGTCTACAAAGGGAACAATGGGAGGGACAAAGGGAACAATAAGAGGGACACAGGAACAGAAGGGCCCTCTTTTATAAAAGTTCTCTCGATTTTTGGTTGTCTTGGTTACAACAATATCTGTCCCAAATTGAGCAGTCAGTCTCTAGCCTCTAAGGATCGTGGAGGGATGCTTATCAAGAAGCATCGGAACGTATTTTTAATTTTTTTTCTGTATTACGTTTTCGATTGGGGTGTTGTGTTTTTGGAATGTGGAAAATCGTTTTAATAATTTGGTGCATCAGCTCAAACTGTCACACAGTGTACTGCAATGATTACTCACCGATTGCATGCCCTTGAAGTTAATGGACATTTTTCTACCTTCGTCCATCATGGTTTCCAGCGTCTGACATTACGGGTTATCATTCCTCATAGTGGATTTAATTGCGAAATGAGTTTTAACGGAAATGTATACCTTTGGTAATTACTCCAAAAAATAATGACCATAAACTTACTTGGTAATATAATAAAACATTGTTAGAAACGACCCCTTTGAAGTAAAGTTTTAGATAATTTGTTATTGTCACCCCAAATTTGAATTTGTGTTTTTCTTTCATTGTTTTCTTGCAACTTCGATGACCAATATTGAACCCAATTTTTCACATGTTTGTTATTTTATGCATAATTGGACACAACAAGTCAGGACACTGGGTCTTTGACAATTATTAAAAGCTAAACCTGCCTTCAATTTATGAGCAACCTCAAACTACAAAGGCGTTATTAATTACACAGACTTCGTCAGCTGCATTTGAGACCTTATAGTTTGCATAACGATCACGTGTCCCTGTTATACATTGATGAGAAATGGAGTTCCAATCTTTGTCACTATCTGGTACGGAGAGGTACGCAGCCATTTTGTGATTGGCTATTTATCTCCTATCTGTAGTGCAACAAACACACCAGAAATACGCCAATTATAAAAATAAAAAAACTACGAACCGGAGAGTTGTTTTCTCATTTTTTCCAAAATGGTAATCAGATTTCAAGTTAATAACTTGACAGAATCCAACCTGTTTGAGTGACTTCAGTCGTGATGTAAACGTCTTTATACAACCGATGTTGTTAACCTTAAAGGGACACGTTGCCTTGGATTGGTCGAGTTGGTCTATAAAAAGCATTTGTAACAGTTTGTTATGAGATGCATATGGTTAGAAAGATGTTTTAAAAGTAGAATACAATGATCCACACAAATATGCCTCGAAATTGCGTGGTTTTCCTTTTACATCGTGAACTAACACGGTCGGCCATTTATGGGAGTCAAATTTTTGATAGACCAACTCGCCCGATCCAAGGCAACGTGTCCCTTTAACTTGTTTTAACGATTTGTTTTCGTATTATTTTTTTCTTGTACGTTTTCATGGACCAGTCATTAAAACTCGGCATTTCATGCAATTACGTTTGTGACACCGCCATTGGCATCAACTGTATGTTGGTTAAAGTTTTCGTGGACTTTAGGAGCAAGTAAAACATCAACCCGGCATTTCATGCAATTACGTTTGTGACACCGCCATTGGCATCAACTGTATGTTGGTTAAAGTTTTCGTGGACTTTAGGAGCTAGTAAAACATCAACCCGGCATTTCATGCAATTACGTTTGTGACACCGCCATTGGCATCAACTGTATGTTGGTTAAAGTTTTCGTGGACTTTAGGAGCTAGTAAAACATCGAGATTTGAGGCCGTTCTTTCATCACATTCGGTGATACTCGGTCATTTTAATCGTCCATGGCCGGCCCATCTCAAAAGCTAGGACCTACACAAACAAAACACAAAGTGAACACTATAAAGGCATCATTTACTGCCCATCAGAGTGAAGACTTCACTGCTAGGTATGATGTCATACATTTCAATCACTTGGTACTTCTTGAACTGTTCAAGTCTTTCTTGACGGAAACATTAATTGCACCTTCTTTAATTACTTTTTGTCTTAATTATTGTATTTTGCCTTGAGTTCAAACCTTGTCAACCTCTTTACCAAGAAAGAGTCTCTGACGAGAATTAACATACCGTAACTCGATCCCACATATTTCTTGCTCATAAAGGAGCCGTTCGTTTTTTCGTCGGCTGATTTGACAACTAATACAACAATCCACTTACCAGTAGAAAAATTGTGCATGGGGATGCTACCTGCAACATAAAACTGAAAAAGAAGGAAAGGGTAAAAAACAAGGAACGTTAGCACCTCGTCATCTGGTGAATCTTTGCTTTATATACGATTATTTCTATATGTTTTATTTTAATTTTTTATTTATTTTATTTTATTGCAGCTTCTTCATTTTTACGAGTTATTTTTACGTTTATTTAATGAGTGATACCTTTTGACTTTTACCCTCTGGTTTACACAGGCACAACACCTGAAACTCCTAATAGCGTGATCCTTCCACCACCCCCTCCACCCCCTCCCAACCCCCCACAAAACTACCAGCGGGACGATGACGAGACCAAGGTAACAGAGCCTCCCGTGACCAAGAACCCACAGCCCATTGCTGAGCTGATTGAAACGGGAGGGAAAAAACTGATTGTTAACATCGAATTTAAATCGGTTTGTACTCACTAATGCGTCTTGTACTATTGGCTTAGACAGACTTGTTGAATCAATACAATACAAGTATACCAAAAGAGAAAAGAGAACTCGAATACCAAACGGGCACAAGGATACCGAAAGGGCTCCAGGTTATATATTTGGGCTCCATTGTACCAAATGGGCATAGATACTCAATTGGCTCCTGGATAACAAATGGGCACAGGATGCCAAATTGGCTCATCAGGGGTACCAAATGGGCACAGTGTACAAAATTGGCTCTTGGATAACAAATGGGCCCAGGATGCCAAATTGGCTCAGGGATACAATGAGCCTCAGGATACCAATGCGCTCAATGATATCAAAATAGGATACCAAACGGGCATGGGTCTGTGGGCTGAGGAAAGATAAAGAATATTATCATCTGGATCATTTAAATGAACTTAAACCTTTTTCAAATGAAATTATTTATATAGAAGATTACTTGATTTGATTTTCATCAGTTCTTCTCCACTTCTTACAGTTTGATGCTATGGAACAAGAAAGGTTTCAGATAATGATGAGCAATATTTCCAATGACTACTGTAAAACCAATGGAAACTGCGAAGGAGACTTCAAAATGGTGGAGTAAGTCATTGCTTCATAAAACCTCTTGCCGGTTTGATCATTTTGTGTAACATATAGAACTATCAGTGACGATTGACGGTTCTACAGAGAAAAACATGTCTGCAAAATTGTTGAAACTGTTACTTTAGATTATTGTGTAAACCAGCACTAGTAGACCTCGATGTTGTTAACTGTCGGTAGTTTATACGGGAGTGAAAGTTCCCCGGGGAATTCTGTAAACAATTGCTCTGAACATTTAAATAATGCTTACGATTATTTACTTAGATTCATTGCCAAATATTACCGTAACATTTACGACTTTTGTTCTTTAAAATGCGGGAAAAACCGTAACTGCAACAAGAGAGGGAGAGAGACGGGAGGGCGCACATGACACATCGAATGCCGTTTATAGACTAGTAGAATTTTGTAAACGGTACCCGTAAATTTTACGCCTGTTTTGCACCCATGCTACTTTTATAGGAAGTAATTGCAAACGAAATTAAGTTGTGTAATTGAGCACCGTATTCCAATTACAGTGAAAATGATGTAATAGTGTACAACATAGATGCAGCAAAGACAGACAGAACGGCCGTGTCCTTCTATATCAAGAACCCTGACGCCCGTACGATGCTTACAATGACCACTGAACAGCTTGATAAGATGGTCGTCCAAGAAAGGGAAGCTATTGAGACAGCACTTGGATACAAGTAAGGATTTCTGACCAATATTACCCAGGTTTCCTCCATCACTCTGCTACCTAACACCCGATGTTTAATATTCAACCCGGTCCGAGTTCCGCAGGGGTGAGGTGGGGGTGGGAATTGACCTTTTGTCATCCGTGGACCTCGGTCATCTTGTGAAGACATTGTACCTTAGATTTAGAAATGTTGTTTTTGATTCACGCAAAAGTGAACCTTGGAATTTGTCTACAGTTCAAACAATGTGCCCGATTAAAATTAACTAAGATTAAGTAAGACTTCAGGGTTAAGACTAAGACTAATCTGTTGCTAGATTAAGCATTAATCAGATCCTCAGATGTTAAGGCTTAGAGCTTATTCCACTAACTGTTTGAATGCTGCATTTACTTTATTATAGTTATTCTAAATTGTAATCATTCAGGATTGATCTTGGTGATTTGGATGGTTTCCAACCATATACCAATGGGCTGCTACTGGAGTCTTGGAAAATAGCATTACTGGCAGTGATTGGATTGTGCATATTGTTTGGAGCATTTGTTGCATGCGTGCATTTCAGGAACAAGAAGAGGTAAGCAATTAGGAATACACATCATTGACTACCAGATCCATGGATTATCAGAGCGGGGGAGGGGCACACAAACTTTGAGGGCTAATTTCAAAGTTGAAAATTGTTCGCCTGCTGTTGTTTTGAGATGTGTTGATCGCGGAGTGTGATCCGGGCTCGCTTTAGGGCCCCAGGAAAACATCAAAATGAGATGTTCTCTCCCCTGGTGTAATCTAGGACATCTCAATCGTTTTAGAAGTTATTTTCTACTCATTTATACTTATAAATGTGATTTATTTATCGTTCAAAATGTTTGTTCGGTTGGTGGAAGTCAGTGGGGTGCGCACCCGCTGCGCCCACCCCTAAACCCCCTACTGACTGATAACTCCACTGTAACACTAAACTTGCATCCAAGAAATGTCACTAACCCAATGTCATTTGAGCTCTAACTGTTGCTCTGCAAATTTCTTCGTAAGAAAAAAACCTATAAAGGGTACTATAGTTGCAACAATACAAACATAATGACATTTTGGCTGGTTATCTAGTAATTTTTGTTAAGCAATAATTATGTTCTGTGTTAAGCAAGTTTGTGCCCTCTTTGCTTTATGAATTTTACGGGACCTAGATCCACAAAACCTTGGGCCGGTTTTAAAGAGCTGAATGAACAATCAAACTGATAATATCGGGTTGTCTGGTGTGATAATTGAATGTTAGAGGATAGGGAAACATTTCACCTAAAACAGTGACAATAATGAAATATTTTTTCCAGAGATACCAAACTGACTTTTGATGATTTGGAGTTGCAAGCTTCAAGCAATCCAGTCAAAGTGTTACCAGTTGATCCGCCTACTTCAGGATTGAAATCTCTCAAGAAGACCATGGTAGATTCCTCAACCAATGTGTATCAATCCGAGATCTTAGCTGAGACAAAGAGTGTCTTCATCAAAAACAAACCATCTGGAAATAAAGATGTAGACAGTGTTCAGCAATATGCAGTAATCAATGACGTATGTGACTTTTTGTTTATTTAAACACTCATTTTTTGTTTATTGTTAGCACGTAGTGTTCTTTCCCTCGATCATCGGATCATTTAGAGTTACTTTCGAAACCATCTGAACTCCCCCATTATTGTTAGTCATTCATAAATTTGTGTATTATTTCGAAATTTGTTCACTCCAAGCAAATGTCAGTTAAGGCCTATTTCATTAAGTAAAACTTTGTGGTTGTTTTTGTTGTTATTATTGTTGGGTTTTCTTTTGACGTTAAAAGAGTGCTCAGAGTTGGAGTGGAAATTCATGGATTAATGTTTCTTTAGTTCTGTTTAAGGGAATGCTGCATCCCTTAGGGAATGCTACTCTTAAACTGTAACATTCCCAACGCGAGTTTCACAAAGCACTAACATTCATCTCAATATGAGTTGTCAATATCACCATAGTGATCTGTATTGTGACATCACACTTTCTTTAGTAAGATGAACTCTTCTCTCAATGCTGATGTATTAAACTGTCACCAACTACCCACACTCTCTTAATGGAGGGTTAAAAGTGGGTCAGGTTTAATGGTAACTAGACCCCTGTGGGGTTAGCACTACAAGCAACGTGAATTGTGAACCATTGGACTGACGTCACGCGCAGATGGTGCGTGTCTGAAAAGCACGTGCGTCACCTGAAATACACACTGCGTGCACAGGAACACACCCAATATGGCGCAAGAGAGATCTGCCGTGGAGATGACGTCAGGTGAATCGTGCCAATAGAAGCAATTAAATTTCCAAGTTTAATAAACCCTTATTTTATTTAATTTTTAAGGACAAGTCTCAATAACCCGGTGGCAATTAATTGTATTTATTTCACCTTGTGCTTAAAAGCAGTAATTAACAGATGAAACCTTGATATGAAGATGTTTGTGAGCTGCTACTTAGTTATGTTCCCTTCTGGTTTTGTGTGTAGGGCCTAAGGCACAACATTTTCAAGAACCAGCACCTAAAATTGCGTGCCAACTACCAAAACCATACACGAGGTTACATAATTCTCTCCCTTAATTACACCACGCTGTGCATAATTGTTCATTAAATCGACTAATTACTATGATGAGCCGAGTAGTGAGGAATGCACAAACCCTTCCATTCGAACATTGGCTAAAAATAACAGTCCTGTCAAATTCACGCACGTGTCCATTTATTGGACCCACGTGATCCTTGCTCAAGAGCTTTAGAAGAAGTTAAGAAAAGTTTCGTTCTTGAAGAAGTTACTATTTTGAAGCACCGAAAGTTGATGAGATACCATTTAATAAAATAAGTTACAAAAATGTACAATTATAGGGCCTAATGTTGGAATATTTCGACTTTCTTTCGGTAGATATACATCCATTCAAATCTCAATTTATGAAAGAAACTAGTAAAAGCTAAAAACAATACTTAAATTCACCCATTTAAGGCAGTCATCATTGCAAACCAATTGACTTAATACGGCAGATGTCTTCATAATTATATTAAGTCGCACCTTTTTACAAAGGTTATAGGGCACGGGTGGCTGGTTTTTTTTCCTAGAATTGTTTGTTAATCTTGTCAACAAACCAACGGATATCTGTGATAACACGTCCATTATGGATGATTTGTAAATAAGTTATTTTCTTTAATTTGACAGCAAAGCAAGCAAGAAAATGAAGATGAGCAGCCAGCATCTCCTAACTCCTTCGTTGTGACAGCTGAGATTGCTTCGTCCTCATCTAATGACAGTGGTTCAGAGGGAGAACCTCCTTCACCAAGCAACGTCATGAAACCACCAGACTATGAGGAAGTGGCAATAGGTAATAAACCACATTGGGGTGCATTATGACAGTGGTTAGACTGAAAGGCTTGCAATTGCAAGGTGGGTTTGAAACCCTACCACCAACCGATGATTTCACAATGACTAGAATAAGTGTTGCCGTCTAGTACTATATCACAGTTTCTTGATTTGTGCTGTTCATATTTATCGACATAAAACCAATGTTTGTATGAGCGAGGTTGGCTGTTGTCAGCTTGACGGGAAGATCTTCCACACAACCAAAAATGTATAATGTAAATCCTCAGTGAATTTGGGTTGGCGTTATCCTCTTTTAAAAGACTCAACAATTATTCATGAACAATCCCGAAAGCCTCTGTATATAATAATTTCCAAATCCCTTTTAAATTATAACCATAAACATCTTTGTTTACAAGATGGCAAGACGTTGACTAAATCACCGACGAATGAGCCCGTCAATGATGAGGATTTGCCTCCACCACCGCCTCCCGAAGATGACTCCCCTGCAGCATCATCAGATGAGTTACCTCCTCCCCCACCCGAGACAAAGGAGGCTGAAGAGTCCCCAGAATCCTCCATGAAGGAAGCGGCAGAGGTTGTGGGTGAATTGGAAAACCTCGTTGCTGACCAATCGAAGTGAGTACTGCGCTTTAGAAAGCTTCTATGTATAGGCGTGATATGTGGCATGGTGTACCCCCACCCCTCCTATAGACTGTGCAAGTCTCGCGCGCATTCGAACTTCCGGGACCATAGTGGTCCCAACCATATGGAGTTTTACGTGGGCGAGATTTTGTTTCGTCAATTATTTTAGTTTAACGTAGTTTATGACCTAGAAAATTATACATGTTGTTGGGAATTTAATACTAAGTGATAACAAAATATGAAAGTAAAACCAATTCAACAATATAACGAAGATAACCCAAGAATTAAACTTGACCTCAGCTTCCGGTTATTGCAAAAAATTAAGAATTTCGTGCTCACCTCCGATCATAAAACTTATGTAAAAGCTTGTTTTGGATGCGCAATTATAATCGCCAGATGCTGTAATTGCAAAGCGAACCCTTTTCATTGCAGTCTATGGTGTTGAGGCGTCAGCATTCCTCTTTAAACTGCGATACGGGTCAATTTAAAACCTGTTTGACCTTCACGAATCTGCGTAAGTGGTTTCTAAAAAGTTAACATCAAAAAAGCATCCTTGTCCCAGAGTTTTAATTTGTTTTTAATAATAATTAACACACTTTGGCGTATTTTTTTTAAAAGCTAAAACTAATTTCATAAAATTGTAATGATTTATTTTTGTTGTTCAGATTTTGTCATGAGATATAATTTAAAACAAAGATTTGATTTCAGAAATAAAAATGTTCTCGTTTGACGTGTTTTCTCGTTCGGATACGCGCGAGACTTGCACAGTCTATTGTGTCTTGATAGTGTTATGGGAATCTCGGGCAATCTTTAGAGGATTTTAGGGGGGGTACTTCTGTACAAGAGGAAAAGAGTGTGTTGGAGCATGGGAACATTTTATGTTTTATTTTTTATTTATTTATTTTATTATTTTGTTGTATTTAATTTACTTATTTTCTTTTTGGGGGGCACCCTCTGCCACAAAACGGGTATGGTATGTGCAAAGGACACCGTACATGAACTCGATACCAATCATAATTTATTGTGTTATTAGATGCAGAATTTTCACAAATGCTGTTTCAGCCCATGTATCTATCACCTTTATAAAACTTCCTGGGCTATTAAGACTACATTTCACTCATTGGCATTTCCACACCAAAAGACTATTCTTCCTTCAGCTACTAAGCTGAGTGCTAAGCAAAGACAACTTCTGCTTACCAGCAAAAGATTGCCAGTCAAAATAGCATTATCCCTGTTATAAAAGGTTGATTCCCGTCTAAGTCATGCTAGATTTATAAATTTGAAAAAAATATAAAAATAAACAAACAAACAAACAAACAACCCCACAAACACGCAAACAAACAAACAAACAACCCAACAAACAAACAAACAACCTTACACATACACAATCCTCTTTAACATCAAATAGTGTTCTATCATTCCAGCCCCTGTAATAAGCCCCTATAATATATTTACGACTGACGATGTTCTTTTATGTTCCTTTATGTTCGTATACAGAAACGAGTCTGACAAACAAGGCTTAGATAATTCCGGATTTGATACAGTTGTTGGGAACGACGGCGAACCATCAACGGAGCTTTAAACTTCAGTTCATTGCATTACTATAGGTTATTAACACAGATATTTAGAGTATACTTAAATTTATTCATTACTTGGTTAAAATCTTGGTTTAAATCAGGTGGCAATACGCCTCTCTTAATATTTATGCTTGAGTACGTCACAATTCTAACCCAAAACGAGGCCATAGGCGCAGCCACTGCAAGCGGACGTGCGCCTAGTATATAGCCTCATTTTGAGTAAGAATTATGACGTCATGCATGAATATTAAGAGAAGGCGTATTGATATTCATTAGGAACAATACGGAGGACTAGCAATACAGTGCGCCGCCTAGAGTTTGCCTGCTGAGACCATTTACAAATAAATGCAGTGCGCATTATCAGTTAATTTACAATGTAGGCAAAAGTATTCCCAAGCCTCACATGTAATAGGCCTATTGTTACAAATGTTTTCAAAGATTAAACTGAATATGTAAGTTAGAAGGAAGTTTCACGTTCAACCAACTCAAGGTACACAATGTATCGGTTAGTTGAGTTGTCGAGTTGTTTCCATGCGCAGTGAAATATTTATTTATTTTCCAGCTGGGCAGACACTTCGTGGCCACTGTATTCTGAGCCTTCTGGTAACGGTTGAAACTACCGTGTAACCTTTGTTTTCCCCAAAAACCGTGTACATTCCATGGCATTTCCTGCCAGGCAAGTTACTACACTGGTCATAATAAATGGACAATTTAATATTTTTTATCATAATTTCCTCATAAATTCAAGACTTATAAATTATAACAGCTGAACAAGTTTTAAAATGGGCCCCTTCCTTCATATCAAAAGTTGATACAAATCAGACATTGCAATCGCCACAAAATATCAGATTATGTTTTCTTCCATCCTATGTACACATTGTGCCTGCAGGAAGTCCAGGCTCTGTGGCTCTACTGTAAACAAGGAATGTCAAAGGTCACTTGGTCTATTAATCCAGTTATTACCAAATGTGTATCATAGTTTTCTTTTCAACTGACAGAAAACAAACATTTATATTTTATCCTTAAAATCTGTGATTTTAAAGTACGTTTTGATAAAACATTATAATGTTTATATTAGATTGAAAATAGCTTTTGTATATTATGTTAATTGACAAAATTGTAAAAAATATGTTAATGCATTTTCATTCAATTTGTTTAAGTTTTGGAAGCTTAGTTACTTTTAAACCGTTATACGGAGCTCTGGAAGTACCATCCAGTTGGTTGAGATCCTGATATAACTTACTGCTCTCGGATAGTCGACATTTTACTTTCATGATGTCGACGTCGTAAGATAAAATAAAGCGGGAAGACGACATCTTACTTTACGATGACGTCATCTTACGTTTATGATGTCATCATCCTGCAGTATTATCTCAGGATCTCAATATGTTGGATGGCACTTCCAGAGCTCCGTACCTAACAGCTTGACGTGGATCTTTTTAAAAACTGTACCGCTGCATTCATCACATATACCGACAGTTATGATCAAATATAAATGTACTAACATTAGTTTTTTCAATCATACCATTTATTTCTGAAGTGGGGTGTGTGTGGGTGTTTGGGTGTGTGTGGGGGGGGGGGGGGGGGGGGATGGGGTGTCCGTTGTCATCTGATTCAAACCCTATACACTCTTAACAATCAGGGGCCTAACCCGAAGTCTGTGTCAAAAATGATACAGAAATATGGGAAATGACACAGAATCCTGGTTTAATTTGTTTGACTTGTTTTCATGTCAGCCTGACCCAGAAAGGGGTCAAGCATCCCGCGACCCGGAATACGGGTCAATTCTGACCTGGGAGTTTTCAGAGAGTAAAACACGTTTATTATGGTACGGACATCTTGACTTTCTCCTATTCAAATCAATGTATCCAAACCGAGGCTGGAAGGAGAAATAGTCTGGTTGCTTTTTGTACAATGGATATCAGCATCCATTACTGTTACTGGATACAGGAAACATGACCCAAGATGGTGGCAGCAGGATACAGGTCTATTAGATGTGTTTTTTGTACAAAGCTGCCTCGCTGTTTAGTTTTATATTCCATTCGTTGATAATGATATCTGATTGAATGTAACTGGGACAAAGCAAGGTATACCGGTAGGCCCTAAATTGAATTTGTAATAAAACAGAAATGGTTTGTAGATGTAAAGCCATTCTAAATCACAGCAGTGTTTTACCAACTTCATTTATCATCACCATCTTCCTTTACTGTGCAGAAACCTCATCCGGAGTATCTCGCACACTTGGTTGAGGTGCAAACAAGCTATGCAGACAAAACTCAAGGCATAAAAAAGATTCGCATGTGCAAGTAAAAGCAGTTATTTTTTTACAGTCTTTATGTTCCAGCACGTTTATACAGTCACGACCTAGTTTTTAAAAGTTAAATTACAGTTTCCGTTACTAATGGATCGGAGTTTATGTTTAATATTAATTTTCAAATACTGTCACTTGAAAGCGGTAAGTTTAAAAACATTGCAGAAACCAGGCATGACAGGCGTAACAATCGAACGCCCTCTATGTCAGGTTTCTGACACTCCTACACCACCGACGGTACAAGCCCATTTCGTGCTGCTCGCCAGTCAACTTTATTGAGGTAACTATCCCCTTTTACAATCATATTAGTTATCCCTTTAAGTCGTTTTAGTGTGAGAATTATTTTTAGAAAGTATGTGTAGGTCTGGATGTCTTCAATCAGCTTATTATTTCCAGTGCTTTTCAATTGCCTTTCGTTGCACCTCGTAATTCCAAGATGGTGGCTCCGTGTTTGGTTCGGCGGGAGATTCGCATCGCATTTAAATCATTTTTATTTCCTCATGGTTATACATTACTCAATCTGACCGCCCTTTTATAAATTCTTTTTGTGAAAAATAACTCATAACTACATTTTGGTAAATAACACATTTTGAGTTCGGCCTCTAGCTTCCGGGCAAGCTCGGTGGTCTGGTACACCTGCTCCAGAATGGCAAGCAAGGGCGTCGATCGCTACTGAAAAGTAGGGGGGACGGGCGAGCAAGTCTTGACAAAATACATATTACATTATTTGCACCCCCCATTACTTTTACATTTAATTCTGTGTTACACTTGTTCCCTATTTTTGTTTGACCAGGAGGCGAGTTACAGGGGGTGATATTTAACAATAACGTCATCCGAAATGGTGTTTGGGCCTGGGTTTCCCTTATGTAAAACCGAGATTCTACCAAATACAAACATGCTTCGGGAGTCCGGCGTTTATCGTGTGTCAGCTTGAAGTTCTTCGAAAAAACAAAATACTGCTTCTTCGACAAATCTTGTCATGACCCAAACTGCTCCTATTTATTTTAATGGATTTTACTACATTTTGTGCGTTGTGCGATGGTAAAAAAAATGTAACACATTTGCACGTGCGCGCACACACAGACATCCTTTGTGGAGGGATCGTGTACCGTACATTATAGCATGACGCATCATAACTTGAATGCTAACAAGGTATGTAAGCGGGATTTTGGCGTTCATGTCTTGGACGCAAAGTTGTCATCTATTATATGTATTATAGAAACGGAAATAGGCCAAAAATACCATTCTGCGCGTGGTCCAACAAAACAAAAGATGAAAATGAAGAAAACATTTCACCGTTTGTTCGCTATTCTTTTATTTGAACAAAAATTGTAATGAAATATTAAATCTAGAAAATGGTGTATATTTTTTTCATATTTTGTTGCATATTTCTAATGAACAGTCAATCAAAAAGTGAGGGGGGGGGGGGACATCTGATATGCTGTCCCCCCCCCCCCCAGTCTAAAAAGTGGGGGGGGGGGGGGGGGGGGGGACATGTCCCCCCCCGTCCCCCACCCATCGACGCCCTTGATGGCAAGGTCGTTGGTTCGAATCCCACTCGAATGATTTTATGTTTTTGTTGCTTCAAATGTATAGTTATGTAGACAACCGGAAGTATACGTCATTGTGAGAGTAGACCAATTCCCGCCCTCTAGAACTAAACAAAACACCATGCAACCAACCTTATCGACTTGCTGCATTTTGTAATGTTCACATCGTTTACACATGTTAACCAAGTCATTACCTCTCATCAAAATGCTGTGGTTTTGTACATTACGGGAAATGTTTAGAAAATACTGCAATATTCTATTAGTGCAGGTTTTTTTAATGCATATTATTGATTTGGAGTGATTTCATTCCCAACAAACTTGTGAAACCTTTTTTTTAAATGGTGGTCAAATTTTGGTGAATACTGCAACAACGGTTCAGCCCTTTTTCAGGAATTTTGCACACTTCATAATGGGCTTGCTCTGATTGAAATAAGGAAGAGAATTCGGATGTTTTCAATTAACCGTTCTTTGAATGAGAACTTTAGAGGGAAGTATTTTTCTGGAGGATGTTACTTGTAGGCCTATGAACTTTAGAATCAGTGAGCTTTCAGATGGAAATATTTCTCTGTAGGATTGGTACTGGTATGAACTTTAGAATCAGTGAGCTTTCAGATGGAACTATTTATCTGGAGGATTGGTACTGGTATGAACTTTAGAATCAGTGAGCTTTCAGATGGAAATATTTCTCTGGAGGATTGGTACTGGTATGAACTTTAGAATCAGTGAGCTTTCAGATGGAACTATTTATCTGGAGGATTGGTACTGGTATGAACTTTAGAATCAGTGAGCTTTCAGATGGAAATATTTCTCTGGAGGATTGGTACTGGTATGAACTTTAGAATCAGTGAGCTTTCAGATGGAAATATTTCTCTGGAGGATTGGTACTGGTATGAACTTTAGAATCAGTGAGCTTTCAGATGGAAATATTTCTCTGGAGGATTGGTACTGGTATGAACTTTAGAATCAGTGAGCTTTCAGATGGAACTATTTATCTGGAGGATTGGTACTGGTATGAACTTTAGAATCAGTGAGCTTTCAGATGGAAATATTTCTCTGGAGGATTGGTACTGGTATGAACTTTAGAATCAGTGAGCTTTCAGATGGAAATATTTCTCTGGAGGATTGGTACTGGTATGAACTTTAGAATCAGTGAGCTTTCAGATGGAAATATTTCTCTGGAGGATTGGTACTGGTATGAACTTTAGAATCAGTGAGCTTTCAGATGGAACTATTTCTCTTGAGGATTGGTACTGGTATGAACTTTAGAATCAGTGAGCTTTCAGATGGAAATATTTCTCTGGAGGATTGGTACTGGTATGAACTTTAGAATCAGTGAGCTTTCAGATGGAAATATTTCTCTGGAGGATTGGTACTGGTATGAACTTTAGAATCAGTGAGCTTTCAGATGGAAATATTTCTCTGGAGGATTTGTATACTGGTATGAACTTTAGAATCAGTGAGCTTTCAGAGGGAAATATTTCTCTGGAGGATTGGTACTGGTATGAACTTTAGAATCAGTGAGCTTTCAGAGGGAAATATTTCTCTGGAGGATTGGTACTGGTATGAACTTTAGAATCAGTGAGCTTTCAGATGGAAATATTTCTCTGGAGGATTGGTACTGGTATGAACTTTAGAATCAGTGAGCTTTCAGATGGAACTATTTCTCTTGAGGATTGGTACTGGTATGAACTTTAGAATCAGTGAGCTTTCAGATGGAAATATTTCTCTGGAGGATTGGTACTGGTATGAACTTTAGAATCAGTGAGCTTTCAGATGGAAATATTTCTCTGGAGGATTGGTACTGGTATGAACTTTAGAATCAGTGAGCTTTCAGATGGAAATATTTCTCTGGAGGATTTGTACTGGTATGAACTTTAGAATCAGTGAGCTTTCAGATGGAAATATTTCTCTGGAGGATTGGTACTGGTATGAACTTTAGAATCAGTGAGCTTTCAGATGGAACTATTTCTCTTGAGGATTGGTACTGGTATGAACTTTAGAATCAGTGAGCTTTCAGATGGAAATATTTCTCTGGAGGATTGGTACTGGTATGAACTTTAGAATCAGTGAGCTTTCAGATGGAAATATTTCTCTGGAGGATTGGTACTGGTATGAACTTTAGAATCAGTGAGCTTTCAGATGGAAATATTTCTCTGGAGGATTTGTATACTGGTATGAACTTTAGAATCAGTGAGCTTTCAGAGGGAAATATTTCTCTGGAGGATTGGTACTGGTATGAACTTTAGAATCAGTGAGCTTTCAGAGGGAAATATTTCTCTGGAGGATTGGTACTGGTATGAACTTTAGAATCAGTGAGCTTTCAGATGGAACTATTTCTCTTGAGGATTGGTACTGGTATGAACTTTAGAATCAGTGAGCTTTCAGATGGAAATATTTCTCTGGAGGATTGGTACTGGTATGAACTTTAGAATCAGTGAGCTTTCAGATGGAAATATTTCTCTGGAGGATTGGTACTGGTATGAACTTTAGAATCAGTGAGCTTTCAGATGGAAATATTTCTCTGGAGGATTTGTATACTGGTATGAACTTTAGAATCAGTGAGCTTTCAGAGGGAAATATTTCTCTGGAGGATTGGTACTGGTATGAACTTTAGAATCAGTGAGCTTTCAGAGGGAAATATTTCTCTGGAGGATTGGTACTGGTATGAACTTTAGAATCAGTGAGCTTTCAGATGGAAATATTTCTCTGGAGGATTGGTACTGGTATGAACTTTAGAATCAGTGAGCTTTCAGATGGAACTATTTCTCTTGAGGATTGGTACTGGTATGAACTTTAGAATCAGTGAGCTTTCAGATGGAAATATTTCTCTGGAGGATTGGTACTGGTATGAACTTTAGAATCAGTGAGCTTTCAGATGGAAATATTTCTCTGGAGGATTGGTACTGGTATGAACTTTAGAATCAGTGAGCTTTCAGATGGAAATATTTCTCTGGAGGATTTGTACTGGTATGAACTTTAGAATCAGTGAGCTTTCAGAGGGAAATATTTCTCTGGAGGATTGGTACTGGTATGAACTTTAGAATCAGTGAGCTTTCAGATGGAAATATTTCTCTGGAGGATTGGTACTGGTATGAACTTTAGAATCAGTGAGCTTTCAGATGGAAATATTTCTCTGGAGGATTGGTACTGGTATGAACTTTAGAATCAGTGAGCTTTCAGATGGAAATATTTCTCTGGAGGATTGGTACTGGTATGAACTTTAGAATCAGTGAGCTTTCAGATGGAAATATTTCTCTGGAGGATTTGTACTGGTATGAACTTTAGAATCAGTGAGCTTTCAGAGGGAAATATTTCTCTGGAGGATTGGTACTGGTATGAACTTTAGAATCAGTGAGCTTTCAGATGGAAATATTTCTCTGGAGGATTGGTACTGGTATGAACTTTAGAATCAGTGAGCTTTCAGATGGAAATATTTCTCTGGAGTATTGGTACTGGTATGAACTTTAGAATCAGTGAGCTTTCAGATGGAAATATTTCTCTGGAGGATTGGTACTGGTATGAACTTTAGAATCAGTGAGCTTTCAGATGGAACTATTTCTCTGGAGGATTGGTACTGGTATGAACTTTAGAATCAGTGAGCTTTCAGATGGAAATATTTCTCTGGAGGATTGGTACTGGTATGAACTTTAGAATCAGTGAGCTTTCAGATGGAAATATTTCTCTGGAGGATTGGTACTGGTATGAACTTTAGAATCAGTGAGCTTTCAGATGGAAATATTTCTCTGGAGGATTGGTACTGGTATGAACTTTAGAATCAGTGAGCTTTCAGATGGAACTATTTCTCTGGAGGATTGGTACTGGTATGAACTTTAGAATCAGTGAGCTTTCAGATGGAAATATTTCTCTGGAGGATTGGTACTGGTATGAACTTTAGAATCAGTGAGCTTTCAGATGGAAATATTTCTCTGGAGGATTGGTACTGGTATGAACTTTAGAATCAGTGAGCTTTCAGATGGAAATATTTCTCTGGAGGATTGGTACTGGTATGAACTTTAGAATCAGTGAGCTTTCAGATGGAAATATTTCTCTGGAGGATTGGTACTGGTATGAACTTTAGAATCAGTGAGCTTTCAGATGGAAATATTTCTCTGGAGGATTGGTACTGGTATGAACTTTAGAATCAGTGAGCTTTCAGATGGAAATATTTCTCTGGAGGATTGGTACTGGTATGAACTTTAGAATCAGTGAGCTTTCAGATGGAACTATTTCTCTGGAGGATTGGTACTGGTATGAACTTTAGAATCAATGAGCTTTCAGATGGAACTATTTCTCTGTAGGATTGGTACTGGTATGAACTTTAGAATCAGTGAGCTTTCAGATGGAACTATTTCTCTGTAGGATTGGTACTGGTATGAACTTTAGAATCAGTGAGTTTTCAGATGGAAATATTTCTCTGGGTGGTTGGTACTGGTATGAACTTAATAACCAAATAACTTTAAGATTGAAACAAAAATACGTTCAAATATTTGCCAATTTAATAGGAATGTTTTCCCGAGTAGAATTATTTTATGTAATCAATTTATTCAAAACTTCAGGTCCAATGTTTTGACTTTTGTCTGATTTTCTCCTTTTTACCTCCAGATTATTCTATCTCTTTCATCATCAGAAAAAACTTTCTGAACTGCTGTAGAAAAAATCTACCTCCAGATATTTTTTTGGGCATAGGTATTCATAGCAAGGACTAATTGTTTCAGTGGGCAGTGGGAGTGGAGGCCCTTTTTCAGAGGTGGGTTTGCCAGACGTGATCCCAATACCTCTAAAATGTTTCAATATGGCGGAGGTTTGGCCTTGTCTTTTGACTCAAACTTTATGTTCATCAGAGGCATATAGACAAAAAACAGGAAAAACACATGCATATACAAGGAAAGGAAAAGCAATGGATCAGAAAGGAATACAAAGGCAGTCAATTAAAAGTAGACATTGATTGGAAATATATATTTTATTATCATGTCTTTAATTTCCCAATGGGTGGAAATCTCGTAACAATCCAGAATTGTTCAAACATCAGTCTGAAAAAATGAGAAATACTTTATTAGCAAAACATCTTACTGCAATAACTTTAGGTTCAGGAACATTTACCATAGTATGGTGGCTCTAAGGAACATCCAAGACTTATATAATTTGCCCCATCTCAAGTGGCTTCATTTTTATGTGATAATTGGGAATCCCAACTTTGAGTAGAAGTGAATTCAAGGTGGTGTTGTTGTTGTTGTATTTTCCGGTGACCTTTTAATCGCATTATGCCTCTAGGGATACAGGACTTCTCATCATACAATAAGCCATGAATCATTATCTTTAATGTAAGAAAACATTGTTTTATAGTTTCTATCTTTTAAATGACATATTTCAGTGTAGAAAAGGTGACCTTTAACATTTACTATTCAGCAGAGATTCTAGCAAAACAAAAACCAGCACTAGCCAATGTTCAAATCAACAGCAGGTACTGTGAAATCCTACTGTTTTGGTTTTATTCTTTTATAGACTTTCCTTAGCAAAATAAAAATAATCATACCTCATTAACTCAGCTTGGTAATGTACATTATTAAGGAAAATGTACAAGAAACATACTCATTCTGTCCAAAAGGCAGAGGTGTGGAGTAGCCCAGTGGGGGAAATCTTCCAACCCTCCTGTTGACAATTTCGATACTTTTGAAGTTGTATTTTTGTGCTGAAAGCATCGTAAATAGCAAGCCCCTAAAAAAATTTCAGATATCTTTGGACTTTGGTTTTGCTTCATAATGTCGGACAGATTTTAAGAAGATTCAGAAGATACAGCTACTTTGAACAATGTCTTGACTAGAGCATTGTGGTTTGTGAGTGAGATAGGAGGCTGCCCACTCTCGCTGTGGCCATCCTTCAGCGATGCATTCTGTCCTTCACCAAGAGTTCCACTTTGAAGCTTCTGGGTTATTTTGAAAACTGTAACATCAAAAATTAAAATACTTTTAAAGATATAAAAACCAATATACAAAATAATTAGTAAATTGTATGATTTGGTTTTTACCCTTACAGCGATTTGCCTGTGGATTTTTTTCACAGAACTCGGGTAAGTACTGAGTATACAGTGCTTAAAGGCACTGGACACGTTTGGTAATTGTCAAAGACCAGTATTCTCACTTGGTGTATCCCAACATATGCATAAAGTAACAAACCTGTGAAAATTTGGGCTCAATTGATCATCGAAGTTGCAAGAAAATAATGCAGGAAAAAACACCCTTGTTGCACAAATTGTGTGCTTTCAGGCCTGAAGTCTTTTACAGATTCAAATATTTTAGTGAGAAATTACCTCTTTCTCAAAATGTTGTTTCTCAAAATGTGTTATACTATCAACAGCTCTCTGTTGCTCATTACCAAGTTTGTATGCTAATATATATTTTTAGTAATTACCAAACGCGTCCAGTGCAAGGTTAAAAACCAAATCATATTCTTTATCCCCGAAAAAAAAAAAATATATATATATAGGTATATATACCTATAAATAAATTACTGTTTGGTGCAATGACTTACTTGATCACAAGTTACCTCTTAAATTTCAATTCCTCAGACCATAATGACAGTTGCTATGTCTTGAAGTTACGTAAGAGACGGCAAACACCCATACACAATTCTGAATGGATGTGTAAGGCACAGCGGTACCAGGATTTGTCCATCTACAGGCTGCTATACAAAACTTGCCCCAAACCATTTGACCTAGCAGCTGTATCTACAGTCTGAGGAATTCAAATTCAAGCAATAACTCGTGACTCTCACTGACTGCTCACACAGCTTTTTTAATGAGGACGGTTCTGGGTTCAAATCCCACCACAGGTGCCAATTGTTTTTTTTCTGTAGAAACCTGAAAGTGAGTTGGCATACAAAGCTCTCACAATAGGATTAAGAAAGGATGAACTAGCCAACCAGACAACTTGAAGATAATTTTTGACTGGTCCTCAGGCGTTTAAAAAATTACATTTTCCCAGCGGACTACCGTGAAAGGATAACTCTGTCTACACGTGCTGGAATGGAAGTGATTTGTTTAAACAGTCACCCTGTTTTTGGACAGGATGCCTTTAAGACCGTGCATGTCACGCAGGAATTCAACATTTTTTAGGACCACTTTGGTCCCATGTACTTATAACGTTTTGAAATAAACAGACTTGTGCACTTTAACGGGTCACAATGTTCGAATATGCGGGAAACTTTCAGTCTATTTGCACATCCTAGATTAATACCATGGCAATGGTCAATGTACTGTTCAATTAAATTTATAATCTCTCATGAACACCATCATTTACAATATGTCAAATATTCTTTAAAATGTACCTCAATTTTGCACATTTTGTAAAGGAAGGTGCAGAGTCTGTGATAGACTTACTCAGATCCTTTGATCTCTTTACTTCCTCCTGTAGGTCTTGGGATGAGCAGTGCTTGTCTAGGTTGGCATGGATCATCTTTAAGACTCTTAAAAGCGACTAAAACAATTGAGAATAAAATATGATAGTAATATTTAAAACATAAGATTTGAGGCATTGTTTGCATACACTTTGTGAGATAAAGTTGGTGTGAAATGACCAACTGTTTAGATCCAGGTTTCCCAATAGAGGGGCGGATACTCATAACAGTGACATTTTTGAAGTATTTTTTTTTTCTCTTTTACTAAAAAGGAACAAAATGAATATTGATTGACATAAGCGGTATTGGGAAGCCTACTATGGTATGGAGTCCAGAGCCTTCCATGGAAAAGTCTTGAAGATTAAGATGCTTTTCTGGCGAAGTATTTCTTTTCTTTTAGGCAAGAGAACTTTGAACTGTTTGTTTCTCGTTCCATTTGCTCTTTCTTGAAAGGTCTGCCAGTGATTTTTTTTAATGACTTAGCCATTACGTTATATATTTGTTTACCGAATGGACAATTTAAGGAGGGAGGTAGAAGATTAAATTCACCATTCTCTCATCCAAAAAGGGGTGGGGGATGTAACAGATAGGTTACCAGACGAAATACCATGCCATTGTATGTGACTGGTTCCCTGATCATGTTACTAAGCAATATTTTCTGAAAAACAGAAGAAAATAAATAGCTGATGCAAACTGTGCACCAACTGAAATGACCTGTGTTATAAATATAATATATTGTAATGGCCTCACCTAAACAGAGTCTTTCTCAAAGAAATGAAAAATGAAACTAGTCTTACATATTGCATGACAGTGAGGTCCCTATGTGATGTTATAAAATCAACAATATTAAGCCAAATTGCCTATTGAGAAAGACACTGCTAGGATCCAAAGGTCAAGCCATAATCACTTTTTGCAAGAGAAATAGACTTCTTTGAGACTTACCTTATATTGGTCACGTTGCTGATTACCAAGGGACTCTGACCGACTTAGAGCAAACAATCTTGCTCGTAGGGAAGCATATCTGTGATAAATTACAGTTGAGATACACTGATGTTAATATAGGATGCTGGGCTGCGCAGAATTAACATTAAAAAAGTCGCTTTAGCCAATTTGCAGAAGTGGGCGCCTATGGGCAAGACCATGATGAGATGTTTCTATGGAGAGTCACAGCTGAGTGGATTTGGGCTGGACCTTCAGCTCTACTTTGAAACCAATGCTTAAGGTCCGTCAGCAATTTTAAAAATGTACACTATCAGTATTTAAATGTTTTGTCATTTTTTCTAAGCTATAGAAATTGAGTTTATTTTTGAGGTCAACCATTATTAGTTCTTGTGAAATACGATAGTACTTTTATAATCCAAAGATGACATTTGGTTTTTTATATAAACATTCTTATCAATTTGTTATAAATGTGTCTGATTGATGTGCCTGGGTCTAATTGTATCATCTCAGATGAGGCAATATCATTTTTCGAAATAAGGACCAACCTTTCAGCTAATTCTTTGTCTTCTTCTCCAACTCTTCCTGGCCACTCACTTGGGTAACTTGAAATGACTCTAAAAAGGAAAATAAAGACCAGCAATGTTACTCTCAATAGAATGTGCAAGTCATGTTCATATTCCAACATTAAGACCTGTTAAAGTGTGCGAGTTTGTTCTTTTCATCGGTTAAAGCAATGCATTTTTGGGGGGATTATGCATGAGACTTGCACGGTCTATAAGTTCACGTTGTTGTTGTCGACGACTCTGGAAGTCATGACTGAGCAGGGCCCAATTTCCTGGCTCTGCTTACCGTAAGCAAAGAATCTGCGCTTACGGAAGTAGGGAATTCCGCGCTTACGTCAAGCGTATTTCACGGGTTAGCAGGGAATTTTTGTTTGTGCGCTTGCGTAGTCCACGTTACAAGGCATTCTACACATACACAGCTAGCGCAGAAATTCTGCGCTTGCTCGGTAAGCGGAGAATGGTGATCACAAGCTCAGAATTCGGCCCCAGTATGACTGCTTAATAATGGTTCATGAAGATGCATGCATATTATCAGTACTCCACATGACCTCCAACCAAACTTTAGCAAATGACTCTATGACCTTCTACTGGGAATGTAAGGCCGTGTCTACAATGGAGGCTACAGCTATAACTGGATCACCACGTCGTCATCATACCCTGAAGTATATAGGGCGTCCTTGACAACACTCTCATTAACAGTCATAGCCAAAACTGTAGCCGCCAATTTGGATATGGCCCTAGGTACAAAAGGTTGTCACAGCAGAAGATCACTAGTGATAACATGGCTAGTTTTCAAAAAGGTCCATAATTGGTAGACGTCTGTTGCCAGAATTTCTCCGCAGAAATGGGCTTTTTCCAGGCCAAACATTTGGTGTCGCACTGTATTGTTAGATGATCGTATGCCTGCAGGCACTGTCACCAAACAATATGCAGCTCTTATCTTGCACTTTATCACACATGATAGGTATGCAAAACTATATTTTGAATTATAAAACCATTTACATAGCTTTTTGTGAGAGTTTACAAGGTAAGGCGTAATCTGCAGCCAACCGTGCCAGAAACACCTGGGTGAACCCCTTATCTTAATGATAAGAGAACTGGGTTCCTATATGAGCTTTACACAACACACAGGACCTACAGCTTTACATATCATCAAAAAGATAAATTAGTTTTGGTGTCTTGCTCATAAAACAAAAGTGCACTGACTGGGTTCCAAAGCAACGCACCAGACCGCCCGTTCAAGACAATCCAAACTCAACACAGTGTGATCACTTACTCTTGTAGTTTGGCCTGGTCTCGTAATGATGGCTTGAGACTACTCTTGGAATCTTCTTGCGGCTCCTTACGGAGTTCGTCTAGACTAATCAAGGTTGTCCGTTGCTGTTGTCGTCCAAGCTGTCGCTGGTAAACATCTTCCATGGTGAAATTGACTGAGGAAAAACAGCATAATGATTCAAGCTTAGTGACAAGGTAGAAGACATCTAGAAAACCTACATTGTGTCATGGAAAAAATCTCCATCATCGTCATTGGTAGTCTAATTTTTATTATAACACACCTCTTGCTGGTTCTGTATCCTGGTTGACTGAAACACAGTCACATGGGGTTAAATAATATAGGCTAGTGCATGAAATTAGCGCCACCTTTAACAAGACCCAAATAAGACATTGTGCCAACGTAATTTGTGGAAAAGACCAATTAAAAATGTATACCTTCAACCTCGGAGAAATAGGACCCTCCTCTGGTCACTCACAGGCCCAAGGGGGCATAGACCTTGCCAATATAATGATGTGAAACGATCAATAACAATTCATTAGGTACCAGGCAGAAGGTCAGGCAAAGATCAGGTAGAAGGTTGTATGCAAGTTTGATGTGCAATAGTTTCAGTCACTTAATTATCAGAATATAAATTGTGGACAGGGATGGAAAGCAATACATCAAGTGTACTCAAGGAATGCTGTCAGGGTGTCCTTAAGACGTCCTGTTTTATTTCAGACACCCTGCTTTACCTACACTCCATCTCAAGTGTTGAAAACAAAAAATTGGTAAATGGTTTTTAAAATTTCAACAAATTTCAAAAGCCAACTCCCAGATTGGGCTAGCACTTTGGATGAAGCAGTATTGGTGTAAATGATTTGCAGCTCCTACCGAGTTACAGATTATAAGATTCCAAATTGTTTGTTACCCTTAAGTTGTGAGGGAACTTACTTTTAGTGACAATTCTGTCAATAATGGATGATGGGATGTCTGGTAACTCATCATGACTTGACTGTTGAACTGTAAAGGTAAAACCACATTTGTATTGAGCAGAAATTACGGCAATCAAAATAAAAAAAGGAAAAAAGGTGTTGTGGGTTTTTTTTTTTTATTTGGCTGTATTTCAGATGGAACTATTTCTCTGGAGGATTGGTACTGGTATGAACTTTAGAATCAGTGAGCTTTCAGATGGAACTATTTCTCTGGAGGATTGGTACTGGTATGAACTTTAGAATCAGTGAGCTTTCAGATGGAAATTTTTCTCTGGAGGATTGGTACTGGTATGAACTTTGGAACCAGTGAGCTTTCAGATGGAAACCTCATCATTTACCCCCTGTAAATCATCAATCTTATACTTTGTTAAAATTGTTGATGATGTAGCGTCTAATTCAGACAAGGCTCCCTCACCTCTCCAAGCATTCATCCAACTTCTGGGTCCAGATTCCAGAACAAAAGGTGTTGACATGACCCGGACCTGGCTACTGATGAACTCCTTGTCTGCCATATGAGCTTCTACTTCTCCACTGGCTATGATTAAACTTTCTACATGAAACAGAGTGATAAGAAGATGATTACATGTTTCCACACACTGCTCATTATTTCAACGATCTCAACAACCAGCCAAGGGCCCAGTTGCATGGCACTGAATAACCTTACATTACAGCCACTTTACAGGATTAGATAGATAGATAGATAGATAAATGGTTTATTCATTATTTCAAAAATACAAAAAGACATCACAATCAGAGATTGAATTGAATTGCGTCAAAATTTACATAAAATCAGTTAAAATTTCATTAGAAAATAGAGCAACAACAACAATAATAATTTAACAAAACAAAGCAGTATCCCTACAAGACAAAAATGGAATAAAGATTGATGGCACTAAAGGGAGTAAAAAGACAAGAACAATTAAAAAGCCATTCTGGTATGAAGGCAAGATGTAAAAAACAGTCAAAAAGGCACATTATTCTTATTACCCTGCCCTGTATTCATCCAAGCTATCATATAGGGCTCAAGAACACTAAAATGTACATTAAAACAACCTGACAAATAGAGGTGATTAGTTAGAATTGATTAAATCTATTAGGTATGGTATTGCACTCTGTTTAAATCTATTAGTCCTGCATCTAACTTGAGGAACTGACCTACACGTTGATGAACGAAGATTCCTTTCATTTATAATTGGAGGCGGAATTAATTGAGACAGTTTGTAATTTGTTTTTAATTCATTGGTAAACTTGAGACATAACTGAATGCGTCTATCATACAATGTAGTGAGGCCAAGAGTTTCAATTGCGTTGTCATAGTCAATGTAGCTGATTCCAAGAATAAGCTTAAGAGTTCGTTTCTGCACACGTTCAAGGAGTTTCACTTGATTCTGTGTTAGTCCACCATTCCAAACAGGCACAGCATATTCCAGAAGGGGTCGTAGATACCCCTTACAGCCAATAATGCTGAATTCATGTTTTGCAGAATCATTTTGACATCTCTATATGGGAAACTGGCTGTATCTTGTACTCCACATACAACCAGGATCCAGGATGATTGAAGAAACATATGACATGATCAATTCACAGCAACTGCCAGAGATCACTTGGAATGGACCTGTGTTACTCTTCACCTGAGGTCAAGGTAGAAGCGTCTACAGCCCAGTCCTGGGTAGCGGCAATTCTACAAACACCACACACTGTTGAGTCTGTGGACACGGTTTTTGAGTATTGTGATATCACAAATTTGTTGCGTGTATTCTCATGTATTTCTTAATAACTGTTTGATATTTCAATGTATTTTTATGTAGTATATTGCTGGCGCTTTTATGCGATTTTAATGACTGTTTTTTGTAAACTGTTCGGATTTTAGCCACTGTAATGCAGTATTTTAATAAACCATAATAATAATAATGACAAGACTCCACACCTTGGTACACAATGTGTGATACAGCTATTCCAGATAGTTTGCATTTTGTACTGGTATTATTATGAATATATTTGACTTTTGGGTGCACAGACACTGTTGTGATTGGTCAAATGCTAGTCTCACGAGTATTCAAATATTTTTGGGATCACTTTGGTCCCACATACATTGCTTTAATGCCTGAAAGAAAACAAACAAGGGAAGGAGCTTCATAGATTGGTCTAGTCAATAATGCAATGCCTTGGTTTTACAAACTTGATGCACTGACATAAGGACTCACTGGTTTCAAATTGTAACCACTCAAAGGGAAGCTTTGAATTCAGACAATACGTTCCTTTCATTTTGCAAAATTGTTAATGGCCTCACATTTCGACCCAAGAAGAGTCTTTTCTCAAAGCATTTGCAAAAGACTCTGTTCGGGTCGAAACATGAGGCCATGGAAAACCTTTGAATTTATACCATAGGTTATTGGTGAGCAGTTTGAAACAGCTAATTCCCTCCTTTTACCTTTCTTTTTGGTAGTTTTTTTCTTTGGCACTTTCCCTGTGTCTTGTCCATGCCGAGATTGTTCTGACATATCTTGAGTTCTCCTTCCTCCTTTGAGTTGTTCTCCAGTCTCATCTCCTTCATCAGCTATGCTTCTGCTGGGGCCGGAATCGGACCTTCTCTTCTTAGCATGTTTTGACGTTTGGCTATCATCGTTTCTTTTCAGCGACATATTGGGGCTGAGGGATTGAAGGACACATGAAAAAAATGTGCTGAATGTGATCGGATTGTTTTCTGTTTTACTAGAAACTTTTTGGGACAAATCAAAAATGGTTCAATTGTGATCAATCTTAGATAGAACAGAGACACTACAATTTGATGACCTTCTACTTTAATTTATTTCCAAAACAGTAGTGAGTGCTTCTCAGTGCTTTAGGGCTACGAGGGTTGCCACTGTTGTAACATTATCTGCAGTATGCAAACAGCACCTTTGAAAGTTTTACTCTGTTCAGAACAAAATTTCAAAGAGTTAATAAATGATTCAGTTCTCTCTTAATGTTTCTGTCAATAAACCAGTAAATGTACTTCCTGTGAGCTAAATTTGAAATATTTTTTGAAGGTTCGCCCGGTGTTCCTGGTTTGATTGGCTGCATATTGCGCCACATCTTCTTGTAAACCATTACATAGTACTATGTATTAAAAGGAATAGGTCTCATAATTCAAAACGTAGCTCTACATACCTTGCAGGAAAAAGACTATTGAAGCACCATGAGCGTCACTGAGTGACGGATACGAGCACTATATAAGAAGCCACTATCATTATCATTATCATCATCTCATCCCATACTAACAACATTTTTCTTTTGTGCACCAAACAATTTTGAAAATCAAATCTTTATCATTTCACATCAGATGACCTGTATACACGCCAAACTTTTCCATACAGGTTTGGAGTGCCCACTATGTTTCTGCAGTAAGTTGGACTGACAGACGGCTGACATGAAGGCTATATCGACCCAGACATTCCTCACAGCTGTACATCTATCGTTCTATGCTTCATTTTCCCCGTACAAAGAGGAAGGGTACAGATGGTGCTGGAATTCTACTCAAAATCTTCAAATATTTTAGTCAAGCCTAATCAATTTTCCCATTGGTAGCCTACCTGCTATCGGAATCATTTTCTGTGTTTCTTTCATTTGATGACGCTAATTCCTTTTCTTCTTCAGTATGGTCTGAGTTGTGCCCATCCTTCTCGATAGGACCGGTGGTATTTTGATTGTCGCTCATCTGTTCACCATCCAGTCTTTCTTCTGAGTCAGTGCTCGTTAACGCTGACCTAATCGGAAACCTTGTTGGACTCTGAAACAACTTATTTGATCTGACCTCTGGTGAGAAATACTTGTCAATTTGAGTGACTTTCTTAGCCAAGTTACTCTTTGATGTTTTTCTTCTGGATACCATCTCTTTGACAGTAGAGTCCTGAGTTGGCGCTGTAGATAGTTCCCCGTCTGATACGCTGGGCTCTGAGGCTGAGGGGTTGCGAGTGCTAAACCGTCTCTTCATTCGGTCAACGAGACTCACCTCAATCTCAGGGGTAGGTACAGTACTTTGATGCTGCAGAGTTTCATCCTGGGATGAAGGTGGTTGTGATAGTTTTCTCTTCTTTAACTTTGCCATCCTGAAAAAATATGTAGACAAGTTTCAACTTTCAATCAAGAAATTAAACAGGTTTGTAGTTTCTTAAAAAATTGAGACAAATACTAATGGTTACAATCTATCCATTGTCTTGTTTCTTGTCTTATTCATTGGTGTTTACACTTGTCTGCACCAACAATGACAATTATGATAGAGTTACAAAGTTGTAAAATCTAAAACCTTAAGCTTGGATTTATTGCATGTAACTACAATAAATAGACTACGCATGAATGACCAGTCCAATATTGAATTTGTTATGGATGGATATTGTATTGTGTAATGCATATGACAGTAAGTTGTAACGAATTAGTGAATGTCGGTCACTTCGTACCCAAGTCACTTCGTACCCAAGTCACTTCGTACCCAAGCCACTTCGTACCCAAGTCACTTCGTACCCAAGTCACTTCGTACCCAAGTCACTTCGTACCCAAGTCACTTCGTACCCAAGCCACTTCGTACCCAAGTCACTTCGTACCCAAGTCACTTCGTACCCAAGTCACTTCGTACCCAAGTCACTTCGTACCCAAGCCACTTCGTACCCAAGTCACTTCGTACCCAAAGTCACGTCATACGCGTATGAATTGGGTACGGTTGTTGAAACATTGAAACCAACCTTCGTTTTGGTTTTTTTTTTTACCAAAGTTAGGGATTTTTGTTTTTATTTATTTTTTTGTCGGAAAACATTCCCTTTTTTAGGAGAGTTTTTAAAACAGCAAACGTAGTAATCTACGGAGGAAACGCTTGTGTAAAATGTGCCCTCAATGCGTGCAATTCTCCGTCGGACCAGTCAAAAACGGAGCCCATGAGAAAATCGCGTCAAAGTGAAGAACATTTCAGCAATAATAATAATAACTGGACACTTTTTTTACAAAGGTTAGTGAGGAACTTTTATTCTGATCTTCCTGCAAGTCGTTTTTAATTACCGTGAAAATATAATCGGTGTCGATGTCCACATGAAAGAAAATAATGAACGTATACCCCAGGCAGGCCGGCCACATCAGTCAGAGTCAGACAATTGAGGTACTAAGTGACTTGGGTACGAAATGACTTGGGTACAAAGTGACTTGGGTACGACAATTTGGGTACGAAGTGACTTGGGTACGAAGTGACTTGGGTACGACAATTTGGGTACGAAGTGACTTGGGTACGAAGTGACTTGGGTACGAAGTGACTTGGGTATGAAGTGACTTGGGTACGAAGTGACTTGGGTACGAAGTGACTTGGGTACGAAGTGACCGACATCAGTTGTAACAGGCAATCGATTGTTGCCTATTTGATTGTGAAGATCAGTGTCGAGGGCAAGGTGAGGTTTTCACTTTCTTCAATCTCACTCTAGCTCTAAAAAAATACTACTTTTTTGAGTATTTACTTACTAAGTAAGAGTAAGACTGAGTGAGACTGAGACAGACTGGAAAAATGTCCGTATTCTGCCATCACTTTTTCATTCGTTATGAAATAAAATAGTAATCTAATTTACTCAAATGAGATATTCCTTTTGGTAAAAATGAGTGAAAAAGTGGTGGCAGGATACGGAAATTTTTCCAAGTAATTAATGGTAATTGGTAGTGTTATATATTATTACTGATAGATACTAATTATGACTATAGTATTATGAGTAATGTCAACTGAGACTAGACTCAGACTAGAGAGTGATAATTATTGTTTACATGAAATGTAACGTCCGTAATCTGGACAACTAACTTAAACTAGTTTCCACTTAAGAATCTCCAATATTTTTACCTTTTTATCCTTCAGCAATTATCACATTAAAGACAATAAACGAATCTGACATTAATTATCAGGTCAAACAGGTACAGGTTGGTAGTTTTTTTCAAAATTCTTCTCCTTCCCACCGCGCCCGCGATGCCAAGAAATGTTTATATCTGACAGCACTTGAGGGCGCTAATTGAAAACAACATAGTCAAGTACCTTTACAAATACCCCACTTCTAGTGTGAATGCCTATGTGGGAGGCTGGGTGTTGTCCCTATCGATCTTTGTGCACATTTGACGCAATTTCGTTCATTCAGTTGTGACTGACTGTGTACTTTGTGTGTCATAATTTAATTATTTTGTTTTATTGCATGAAGCTGTTGAAAGAAGTTTTGTGATGTTAGACGTGACCGACACTGTCTTAAGAAGCGTGAGTATTAAACAGTTTATTTATTAAAGGCAAATTGTGTGTAGACTGTGTGTTTGTTTGTTGGCAAACGACTAATTTAGACAGAATACAAATTGAAAACAAAGTTATCTTTTTTAATTTTACTAGTCTACACTACTCGAGTACTGTGTAGTCAGAGTAACAAGTACAGCACTTTTTAAACATTTGGTCGTCATCCGAATGGTCTGAGCATGGTGAAGGAAGTTTCAATAAATTATTAGGGCTAAGTGGTGGGTAGTCCGAGTTACTGGACCCAATCCAACAACGCTTTCAACATTTGGAAATTATATCTGGCATAACGTCCAAATGTTACAAAGCGTTGTTGTGTCCAGTAACTTGGACCTGCTTGGACTAAGTCAAGTAGTGGGTGTGTGGGGGTATTGACTATTGATACAAAATAGTTTTGAAAATTGCTGTGAATTTTTTTTGTAACTGGCCGGTGAAAATTAATAAAATCATCTATTTTGCCATAACTTTATATTTTATTTCACTTGGAGAACCACAAATCAGAAAAAGAATAGTAATTAGTAATAATACAATCCATTTAACCCTTTCAATACCGCATTTTTTTTAGGGGTCACACTGCTGTGTACCGCATTTTTTCACACACACACACAAAAAAAGCAACGTGCAGTGTTCACATTTTTTCAATCTTGATTTTCTGTGTGAAGACATATTTTTGTGGAAAAACTTTATGCATACAATTTGTAGCTTATGAAATTACCTTTTATATGATGTCAAATTTGTATACATTATCTTTATGTCCTTTGTCACCTCGATCGGCACGAATGGGTCGAGGCCCGCTGGGTCCACGCCCAAGCCCACGGCGTTGAACGGGTGCCGTGCTCGGTCCAGCTACCGGTATATCGTCAGGATAGTTGTCACAATTGAACGTGCCTGGCAACGAAACATCACGAGTTTCATCTGAATCTTCACTAGGTTCTTCTTCAGATATTTCCGAGTCCAATTCGGAGTCACTTACGACAAATATTTCAACCAAAACCTCCAGGTCACGAACAGCCATGATGGTGATTTTTTGTCGGGAAAACGGAAGCGTGAAATCTGGAAGTACTGCTGCATGCAATGTAATTTTTCTCGGAATATCGTAATGGCGACCCCCTATACAATACACACCATTGTGAAGCTCGATAAACAAGCTACCTGTCTATATAAAGGTCAACAGCAGAGGGCGCCAAACAAAATAATTACAGGCTCTCAAACGCCGCTGCTTTTTGTGTCGAGTAAACTCGACAATGGTATTGAAAGGGTTAAATATAGGAGTAAATTTTTTATTTAAAAGAATATTATATATATATATATATTTTTAATGAACAAAAGTCAGTGTATTTATTGTGCCAGCACAGTATGCACATTGACTATTTGAGGGAACATTAAGGACAATGTAGGAATTTCGGACTTCATTTCCTTTTAGAAAAAAACCCTGGAGCCTCTAAAGCAGAAAAGAAAAAGTAAAATTGTTCATTTAAATGGTGGAGTAAACTGTTAATAATAATAACAGAATATTCTAATTTTTTTGGGGGGATGAAAAACCCCCCCAACAAATCCCAGCTGCAGCAGGTATTTTAATGTGGAGTGTTGATTGGCGGGAGGCATCCCACTGAGCTACGCGAAAATTGTTGAAAATCCATGCAGTTTAAAACATTTTGTAATGTTGGCTACTTATAAGTACGTGTCATCAAGAGGGCGCTACAAGACTGGTCGACTTAACAGCATTTAATAAAACTTACATGTAGCTGGGGCTCACAGTTATCCAGGGAGATTTAGGAGCTAATGTGAGACAATTGCATGACTCTTCATGGGAATATTCTTGTCATGGATAGTATTGAAAATGTCACTAAATCCCATAAAGGCAGTATTTGCTTCAGGTACTGAAAGTTGTAGACCATGTGACCTATGACATCACATGTTTACAAGAGAGCTACAGAGCCCAGACTTCCCCCAGCTTAATTTGTACCCAGTTCAATGAAAGAAAACATTAAATCTTAGTATATTTTATGTTTGATTTTTATCAACTTTCGATATGGAGAAAGACCTCACGTCTCAAAACTTGTTCAGACTGTTAATTGTATAACTCTTGAATTTATGTGGAAATTATGACACAAAATGTAAAATTTCCCATATGACCAAGAGTGAGGTAATTTGCCTGCCAGAAAGGCACACAGTCATTCTTTTTGTAAACAAAGGTTACATAGGCTATAGACCATTCACTTTTTGTAAACAAATGCTGCATATAGGCTATAAACCAGTCACAGGAATTGAAGTTGTGTCTAAAATTAGAGATATGTTTTCTTTAGAATAATCACATTGCGTGAATAAACTGAGAGGTTTGTCGATTCATATCAAGTGGGAAGGAAAGTAATCAGACAAGTCATTCACTAGAATAGAATACTACAAAATATATTATCACTAAGAGTGGCAGAGTTCTGAGTAACTCTGGTGGATTTGTTGGTGAGAAGTATCCTAATGAAGAAAAATATCTAAGAATTCCTGAGGTCGGCTACATGCACCTGTAGTGGTCAAAACACTGTTTGTTTTCAGGGGTGAATAGTCCCATAGTATGGATAGATGCAGCAAAATAATTTCATTAATTAACATTGGGAGGTTTTTTATACGACTCCTACTAAGACATTCTTCTTGTTTCAAGGGAAAATATTTTCAATCAAAATAGATTCTAGGGATATGTAGTTTGAAGTAGAGACCATGGGCAAAGCATATTGTTTACTTCGAGTAAGAGATTTGCAGTTGGCATTGAGGTCAGGTCTAGGTACAGGTCTGTACATGTTGGTGTAACACAGGGTTGAGGCAATGTCAAGAGCTACCCTTTCAATGGTGTTAGTTGTTTCTAGTCTGTAGCCAGACCCACCTAACTCTTTCAATGCTGTTACTTAGTTGTTTCTAGTCTGTAGCCAGGGATGTTAAGTAAATTTGTACAGGTTGTTTTCTTTAACAATGTCTCAGACAGCCGTATAAATGCAATTTAGTAATATTTAATGGGCTAAGACAACTCTTCAGTTGATAAAAATGTTTAATTCAAAGTTCAAACTTATATTACATAAATCACACGCATCAGCGAAAATGGAAGATCCGAATAGACTAGTTCAAGTCTCATGAGTATGATAATATTGAGACCTGTTAGAGTGCATGAGCTTGTTTCCTTTAAGTGCTAAACCAATGTATGTGGAACCAAAGTGGTCCATATTTGATATTAAATTAGGATAGCCAGCTGGACCACTTGGAGTGACTTGTGACTGGCCAGTAGACCAGTGTTAGGTAGGTGGGAATGATGGTGTACATGTATTCATTTGTAGCAAAATGCTACATAAAATGTATCAATTGCTACTCAGAAATCATCATTTGCTACCAGATTAGCAGTGCACAAAACATGTTCAGTCTAACTATTTTGCTATTGGAAATTGCTGGACGAAATCATTCCGTTTAGTGCACCGGACCATACATTCGCAACACAGGCACTTCCCTTTAAGTAATTCTATACCATAAAGCCAAACATTCAGTCCTGTTGGGAAACACAATACATTGTTTTCTGTCTGTATACCAGCCAAAGCAGATGGGTGTACATTAACATTTGAAACTACAATACTGGTACATGTATGCCATTCCACACTGCCTTGAACCGGTGGTGACACACAGTGTAATTAGTAATCAACTTATGGTAACAATGTATAAGTTTGCATGTTTCACGCTTGAGTAATATAATACAGGGCGTTCATTTCACGTTATAATGAAACAGTGTGAAAATATTCAGGAATAAGTGAGAAAGCATGTCACAAACATGACAAAGGGTTTAGTGTGAGTGCTTTATTGTGTGGGATATGTTATTCCTATTGATAGGTACACTGTGTCCATACATCAGGGTTGAGGCAGCAATATTTTAGAGTAGAAGAGAACAAGTGTTTGGTACATCGGGTGAGTCTGGTTTTATGGCTGGATGATTTAGAATCCCTGGATGAGCCCATGATGTACACATACATGTAGGACTGGTGACTTCCAAAAGGTTTGTCAACTACTGTATTTTATAAGCCATTCAAGTTAAATTTGTCTAGTGGTGTCTGGCGGTACTCATATTTTGTCACAAGGAATTGCTCAAAAGTTGAATTCCTAATCACCTTGATTGAGGAAAACTGTCTTTAAAAAGCAAGATGGAAATGTTTTGTCAGTATTTCCAACAGATTCATAAGTTTATTTTTGTAGAGAGTTTTTAACGATGTTGGGGCCATTCAGAATAATCAATATTTAAAAATGTTGAATTCTTTAAAAAATTGTTGGTGGGTGGGTCAAAAGAAATGACTCAAATCTAAATTCAGTTTCCAGTTAAAAATAAAAATGGAAAAAAAAAAAATCCAAATTTTTAAGGGGAAAATACGTCCCTGTGCACCCTTCCATTCCAGATTGTCATGTTTGCTGTCCTTGGTTTCAATAGCTGACCTCCATGCCTGATGGGCAGATGGAAAACATTTCGCCTTCTGTTTCAAATTTTCTGTTACAAAGTTGCATGTTAGAAGCCAGGAAAAGCCATTGAGAACTTCTGAGGTGGAAGAACATTTTTCTTAAAATGATCTGCTTCATTTGGGGGATTACTTTGTCCTATAGTGAGTGTAAAGGGTATATTTTAGTCTGTCAATATTAAAAAATTCAAATTTGCGGTTGGTGGGTGGGTCAATTTTTATTTTTTTAAAGATCAACATTTTAAAACATTGATATTGAGTGGCCATTTGGTGAAGGTTTGTGTATTGCATCTATTTGCTTAGCCAGGGTTTATGTACTGTCGTTCAGTAGACAGGGAAGTAAATAGGGCAAAGACAAATTATCCTTAACAAAACGTACACAAATTATATGTTGCTACTGAGAAATCAATATTGCTATTCTTTAGCTGATCTGTCATGTAAAGCGCTTTGAGGCCCAATTTACTTTACCCAAATTTGCGAAAGCGAAGCCAATTTTCCTGTGTCACAATTGGAAAATGTCACGTACAAGATTGTTTGCGTCATGTAATTTGCTTCGCATTCGCTTAAGGAGCTAGTTAAGGTTTTGTTATTATTATTAGTGATCATTGTGCACATATGTTTAGCCTCAATATTTACCTGTGCAAAATTGAGCTGCAAGAAATTGTCCCTGATGAAGGACTTCCCTACAGGACGTTCCAAAATTAACCGCAGCTTCCTCAAAACCAATACCTTAGTGTCAATTTAGAAGTCATTTGGGACTTGCCTACTTCAGAGAATATTGAGTAGTCCTTGGTTTTAAAGACATTTTTGGGGCTAAACTTTAGAGGATTGTATTTAAAAACATTGTGTCATTAAATATTGTTTTCACCATTGTTTGGTTTTTGATAATTTCCTGAATTGCAAGGTTGATTAGATAGGTAGTACTGCATATAGGTCGCTCTATAAACAGCCAGTTGACAAAAATAAAGGGTTGGTATTTTAGTTTTCAAAGGTTACAAATTCAGGCATGACACTACACAGAAGCAATGGAGGCAATTGCCTCTGTTGCACCTGGTCATTGCCTTGGTGCCCCTTGAATTTCCTAATTTCCTCATAGAGGTGCCCTGCCCTTGCCCTTTCAAAAAGGTATCAGGCCTGTAATTCATTGGTTTCAAGCAAATATTGTTATACCTTTTTTCAAATTATTCTAGTTTCCATGTTTTGATTCTGGCTTAAAATAAGTACTAGCCATCCTAATGTATTCAATTATTATTTTGTTTTCATGCAATTATGTTCACCTTTGATGTGTTTCAGAAAATGAAGGGTATGTATTGTTTTCCAGGGTTACTATGCATCTTTAGCAACATCGCAAAACTTGTACTTTTTTTAGTATATTCTTTAAAATGTAAAAATCTATTGTAATAAATTAAATGGATATCATTTGTGGCAAACGACAAGTCTAAAAATCAGAATGAAAAACCCTTCAGGTAAACTAACGATAGTCTTTTTTGGGGATCTTCAGTCATGTCAGTGATTTGACTCACTACAATCATTATGTAATTATTTTGTCAATAATCCGCCCTTCAAGAACTTCCTTGACCAGCAAATTGCTTGACACTGTATTTCCTTAAGATTAAGATTGTCTCCCACTTTGGGTTTTTTCTTCTGGGTCAGTCAGTGCCAGTGGGTGTTTTCTGTTGATATGACCAGAAGCATTTCTTGTAGGAAAGTCATTGACAGTGTTTCACAGTAATTTATTAGCACAAATGATAAGTAGAATTTGTTTATAATGTATTCTTTTGTGTAATTTAGATACTTTTACACTTATGAATTTTTCAGAATTGTTGATCAAAAAGTTAGGTACCAAATTCACGGTTTTGAATAACTTGCTACACTTCTGCCGCTGACAAAGCTCTTCAGTATGATGTCATTTGTGGAATAATGCTTTGTATTTGCCCAAAGTTTGTTAAGATTTAATTAAATTGAAGAAAAACAATTGATCGACATGTACCACCGGGTTTTGTGAAATGCTCGACCACTGAAACAGTCTTCAGTTTCTTTAAAATTACATCCCACATAAAATACTAATATACATTAAAATAAAATAAAAAGTGTTGTTTTATTCTCACTGATTACGTCAAGCCCAGGAAATCAGCAAGTTATTATGAGTCAAAAAAGGTGACAAATGCAGTTCAAGGAATAATGCCATAAATATCAAATCAGAGAGAAAAAAGCTCTTTCATTTTTCTGGTAAGTTTGCTAATGAGCTTTGCATCTTAAGCCTTTGTAATATACATGTGTGAAATTTCTTAGGATTTTTCCTGATTTAGCAATTTTCTCAAAAACTCCTTGAGCCTTCAAATTTGGAAGAAGTATAGCAGTCACCCAAGGGGACAGACCAAGTCCACATTGTGTCCAAACCTGCATTGTTGTATTTCTGGTGATACACAGAGTCTGTAAACCTCCTGAATTTTAACCTACAGTACATGTATGGGAGGTTCAGGGTCTAGATTAAGGGGGATAGCCATTTTTCAGGAATTCATTAAATATACCCGAATATAAAGACCCTAAGACCCAATTTTATGGAGTTTGTTTCCTCAGAATTCTGCGTTTATTGTGCACTGCAAAGCTCTGCATTCCATGGGTTATGCGCAGGATTCTTTGGCAGTAGAGTTATAAGACTGGGCCCAGTGCAAGCCTATTATCGTTCTCTATATTTGGTCCCAGTATGCTTGGCAATTTCATGTCGCAATAACTTATCTTTTACAAATTATTTTCATAAACTTGGACTAGAGTACTTGAACACTTAAGACATGTATGTACTGTCTGTGATTGCAGCATTATTGCAGATAAGCATCCATCAGATAAAAAGTCCATTAAAATGCACGGATTGGAAAATGCCAAGTTTTTAATAATTTGTTGTATATATTTTTTTTGCACTTTATGTAAGGTTGCTGTTTTTTCAGGATGTTGAATGAATTATTATAAGTATAAACACATGGGGATAATGTTAGCTCAGGTTTCTTTCACTTCCTTACACCTCTGTGGACCCAGGTTTGAATCCCACCTCGGACTGGAGTTTCTTAAGGGGACTGGTTTCTCAATCAATGCCTGATTGTGTGGGTTTTCTTCCCACATCCAAAACTAAGCATTTCTTCTCAATTTGAAAGAAGGGTGTACGAAGTATACAGTTCTTGTCTACATTAATGCCCAAAGTTTGTAAAGATAGTTACATTGGAAAAACATAACAATTTGATGTACCTTTGGATTTTGTAAAATGCTCAACCACTGAAAATGCTCAGAAATTGTTTCTTCAAAAACACTCCCCATATAAACTAATTTTATTTGTACTTGAAATTCACTCAGCGCTCAGTGAGGCAGTTTATTTTACTATGGAAATGATCCATGCTCTGCCAGAACAATTCCCACAAAATAAATCATTAATTCATTTTTAATTAGAAAATTATGAGTTTAGTGTCAATACAATGACATGGATAGAGAGACTGGTGTGATAACCTTTTGAATGGGTGTGGTTTTGAATAGTAACTTCAAATGTCATGTTTCTTTTCTACTCATTTATTAGGGTGAATCAAGATGGAAAGTGAAATACTTACAGAGGAACAAAGTCAAGGTAAGTTAGCCCAAGAGAAGAATTTTGTTATTATTAGTGAATAGTTTATTTTTAAAAGTCCTAAAGGTGACAGAAGGTACTATAGATGGTTTCTTAAAAAACATCAACATTTTTTGAAATGCAAGCAAAACTTGGAAGAAATATTTTCAAGAAATTATGGAAAAGGATGACATTACGATGCTTCTCATATGATTTGCTCAGCCCCACCAGTCTCATCCAATACCGCTGGGATGGAATGATGCTTGTACAAATTCTTGTTCTGGATGTAGTGATGCATGATGGGATCGGGAGTGATTGAACTGCTGATCAGTGTATCGCAAACAATCATAACATGTACACCTCCATGATATGATAATTGCATAGAAGTTAGCTCCATGGATCATGTAATCCAATCTTTTTAAACCAGAGTAAGAAGAATGTTGCAATTGAGCCCAGTTGAGTACAAAGCAAAGAAGGAATTATTTGCAATGAATTTTTACAATGGAGCTACATTATGACTGATAGTTGAATCTTTCGTAAATGGGAAAGTGACCGGGTTTATTTGGTCAGGGGGAATGGTCCAATGCGCATGTGTTTACGCCAGTTCATCCAAGGGCCTTTTGATGAGGTTCTGGGACCAAGTGAACTCTTATAATTGGAGGATGCAATGGGTAACTAACTAACCACACTACCAATGATTACATAAGAGCGTTCCTTCTTTTTTCAACAAATTTCTAAGCAATGAATAATTCTATTACTCGGAATTCTGTGTGTTTTTTTTTTGGCTGTTGCTCAGAATTGAAACAAAAGCTATTGAAGAAAATTGTGCTTTATAGAAATATGAACACTTTTAAGAGAATAGACTGTAAGATAAATACAATCTATTTTTGCACCTGCCACACTTGGCATTGGTCCAGGAGTCAATTGCTCAGGTGTGGATGTTGATTTATAGCAGTGTGTGTGTTTTAGGTTGAGCGTGAAGAGTGAAAACTCCTGATACATAACAACATGGACTAGTTTATAAGCTGTATTGTTTACACTGTTATTGACTTAGGTTAACATGAAATTAAACAGATGCCGTACTGAGCAGTTAAACATTGACAGTGTTTGAGACAATGTATTTCCATTAGCAATTGATGTTTCCATTCACTAATGCAAGGAAGGCTTTACCTTGCAGTTTGACACTTTGTACAATTTATCTTCTATTTTTTGTTTTGTTTAGGTAAACTGATAATCAATGGACACACCAGTAATGAGGAAAACAAAGGAGAGCTTGTCACCGGTGTTGGGGTACCAGCTAAGACACTGAACAAGCAAACACTGACGCCATGGAGTGACGTTGAATGCTTCCAACCTAAGATAGCTTCCAATGATGACAGTGAAAAGTTCCAAATGGAATTCACTGATTTAAATGAAGATACGGGTCTGCAGGATTCGAACCCGACCCCATGGGGAGATATGAACAATACCAAGAATGAAATATCACAAAGTGAAATACCTCACTCCACCAATGGGAATGGTCCCGTGTGGAGTGTAACTGAGGGCAGCTGTGATTGGTCAGCAGTGTCCAATGGTGGCGTAGGTACTTCAAAAGATCAGAACAAAGATGTGAATCTCATTTGGGGTGATGTCCAAAATGGTGAACAAGCATCAAAAAGCGAAGCCGCAGATCTCCATATGCACTCAGCTGATGCAGGGAAATGCCAGGCCACTCAAGATAGTTCCTTTGTCAATCCATTTTCTCAAGATAGTTCCTTTGTCAATCCATTTTCTCAAGATGGTGGATTTGTGGACAACTTTTGTGAGATGTCAGAGACTGATTTGATATTCAAGTCTGGACTGGTGGATGAGGAGTTTAAAACAATTTGTGGTAAATGACAAGAAACAAAGTAAAGTGTGCCACGTATCTACCGTCACGTTTACAGACTTTCCAATGGCTGTAACTTTTTTTCAAGTTCTTGAAACCACCCCAAAGTGTTTCACAATGTGAATGAATACGCAGGCTTATACTGGAAATAATTTGAGTTGATAGTATTATTATTTTTTTAAATTAGATTACTCTAAAATTTCAAATTAAAAGAAAAGTTAGGTAACTTTTTCTATTCCCTTATAATGGAAATTTTAAGATGACTAAAATTTTTTTTTTTAAAGCAACAAATGAATCAACTCAAACTATTTTCAGCATTGTCCATTCTCATGTTGAAACACTCTTTGTGTGGTTTCAGGAATTTCTAAAAGTTACATCTCTTGAATAATCTGCTAATGTGATGGATGCGAAGTGGTCCCCTTTATTGTGTTTTTTTCCAAAAATAAACAAAGTATTTTATTTTATTTTTCTGGAGGACGCACAAAACTATAATTTTGTGTATTATGGGTGGGACGGATGCCATTCTACAGATTCAATTAATTCAAAAGTTCACTTCCCTCTGCTATTATGAGCAAACATCGCCCTCTTGTGTTCAGTATTTGTAAGTGTTGTACTGCTTGAACTTAAATTGTTTTTCATATATTTATTATGACTGTGCATTTTTGACTCCTTACTGCTTCTGATACCTCACAGAGGCACTGGGGGCAGTTGCCTCCACGCCCCTTAACCATTGCCTTGGTGCCCCTTGAAATGTCTCAGCAGAAATATCAGTTGCCCTCATAAAGGTGCCCTGTACACTCAAGTAATGCTCACTTGCTGGTGGTTCCATCTGCCAGGATGGAAGCTTACGGAGATAGTTTTTCATTTGCAGCCCCCCATGTTACAATTTGCCAATGACTCTTAGAACACAACCTAACATTGCTTCCTTCCAATCACATCTCAAAACTGACCTTTTCAATCAGGCATATCATTAACTCTCTCAAGGTCTTAGCACAGTGAATAGTTTTGTAGATACCAGCGCTATACAAATCTTATTATTACTTTACTTGGGAGAAAGTGTCTTTCTTTTAGAAGAACAAAATATTCACTGGTGCTGTGTAGTTTTGTTTACGTCATTCTAGTCTATTTTATACTACCAACAATGCTTGATGTTTGAAAGCAAAATAAATGATTGCATTTTAATCCCTTTTTAATGTTTGATTTGAAACAGTTACTGCTGAGGAGGATGATCTTTGGTCATCCTCGTTTACAGCCCCAGCCAATCAGACAGTTAGCTCAGCATCATGGGACCCATTCTCTGCCAATCAGAATCCAGCATTGACAGAGGCAGTGTCAGCAATGCAAACCTCACTGGATGATCAAAAATCTGTGGGTGAAATAAATTCCAAACTAAGTAACCAGGCTGAAGTGACTGAACTTCCATGTGGTGATCTCAGGGAGCAACCAATGCAAGTACCAAGTATTCATCAACCAATTACCACTCAGTATTCCACTTCAATAGTACTACCTCAGTATTCCACTTCAATAGTACTACCTCAAGATGGGGTAACCAGCCAACTGGGTACCACCACACTCTCGACCAATCACAGTGCTCATCAACATCACATTCCAGCCAATAGGGCTCAAGCATTGGGTTCAAATCCCAAGACTAATTTGAACATTGGACAATTGTTGCAGAACACAGCATTTAAAGAGGTCATGTTGGATGAATCTTGGATGTTGGAAGATGCCTGTCTTGAGTCAAAGGTAAGACGAATTCTGCAAACAATATTTTTTTTAAACCAATTTTAAATGAAGCACTTTCCTTTGGTATCTAGACACATGTGTGTCTACCTTTCTATCTACTGTAGTATTGGGCTTTCGATAATTGTTGGGTGGTGTTTGCCACATCTGCCTTATGTAATGTGGACTAGGTGGTTAGTGGTTTGAGCATGGGGGTACGTGTCATGATTTCTACCTGCATGGTGTCGATGACGTTAAGTCACTGTACTGTACATTACAGTATGATATTTTTTAGATGAGCTGATAGTAGAAAACGAAACACAATCCATGGAACTACTTTTTTCCATTATATTACCAGTCCATTATATTACTTATGTACACCAGGAGAGAGAATTTCATGCATTTTTATTGTATGACGAATAAATCATTGAATTGAATTGAATTGAATTGAATTGAATTGAATTGAATTGAATTGAATTGAATTGAGTCTTTCCAATAGTGGTGACTTAAAGTTAAGCCCCTGAAACCACCTAAAAGTGTTTCAACATGTGAATGGACATGAAGGTTTTATACTGAAAATAATTTGAGTTGATTAGCATTCTTTTTTGTTTTAAAAAACCGCAGCATTCGCAAACGGGCAGCATTCGCAAACGGGCACCAACCCTCTGAAATCTGAGAAACGATTCATACATGAATCGTTTCTCAAATTAAAATGTTTTTAGAAATCTTTTCCTCAAAATAGTTTATACTGTCAACAGCTGCAGTGCTTCTCATCAAGTAAGTTTTTATGGTCACTAGCTGGAGTAGTTACCAATCTATGATCGCCACAATTGTCTAAAGTAGACACAATTGCTGAGTAGTGTGAACAGAGACTGTCTATACTTTACCAGGCAACATATAAGCATGTGTACAGGTCATGCTTTTCAAGAATGATTAATGTAGGTTCTTGTTTGTGGCTTTTCTTTTACCATAATTTTTGTTGTTCATGGTTGAAGAGTTGCTTGGCTGATTTGTAAAGGTCATCTGAAATAGCATCATACAGATTTACAATCATAAATTAAAGGGACTGTGTCGTCATGATCAAAGCAGGCTTGGTCTTCAATACTGAACTCTCACTTGTTACTGCACTACAAAATACTCTCCATAGATATGATACAAAGGGAGGACGCATGCGTGTAGTAACTGGGTGATAGGTCCTAATTCCATGTACAGCCACAGGCCTGCTTTGAGCATGACGGCAAAGCCCCTTTAAGTTTAAATTTAGTTTTTTTCTTTTCTAGAGACATTTTAGTCATTGTGTGTCTGCTTTCACTTGGCTTGACTTTACTTTAAAGGATTATTGACTATGGGACAGTCAATTAATTTCCAAACTCTTAGTTTGTAAAAAAATATCCACTGTGAACATTCCTTTAAATTACATAGTGTAGGTCGTCCAGTGTCAGCGAAAACGATGCATTGATTTGACATGAATGTGTTGTAAGGGAGTTTGTACCTTTTGTGCATTTGCTTTAAAAAAATCAGCGTTCTCCCTTAACAGTGGTCCGCTGGTCAAACGCTAGTTAAAACACATGAGGACCAGTCGGCATTCCAGCCAAGTAGTCCGGCTGGCTCGTGAAGTGTTGGCAAGTATCCCTATTTTAAATTAAATATGGACTAGTGAAATGACAAGCTAACTGGTCCTGCCGGCCAGTCACTGAACAAGTAAAGGGCAAACCCTGCATATGTGACTCGCTTCTCATATAGGGCCTGACGGGTGTATCAAAGCACAATTTATTTTTGTTTTCAATCCAAATCATCTGCTGTTTATGGACATTTATTTTGAATAATAGTGAAGTAGAAGTCCTACAGGATAGACTATGGCAACCAGTGATTGCATTTTAGTGGACATTACACCTACATGTAAAATCTGCAGGTAAAAGTGGGGCCCAACCAAGATACTTAGCTGTTATGGCGTCGGGCACCACACACACTACAAAAGCCATACAGCCAAAAGATTTCCACATTTGTTCACTGCCCACTAGCGTACATGTCTGCAACATGCTAAGCTTTGTTTAAATGATGAGACCCATTACATTTATACAGTCACATTGTAAGGCAGTACAAGGTGATGCGGCCCAATCTACAGTCACATTGTAAGGCAGTACAAGGTGATGCGGCCCAATCTACAGTCACATTGTAAGGCAGTACAAGGTGATGCGGCCCAATCTACAGTCACATTGTAAGGCAGTACAAGGTGATGCTGCCCAATCTACAGTCACATTGTAAGGCAGTACAAGGTGATGCGGCCCAATCTACAGTCACATTGTAAGGCAGTACAAGGTGATGCGGCCCAATCTACAGTCACATTGTAAGGCAGTACAAGGTGATGCTGCCCAATCTACAGTCACATTGTAAGGCAGTACAAGGTGATGCGGCCCAATCTACAGTCAACCATTCCAAAAGCACCAGGGTACTGTTTTGTTTTTGTTTACGTGCGTTACTGCAAGTATATGATGGTCTATAGATTCAAATGCTACAGTACAGTTTATTTTCTCCACTTTGACTGTTCACTATTTCACAGGGAAATATTTCTGTGGAAGATTTGTATAGGTAAACCTTTATAATCAGTGAGCTTTCAAATTGAAACTGGACAATCACGTACTTTGATTTTAAAAGTGTACTCTCCCTAAAGTGTGAATCCATGTGTCCGTTGTGCATAATGCGAAATTTAATGTGTAAAAATGAATGTTTACGCCAAGCAACGCACATAAACATATTGCGTACTGCATTATTGCTTGGTGTATTGCGTCAAGGCGTAAATTTTTTTTTTAAAGGATTGCACGCTACGCATTACACACAACGCAGGACGGAAACAATTCCCTGCCTAATTTGTTGTATACACCAATTATAGTGTTTATTTATTTGATACATTTATTAGCTTTAAAATTTTACTTGTACATGAAGGAGAACACTTACACTTATTGTAGGTTCCATCAACATTAAGCAATCATGCTTTGTCCAAGCTTTGAAAACTGTCTACTGTATTTATCCCGTTTCCATATTAAACCGTACATCAGGATTACAACTGACATTGTCTTATCTACACATCCAAACATTTGTTCACGTAAAGGCCACATTTTTGGAGCATTAGAATGTTAGGGTGTGAGGATCAACATCTCAATTTGCTTTGAGAAGTTATGAAGGAGTTCATGGAATGCTCCCAGTATGGAGTAACTAAGGAGATCATTAGGAGCAATCACTACATGACATTTAACATTCCAAGTGATATAAAGGATTTGTGCTCTCAGTGGTATGTCCAGAATGACTACCAGACTAAAAGTAGAACTTTTATTATTCTAAGTTAAAGGACAACTTGCTCATAAAATATGTATTACTTCAATAGATAGTTCCCAGTAGATGCCATCTTTACGGGCAAATCACACTTTGGCTTGCAGGCGCGTCAAGCGCTCAAATTATTAACGCAGCCGCGTTGTTCACTAACCAATCACGCAATGAGTTTTGTGAAGTGTGCGCGTGCTGCACGCCGTTCTCACGCGTAACGCATGACTGTGTGTTTCAAATTGCCCGTAAAGATGGCCGATTTACGTCATATTGCAACCTATCTATAGTACATAAATGAACATTGTACATGTACTTGAGCAAATTATAATGAATATTCATGACACATTTACACGACAAGTAAGACACTGTAATTGGTACAGTACATCATGTCTGCACTGCAGTGCATGAATTTCATTACAGTGTATCAAGGAATTCCCTTTGAATATTAATTAAATATTAATGAATATTAATTAAAAAGTAACTAGGAGCCACTTTGGTTGTGTCTTTACAGTCTTGCATATAGTTATGCAAATGTTACATTAATGTGTTCTTGCTGTTTACTGCTAAAGTACATGATGTACATTGTAGCTATTGGTTAAGGCTGTCAGAACCCACACTAAAGCTCACTGTTGAGATGAATGACACTTGCACCAAGGCAGTTTCTCCCTCTCCCTGAAATGGAAGAGTCTCATGAATATTCACAGTATAGATGAGCCACCTTGTGGCTCAGAAGTACATCAAGCTGAGGAATGCAATGTTTACAGTGCATGCCTGGGCACACAGTCTCCTGCAGACATTACAGGTGTTCTCGATCCTAAGTAGCACATTGTTGTGAGCTTTTATTGTCAATCTTAAGGACAAGAAGATGATCCTGATCTTCTTCAGCCATCTTAATGTAGTCAGAGCTATTAAGGATTGAATCTACAGCATTCTCTACTAGACACCTGTGTACTGATACTATAGATAGGCAGGTGAGTGAACTACACATGTAGTTGATTACTAAGAACAAGATGTTGTTTTTGATAATGGATAATGACTTGATGCCAGTTCGGGTTTTGTCTTTCCTTGTTCTTGCAAGTTGCTGGATGTATCAAGGCTATGTGTTGTGTTATTTCATGTTTATTTCTACCATGAGGGCTGAAACAATTTTAGAGGCCAGACAAACTCTAAAACAGTTAATTTGCAATATTTTTAATTCTGCATGATCGGTTAAACAATGTAGAAACTATGGTATTATTGTGACCCCATGTAATTATCTCTCAAATTAATTGTGATGTCTCTTAAAAGAACAGGTGTTTCAAAGAAACCACTTAAACTCCTCCATGGCTGTGCTATTTCTGTTCTCCATTGCTCTACTTAACAGCAGAATTCTGCCCATAGAATCATGCACTTTACAGGGTGCTGTGTGTACAATGTAAGTGGAGAATAGTGAAATTTGCGTGAGTCCTGTCTTTTTTCCCGAAATCATTGTTTGTAATTGTTGATTTACTACAACAACCAACTTGCTTAACGAGTTCTAAGAGAATGAGTTTGTTATGTAACATTAATTTACTTAATGACCAGCCTCCCTTTGTGCTGGTATCAAAACTTTTATTAATGTAATACAATTTTCCTAATTACATTAAATTTAAACTATTTTGGGTACCTGCAGCTAATTACTTGAATCAAACTGGCCTCTTGGTGGTCTATTGTTTAAGATATCTACTCTAGAATGCAGGGGGTCTTGGGTTCTACTCAAATGACGTCTTGTGCATAATGTCTGGGAGTCAAAATGTCACAAAAGAATCGACTTCCAAATTAGTGGACAGGCATTGTGCAGAGGTGGTGCATTCTACGCCATGGAAGGAGTTAATTTGTCATGTTTTTTTGTTTTCTATCCATAAATCTTTCATGAAAATGTTAGGGTTTTCATTTTAATACACACTGATCTGGGATATACACAACAATTTTGTTCATAAAGCCTGTGCTTCTAACTTTAAATGACCCCCCCCCCCCTAATGACGACACCATCAGTTATCAAACACTCTTCACATGCTCCAGGTTACACCAGAGAGTGTCTAAGATAAATAGAGAAATCCAATCTGGAGATTTCCCCCCTTGACCCTAACATGCCATCACCTGCAAGCTTTCCATGGTGTGGATCATAAAAGAAACTATAGTAGTAAGCATGCAGTACAACCATGTAGGCCTTTAAAACTCCTTTGGGAGAAGTGTTGGTTTGGTTCTGAGAAGAACTTATGTGGTTTCGACATTTTGACAAGTATCCACTGCTCGTCTTCAGGGGAAGATAAGCAGAGTATACTGTTGGAAACATCGAGACCACACCGGCTCTCTTCAGAACCCAAACAACTCCCAAAAGAGTTTTATACACCGTGGTTGTACCCACAAGTTTACTACTTAAGGTTTTTTTCTTACATACTTTCAGAAAATCCAGCCCCCATCCTCCTCCCTTATAAGGCCACACCCTCTGCTTCAATAGAAGTGAAACCTCAGTTGTGACATGATGTCTGTGTACATTAAACAAGACAAACTTTTTAATTTGAATATAAAATGTAACCATAGTGCACTTTGCCACTTATGGGCCACATAATGAGCATAATGCCGCAAGTGTAAACATTGAAATAAAAGCAACGCCTTATTTCTCACAATGCTGTCAGCTCAAATCAATCTGTGTCATATTCTGAATAGGCTCCATAGTTCAAGTGCTGCAGTGATGTGTTACTGATAACAAAGCATTGGGAGATAATGCAAATTGTGATTGTTGCGAGGATGGAATGGGCTAGTGGTAGTTTGGCATGCTGAGAACTCTGCGGGTTGTGTCGTACAGATACATTGAATGGCGTTTCCACAGGTGGTTGGGGCGACGACATTCTCTGCGTTAACACCTCCTGTTACCAGAAAAAAATTCTATATTAGAATTTGATTGATGTTCAACGACCTCGGTGAGGGTTGTGTAAGTAGGACGTAATTAATACATGTATGTTTGTTTTTGTCTCTGGAAACATGTGGTCAGTCTAGTGGCTGGGTCTGTTGTTTTTCAGGACTGACATGGTTTGAACAAATTACATGTAATGAGAGAAATGGTGGATTGCATAAATGTCTGTGAAAATAATTTCTTCCCAGCTGGAATTGAATGTCTCTGATCATGGCCATAAACTTGTCCAAAATAATTGCCCTTTTCCTTTAACTTAGCCTTCGTAACCTCAGGTCTTACTTTAGAATACATAGTACAGGTCAGTAAGCTCAAGTACATGTTCAACTTGAATTGTACATCTACACAGTATTGTACTTGTAGATCTTTCAAGTCTCAGTAAAAGAAATTGAAGCAGTTTGAATTGTAGGCTTGTAGGCTGTGCAAGTCTCGCGCATATTCAAACTTTGGGATCAGTTAAAGTGCATGAGTTTGGTTCCTTCACGCCTTAAAGCAATATGTACGTGGGACCAAAGTGGTCCCTACAAAGTTTGAAAACGTGCGAGACTTGCACGGTATTACTGTACAACATGATGGACTGACTCAATGTGTAATAGCAAACTGTAATCCTCATAGTGAGAACCAAGAGAATGCTTTGAGTATAGTTATATCTGTGCCAATCTACTTTTGAGGCATAGCAATGGTATTTTAGCTGTATTGCAAATTTCAGCTTTCCTCTTATATAGTTGATCTGGGGCCGATTTCACAAAAAGCTTAATTTGATCTTAACTACATGTACACGTACCAATCAATTATAATTGCTACTAAGCAAAGTGTGATGTCACAATACAAATCACGATTGTAATACTGACAACTCATCTTAGATGAATCTTAGTGCTTTGTGAAATCATAGAGAAAGTTTTTATGGTGAAATCAAGCCCTGGTTATACACTTATGCTTTTCACATGGTATTGGTACCATTTTACACAGTGCATGTCCACAGCTGACATGTTCAAGTAGAGGGCATGCACAGCAACCACAGAGGACAAAATTAAGCTCAGCATGTTCTATTTCTGTGAATATCCAGCTTTGTAACATCACATAATCTGCCTGATTACATTAAAGTAAAGCTTCAACTGTTTGTGTATTCTATTGTACATTATACCACACAAGTACTGTACACACCAGTTTCCTACCTCTGTGGGGTGTGCTGACTGCATTGCTTGTTACAATGGCATGTGTTACCATGACTACGTTTACAACAGTGTAGGGGATCAGGGGCCCTTGTTGGACTTAAATGTCAGCACAATCTGAGGCCATGAAGGCCAGTGGGAAAGGTCAAATAAAATACATAAATATTAAGTCTGTCTGCATAGTGGTTCTGTACATGATGGAATGTGTCCATGCAAGGATTCTGTTATGACATCCCTTGAAATGAATTCATTTTGAATTTGTCAATGAGATTTGTTGAGATTTGTTGAGATTTGTTGAGATAATGCCTGGCTTTATGTTCAGTTTTCAAGGTATTTTTTTCAGAAGACTATTTTGCAGGGAAACTTTCACACACATAAGATAATTTCAGACGGACATGTTTCTCATGACACTGGGCACTGATTTGTATCAAATTCACGATTAAGTACATCATGTGAGATCTGAGATTAAAAAACAAGGGTACAACCAAACTACTTGCAATCCAAGCTCATTTGATTTCTTCCTTGAGTGCCTTGGTTGCCATTCTCATCATCATCATTATTATCATCATCCATCAATCACGGTCGAGATCAAAGACCCACAACTCCTGTCAGGTCTGTCAAACTGAGTCCAGTGTCTCTGGAAATTGTGGCATGATAATGTGAGTGTTTGCCTCCCTCTCTGTCTCACCAGACATGGTATCTGGACATGGTAGGCTCCAGACTAAGGTGTCAGATGTTGACTGGCAATTGACCCTAAAGCAGTGTCCAGCGAAATTAGCATGTCATTCTAGGCATGGTGGATATAGGAGCTTTACTTATTACAAACTTATTTATAGCACAGCAATGTTTTTATAGTCGTTCTTAGTTTACATGAACCCAATTCAAAACAAAACATTTGTGTTTTTGGCATACAACATGCACATGTTAAATGTTTCTCAGTAACCGATGAGCAAAAAACAAACAAACAAAACATAAAAGATCATTATAAACAGTTAATAAAAGTGTAAATATATAAGAAATGGTACATGTAGGCCTAACTAGTCAGGAGGAGTATTTGTATAGATACACTGTACATCAGGGTCCAATCCTGCGCTTACTGCACCTAAGGGTAAAGTGCATACTTCTATGGGCTGTAAGCAGTGACATGAAATTGGACCATGTTGGCTGGTAACCTATAGGCCTTTCTGTTAGGAAAGAGCTTTCTTGTATCCTCTGCAATAAGCAAAAGCTTTTTTTATACTCAGACACACGTACAGGTAGTTTACAAACAACAGCCAGTTGTACAGTGTTGACCTCTGTAGACTGTAGGATGTAATTATTCAGTAATATGACAAGCTCATGGTCTGACCCAAGCTGAGACTAAATTTATTGTCAAAAGGTTAATTGTATAAAGACTCAGCAAGGGTCCAAACATGAGATCTGTCTGTACTGGTTTGAATAAGTGATTTACATGTAATGTCACAATACTGTAGGAATTTAGTAAACTGAAATATAAGTTTACTAAATTATATATACTATTAATGTAGGTCAATTATTAAGTACTATTAATGTAGGTCAAACCCTAGTCACATTCAAGGGCTTACTTTTCCCAGTTGGTAAATTTCTTTTTACCCAAGAGTCAGAGTTGTGACATGGTACAAGTCAGAACTAATTTGTGAATTTAAAAGTCAGGGAAATTGTTTTAAAACAGCACATCATCATGTTATGAGAGTTTTCAAATATCCAGCATATTTGGTTCTTATTATCTGCAAACAAAGACTCCTAGTTTTTATCATTGAAGTAGACTTATCAGTCACCGGTTGTCTTGTTAAGCCCCTTTCACACGAGAGCAATTTAGCAAGGGTCCCTTGCTTAATTGTAGCATGGTTGTAAAATTTTACAAAATGTACCTCGTGTGAAAGGACAAAAATGTTTACACTGACCAGGGTCCCTTGTAAAATAATGTCCAACATTGCTACATTTTGTCGGAGGTCCGGACCTACGACAAAATCTTACACTAGTGGAAGTTTTGACCAAGGATGTACGCTAAATCCTCGTGTGAAGGGAACCTTTGTTTATTGAACGACGTCCTGTGAGAAGTCTCCCACACTGCGCATGCGTGACAACTTTTGTGTGTGAACTTTTGCATTGCATGTCAAGGGGCTGTACCCAATCACGCTAGTGCATCTTTTTTTGCAGCAATCCTTTAACTCTGTTAAATAAAATTTGTTACCCGCTGTGTGTACTGCATAACATTTTCCTATTGGCTGAATTCCTACATAATGTAGCAATTCAGCCAATAGGAACATTCCTTTTGAGAATGTAGGAATTCAATCAACACTGCAATCGGTAAGTCATGCTTCTAAAATACCAAAAACCTTTCCTGGCAAAAAATCTTAAACCTTTTCCTGGCTTTTCGGAGCCTGGTTCCACCCCCAGAAAACTTGCAACAACTTGATACTACTGGTAGTATTATCAATTTCACAGATTTACCAGTGGTTGGCTGGTTACCAGTGGTGTGTGCACTTTCATAGCGCACAATGGTTGTTAGTTTTTTACTTTATCCGTGTGAAAGCTTGCTAAATCAGTCACCCACGTTGACAACAAATAAACAATCAGCGCTCGTAAAATTCGTAGCAAGGGACCATGGTCATTTTTTTGTCATGTGAAAAGGGCTTTATTATTCAACAAATTCCTTCTTATTGTTAAGTGAAGAACCTTATCCCTTGTCCAAGGCCATCTTACAGGTATGATGGGGATTGGGTAGGCCTAATGATTGGAAACTAATACAGTAAGTAATGTTTGTGATCGCAAATCTAGCTTTTTGTCAATAACAGCAGTACCAATTGTGCTGAGAAGTATTTCTGTCTACAATACTGCCATAGGAAATTTCCGTAATATTTTGATGTCTCATTTTGATTTGCCAAATGATAACAAGCACAAGAAGGAAATTACACCAGATCCCAGTCAAGACATTAATAAATAGCTTCTTGCTACAGGTGCATGTATTCATCAATAATGTGTACACTTTATTTGAGGCCACAGTTTGGTTGCAAGATCATGATGGTTTGTTATTTGAATTCTTGGAAGAGTTTGTTCTGCCAAATACAGTATATCGTTCCTTTTGAGGGAATAGATTTGCAGTTGGACTCATGGACTGATAGATATGATAGTTTTATTCAGTTGAATCATTAGTGATTTCTTCCCTGCCTTTCACCGCTGTGACCCCACTTCACATCCCAGACCAGAGCCTTGCATGTGAATTGGGATTCCAGTCATTACCTGATTACGTGGGTTGTTCTCCTCCTACATCTAAAACTGACATTTTTGTCATCATTGTCTCTGCATAACTTCAGGCCCACAGGTTAAAGTGCTAGTTGCTTTTGAGATTTTTTTTGTTTTCATTTTTTCGAATTTTACGTGTACATTAATGTCATGCCAGAAATTTTGTTCTAATTTGGTAAGGCAAAAGGCACTCTTTTTCCTGAAAAAAAAGTTGACATAAATTGACACCTGACCATTCAACAGTATAGATTAATTTTAAGTGACCTTTTACATGTATGTATGTATATCCTGCATTAGATTTCCAATTTAGAATCTTTGTGTGGGTATGATTACAGTATTCATTGTTATTTCACCTGCAACTAGGTTTTATTGATTGTTTTATTCAACAATAGAGCAAAAACAATAACCAATGACTGTTCCTTTGTACTGTAGGTTTACCACATGTAAATTATAGTATTTCATGGTGAACCTTTTTTAGGTGTCTTGGCTATGTAAATGTGCATTGCCCAATGTATTTCATGAGTATCTTTATTATAATGGCAGTTTTGCAGTTTTGGTCAAGGGCATGTACATACAATATTTAAAAAAACACTTCCAAACACGTCCGTCCATTAAGAAACTAATTGCTAGCAATTACGTCCGTCCGTTAAGAAACTAATTGCTAGCAATTGGCAATTTTTGTTCAGTGGCGTGTACATCACAAACGTGCCCATGAACTTTGTGAATTAGTATAAATTAGTAGCCTGATCCATTTGGTAAAATTGAATGAAACACCTTGTTGTCGGACCAAAATTAAAAAATTATGCATCACATGGAATTTGTTTTCGGTTTTATTTGTTGTCAGGCACACTTAGAAGGGAAATATTGAGAAAGAAACAAATTCCTGCTCTTGTTGACATTTTTACACACCATTAATTATGCTAATTTGTAATTTTTTCTAATTTGGCCCCATTTTCCGCACAAATTAAGCGAAATCTTGCACACACAAAAAATCATATCTCCGGAACCCTTTGACCTACAGAGATGATCTTGGTGTCATTTTACTCCAAAGCAGAGATGAATTCATTTATTATGCATAAAAACGTAACCTATCTGAAACTTGAAATTTCTCATTGACATCCCTAGACTATTGGCAATAACCATTGCTGATTGATATTATTGTTATGACTAGCCAGCTTCATACTTAGCATCAATTGTCTTGCCGGTGATGCATACTCCTAAGGAGTTAAGAATGTTTCGGGAATACTGTCTGTATGGAATTCAGGAAGACCCAATGAAAACTTCTAACAGTAGTCTAAGGGGCTTTGATGCTATTGGGGTTGAACAAAGGACCAACAAAGGGAGGTTGCCAATATAGGGCTAGATAGCTCAGTTGGTAGAGCCCTGGCACGTTAAACCGGAGGTCCTTGGTTCAAATCCCGCTCTAGTCAATTTTTCTTTGTTCAACCCCAAATTATCAAGTCAGTTTCCCTTGTGGTTTACCACTTGACACTTTATTTTAAAGTGACAAATAAATGCACATTCTTGAAAATGATAAACTCAGTAGTTTTTGTCCAATTGAAAAGTGAGGCGCCCCCCCACCACCACATGCAATTCTGACATTTCCCAATAGTGGGTTGACCTTAAAGACCCTGTACACTATTGGTAAGATCAAAAAACACAAATGTTCACAGATTCACACATAACTTACATGATTTAAAGTAAGTAATGGTAGAAAGGGTTCCTTAAAATATTTCTGCCTAAAATGCTATCGTTTCTGAGAAATGAGTAAAACAATAGTTTTTATTGCGCGCAATAATAAACTCGATGTTTGAAAAACAGAAAACACATGAGGTCTCTTTTCACTATTTTCTTGTAACCTCGATGACCAATTGAGCTCAAATTTTCACAGGTTTGTTATTTCATGTATGTGGTTGATTACACAAAACATGAACACTGTCTGTGATTATTTTGTCAGCTCTACCAATCCTGTATTGATGCAGTATTTGGTGCTGAAGGACAACACTGCTGATCAAGAACAAGTCCTTGCTCCATGGTTTGACCATGGTTTGACAGACAGTTCTCTAAGTGGTGCTTCAGTACAATGGACTGAAAGCTGGTAACCTTGCTGTTACCATAGTGTTTATTCCCAAACTGCTTCTTTACATGGGAAAATGTTTTGTAATAACTTGGCCTATTTAGTACGCTGCCAGTAATATAGCCAGCTCATGGCAACTTTGTATTGCTTTTTTGGCAGGTTTTTGAGGTACGAACTGAAAATGCATGAATATTTTAAGAAAAATATTTGGTAATAGCCCACAAGGAAAACTTTCTGGGTAAATTTTAAATGATTTGGGGTTGAACAGAGAAATTGACTAGAGCTGGACTTGAACCTGCGACCTTTAGATTATCATGCCGGCGCTCCACCAACTGAGCTACCTAGCCCTATGTTGGCAGTCTCTCTTTTTTTTCTTCCAATATCTTTGTTTGGGGGGGGGGGGGGGGGGAGTGCCAGTCAGAAGCCATACAACTGTTAATTGCCAGGGATCACACCCAAGTTTATGATACAACCTGGGAAGTGGCAGCCAGGGGATCACCTAAAGGGGATGCAGTGTTCATGATTACACACCTGGAGCCTCTTGGAACAAAGACTACAGCTTGGCTTAAGCCATTTCACACATGCTGGTTATCTGATAATATTCAGTCAACCATCGCTTGGTGAGGGCGCTGTTTACCGGCTGCCTGCTGTTTTTATCTGTCTGTAGTTGTGCAGTTTTTAATCCGTCCTAATCCTGTTTCTGTGTGTACATCAACGCTCTATTTTTTACTGTACAGTTTTGGATGCTCTTTGCCGTCTTTTTAGTCTTTTTATGTCGATCATTGTCTGAACTGTAAGTTAGTTTTTGACGATTTTTCCCGTTGGATGGTCGAAGGAAAATGGTGTGTCATATACATTAAGATGTACATACGTACATGCATGCATGCAGTGAATGCAATCTCCAAGGATGTAATGTACATGTACTTTGTCAATGGCTGTTCACGTTTACGTTAACGTTCACGTTCCACAAGCTGCTCACGTTCAACAAGCCTTGTCTTCACCACCACGCATGGGAGCTTTTAAACTGTGCTTTGTTGTTTTCTGCTCATCTTCGTACCGTGGTTTTTCAATGTAAGTAATCTACATCTTCAAACTCTGTACCATTCTTAATGGCCACCATGAGACTTGTCAACACACTTGTGTTCATCACACTGCTTATACAATGCCAGTTACAATCTGTGTTTACCAGTGCACATTTGATGACTTCTTCATCTTGCCCAGTTTTAAAACGCTACCAGGAACATGGGCATTATTATGATCATGCCTCAATGATTATTTTTGCTGGGTCCAGACCTGTCAATCTACCAACTGCTGTAAAGTTTAGACTTTGTGCTTCTGGTTTCTGTTCTTCAAAGTCAGCAGCGTTTAAATGGTTGAAACATGGATACCTCTGCATGTCCATCCCTGGCCATGACCCACCTACGGATATAACTATCTTCATGGATGTGTTAAAAAATCCAGGACCTCATACCTACATGTCCGCAGACTACCAGCGACTCGCCTACACTCCAAATGAACTGAAAGCTTTAAGAAGCACGATCAAGTTCTGCATATCCAAATCTACATATGACACCTTGAAAACGTTAGATCTACTGAAGAAATCACGAGGTCGTAAAGCAGGTCGTCGTCATATTGCCATTCGAAATGCTGACACCTCTAGACTCGAGTCTAGTCAAGGTCAAATCGGAGAAACGGTGGCTAGTCATATCAAGGAGGCTGTCAATCAAGATGATCAAGCCAACGTTGACCTTTTCCAGTGCTTTCGTCAGAGAGGAATTCACATAGTTCATTTAAATGCAAGATCGCTTATACCAAATCTTCCAGAATTAAAAATTCTTGCCCTGAAAACTAAAGCCGCCATTATTGGAATTTCCGAAACATGGCTGAATGATTCTGTACCAGATGCTGAAATCATGATTGATGGATACTCAGTACTACGCCACGATAGGTCACGGCATGGTGGAGGAGTCTGTGTGTACATCACGAATGTCTTTGCCTTCAACCAAAGACAGGATTTAATGAAAGACTGCATAGAGACAATTTGGTTTGATCTACTATTGCCCAAGACTAAACCTATAACAATTGGCGTTTGTTATCGACCTCCCAAAGACAAGAACTTTCTTGAACATTTTGAAAACACTATTTCAACTATTGGGTCAAATTGCGAAACAATTATCATGGGTGATTTCAATATCAATTACCTTCAGCAAAATTGTAGCTTGTTTAAAGATTACAAAAGTATTCTGGACTTGTTCGATTATAAACAATTGATCAGGGATCCAACCCGTGTCACAGATTCTTGTTCAACCTTACTTGATCACATTGTTTGTAACCGGGAGGGTAGGATATGTCAATCGGGAACCGTAAGCTTGGGTCTGAGTGATCACTTTCTTACATATTGTACACGTAAGGTGGTAAAAAGTCCAAATAGTTTTGGTCACAATGTCACCAAGATTAGATCTCTTAGGAGCTACAGTGCGGATGATTTCCTACTGAGGTTGTCCTCAGCTGACTGGTCTAATGTGTATTGCGGCAGTGTCGACCAGGCTTATGAGAACTTTCATTTTACTCTTTTGCAAATTATTGACACTGTTGCTCCGAACAAGGAGATTAGATTAAAGACGAGGACGCAGCCATGGTTTAATCATGAGATTCTTGAGAATATCAGGCTTAGAGACAAACTCCTGAACACATTTCAGAAAGATCGAAGTAAGACTGCTCTTTATACAGCCTACTGTCAAATTAGAAATAAGATCCAGAGGGATGTTAGATCTGCTAAAGGTAACTATTTCAGTAATAAGATCGAGGAACACAGAAATAATCCTAAAAATCTGTGGCATCAGTTTAAATCACTTGGGTACAGCAGTAAGACTAAGGGCCAATCTAGAGTTGTTCTTAAAATTGATGGTGAGCTCTGTTTTGATTCAAATAAAGTGGCGAACTACATCAACAAGTTCTACACTTCAGTTGCCTCAGATTTGGTGGAGAAACTTCCCTGTGCCAAAAATATCTTTGGTACTGAATCTAGAGCCTTCAAGGACTACTATGAAAGTAAAGGCGTTACTCCTGATTGCTTTGAGCTTTCTGCTGTAGCTACTGATTTCGTGCATAAGGAAATTCTCAAATTGAATTCTAATAAGAGTACAGGTCCAGACAATATACCGGTTAAATTTCTTAAAGATGGTGCTAATGTACTAAGTGACCCTATTTCGTTCATCATTAATTTGTCCATTTCAAGTAATACTGTTCCCACTGAACTGAAGTTCGCTAGAGTTAGGCCATTATTTAAAAAAAATTCTAGGTCTGATGTAGGCAACTACAGACCGGTCAGTATACTAAGTGCAATATCTAAACTTTTGGAAAGAGCAGTGTACAATCAGTTGAAAAAATATCTCACTGACAGTAACCTCATTTATAATTTACAATCTGGGTTTAGAAGTTCCTATTCAACCGACACTAGCTTGATTCACCTAACTGATTACATTCAATCACAGATGGCTAAAGGCAATTATACAGGTATGGTGTTATTGGATTTGCAGAAGGCATTTGATACTGTAGACCATGTGATTTTATGCCAGAAACTGCAGGCTATGGGTATTCATTCTGATTCTATTTTTTGGTTTCAATCATATCTCTCAGGTAGGCAGCAAATTGTCAGTGTAAATCAGATGGAATCTCAACCAATGAGAATAACTTGTGGTGTCCCACAGGGTAGTATTTTAGGGCCTCTACTTTTCCTCTGCTATGTGAATGATATGAAAATGAGTGTCCAATCTAATTTGATATTGTATGCTGATGATAGTGCCCTGTTTATTTCTGGTAAGGATCCTGAAGTTATAGCCGACAGTTTGAGTAGGGAGCTTGAATCTTGCAGGCAGTGGCTGATTGACAACAAACTGTCTTTGCACCTCGGGCAAAACTGAGTCTATTCTTTTTGGATCTAAGAAGAAATTAAGCAATGTAGATAAATTTGAGGTTTCTTGTTCTGGGAAGACTGTTACTCCTTCAAACTCAATTAAATATTTGGGCATTACACTTAATCAGAGTCTAACTGGTGAGAACATTGCAAATTCTGTGATTAAAAAGGCCGGTGCTAGATTACGTTTCCTTTACAGACATGCCAACTGTTTGAATGAGAGATCTCGCAAAACACTCTGTTCTGCTCTCATTCAATGTCATTTTGATTATTGTTGTTCTTCCTGGTTCTCTACATTGTCGGTTAAATTGAAAAAAAGGCTGCAAGTCACACAAAACAAATTAGTCCGTTTTATTTTAAGCATGGATTCTAGATCACACATTGGTCAAACAGAATTAAACAAGTTGGGCATGTTAAACGTTAATGACCGGGTTACACAATTCAAGCTAAACCATGTTTATAAAAAATTTCATGACATGGCACCAGACTATCTCTATCAAAATTTCAGGAAGGTTTCAGATATGCATAGTTATTTTACAAGGGGTAGTTCCTCCAATTTTGTTGTTCCTAGAATAAAAGGGTCAGAGTGCAATACATTTTTTTATACTGGGATTCATGAATGGAATTTACTTCCTAATAGCATCAAATGTTCTAAGAGTCACTATCAATTTAAAAGAGCAGTAAAAAAACATCTCTCCTCCCAATATACTTAAATTTTCTCAAGGGGTAGTTTCACCATTAGATAGGGACAGAGTGCATGAATTGAATTGACTTCATATTACCTGTTAATGTTCAATTTTTCTCTTTTAATTGTTAAGAGCAGTGAAATGTTGTCATTTGTTGTTGTGTTCTGTTTGTTTTTTTGTTTTTTCTGTGTTTTTTAAGGACCCCGATGGAAATAAGCCGTTTACTCAGCTTTTTGGGCTATCCTTGGCTTTTAATCGATTTACTTGTATTTTCTATGTTACATGTATTTGTTTTTAATTGCCGAATAAAATAATAATAATAATAAAAATCGCTCAGTTATACCGGAAAAAAATCTAATGCCAATGGGTAAACCAAACCAGTGCCCAATTTCATAACTGACCGAGCATGTGGTACAACAAATTCTCATTTTTGGACACATCACACTTATTTTTAATTTGTTGGAGAGGTGTAATCCCTGGCCAAACGGCAGTTAACGGTTGTATGGCTTCTGACTGGATTCTGACAAAAAAAGTAGCCCGCCAACATAGGGCTGGGTAGATAGCTCAGTTGGTAGAGCGCTGGCACGTTAATCCGGAGGTCATTGGTTCAAATCCCGCTCTAGTCAATTTTTCTTTGTTCATCCCAAAATCATTTAAAATTTACCCAGTCAGTTTCCCTTGTGGCTTATTATTTAGTATTTTGTACATTACACTATTTAAAGCTTCCATTTATTAACATCACGTCAAATCTTAAACTGTAATTATTTTTCATATAACATGAGATTTACAATACCAGAGACATTACAATGCATTCCATCAATCAATATTTTATCACATTTCTTGCCAGCTTTGACAATAATACATGTAGCTGTATGTAATTTGTGACACAGGTCGTTCCACAGGGCTCATTTTAGAGCTTTTTGCTTGTCACTAGCCGCTACTGTAGTAGTGAGGCTAGTTGAGGCATTCTTATGAGTGTTATGTGTCATGGCTGAGTGGCTACTGGACTCAAGCTCTGGAGTTTCTAATCACTGGAGTGTGGGTTCGAGTCCTGGTCGTGGTACTTTTTTCTTGAGTGAGATACTTTACCATAATTGTTTTTTCCTTTGGATGGGACATTAAGCCATAGGTCCTGTCCCGTCCCGTTTACTAGGATTGGTAGAATTGGTTGTGCACGTAAAAGAACCCAGAACACTTATCGTGGAAGAGTACAGAGGGTTAACCCTGGTGCTTCTGGCTCGCATAGTAAACACCCTTGTTTACAGGTTTCCTCAGGCTTGCCAGCTACAGTGATTAAGTTTACTTATGAGGCATCCTTGGTTTGAATATCAGAAATATACAATAATAATGATTGTGATTTAAAAGGATCATATTATGGGATGTTTGAAGCTTTGCATAGTGTGGAAAATATGAAGTAACTTTAACTACATGTAGTAAACCTGTGGGTAAAAGTAAAACCATGTGTGAATTCTTTCTGAGAGGAGTGTTTGCCCTGGAAAGAGCTGATGAAGTCTCAACTTTTCGAATAGTAAGCCTATACTTTGCTTGTGCTTCTCCAGAATTATGATAAACCATCCACTCTTTTCTTTAACATTTAGACTTACAATATTGGCCAAGTTCGCGCAAGAACCAATGGTTAACTTGTGGTTGTTTAGTGACGTACGTAGTGCATGCGCACAGAAGTTGTAGTGCGAATGACTGAAGTCAATAGTCATGTCATGTCAACGCGACCGGCGACTTATAACTGGTCCACTCTGCACTGTGCTATATACGGCTATTGATTACCAGCGATGCGACCATGCCCCGTAGGCTGGTTCCAAATAGTCGACTAGCGTAGTCCAACTATCGTCGACTAGACAGAGTTCGGGCTAGCTTAGTCGAACTATGGTCAACGATAGTCCTTGCGCGAACTTGGCCATTGTACCATGCTCAAGCTCTTCTGGTGGTGAGACAGTGTTCACATTACAATACATGCATGTAAACATCTGTTTAGGCACCTTCTATGGTTCAGGCATAGAGCAAGGTCCTTGCTCTAAGGTTCAGAGTAGCTGTTTCTTGGAAAGAGTGGAAAGAACACCCACAACCCCCATGAGGATTAGAGAACCCTCTATGAATACTGAGCATTGAGCAAGTGGTTTACCATGGAAGATTGGATGTTACAAATGCTTTGCTGATCCCTCAAGGAGAAAAAGTGGCTTACCTTATTGCAACAAAAGGACAAATGTTGTTGTGGCTGAAACCAGACACTAGAAGGTCTCTATTTTCTTAGAGTTAAAGGCATGGATGTCTGCTATCTTCAATTGTGGAAAGTATTGTCAACTTTTAAACGGAATTCTTCATTCCTCTGGAGATGTGGTTGGAAGATTATTAAAGCTTGTTGGAGTAGGTCTGTAGCTGTACCAGCTCTTTGGGTTGGAGAATCGACATGAAGGAATTTAGTCTTAATCTGCTCTTGAGACATGATTGGCTCAATTCTTGCCCTAAGTTGGTATGTGTTGTAGGGTTCAGCATCTTTCTGTCAATACTACCATGGCTAGTCATGGCTAGTCATGGCTAGTCATGGCTAGTCATGGCTAGTCATGGCTAGTCATGGCTACCATGGCTATTGATACTAGTCACATTAGGGCTCCAATTCATGAGGAGAGGGGATGATGTGCATGTTTTGAACAAGAGTGGTTTTTGGAAGACTTCCTTGTCAATAGACTGTACAAGTCTTGAATGTATTTGATTACCTTGGGTTCACAAATAAGGCCAAGTAAAATAAGAAACGAGTTTCTCGTCCCCGCCCGCCTCCTTTTTGGCTGCCGCCTCCTTTTTTTTTACTATTTACTATTTTCATAAAAAAAAATATTAAAAGAAAAAAAAAAATCTTAAATCAGATTTTTTTAAAGATTTAAAGCTGAAATCAAATTTTTTGGATAAAACTGAGTGGCATCTCTGATATTTTGAATCTCCTGAATCCAATTAGATGGGCCAAATTAGCAGCTTTGCCTCAATAATTCCCAACTTTCTCATTACAATATCTCAGGTGTGCAGTCCATAGCTAGGGCTAAAAGGGTGATTCTCCTGACTTAATATATCATCATTCCTTGGCACCAAACCCAGCTGGGCGTTCTTTTCAGAGCGGACAGCAACTGTTGTCGAAGGTGATGGTCCTTTGTTTTGTCATAAATTGCATCAGTATACTCAAATAGCACAATATCTGTGATTAAATATACCTTGGCCAGCAATATTTAGCATGGCGGCCATCTTGGAAAAAATAGCTAAAAATTGAAAAATAGTAAATAGTAGCGCCCTGCCTCCTCCTTATTTTAAAAAGTCCGGACGAGAAACTCGTTTCTTATTTTACTTGGCCTAAACAAAATTGTCCGCTTTGAAAACAGACCACAGTCTTGAAATCTTTACAAAACTTACACACAGACTATTCAGTCCGTTTCTGCAGTGTACTTTTCATGGTATTCCACCAAGGCATTACTCTTACCTCAAACATTTAAGTTGTTACAAGCCTACCTGTGAGCTTGGATTAAATTGCGAATTTCCTGTTTTTTTAAATTTATGCATTATATATACATGTACAGGTATGGATGATTTTATGCACGAAGAACAATCAATTTCTCAAGTTCAATTTTACATATGACGTATGTGAGAAGGAAAAACATAGACAACAAGACACCACTGGATCTCAAGAAACTTCTCTCACCTTAAACTCCAAGTCACAATCTTTGATCTACAAACAAACTTCTTCTAACTGTCCCTAAAACAACCTCATCCTATGGCAATCATGCATTTTCAGCATTCACTCCCAAACTCTGGAACTATTTACCATTACATTACCGAGCTACAAAATCTCTGGACATTTTCAAAAGCCTGTTCAAACCACATTTGTTTGGCATTGCTTATGACTGACTCTGTACATTGTATGTTGTGTTTTTCCACTTGTTTTTGTTTGTGTGCAAATCTCTCTTTAATGTGCTCTTAATTAAATTTCCTGTATACCTTGATTATATCTTGTGATGTATGCTTTTCTTAAATTTTCTTTTTTCCAGCGCCTCGGATATGTTTGATCATTCATAAATTGGGGCTGTACAAATTTGTGTTAATTATTATAAGACACATTGAAAGCTTCCCTGATTACATTTTTATTGAGTACATGTAAGCTACAAAGCTCTACACTTCACCATTTTAGACTCTCATTTGCATTTACCTGTAGCTCTTGGAGTCCATGATAAACACTTCAGAAGTCTGACTAATATTTGCTCTTATAATTATGGTCTACCTGTCTTCAATACATTTTGGGGTTGATCAAATAAATCCATGTGGGTCACACAGTTAGGCATCGTGTCAACAGTACTGGTTGTGATATCCAAGGGGATATCACACTACTGATGGTTGGTGTACAACACTGGATTGCCACCATGGCCCCTGATTTATATAAACCCTATTTGCTCTAGTTCCTGTGCTGAAAAGATGTAATCATTCGCAAAACCACAATGTGCGTTGCCTTCAACTAAGATAAAAGTAAGTTTGCATGCTTGCTGGGGGGTTGTAAAGACCAGTAGACCATCAAATCTTCCTTAACGGCTATTGAGAAATACATGGACAGGCGGCACAGTTGATGGGGATGCTCTTGGAAGAAACTCTGTTTGTGGGGAATTCTTTACAATAACTCCTTGCTTTTCCTGACTGGAGATTATTGACTTTTCTGTGACTTTCAGCTGTGGTGAGTTCATCCCTTATAATTCAATACTGAATTCAGGAGGTCATTTACATGTATGCTCAAGCATTGACCTGGTTCATTTTTGGAAATGCTAAGAGTTTCAAAATCTTCCTTGATAACAGCACTACCAGCATTTTACAAATAAAACACAAATGTAGCATTTTTAATAAGGGTTTGAAGTTTTGTTTCTGTTACTTACAGAGATGTTGTAGATTGTTGTAGATTAATGCAGAGTACACTGTACATTGTACATTGTACATTATACATACTTGTACAGATTTTGCTAAGATCTCAATGTAAATATGGGGTATAAACTACATGTACTCAGTCCTGACACCTCACAGAGTCAATGGCGGCCATACCTCTGTTGTTTCCTTGTCGGCACCCCTTGAAATGTTCAGTGGAAATTTACATTTTTCTCATAGAGGAGAATGTTCACCTTTTTTAAGAAAACCTGCCCTTGCCTCACAACAACAACTTATCAGGCATGTGTACTTGTAGTGTTTGAGTCTTTCCTACCACAATACTGTGAATAAACCAACTTATCAGGCATGTGTACTTGTAGTGTTTGAGTCTTTCCTACCACAATACTGTGAATAAACCAACTTGTGCTTATCAGGCATGTGTACTTGTAGTGTTTGAGTCTTTCCTACCACAATACTGTGAATAAACCAACTTATCAGGCATGTGTACTTGTAGTGTTTGAGTCTTTCCTACCACAATACTGTGAATAAACCAACTTGTGCTTATCAGGCATGTGTACTTGTAGTGTTTGAGTCTTTCCTACCACAATACTGTGAATAAACCAACTTATCAGGCATGTGTACTTGTAGTGTTTGAGTCTTTCCTACCACAATACTGTGAATAAACCAACTTGTGCTTATGTAACTTCTATTTAGGACATGATGTATATTTTAACTGATTTTTTTCTCTACAAGAAACCTAACTCCACTTAGTTTGAGTGTTTTACTAGGAATGGATCAGTTTACTACAGCTGTCTTCAGTCCAACAGAACCAAACAAAACATGCTGTTGGTTTTTGATGAAATGGGGTGGTTAGGGTTCAATCTTCTATCCAATAGAGTCAGTAAAAACATGCTGCTGGATTTTGTTTGGTTTTGGAATGGTTGAGAATGATGATACTGAAGTCCATTTGGTGCAATGTGGGTGCCTGAAAAGAGAACTATACACAAATTGGTGAACAAATCTGTCAATCTTCCTGAATTTGAGAAAAACAATCAAAAACAGTTTTTAGGGGTTGACAACATTTGTCAGGCAGCAGGCCCAATGAACATGTATGTAAATTTGAACTGTCCTGTCAACTTTTTCAATGATTGATGTGGCTTCTTATACTATACTTTGGCCGTTGTTGGAGGGGAAATGTCTCCCTGTTTGATGGCAGATATAATTTCGTTCTGACCGTTGACTGTTTATCTCATCACTGTGTGTAATTGCACTGTGTTCATTCTGCAGTATATTCCTTTCAAACTTGCCAATTGAGTACACCTTTAGAAAAAACTGTGTATTATTCTGAGGGAATCAATTCATTGTAGTGTGAAATCCGGCCAGGTTGTTGCCCCTTTTTGGTTGTTGTGGATTACCGGGAACTAGTGATGTGAATAATGTACGATTGTGATACATGTAGTTATTTGTGATGACTGGTTTCGATGTGCATGATTTGTTATTTGTAATTTCATCAGATTGTGTATACAGATAAAAGTAGTTTTGGGAAAGGTTGGGATATATTTGATAACTTTCATGTACAGTGTAAACTCTTATAAGGTGCTACATTCGTCTCCTAATTCAACAATTTCAAACAACTTTCTTAAAGATGTTTGTCTTTGTTCAAGTACCTTATTGGTAGATACCTGCCTTTTAAGACTCTGGTATTATGGTGGCAGAACAACCTGAAATTGTTCAGAAAATTGAAACAAATTTCAGAAATGTTAACAACTGGAAAGAATGTTAACAAGATTTAAAAGTACGTAGTTGTGACTGGGAATAAACTGCCTGTACTTTTGTTACTCCTGAGGAAATTAAGATGAGTCAGCCCAAGGGAATAATTCCAAGCTACCTGTTGTTGTAAATGATAAGCGTTTAAATTCCAGCGTAATGGCCTCTATTGGTATTCAGCACTGGTGTTGATGCCAGGATTTGCATGGGAGCTTTTGGGCACTCACAAAAGATTGTCCATCAACAAAAGGAAGGAATTTTTTAACTACTTGGACAGGACTGCTTGTTTAGTCAAAGGCTCATTTGGTGAGGCTTCTTGTTGGAAAACAGGATAACAGGTAATTCACAACCAATGTGTGTTATTTTATTAGCTTAAGAAATCTTAGTCTGTCTGGGTTTGCAAACACATTCATGGCGCACTAGAAAAGTTGACTTGCATTGTGTAGGTTTTCTTAATAAGTGCAATAAAATGCTTATTTTTAAAGGTTTCTTCACATAATATTTCTACACTCTATGAACATGAGGTCATATTAAAATTTGGCAATCAATTGGGCTCAGTGGTTTCTTGCCTTTCTTTCACCTCTATGCCTATGGAGCCTGGTTCAAATCCCAGAGCTGATGCCTTGTACATGTATGTGGATGTGGTTTTCAGTCCTTTCCTTGTTGTGTGGCTTTTCCACCCACTTTGAAAATTTGACCTCTCTTTGATCATCTTCTCTGCATTGGTATCTTCAGACCCACAGGTCACAGTGCTAGTCACTTTGGGCAGGGAACGATTTCATCCAGCAATTTTGCATAGCATAATATTAAGACTGAACTTGTTTTGTGCACACTGAATGCTAATATTGAGTAGCAACTGATGCATTTTGTGTAGCAATTTGCTCTGCTATACAAGGGAAATCGTTCACTGTTGGGGGCACCTCACTAGAAAGGTGTAAAAATAAGAACATTAATATTATAACATTACATAACATTATATTGTAAACTTCTCTTACAGCCTTTTGTATTATTTGGTCAATGATTATACTTGACACAAAAATACTGTATTTTTAAAACTATTCATCATTCATTTGCATGCAATGCACAATGTACCTCTCATGTGTTTAAGTATTGATTATCTTCATTGTGGCAGATAGGGCCTAGCATGTGCAGAGGAGCTGTAATAACATCATTCAACCTAACCAGAGAATTGATATTACTGCATCCTTGAACAGTATAAGTTCATCACAACAATATTGATAGGATATTGATTTGTGATTATACATACACCATTGCATAGCATCTAGCTAGGGTTATGGAATATGTCCAAGTTGGGCATCATTTGACCCTGACCTTCAACATGTTAGAACAGTTTCAAATCATCTCCTTGATCTTTCTTACATTTTAGAAATATGCAGAAAAGTTCAGATCATTTTGTTCACACCCAGGGTCCAATTTAATCTCGCTGCTTAATCACAAAAAGTAAAAAGAGGTGAGTTATCTCAGGTATCGTTGTAGCCTGAGCGTGCCTGCATCATTGAGCAATTTAATGTCATCTTTAGAAGTATTGACACTACATGTATTGATACTACATGTATTGATACTACATTCATAAATACATGTACCTTGGACAGTTTATCCATTCTGATTGGTGGAGAGCACGTCACGTGGGGTGTTTAAACGTGTGATATAAACACGGCTAGAAGTGTTTAAAGACGACGCGCAAGCTTGTTTACGCCAATTTACTTACGCGGAACGCAATATACAGCTATTAGTATACCAGCGCGTAATCTTGTCGACACGCGCGCGCGCGTGTGCACACAACCCAACGCGCTCAAAACAGAATGTTACAAAAGTTTTTGAAAATGTAAAAACTTTGAAAATTCGCTTACCACCGATTTTCCTTATTCTTTCACTTTTTAACAAATAGGCATTTATGAATGGGAATAAAAGAGTAGTGACTCGTTCTTAAACGGTCGTTTAAAACCTTGCAGGGTCGTGGCCGTGCGATAAAGGCCCGAGCCGCGTGCGATAAAGGCCCGAGCCGAAGGCGAGGGCCTTTATCGCACGGCCACGACCCTGCCGGTTTTAAGCGGCCGTTTAAGAACTCGTCACCACTCTTTTATTCCCTTATTGTATTGATTATACCTGTACCGTCGCACAGCAACAGGCTGAGATGTGTTATCTCAGGTATCATTGTAGCCTGTACATGGCTGCATCATTGAGCAATTTAATGTCATCTTTAGAAGTATTGATAATATTGACTATTGTAACATCACTTACTACCCAGCTGGTGTCTTCTCAAGCATTGTTTCGAACAACAAACATTTGTCACAGTGAAAAATTATGAGAAAATAGAATTAGCTGTTATAAACTGCTAACCAACTATGGTATAAATGTAACCAATAGTTAATGGCCTCACAATTCGACCCTAGCAGAGTCTTTCTAAAAAATGATGTTATGCACTTAATGGTCGAGTGTTGATACTATCAATTTTACCTATACTCACTTTATAGCACCAAGCTACATGTACTTGTAAGATGCGCCATGGATGTTTTGCATCATTTGGATGTGACAAGAAAAAAGATAATGCTGACAAGGCCCCCTGCATCTTTGAACAATTTAAAGAGTTTTGTTCTGGTATCCAATTCATTCCAGTCCAGTCTCCTCTCCTCTTCTAAATGGTGAAGCCCCTGCCGAGGACACCATTGTGTAAAGGCAACCAGGGGTGATGGCATGTGGTCTAATTTGAAAAACATTGTTTGTGTCACTGGCCACTATCAGTCTATGGCCTGCAAGGGAGATTAGTTAGTCCTAAACCCAGCAGATATCCACAGATTGTTGTTGGTACTAGAGGTGCATGAAGCTAGGAAACAAACATGGGTGTGGTGTCTGGTGTCTTCTAGTAGTAGTAACTTCATCTCAATGGATGTGGACTTTACAAGACTATGGTTCATGGACATCATTTTTGAGGACATCTTACAGTGGTCTTTGAAGCGTGCTTTGAGAAACCTGCTGTGAAATCAAGTTGGAAAAAAATTAAATAGTTCTTGATTCCTCACGCTTGCTCAAAAACATACAACATGAAAGTTTTGTTGTAAGTGAGCCATTCAAGTATTAAAGTTCGGATGGTTTTAAAAGCAAATGTTTTGACAACTCATTGAAGGAACACACTGAAATATGAGGAACTAGTCAAGTTGTAAAAGTTGATTCCAGTAATGTCTTGATAGTTCTTTCCTGAGGAGAAAATAGTTCTTTCCTGAGGAGAAACAGTCAGGGAAATGAGCAACAAGGAAACATCTCAGGAATCTAACCAAGATAAACCAGTCACTGGGCCTGTTAAAAGTCATGAAGCAGCCTCACACTTAGACCTTCGGATGGAGCAAACAGGGTCTGATTCCGTCCTTGATGGAGACAGAAAAGGAATTTCCAAGGAGAACCACTCAACTGATCTGAAGGACAGCTTGACAACTTGTTTGACATCTAATCCAGATCTCTTAAAACCCATGTTTAATGCTGTTGCAGATACATTAGTCACTAAGCTTTTGACCTCTCAACTTGTGGACAGAATTGTGAGTACAACAGGGAATGTATGAATATGCTTTTATATTACATTTGAAACAAGCCAAGCAAATTAAGCCTTTAGACTTCAAGTGAGTATTTTGAATGTAAATGTGGTGTAAATGCAAGGCTCAGAAGGACTTACAGAAGGCAACTTTGTTTCCGGGGTCCTGTGGTCCTATTAATATCAATAAATATTCTTCTACTCCTATTGAAGTTAAAAGTTGACATCCATTTGGTAACACACAGATGTCTTCCCTCACTAAATAAACTCCAATAGCATCCTGTGCAAAATGCTAAATACTCACAGCTTTTTACTGTGAAGAGAAAATTATCCATTGTCTCCTATACTTAAATCCTCTGCTCAATTTGACATGAGTTATTCTCCCTCCAAATAAAAACAGTTCTACACCTACATGTATGTAAATTTCCAAACGTTTGGGCATCAATTTTGAAGAATTGGTCCTAGGGCGTCAAAGACCTCATGACAAAAATCCATCATTTCAGTATATGTATGTTTTTTAAAACATCAAACTCAGTGATATGATTTGTTGAGAAAGGCAGAAGTTATAAATTAAAGAAATTATTTTGAATTTAGGATTGTAATATTATATTACTCCCATTAATTCTGGAGATTTAATGCCTCAGGTTTGCATTGCATTGGCTAGGGTAGTGAAGTATGAACTCCGAGCAAGAAGTCATGTAATACATTAATGGGACAAGATGTGGGAGCAGACCAGTGACCACACAACTTTCTTACAGAGTTATTGGTTCATTAATCATCCTTATTACCCATCTGTATGTAATTAGCAGTTCACTCTCAGATTTATTACATGCAGAGTAAATCTGTTATGTCAAGAACAATTCATAAATGATCTACAAAGAAACATGGAGATAACAGGAAACACAACGAGGTGAAATTTTTTCATTCATTTGTTTCAATAATATATAATAATAATCAAGGCATTTATATAGCGTTCTTACACAGATAAGGTACCACAACGCTTAACAACAATGAATTATTCATCAGTCAACAAATAACAATACATTCAAAGGAATTAGAAGTAAATAAATAGCCTAGTAAGCAAAATAAGTCTGGAAAAGATAAGTTTTAAGCATTTTTTTGAATTCAGTAACTGAAATGGCATGACGTATTTGATAGGGAAGATTGTTCCAAAGGTTTGGAGCAGCTGCATAAAAACTTTTGGCAGATGAAGAGTATCTGGTTTGAGGTTTTGTGAGAATCCTTGTATCTGAACTGGAACGGATGATTTGATTTGTTACTGCCATTTAGGTCTAATTATAGTCTGGTTGATCTATGTGTCTTGCGACTGGGTGAATTTTCTTGCTTTTAGATCGCAGTCTTGACCCCTGTACCACTATATAACATCAAAATAATTTCAGGAATGTAAACAGAGGACCATTCTATATGTGATATGCTTTCTTTTTTCAGTGGCTTGAGGGCCGTGATGGCTTGTTATGCAAATAGCTGACCTTTGAACTGTAGGAAATTTTAAAAGTTATTTCTCGTTAATGAAAATAAATGTTTAATAATTTTTATTTAATATTCTCTTTATACATGTAGGTTCACACAATGTGTACAAGGACATTTAAAGGTTTCAGCTAAAACAAAACTTGTGGGTAGAGTGCTCCTACCTACAATTACATGTACCTGCTGATTACATACAGACATAATAAGGATGTTTTATGGTGCAGAGTTGCACAATGTTGCATTGCACCTGTAACAGTTGTTTATTTATTTATTTATTACATTCAGTCTGTTAGTGTGTGTTCACTCTCAGCTTTATTAGGCCTACAAGTAGAATAAATCTGTTATGCAATTAACAAGAACAATTCATAAATGATTCACAAAGAAACATTGAGTTGACAGGAAACACAACGAGGTGTGTGTCTTCACCAGGCTTTTCAAAAAGCTTCAAATTGGCATTGAATCTGCTATCAACTGCATGTATACTTTACAAAACGACTTACATCTTCATCTACGTCTTGTCTACAGTCTCATTAACAGTTTTTCATATGGTTGTAACTTTTATTTAAGTTCCTGAACCCATCTGAAAATGTTTCAACATGTGAATGGAAATGCAGGCTTGTATATTGAAAAAAAATTGAGAGTTAATTGTATTTTTTAAATATAATTAACTCATTTAAAAAATGGACGGAAAAGCAGACAACTCTTTCCGTCCATATTGATGAAAATTTGAGGGTGATTTAAATAAATTGAAATCAACAATTTAATTTAATCAATTCAAATTATTTTCAGTTTAAGCCTGTATGCCCATTCACATGTTGAAACACTTTTGGGTGGATTTAGGTACTTAAAAAGGAAAAACTGCTACATGATGACCGACCAATGCAAAGTGGTTACCTTTGTTGTGTTTCCTATTATACTCCCAAGAGTCAACCCACCCCATCCTTACCAATGTAACCAATTACCTTTGAGGTCAAAATACATTGTCCTCGTTTTTTAATAGTCTCAGGTGTCTATAACCATCTGTTTGTTTTCATTTCTTGAAGATGGTGTACATTGTACAATGTACAAACAGCTGTATTTATGTCCTACACTTTTCAGTTCCATCAATTACTCTAAAAATCCTAACCAGAAGGGTGCTTAAAGTCGCCCAAATCCTTCCAGATTAAAAGCTTTATTGGGCCTCAAGTCACTGAAATGGACACCAGCTTGGCATGACTCCTATGGTATCCCTGCAAGGACAAGATTTCTTTGCAAGATTTCTTTACAAGCCATGGTTGAATAATCGCAAGTAATATCAAGGGAAAAGCAATTGGTGTCCAGTGTCTGTTTTAATACCACAAACACAATGTAGGTTTCAGCACAATTACCAGTAATGGACTGGTCGCATTCAAACATCTTTCAAACAGTCAGCAAGGTTTTTGTATTTTTGATTTAGGACTGGGGGTTTGTTCATGTCACTTTCTTTGTACTGATAAACATGTTTATGAGTTATGTACAATGTAAAGTGTAAACAGTTGTTACATTTTTTACTAGTGTCATGTGGTGTCCTGAACAGTGGCGTTTCAAGAAAGGGGGCAGGGGTTGGTGGCGGGCGTAGACTTTAACTCTTGCTGGCATTGTGTTTCGTTGCATCAGCAACATTGATCAGAGATGCCTTTGATGCATTAAAAAAAATGAACGCTGGGCGTATTCACTTCCCAGTTATTGTAAACAGTTATCCCCAATGGTTTTATGTTTCAAACACTCCCGACAGCAACTAAGGTTTGCAGTGAATAATCTCTCTGATAAGTTATTGTGTTTCTGAAAAGAACCAGTAGTAAAGAAAAAGCCCATCAGAGTAGACTAGTCAAAATATGTAGAACAACACTCCAGTAGCCATCGGGCTAGCTCAGTGGTCTAGTGGTAAGACATGCTCTAGCAATGCAAAAGTCATGGGTTCGAATCCCACCCGAGTGATTTGCCTGTGGATTTTTTTCCACAGAACTTGGGTAGACAGTGCTTAACACACATCGGTGTAAGGGTAAAAACCAAATTATATTCATTATCCCCGATGCAAAAATCAACATCTATTAAAACACCACAGTTCTTTTCAGAACTACCTGAAACTTCCCAAACCTTAGCTTATATCATGTGTTCCCGTGGCACTGCTTTCATATTAACCCTTTCAATACCATTGGCGACTTTCGTCGACAGCGCACCTACCTATGCTTCGTTACCTTCGTCGACGGCGCACCTACCTATGCTTCGTTACCATCGTCGACTTTCGTCGATGAGCGCAGGGCCTGTTTTCACACACACGCAAAACAATTCGGTTCTGGACTGTACACTCCACACAAACAATGTGGTACTCAGTGGGCTGCGTGGTCAAAACAATTCGGTAGTGAAAGGGTTAAATAAATGTTTCCCTGGTATTTATAAGTTTGTTATTGTATTTTTCAGGCTTTTACTGTTGATCTGAATCACAGATCTACCAACAAGGAGGCTAAAGACTCAACCACAATCAGCATGAATACTATTGACCTCCTATCAGACCAACCCATCAGGAATGGGGACAGCTCAACTGATGTTACCATGACTTCCTCCAATGGGCAACCTCAGCTGTGGATGGCCTCTAATGGAGACAGTCTCAAGACACCAGCAGATATCAACGCCAATATGGAGGAACATGGGGAAGTGCAAACTGACAATCTTCTTGATTTTGGAGATACCACAGAAACTATCGATGTCAAGATGGTTGTTGCACCTCCTCCTGAGTTTGATAACAACTTTGGCTTTCTGACAAACAGTGCAGAGATTAATAACACACATGAAGCTTCAGTGTCTTTAAGTACAGACCAGAGTAATGGTGACTTGCTAGCGTTTCTTAGTTCCCCCCAAGATGTTGTAGTGGAGGAAACACGGAATAAGACGACAACAAGGGGAAGAACTCCCAGTGACCTTGATGCCTTCTTGAATGAGTTGGGAGATGGAACCACAATTGATGAGGAAGATGCCTCAATGAACAGTGGAGAAGACACAAACGCCTTGGAACAGGATCTTAAAGACTCAAGGAAGCTCGGAGGAGAAAGTTTCTCTGAAAATCCATCAGAACAAAATGTAGAATCGAAAGAAATTGCAGAAGAAGAAACACTAGTAGACAGTAGCGTATTGGTGGAAGAAAGCGTTCCTGAAGTAAAGGTGGTTGACAGAAGTACCATTTTCACTGAAAATCCATCAGGACAAAATGTAGAATCAAAAGAAATGGCAGAAGAAGAAACACTAGTAGACTACAGCGTCTTGATGGCAGAAAGTGTTCCTGGAGAAAAGGTGGTTGACAGAAGTACCATGATGCAGGAAAATTTACAGGAACTGTCCAACGATATTAACGGGCTTCTTTGTATCACAAGTGAAAGTGAAGAAGCCACTATAGCTGGTATCACCCAAAACAGTGAAGATTCTGAAGATGTAACAAATGATAACATGCATCTTAGGGAGACCAAAGTGAGCGTTACAAGCATAAAGCTTGATATGAGCGCTAAGCGGCGAAGCTTTTTTGGAGATGAAGATGTCACTTCAGACCCTGCGTTTCAGACGCAAATCTCTAGTGCATCTCCGGTTGTGTCACCCACCTCGGTCAACCTCTCCTCTGCCCTACCAACAGTGCCTGTTCTTCCCAAAGTGCAAACTACCTACCAGCGGCCAGAGACCAAATATGAGACCAAACCAAGAGCCGTATCAGACAGTTTTGTATCTTCGCATGCCCTTCTGGGACTAGGTGGTGATCAAGTTGTCCTGGCTGACACAAAGCCACGGAGCGTGAGTGAACCTCCACCAAGTAGTCCTATTGCAACGGCTGAAGGTATCTCCAACCTCAGAAAACATGATCCTAGTGTTTCTGCTAAGTCAACCAAGTTTATCCGTGCATTGTATGGGCCAAAACCTGGCTCAAAGTCTTCCGAGCTTGTGGATGAGGATGGCAAGACGCTGTTTGAGTATGAGAAGGAGAGACGAGATGTCTTGGATGCCATGAAGGTCAAGAGGAAGAAGAAAGTCAGTTGGCAGAATGACAGCCTATCAGAAGATCTCACCTCACCGGAGAGCGAAGAGCCACTGTCACCGATTGGAAAGAGTAATGGTAAAACTGAAATACCAATACCAAGTCCACGTACCACAAGCTTAATCCATCATGATGCTACTGCTGATGCAGAAATCATTGAGACGGCACTGACATCAGAGCCTGAATCATCCACATCTATCATACTTGAAGTTGAGAAGCCTCAGCAGTCCTCAAACGGAGATGTCCTAGAAAGTGAACCTCAGAAGGTCTGTTTGGAATCACCTTGTCTTGATGTGGAAATTCATCCAGTTGATAAAAGCCCTTCTACAGAAGAAGTGGCTGTTGTTTCCGCACCTAGGAAAACTGATGAAATTTTAAATCTCAATAGTGAGAAGGAAACTGTTGAATCTGCTCCAAGTACATGTATACAACCTGCTGAGGTTTCAGAAACGTTGCAAGAACAGACAGCAGAAAACCCAAACTTACATGTAGCTGAGGTGAAAGAGGAAGAGGCTCCTATAGACCTGGGGAGGATGCGCAGTCTTTGGGAACAGAAACTTAACACTGCATCAGAACAAAATGCAGAAACTCAAAAGTTGAAGAAGAATGTCCAACCAAAGAGGATGTTCTCGTATGAGGCTAAGGCCAAAGAGGCTGCTTTACATGAAGAGAAATTGAAGGAGAAGAAGAAGGAAAAGGCTAAATTGGAGATTGAGATTCCAGCTGAACCAGATATCATGAACACAATGCCTAAAGATCCGGATGATGACTTTGATCGCAGCGACACCTATAGCTATGATGTCACTTCCACACGCAAGGTTGAAATTCATAGTCACTGGGCCAAATCAGAGAGTGTCATAGAGCGAGACATCCGACTGCAGAAGGAACGTGAGCAAGAGCTTCTGAAAGAAGGGCTTCTTAAAAAGAAAACTGAACACTCCTCAGTTGTGAAGTTAGAGATACAAAACAAAAGTGACAAGGAAGCAGTCTCTGTTCAGGAGACGATAGTTGAGCGAGAAGTCCGCCTTCAAAGGGAGAGAGATAAGAATGATGCTAAGGAACGAAAAATGATAAGGCAAATGTCATCAAGCAGACAGTCAAGCTTTGAAAGCCCTTGTGGCCCATCGGAAAAGCCTGTGCAACTAGTCTCCACAAGCCCTACAAACATTGCCACCACAGTAAAGCCTGCTGAGCCTGAAATCTGTCGGCAGCAATCACAGCAGCAAGAGGTGCCACCACAAGAACTCTTAACGGGAAGTTCCGAGTTGGAGGTGATTATAAGAGACAAGGAGGACAAAAGCAAGCCACAGAATGTCGCTGAAGAGAAATCTATCATTAAGGAGTCTATAGTGCAGCGGGAAATCCGTTTACAGAGAGAGCGCGATGAAGCCAATGCACTTGAGCGTCAGAAAGCATTGCAAGAGACCCAAGTAAAGCACGCCAGCATCGAAAGCCCCCTCAGCTCATCTGGGCGTTCAACTCCGAAAGTTCCCCAAAGTCCTGTCAAACAGAGTGCTACATTCACACCCATCAGGCCAGTCTCACCACAAGTGGACCCCAAGTCACCTGAGATTCCTCCAAATGTATCCACAAAGACACCACAAAAGTCACCTTCTGTGAAATTTGGTCTCCAAACAGCTTCCTCCGATCCGTACAAAAGCTACAGAGAGTACCAGAACATGCTCAGAGGCAGGAGGTCTAATGAAAAGAGTGGAGAAAAAGCTGGACTGATGAAGGCAACAGAGGGCAGTGTTTCAATTGGACAGTCACCAGTTAGCTTCAGAGAGAGTCTTATGAACAAGGTAACATACTCTTTTGTGTGCTGATCAGAAATGATAAAATGTGTTTTCGTAAGAAGGATTTACAAAGAAAAAACATGTTCTTTTCAAATCTCACAGTTGAGAATTTTTCTATACTTTGTTCATACACAGAATGATACATGAGCAAATGCCGAGGTCACATCACCTCCATGTATTTATCATATTTTAATGGGAATTTTGAAGTTCAATAATATCTTATCAATATTTCAAATAACTAGGATAGGCTATAAATTAGTATGCAAGAAATTTCTATTAGCTTTTTCCTTTGCATTTAAACAAGACGAATTCAAAACAGAAACACAATGTATTCTTTGCATTTAACTGTTGTGCATACGAAACTACCAAATGGGACCAAAACAGATGCTGCAAAGCAAATTTAACAACTAAAGTACATTCAATCTATTGGTTATGATGGTCATAATTGAGTTAATTCTTTGTCTTTCTTGTATAAATTTTTACATCAACAGTCAGCTCAAGCAAGGCCACCTTCTCCCCTCCTGTTGAGGTCCGCATCCCCAGTCCAATTCCAACCTGCTTCCCCTGTAATGAAACAAGAAGAGCCTACAGGAAAGGACACTCCTGACTCACCTCAGATAAAAGCAGAGACCCCAGTTCAACGTGAAATACGGTTAGCCAAAGAGAGAGAGGCTGAGCGTGAGAGAGAAAGCTTAGCATCCACCCACGGTTCCTCCCCGAAAAGGGGGACAACACCCCTAAAAGCTGTGCACACGCCAACCTCTGCCACCATGTTTGATGCTGACATTCCTAACGTAGTCATTGTGGAACGGTCAGATGTCAATGAGATGTCAAAGGTCACAGATTCAATGACACAACCAGAGAAGGAGATTGTTGTCATGCGAAAGAAGAAGGAGACTCCGATGGAAAGAGATATCCGGTTAGCGGAGGAGAGGGAAATGATACTGAGGAAAGAAAGAGGTAAAATCAAAAGTTTTTTCTTTGTTTATGGTACCAATTCCCATGAAGCCAATCAAGTCATTCTAATGAAATATTTAGTTCCTGTTTGCGCAGGAAAATGAGAAGCCATTAGCTTGAAAAGGTGTGACTTTACGCATTTGCCAACCAGTGTTGATTATGTGCAAAACAATTTTTGCCAACAAGTTTTGTTGCAAATTTTTAGAAAACTTCTGTTGTGAAGGAAACCGATTTGAGGAGTTTCAGAATTTCTGAACAAAACCAGAGCTACACAACAAAAAGGATTATTGTAAAATTTTCTTAGGCTGTGTTGCTTTACTTTAACTGATGAAGTTAAACAAACATGCACATGAAGTACATGTAACACTAACAGCTGTGTGCATCTTATTATGTTCCCTGATGGTAATAAGTGCATTAATAGACATTATGCTTGAACACAAGAGGGCGCTGTTTGGGTTTAAAGTTGAGAGACGTTTGGGGTACTAATCAAAAATGTTTTGATTTTATTAATTTCAGTGTTACAAATGTGAAAGAGAAAGGTTATATTATTTTATTTGTTATTTTAAAGTCATTAGCTCAGTTTAAAAATGTTTTTTTAAATGTTTTACCCTAAAAATGTCTTTACTATTGCGCCCTCTTGCAGTCGAGCATAAGGCCTAAAGTTTGATCGCAATAATATGCAAGGGAGATGTATAAAAACAACTGCACTTTCACAGTGGGCACTGGTGGCACTAAACGCTGTGTAATTAGAGTGGTGTGGTGTGACCTGGCCTTAGGTGTTGCTTACTGGAGAAATAAGCGCTTACAAAGTTGCTTAAAATACCTGTAGGTTAGCAGGAATTGGCTTTCTACTGTGTGTATTTCTGGTGGATTCATTGCTTACACATCTTGTGAAATCATGTTGAGCTGGTAACTGCTGAAAACAATTCTAAGCGGAAAATTAGTGCTTTGCAAAAAGGGTTACCAGGCAAAATGCCATAGATACAATGTAAATTGAGCTTTGTTTTTATAACAATGTGATTTGTTAGATAGCATTTTAAGCTAACCCTCATTAACAGTGAATAGTGGTTGAAAGCGTAGACAATGATAATGAAACTGAGTGCAGGACCCAATTACATGTAAATGATGCTGATTACCACTGTACTCCGTACTTACAGCATTCAGTAAAATAGGTGGATCTTATGAGTTGTACATGTAGGTGCAGAGTTCTATGATAATCAGCATCATGTAATTTAGGTCCTGGCCTCAATTTCATAGAGCTGCTTTAGCAGAATATTTGACTTAAAGGGACACGTTGCCTCGGATCGGACGAGTTGGTCTATGAAAAGCGTTTGAAACCGTTTGTTATAAAATGCATATGGTTAGAATGATGTTTAAAAGTAGAATACAATGATCCACGCAAATATGCCTCGAAATTGCGTGGTTTTCCTTTTACATCGTGAACTACCACGGCATACTTCCACAAAAAGGCAGATCCGTGTTAGTTCGCAAAGTAAAAGGAAAACCACGCAATTTCGAGGCATATTTGCGTGGATCATTGTGTTCTACTTTTAAAACATCTTTCTAACCATATGCATTTTATAACAAACGGTTTCAAACGCTTTTTATAGACCAACTCGCCCGATCCGAGGCAACGTGTCCCTTTAATAACTTTCTGCTGAGCTAAAATGAGCAGGAAACCAGTCACAAACGATACATGTGGAATGTTATTTTGGCTGGTAATCTTATTTTGGTACAAGCAAAACAATTTGGTGCTCAGCTACTTCTTGCAAGCAGCTCAGTGAAATTGGGCCCAGAATGCAACAGTAAGCAGCACCTTGGGTTTTACCCTGCTTGACCACAAAGCTAACTTTGTTTTTATGCTGAATGGTTTGACATGCCAATTCCCCATTGTTTGTCAGGAATGTTTAGTAGTTATGGTGTGTTCATTCATGATAATCTTTATTTCATGGCTCTCTTATTCCCTTTAAGTATTTTTCAGGTCAACCCTCTCCCTCCCCTAATTTGGAGTTGTATTTTCTCAATTTCAAATCAAAGTAAACTCCAGACTCTCCCAACTCTCCCAACTCTCCAGACTCTCCAGACTCTCCAGACTCTCCCAACTCTCCAGACTCTCCAGACTCTCCCAACTCTCCAGACTCTCCCAACTCTCCAGACTCTCCAGACTCTCCCAACTCTCCAGACTCTCCCAACTCTCCAGACTCTCCCAACTCTCCAGACTCTCCAGACTCTCCCAACTCTCCAGACTCTCCAGACTCTCCAGACTCTCCAGACTCTCCCAACTCTCCAGACTCTCCAGACTCTCCAGACTCTCCCAACTCTCCAGACTCTCCAGACTCTCCAGACTCTCCAGACTCTCCAGACTCTCCAGACTCTCCAGACTCTCCCGACTCTCCCGACTCTCCCGACTCTCCCGACTCTCCCGACTCTCCCGACTCTCCCGACTCTCCCGACTCTCCCAACTCTCCCAACTCTCCCAACTCTCCCAACTCTCCCAACTCTCCAGACTCTCCCAACTCTCCAGACTCTCCAGACTCTCCCAACTCTCCCAACTCTCCCAACTCTCCCAACTCTCCCAACTCTCCCAACTCTCCCAACTCTCCCAACTCTCCCAACTCTCCCAACTCTCCCAACTCTCCCAACTCTCCCAACTCTCCCAACTCTCCCAACTCTCCCAACTCTCCCAACTCTCCCAACTCTCCCAACTCTCCCAACTCTCCCAACTCTCCCAACTCTCCCAACTCTCCCAACTCTCCCAACTCCCCCCAACTCCCCCCAACTCCCCCAACTCTCCCCAACTCCCCCAACTCCCCCAACTCCCCCAACTCCCCCAACTCCCCCAACTCCCCCAACTCCCCCAACTCCCCCAACTCCCCCAACTCTCCCAACTCCCCCAACTCCCCCAACTCCCCCAACTCCCCCAACTCCCCCAACTCCCCCAACTCCCCCAACTCCCCCAACTCCCCCAACTCCCCCAACTCCCCCAACTCCCCCAACTCCCCCAACTCCCCCAACTCCCCCAACTCCCCCAACTCCCCCAACTCCCCCAACTCCCCCAACTCCCCCAACTCCCCCAACTCCCCCAACTCCCCCAACTCCCCCAACTCCCCCAACTCCCCCAACTCCCCCAACTCCCCCAACTCCCCCAACTCCCCCAACTCCCCCAACTCCCCCAACTCTCCCAACTCTCCCAACTCTCCCAACTCTCCCAACTCTCCCAACTCTCCCAACTCTCCCAACTCTCCCAACTCTCCCAACTGATATATATTTAAAAGTTGCAGAATTTATTACTTGAGAAATGAGTGCAAGGCGTTGCAAACCCGGCAACCTGCTAACATAATGAGTGTAAAGTTTACCTTTTCAATGTTGCTAACTGCTTTTTGGTTTAAACAGGTCTGTTCCTAAAACCCACCCTTAAACTCAACACCACCGAAGTTCGATCAACTAAACCCACAAAATCAAACAATGGCCCCTCCAAAACTGGGCCTAAGACCTCTGGTTGGGGCACGTTCTTCAGAACAACAAACAACTTTTTCATTGAAAAGGAGCTCCAAGCAGAGAGGGAGCGTGAGCTTGCCCTGAAGGGTGAGGGGCTCATTAAATCAGTGTCAGAAAGTGAGGATAAAGCCACACCGTATGAAGGTCAGATGTCATGCTTTCTGCATTCAGCAAGTATGAGCATTGCATGTCACTGCCATGGTCAAATGCATCCATTTTGACTTCTTGAAAGCGCTATGCATGAATGGTACATGATCAGTTTAGAATATGCCATAAGCAGGTAAAGTGAAGCTTAGTTCATGTTGCATACATGTACCATTTCTCGGCCAGCCTGGCTCAACCAAAATCACACCTAAATCTCAACACCAACCAAGTTCAGTCACCATTGTTACATTACGTACATGATCTATACATTAAGCACTACATGTACATCACATCTTGGTCGCTCCTTCAGGTTAATGTCCCTCCCCCTACCCACCCTGACCTGCTTTCAATCCCAACCCAATCCAACCCCAACCCAACCTTTGTATACAATGTTAGTCAAACCAAAGGATGCCTCAACAGCATTCATTATCTCTGATCAGCTCTACATGTACATTCCATCTTCCATAATTCTACATTAATACACCGGGGCTTGCCTGGTGTACATTGTCTCAGGAAAACCACTTCTTCACTTTCCTGTTGGGCCATTTAAAAATATGCAATCTGCCTGTTTTGTATTGTTTTCTGTACAAGAAAGAAGGTATTTCACCAATAATCTCACTTGGATCACTTTCATTCATAACTTGTGACATTACGTGTTTGAAATCTGGGACTAAAACTTGCTGCAGGACAGTAGCAGTGTTGTAGTCGAGTCACCTGTGTCGAGTCCGAGTCCGAGTCTCAAGTCACTTGGGTCGAGTCCGAGTCCGAGTCACGAGTCCGAGTCACGAGTCACTTGGTCCGAGTCCGAGTCATGAGTCACTTGTTTAAATATTGATTGCAAACCAAATGTCGTAAAATAAGAATTGGAAATGACAAAATAAAACACATTTAATTTAAACAAAATTCTGTACCTGCAGCTTCAATTTTGCGCTTACATTTTTGCTAAAGTTGGTATGCTTAACCAAAAGAAACAAAACGGGGCGGAACGGCAGATGCCATGATTAAAAAAATGTGTTCTACTTTTTACTAGTGACGTGACCAAACTTGACGTCGTGTGTGTGTCGACCATGTGTGGAAACTGGTGCAAACAACAGACAGCCACAGTGTAATACATGCAGGCTGTGTTTTACAGGTACCAGACATGCCATTTCCCTGGTAATATGCATCAAGCACAAGCAGTGGCTATGGTGTTAACGTTGACAGAATACCAGCATTAATATTGGTGTCGTGCATCCCAGTGCTATTATGCGTATTGAACATACGAATCGAACATAACGCGCTATACGTACATGGCCATCTACACAATAATCACGAACACTATTACTTGCAACACCATACGACAGTGTACTTATTTCTTGTGCTAGATGTTAAAATTCCTCCATGTGCACTCTGGGAATGACAATCAGATCATCGGAATTGTTTTAAACATTAAAAAAAGGTATTGTTTGTGAAAATACGTGACTCGCAAGTCACGAGTCCTCGGGGACAAGTCCGAGTCATGATAGTCGAGTCCGAGTCCGAGTCCGAGTCTTTTGCAGACGTGACTCGAGTCAAGTCCGAGTCACCGAAATTGTGACTCGAGACGGACTCGAGTCCGAGTCCTGGACTCGAGTCATACAACACTGGACAGTAGGGAGCAGTTTGCTAACTCAGTGGATTTACATAAAAAGTGGCTTTAACAACAAGGCCTTATCACATTTGTAGAAAGCTTAGAGTCTGCCTCGCTACCATGGGCAGCGCTCTGTATTGATACCCGTTGTAACTAACCCCTGGTAGGAATGTGCTGAAAAACATCGCTGATTGGCTCCCCAAAATTACTGCTTTGTGTCTGTCTATGCTTGTTAAAAACTTGTGAGCGCTTGTATGGCGCTTGTTGGATGTGTTAAAATGCAAGGGTTTTGACGTGATTCCATTTTAAATTAATCATGTTTTTACACGGTCACCCTAAACTGCATACAGTTAGACTATCACAAAATCGAAGAAGAATGAGAGGGGACCAGTTGCTCTTTGACTTGATGCCTCTTTGCGGGGTACAATACTGGAGCGCACAAAGAGCAGATCCACCATAGGCCTAAATAAATGTTGTGCCTTATATTAGCACTAATAACCAATACCAGGGGTTATGAGCAAGCAAGACGTGCTGGTAAAAATTGGGAATGAGGTTGGCGTAGACCGTCTCATAGTTATCCACACAATGGCACAATCTCTGATATTAAGATCATCCATGGTTTAGAACATTTCACAATAAGCCACGTCATGTTACAGTTATTGGGTTTATGATCCAATACCCCTGAGTTCCTTCATGTGGGGTGTTCACACAACCCTTTTCACACTACCCCAGCCAATTCCCAGGGGGGAAAAAACAGGAATTTTGGGGGAATTCCCCACGCCAACCCCTGTCCGTTCCCAACTTTCTGCAGTTTTCCTGGGAAATATTAACTCTGAGTATGTTAAGACAGGGCTACCTGGCTTAACCCTACTCCTAAGCAGGGGGTAGCTATTTTATCAGGGTTAGAAATTCAGTGTGAAAAGGTTGACCCAAATCTTTGGAAATTGATTAAATGTGAAAGGGGCAGATGTGGGCTTAGGGTATGAATGGATTGGGGACAGACAAATCACTATCTTATGGAGTGGATCATGAAACCTGGAAGAATACTTGACAAAATAGGGGGGCTGACCCGCCACCTTGAACACTTTGACTGCTGATCCAGAAAGTTCTCGGGATAGACTTACCCCAGAGTAGATTCTATGCCTGAGATTTCTGGGGCTGGTATTACAACAGTGTGCTGCCCTCTGTAGGTCAAGCATTGAAATACTTTTCCTGTATGAAACGTATTGACGTGCATTAAGGGACACAATGGAGTTATTTTTGATGGTTTCAGCCGCTGGGCCGGGGAGGGATGTTTAAAAAATTGCAGCTGTCAAAGTGTTGATAGCATTGAATGTCTCTTGGTTCTATTGGCTTTGTCACCTGAAGTATCTGTCATACAACCCGCATTAGTTAAGGATCAGTACATCAGTGCATGCATTAAATGTAGGTTCATAGATTGGTAAATACTCCAAAAAAGGAATGACCATAAAAACTTACTTGGTAAGAAGCACCGCAGCTGTTGATAGCATGAACTATTTTGAGAAAGGATTCGCTTTGGATAATTTTCCACCCAAAAACGTTTGAATCTGAGAAACGATTCATGCATGAATCATTTCGCAGATTTCTGAGGGTTGGTGTTCGTTTGCGAATGCTGTGGCCAGAGATGCCGTTGGTACCCGCTGTCACCTCACTAAATGTGGATGGATTCAAAGTCTTGCAGACAATACCATGACAGTTCTCAGCAAGTAGACACTGTATTTAGCTGAAACTTTCATATGTGACTTTTATTGTAACTTTCTGTATAATTTTGCCAACAAATCATCATTACGTTGACAATAACCAATCTTTGAGGCTTGCCATCTTGGGATACATGTTAGCAGCTTCCATAATTGTTTTAGCATTATGCATGATTTTGAACATCTCAGCATTTTGTGCATCCTGGACCATGGACCCATACACATTTTGTTTTCATGTTTCAATTTATGTTTGTAGATCAAGTGGTGGTATAGTTACAAGCTAGTTAAAGCAATGTTGTGTGATAGTGCATGATGTAGTGTAAGCAGCCTCTACTTGTACAATCAGATACATTTATATAACTCTGCTCCAATGACCAATAACAAGAAAGAAAAAATCTCATATCAATATTGAGTATCAAAATGCTGTACGCTAGAGTTGACAGTGTTTCCTTTACACAAATTTATTTGCTTTTTATTGTAAACAACTACAACGTTGTTGACAAGCATTACACTGACAAGTTATTTATCGGTGTCAGGACCTTGTCAGACAAGGCAAGTTATCTCAAACCAGTTTTCTTGTAGATGGTAAGAGGCTGTTAGCAAAATGTCTCTAATGCTACCCAAGTGTGCATTTTGGTTGCCCCAACATTGCCTGTCAAATTTGTCACATATGACAAGATTAAAGGAACGAGTTGAAAATTCAGAACCTAAAGGCAAAGTCACACAGGGTGATTTTTATCATCAACTTGGAGGTAACCAACTGCACTTCATGCACAAAGAGCCTTTCAGCAACACAAGAGACATTCTTCTGGCTGTAACTCACTATCCCCAAGAAAATAGTGAACAAACTGAAATGTGAATGGATGTTTTTATTGGAGATTTCCTGGAATTGTTTGCCTGTAAATAATTGCCTGTGTGACATGGCCTTACAGGGTTCAGCATCTGGTAGAACAGAGGGAGAGGTTTCTGCAAGAAACATTTCATGTACAGTATGTGTTATGTGTCATGAAACACCACATATGTGGTGTTTCAACTGTTCATGGTTGTACATGTAGAGTGTGTAGACATAGCCCAAGCTTGGCTTTCCTTTTTAGATTGTGCTTTGGACCATTTTGCTGCCATTTGATTCAGTTCTTTAGCCTTACATAATGTGTTTCAACTTTATTATGATATGTAAACAGAATATTTACAAAATCTATATGGAAGGAATTTCCTTTGGTTTGAAATATTGAGCACCATCATGGATGGGTTCTGAGTTATCCAAAATGACAACAGTATCAGTAACATTGTATTTTATCAACATGTAAATTAACATGGAATGCATTTTGTGTTCAACAAACATTCTGCATTCATACATAGTTACATTTTTACCATTGGTATTTTGCCTGAGACCCATTGTTTTTTTCAATAAATACATTGTATTTTCCAATCATTTTGAATCATTTATTTGTTTGTACATGTGGGGAAGTGAAAGAAAGGTATGTCTTGCCCAAAAGCTTGGTTGTAAAAAAACAGAATTTGGGAGGCAATTTGGAACGATTCAAAATATGGATTGATATAAAAGGACTCTGAAAGGGAGCAGCAATTTATCAATAAACTTCCAAAGTTATCCCTACTTTATCTTTATTAATAGTCTGCAGATAAGAAATAAACCCACTGAATCCTATTTGCTTCTTTAACTTATAACGCCATAAATGTTTTTCTGCCAATTACAGACGCAACTCTAAGTCCTGTCAAGAAGATCCGAGGCCCTCAATCAGAGTCTCTCATAGAGAAGGAAATCCGCCGTCAACAGGAGATGGAGCAAGAGTTTAGACGAGAGAAAGGAATCGTCTCTTCTAGTGAAGCAGAGGAGGTGACAAACACAAAGACAAAAGGGGTGACAGATTCAGGGGAACAAGTAGAAATTGCCAAAGAACAAGAAGAAGCAAAGAAAGAGGTATGGTCACATGGTTTCATACCTACTTGAATGTAACACTTTGAGCATTATTCCTTAACAGTGGTCCACTTGACAACACTTTGAGCATTATTCCTTAACAGTGGTCCACTGGACAACACTTTGAGCATTGTTACTTAACAGTGGTCCACTGGCCAACACTTTGAGCATTTTTCCTTAACAGTGGTCCACTGGCCGAGCATTCTTCCCCAACAGTGGTCCACTGGCTAATTGTGTTATAATCAGAAGTGTTTTGTTTGCATTATTATTTTTTTTTGGGGGGGGGGGGAGGTGGTGTTTGTGATGGGGGTTGTAATTGGTTAACATCTGGTACTTGTTCAGACAAAGTTGGTCCTCCACTTTCTTTTTGATAACTTCTTCTCTTGTGTTATTTTAAACTTAGGTACCTTTTCCGAAGTATCGCCCACAGAGAAGAAGCCTCGTCTTAGCCCAGCAGTGGGAGCAGATGTTTAAGTAGCCACACCCAACCCACGCTCTAACGACGCCCTTTGCAACTCGTTTCTCTGTAAAATAATGGAACAACTTTACTTAGAGTACTAATATCATGTGTGCGGTGCTGCTTATGTTAAAAGTTTTTGGTTGAGATTTTAGAAGGTAGTCATTAAAATTCTCGTTAGAATATCTATTTGAAGAACCCTCGATGGTGGTAAACCCAAGTATTTTGATTTACTTTGTGATTTGAAGTCAAATTCCTATTGTTGTTTGACCTAGGCACGTTAGGCTGAGCTAGTCTCACTTGTGTTTGAATATTTGGGACCCATGATAGTGCATGATTGTGTTTCTTTCATATTATGTAGGAACCCAAGATTCCCCCAAGTCACGGTCAATCACGGTCAATCACGGTGTCTATAATAGACTCTTGGGTAAGAGCCACAACAGAGATGTGAATTTCAGAAGTCACATTTCAGTGATGTTGACAAGAGTCATGCTTTTGTTGTGTTTCATGTATGAAATAACCCCAAGACAGCACTTTGTGAGAAAAAGATATAGCAATGTTTGATGTATGTTAACCCATGTATAATTGCAGTGAGTTCAACTCAGATGTAACATTTATGAACTATTATTGTATCTTCAAAGCTACTTCTTATTATCTTGTATTCATTAAGTGTTATTATAAAAAGCACTGTTTGGCATTAGTCAAATACTTGTATGAGCAACTTTGGGGTACCAGATTTTGTGCACATGGAATAGGGGATGACGTTTTTGAAATTACCGTGAGAACATGTGCTTTTGAAACATTAACTTTATTGTATAAAATGACGCATAAAATGCAGCAGATTCGCTTTCACAGCTAACTGCTCAAGAATGTAGGCAAGCTTGTATTTGTATATATTTGTCTTTTCTAAAATGCCTAGGAGAATGGCTATATTTATGAAATATTTTCACATAATGTGCATTAGTATGTACATGTACTTCACTTTGAGCTAATAATTTGGCTGACTGTTTCAGGCATGTGATATGCCAGGATTTGTCCTGATCTCTCTGCACCTGCAGATTGTCTTGAAAGAGGCACAATTTCATTTGCCCAATTTCATAGAGCTGCTTAAGCACTAAGTACAAACAAAATTGCTACTCGATTAAGGTTATCAGCTAAAATACAGTGTCACACGTACCGTCTTTTGACTGGTATCCTGCTTAGTTTTTGCTAAGCAGAAAATTAGTCCTTGGCCAAATTTCATGGAACTGCTTTTGGGTAAACAGGAAACTGGTATGTGTTGAGTGTACATTTGTTTGCAGTTTGCTATTGCTAAATGTATTCATGTCGATCCAGCAGAAATGCTTTCACTGTGCATACCGTACTGTCTGTAATCTTGTTTTTTGAATCCCTAAAACTTAGACGTGACCATTTTAGGTATGAAATAATGTAACCAAATATAAATTAGTGAAGAGTTGACTAACTTTTGTAACTGCTTGCATGCTAAGCAAAGACTAAAACAAAATGGAGGCTTGACAGTCATAATTTTAAAATTATTTCTTATCATACTCATGTGCCATCTTACTACAGTGCTTCCAAACATTCAAGTTACTTCAGTCACTAAATTATTTTCATAGAAATAGAACACAGAGAATGCTTAGCTCAATTGTCATCTGTGTCTGCTGTACACGCCCTCTATGTCAGTTGTGGACATACATTGTTATAACCATGTGACATGCCTGTGTAGCAAAATGAATCAGATCAATCAACGGGAAAGTTGAAATTTGAAAAACAGCTAAAATGACAGTGTGCATGAATTGCCTTAAAGCAGATAAGCACAGATAACTACACGCTCATTCTCAGAGTTCTTTTTATATGAGGATTTCAGATTCCTGGAAATATGTTTTTGTTTGTAAATGTGTTGACCATTTTGCCTATAAGAGAGATTTAGTGGATCAAGAACTGGGAATGCAAAACATGAAGCACCCATTATTTAAACAATGGCTGTATGTCTCAGAATGAAATGCAGATGACATTGCCACATGTAATCTTCAAAGTATTCAGAAATAGATTTTAGCTTTGAACAAATGAAGAAGAATAATTAATATACTCAGAGCAAACTCTCTAAATGTTCACTTGGGTGAAAAACCTAAGATACCAAAGACAGCATGGAGTGTGCTAAACAGTCCATCCACCCCAGCCTATGTTTTCATTGCACCTATCTAAATATATATCTAGACAAATACTGGGAGGGCCATAAGATATTGAACAGCTCATTGAAGTGGAAGGTCATTTGTGATCAATTTTTGTTTCTATTACAGCAAATGAGATGTGCAAAATCGCATTCTTAATCTTTTAGGATCAGGATTTGAAGATTATTAAACTGTGTCACGTTAAATAAATTATATATTTTTTCAAGATTAGAAAGTATTTTGAAATTAACCAAAGTTGTCTACAATTGTATGGTGTGTTAATTATAGAAACAATTATTAAAAGTTGTGGTTTATGTGTATGTGATGAAAGAGTACCTAACAAAATAGCATTATCAATTTGATTTAAGTATTTAACAATAGTTAGCAATAACAATTGCAAATATTGTCTTTATACTTATGTATTGGAATGTGTAGTTTAATCGTGTGTGTGTGTGTTTAAAACTAGATAATATATCATTTTTGCATAACTGATATTTTCTCATTTAATGATAAAAAGCACCAAATGTGTTATATTTGAGTGGAGCCTGGAACAATTTTCTACAAGAAGCAGAGACATCAAGACAGATTTGATACTTTTGAAGCAAAGTCTCTGAATTTTCTAGTGAATTATTTGTCTTTTAGATGAATGTATTCAACATTTGATGATGATTATGTAACCTAACAGCTTTTATTGAAGGCTCACATTTGTATTAAGACTATGATGGGGATACAGCAGATTATCTTTCATGTTAAAAGACTGCAATCCAATATAATTATCAAATCAGGCAGGTTAAGTTTTTTTTTCTGTGTTATGATAGAATATTACTCACAACATTAGGAAACGGGTGTAGCAAAATATTTTCTTTAAATGTACAAACCTTAGCATGAAGACTTCCAGATGAATCCAATGTACTGAGCGCACAAAATGCTGCATTGGTGTTCAGTGGGTCATGGCCGATCTATCCAGGGCCGTATTTCATGGCTCTGCTTACCGCCGAATTCTGGGCTTGCAATCACCATGCTTACCGAGCAAGCGCTGAATTTCCGCGCTAGCTGTGTAAGCGTAGAATGCCTAGTAACAGGGACTACGCAAGCGCACAAACAAAAATTCCATGCGTACCTGTGAAATACGCTTGACGTAAGTGCGGAATTCCCTGCTTCCGTAAGCACCGATTCTTTGCTTACGGTTAGCAGAGCCATGAAATTGGGCCCAGCTCATCAAACTCGGGCTCTAGAGGCAGACTCAAAAGAGTGTGGGTTCGTATCCTGGTCATGACACTTGTGTCCTTGAGCAAGACACTTGACTATAATTGCTTCTCATCACCCTTGGAGTAAATGGGTAAAGATTGTTGAAGTGATTGATAAGTACAGTCAGCTAATTTGGCTGCTGGTACTGCATACTCTTCAGGAATGCTTCGTGCCTAATAAACATGGGTAGTTATAAATAGACAATATCATTATCATATTTGTATTATTCATTCACCATGCAAACAATTAACCCATATACTATGACAAGTACTTATTCCTGCCCTCCATATTTTAATAATAATATGCAGAATGTATGCATCACTTTGTGCCTATATTATCTGATTCTTGTTCATGTTTGATTGGATATTTATACAGCTTGGATTTAGGGTTAACATGTTTGGGCAGATCCACATGAGCAGAAAAGTAAGACACTTGTTTAGTATTACTCCATCTTTTATAAAACAATTGTGGGACCAGCTGCTAATTATAGGATTTGACCTGGGCTCAATTTCATTGCTCTGCTTATCGCTTGCGATCACCATTCTCCGCTTACCGAGCAAGCGCCAAATTTTTGCGCTAGCTGTGTAAGCGAAGAATGCCTAGTAACATGGACTATGCAAGCGTACAAGCAACAATTCGCTGCTAACCCCTGAAATATGCTTGATGTAAGCGCAGAATATACTGCTTCTGTAAGCGCCGATTCTTTGCTTACGTTTAGCAGAGCCATGAAATTGGGCCCACGGAATTCTGCCGAATGTCGCCGTGTAATGCACATGATTCTATCGGCTGTAAGCTCAGAATGTTTGGGAAGCAGAGCCATGAAATTGGGCCCCGGCCTCTCGTCACAAGGCACCACTGGTTGGTTGAGTGAAAAGACGAATACAGGGGTTGTGGGTTCGAATCCCACCCAAGTATAGCCTGATGATTTTTCCGTAGGACTCAGAAAACACTGAGGAAACTGTTCTTCATCACACATAGTGGTGTAAGGGTAAAATTAAATAATGTTTAGTCCTAATACACGTTGGATGTAGAGATGTAACATACTGGGGCTGACCTAGATGGACAGACAAATGAGGTGCATGTTTGTAAATGATTTGTACATGGACTTGTGTTCAATAAAATGCAGAAGTTGAGAAGAGCTGTAATCTGAGAGAAAATGAGGTAATTGAATTCAGAATGATGTCATACTGAGCTCCTTTTCATCTTTTTAGTTTTGTTTTGTAAATAAAAGCAGAGAACTGAAAAAGATTTGTGAATATAGACGAATACTCAAAACCAAACCAGTTATGTAGGACCAGTTATGTAGGACCAGTTATATGTGACCTATAAAGAAAGAGTGGGAGAAAAGAAAAGAGCGGTCGTAGTGGTATATTTCCTCTCCTTCCACCTCTAGGACCCTGGTTCGAATCCCATCAGGGGCACTGTGGATTGGGTTTTCAGCCCCTACTTGTTTGCTTGGGTTTTCCCTGGAATAATTCTCTGGGGTTTCCCTCCCACATCTAAAACTGAAACTTCCTTCCAGTTCTTCTCTCTATGGGCTTCTTGGCTAGTATAGTGATTAAGCTCGCTTTTCTGAAAATCATTGGCTTCACAACACGAATTGAAAAGTAAAATAGAATAAAATAAAATAACAATAACTAGGTTTTGGCTGTACAACAAACACCTAAAAAATACAAAGGCATTTGCTCAATGACATTTTGCAGTGGTTTGAGTCTTTAGATTTGCATCAAACCATCTCTTGTATCAGATCTAAGTCAAGGGGGGGACAAAGGATGAATTGAGAACTGCAGGTAATTGCCAAAAACAAATTGATAATCATTATCACTGTTATTGAATGTCAACCATGGTAAAAAGGGGGGAGGGGGTAACAAGGTCATCTTTCAGTCTAAAGGAGAACGATGAGAGTCGATAAAAAGGAAGTCTCCATCATAACAGATAAAGTAAAAGTAAGGAATTGCAGATTATACCACGCCCAATATGGGGCAGAGAGTACCCCTCCCCCAACGTTCCCATTCTTAAATACACCATTTTCCTCTTGTACAGAAGTACCATCCCCCCCCCCCCACCTTGAAATCTTCTAAAGAATTCCTGAGATTCCAAGCAAACAATGATGATTATGTTCTCCGCATTTCATTATGCGAAGACGCTGAGGGGTACACAGTTCGCCGACAGTTGTCTTCACGTAACCTGGCGGTTAAGCTTCGTGGACTTGCTTTGCCAATGACGTTGTTCTGATGAGTGACACAATTGATGCCACACAGTGCCAATTTCACCAGTTTGCATTTTTCTTGAAATTGAGCTAAAATTTGATAAAATCACAAGGGGTAAGCCTTGCACTTTTCTTAAAAATGAGCTAAAATTGGATAAAATCACAAGGGGTAAGACTTGCATTTTTCGTGAAAATTAGCTAAAATTGGATAAAATCACAAGGGGTAAGCCTTGCATTTTTCTTGAAAATGAGCAAAAATTTGATAAAATCACAAGGGGTAAGCCTTGCATTTTTCGTGAAAATTACCTAAAATCACAAGGAGTAAGCCTTGCATTTTTCTTGAAAATGAGCTAAAATCAGATAAAATCACAAGGGGTAAGCCTTGCATTTTTCTTAAAAATGAGCTAAAATTGGATAAAATCACAAGGGGTAAGACTTGCATTTTTCTTGAAAATGAGCTAAAATTTGATAAAATCACAAGGGGTAAGCCTTGCATTTTTCGTGAAAATTAGCTAAAATTGGATAAAATCACAAGGGGTAAGACTTGCATTTTTCTTGAAAATTAGCTAAAATTTGATAAAATCACAAGGGGTAAGCCTTGCACTTTTCTTAAAAATGAGCTAAAATTTGATAAAATCACAAGGGGTAAGCCTTGCATTTTTCGTGAAAATTAGCTAAAATTGGATAAAATCACAAGGGGTAAGCCTTGCATTTTTCTTCAAAATGCCTTGCATTTTTCTTGAAATTGAGCTAAAATCGGATAAAATCACAAGGGGTAAGGCTTACCCCTTGTATTTATCGTGAAAATTAGCTAAAATTGGATAAAATCACAAGGGGTAGTAAGCCTTGCATTTTTCTTTAAAATGAGCTAAAATTTGATAAAATCACAAGGGGTATAGACTTGCATTTTTCTTGAAAATGAGCTAAAATCAGATAAAATCACAAGGGGTAAGCCTTGCATTTTTCTTCAAAATGAGCTAAAATTGGATAAAATCACAAGGGGTAAGACTTGCATTTTTCGGGAAAATTAGCTAAAATTTGATAAAATCACAAGGGGTAAGCCTTGCATTTTTCGGGAAAATTAGCTAAAATTTGATAAAATCACAAGGGGTAAGCCTTGCATTTTTCTTGAAAATGAGCTAAAATTGGATAAAATCACAAGGGGTAAGACTTGCATTTTTCTTGAAAATGAGCTAAAATCAGATAAAATCACAAGGGGTAGGCCTTGCATTTTTCTTCAAAATGAGCTAAAATTGGATAAAATCACAAGGGGTAGGTAAGACTTGCATTTTTCGGGAAAATTAGCTAAAATTTGATAAAATCACAAGGGGTAAGCCTTGTATTTATCGTGAAAATTAGCTAAAATTGGATAAAATCACAAGGGGTAAGACTTGCATTTTTCTTGAAAATGAGCTAAAATTTGATAAAATCACAAGGGGTAAGCCTTGCATTTTTCTTCAAAATGAGCTAAAATCAGATAAAATCACAATGGGTAAGCCTTGCATTTTTCTTTAAAATGAGCTAAAATTGGATAAAATCACAAGGGGTAAGCCTTGCATTTTTCTTGAAATTGAGCTAAAATCAGATAAAATCACAAGGGGTAAGCCTTGCATTTTTCTTAAAAATGAGCTAAAATCAGATAAAATCACAAGGGGTAAGCCTTGCATTTTTCGTGAAAATTAGCTAAAATTGGATAAAATCACAAGGGGTAAGCCTTACATTTTTCTTGAAATTGAGCTAAAATCAGATAAAATCACAAGGGGTAGGCCTAAGCCTTGCATTTTTCGTGAAAATTAGCTAAAATTGGATAAAATCACAAGGGGTAAGCCTTGCATTTTTCTTGAAATTGAGCTAAATCAGATAAAATCACAAGGGGTAAGCCTTACATTTTTCTTGAAATTGAGCTAAAATCAGATAAAATCACAAGGGGTAGGCCTAAGCCTTGCATTTTTCGTGAAAATTAGCTAAAATTGGATAAAATCACAAGGGGTAAGCCTTACATTTTTCTTGAAATTGAGCTAAAATCAGATAAAATCACAAGGGGTAAGCCTTGCATTTTTCTTAAAAATGAGCTAAAATCAGATAAAATCACAAGGGGTAAGCCTTGCATTTTTCGTGAAAATTAGCTAAAATTGGATAAAATCACAAGGGGTAAGCCTTACATTTTTCTTGAAATTGAGCTAAAATCAGATAAAATCACAAGGGGTAGGCCTAAGCCTTGCATTTTTCGTGAAAATTAGCTAAAATTGGATAAAATCACAAGGGGTAAGCCTTGCATTTTTCTTGAAATTGAGCTAAATCAGATAAAATCACAAGGGGTAAGCCTTGCATTTTTCTTCAAAATGAGCTAAAATCTGATAAAATCACAAGGGGTAAGACTTGCATTTTTCTTGAAAATGAGCTAAAATTTGATAAAATCACAAGGGGTAAGCCTTGCATTTTTCTTCAAAATGAGCTAAAATCAGATAAAATCACAAGGGGTAAGCCTTGCATTTTTCTTAAAAATGAGCTAAAATCTGATAAAATCACAAGGGGTAAGACTTGCATTTATCGTGAAAATTAGCTAAAATTGGATAAAATCACAAGGGGTAAGCCTTGCATTTTTCTTTAAAATGAGCTAAAATTGGATAAAATCACAAGGGGTAAGCCTTGCATTTTTCGTGAAAATTAGCTAAAATCGGATAAAATCACAAGGGGTAAGCCTTGCATTTTTCTTAAAAATGAGCTAAAATCTGATAAAATCACAAGGGGTAAGCCTTGCATTTTTCTTAAAAATGAGCTAAAATCAGATAAAATCACAAGGGGTAAGCCTTGCATTTTTCTTAAAAATGAGCTAAAATCAGATAAAATCACAAGGGGTAAGCCTTGCATTTTTCGTGAAAATTAGCTAAAATTGGATAAAATCACAAGGGGTAAGCCTTACATTTTTCTTGAAATTGAGCTAAAATCAGATAAAATCACAAGGGGTAGGCCTAAGCCTTGCATTTTTCGTGAAAATTAGCTAAAATTGGATAAAATCACAAGGGGTAAGCCTTGCATTTTTCTTGAAATTGAGCTAAATCAGATAAAATCACAAGGGGTAAGCCTTACATTTTTCTTGAAATTGAGCTAAAATCAGATAAAATCACAAGGGGTAGGCCTAAGCCTTGCATTTTTCGTGAAAATTAGCTAAAATTGGATAAAATCACAAGGGGTAAGCCTTACATTTTTCTTGAAATTGAGCTAAATCAGATAAAATCACAAGGGGTAAGCCTTGCATTTTTCTTCAAAATGAGCTAAAATCTGATAAAATCACAAGGGGTAAGACTTGCATTTTTCTTGAAAATGAGCTAAAATTTGATAAAATCACAAGGGGTAAGCCTTGCATTTTTCTTCAAAATGAGCTAAAATCAGATAAAATCACAAGGGGTAAGCCTTGCATTTTTCTTAAAAATGAGCTAAAATCTGATAAAATCACAAGGGGTAAGACTTGCATTTATCGTGAAAATTAGCTAAAATTGGATAAAATCACAAGGGGTAAGCCTTGCATTTTTCTTTAAAATGAGCTAAAATTGGATAAAATCACAAGGGGTAAGCCTTGCATTTTTCGTGAAAATTAGCTAAAATCGGATAAAATCACAAGGGGTAAGCCTTGCATTTTTCTTAAAAATGAGCTAAAATCTGATAAAATCACAAGGGGTAAGACTTGCATTTTTCTTCAAAATGAGCTAAAATCAGATAAAATCACAAGGGGTAAGCCTTGCATTTTTCTTTAAAATGAGCTAAAATTGGATAAAATCACAAGGGGTAAGACTTGCATTTTTCGTGAAAATTAGCTAAAATCGGATAAAATCACAAGGGGTAAGCCTTGCATTTTTCTTAAAAATGAGCTAAAATCTGATAAAATCACAAGGGGTAAGACTTGCATTTATCGTGAAAATTAGCTAAAATTGGATAAAATCACAAGGGGTAAGCCTTGCATTTTTCGTGAAAATTAGCTAAAATTGGATAAAATCAATCACAAGGGGTAAGACTTGCATTTTTCTTGAAAATGAGCTAAAATTTGATAAAATCACAAGGGGTAAGCCTTGCATTTTTCTTGAAATTGAGCTAAAATCAGATAAAATCACAAGGGGTAAGCCTTGCATTTTTCGTGAAAATTAGCTAAAATTTGATAAAATCACAAGGGGTAAGCCTTGCAATTCTGTTGAAATTGGGCTAAAATTGGATAAAATCACAAGGGGTAAGCCTTGCATTTTTCTTGAAAATGAGCTGAAATTTGATAATATCACAAGGGGTAAGCCTTGAATTTTTGTTGAAACTGAGCCAAAATCGGATAAAATCACAATGGAAAAGCCTTCAATTTTTCTTGAAAATGAGCTAAAATTTCACGGGTATATATTACAAAAGGACGGAAATCTTAAATAGTTTCATAAAAGCCTTCAATATAATTGTGTATAAACTTAAAGCCCTTCCTTTTTAGGAAAGGGCATGTGGGAATGATAAAGATTGGTTGATGCTGTGTGGTTTATTGGATGGGAACACATAATCAAAATATAGTTTTGAACCCAAGTCAAGTCATGTCTTTGCTGCGCAGTTAAAAGCACTTGACTTTCAGCACAAGTTGGTTTGCGTATAAAACTGAAGAAAACTGAGGTTATGTGCGTCGGCGTTGATCCAAACACACCGATCTGTACATTATCAGGTGATCCGCTCCCCACATGCACAGAGCTCTGCTACCTGGAATGTAATGTCAGCAACAGTTGATCTGCTTTTCAATGCCGACGAAATCTGGCTTGGGTGGCGTGCCGAAAACTCGACATAGTATGGACCTGTTCTGCAAGCGATCACCTGAAGGTCAAACTGTTCACCTCATGCATGGAGTCTGTGCTCTTCTATAGCGGGGCCAGCTGGACACTAACAGAAACGCTTGAGAGAACCATTGACGCGTCCCATCGAGCTTTGGTACGATATGCACTCAATATCAGATACCCGGAACGAATGCTGGGCTTTATCACCAAAGCAATGTCACACCAGCATCAACAACACACCACAAGCAGCGTCTACAACTGATTGGACACGCAATGAGGCATGACACTCCACTCTCAACAATCCTGGACCAGAACACCCAACCTACAGAACCATATTGCAGAGGTGGAGCACTTATGTGAACCTACCAACAGCAACTTTCTGATGACCTGAGGATGGTTGGTATTGGATTGAAAGAGCTTCATCAAGCCCTTAATACAAGTCATAATTATATGACTTATATCTCATATTTATGAATTAGCATAAGTCATAATGCTTGCAATCAGTAGGTTGATGCAACCTTCCAGCCCGCCCCCCCCCCCCTCTCTCTCCCCCTCCAACTGAACTGGCCGGGTTCGAACTTCAAAGAGGCATCCACATGGTATTTGGGGCTCAGAACTTTCGGATTGGACCTCATAAAACCTTCTTCTCTCCTTGCATTATTATGCCCTTTCTGTGCATTCAGGAGTAATTAAGTCTTGACCCATATGGAGTGTGAGTGTGAGTGTGTTGTCTGATGAATGTCTAAAAAACAGGAGAAAATTTCAGCTAAAATCTGAAGCGATGTCCAAAATAGATCGCTGGTGTTTTTAGTTGTGTACAGATGCTCATTGAGTGCATTTAACGGATTTGCACAATCACAGAGTGAGCAACAATCACAGATTGTGCATGTTTTTGCTCAAACTGCACAAATCAGCAAAGAGCAATCAGCAAATTTGAATAGACTCCTTGGATAACGCAGAACGCTACAGGGACGCTGAGGTCACGCGCCTGTTTTTAATTTATGCACAAAGAACAGCTATTGTCAAATTATTTGCCTCCTTTGGCCTCAGTGAGGGAGCTTTTTGGCCTCAGTGAGGGCACTTTTTGAGCGTGTGACGTCATATGCAAGGGGTCTATAGAAGTTTATTTTCTTTTTTGATTCGTCATTGTTTTTTCCCTCTAAAATAACTTGATTAAGAAATGTTGGTGCTCAGCCTCAGTCAATTTCAGACCTTTTTGATTCCTTATTACCTCATTGTAGCCATGATTTCAAGGCTGCTGTTGTGCATGGTCTGGTGGCAGTTGATTTGGGTTGAGACCCCAAATCAGTTAAGTGTAGCCCTCACCTTGAAGTGGCCATCCGTGGCCTCGTGATGTTAGGCGATCTCTCATTAAAAAAATGAATTATGTTGTTATTACAAATGTGTTAGCCTTATCGGTATTAAAGAATTTCTCCATCGTTGTGTACTTGAATTGTTTAATAACGCAAGTATTTCTACTCCATTACTAGGACTGTTGGAGTATTTCTACTCCATTACTAGGACTGTTGGAGTATTTCTACTCCATTACTAGGACTGTTGGAGTATTTCTACTCCATTACTAGGACTGTTGGAGTGTTCGGGGCAGAAGAGGATAGTTATAGTTATAAATGATACAATGTTGTGAAAATTGTTGTTCTTAAAAGCCTCATTTTAATACTCAAATATTGTTCTCCGAGCAAAAAAATATTCATTTAGCAGATGCATATCAAATTAGTAAAGCAATATTTGTCATATTTAAATATTTACAAAATGATATTGAAAATGTATAAATGATATTGAAAATGTATGAATGAATCGACGTGTATGGCAGTGTATTACATATATGTACCATTATACCACTTGTGCCACAGTAAAGTAATAAACACTGTAATTTTGCTGTTTGCTGTTTTGTTGTTGTTAGTCTACAAACCCTCCTGGTGTTCTACCCTGTGTGCCAAACTGCATAGCAAATTTAATTGTATAATAGACAGTGGAGGGTGCCTGGCAGAAGAGCCTATGCAGGACTGGAATTACACAGAGATGGAGGTCATGACCTCTTGGCTCCTGGTCTTGGCCTTGGTGTCCCTTCAAAAATTTCATAGATTTTAAGATTTTCCGATAGAAGTGCCTTTTGCAAAATGAAATTGGCCTTGCCCTTTCAAAGATGAAATTCCAGGGCTGCCAATGCCATTTGCTTCCTTTTGCTGGGCAAGCTCAGCGAAACATTTATCAAAGTAAAGTACATTTTTAACAATAATGCCAAACTGTAACATCCACATTTCTAGAGTATGTCAAGTCATGTATTTTTTTTATTCCCATACTGAATTTAAATTGACCACGTTGAGCAACAGCTGTTTGAGAAATAATCAAACTTTCCAACTCGGGTTTTCTCAGAACACATTTTTGTTTATGACCTTCTGCCAGGCACATGACAGCATCAGTACCCCCCCCCCCCCAACAAAATTTCTTTTAAATAAACAGATCTGGCACAGCCGCTGCATGTTGCCAATCATCTAAATCCATCTTTGGAACTATATATCTCTTAATATTGTGTGTATGATGTCAATCAATGGCACACTTTTTATTACAAAAACACCATCATGAATAGAAAGAAAACCACATAATGTATGTATACCTGAAACAGGTGCAGCCATGATTGTAGCCAAACACATCATACACACTAGGAGCACCTTCATTTATTGCTGAAACTTCCAAATTTAGAAGAGAGAAAAAAATCTCAAGTACTGGAGCAAGATTTAAGAAAAGTATAACTGAAAAATAACTTTTAATATTCATATGTATACATAGCTAGATTTATGGTTCACATAATACTCTTATTTACAATTTCACTTGATTTTTAGTTTTACATAATTATTTTACATAGATTAGGCTTGTTTTACAGTGCTGAAAGGAGTAAAGAAAACTGTTGCAACTTGTTGTTTTTCTGTGCATAAATAGCCTCAAGCATGACAGGTCACTCTCTTCTGGTTTATGAAGTTTTCTGTTTCAGTCTTTGTAAGACCTTATTGAAACCAAAGAATATACTCTCTTTGAAAACAAAAACATGGAAGTACAATGCAATCTTAGGTACCTTAAAGGGGGACTGTTGTCATGATTGTGGCAGACCTGTGGCTATACATGGAATTATGAACTCTATCTTATGAAATTCTTGTTTGAAAAGTTGTTTTATGAACATTTCTGTTTCACAAAAGGGACCTTCCTATGTCAAACCAACTGCAGACAGTCTACATCACATGATCAGTTTGAAACAAGACTTCATAAAACAGTAGTATACAAAGACATTACAGCAAGAAGGATCACTATTTCTCTTGAGTCAGAGACCGTTTCATGAAACGTTCCAGTATATTAAAACAATCATGTAACAGCACTGCATACTTTTCATCTTGACAACTTTTTGAAGCAATCAAGTCCATTCACAAAATAGTTGTCCACATGTCATGTGTGACATCAGTGACGACTATTGATACATTGATACAGTGACTATTCCATGAAGCAACCCTGTTCATTCATATAATAGTTGTCCACATATAATAAGTGACAGCATTGATGACAATTTCCATCTGACGTTGAGTGGCCAGGGCTTGTTGTCCCTGAGACTCTGAGTCACTCGATGACCCCTGTGGCTCCTCACGAAATATTGCGACTAACTCCTAAAAAGAGTGAAACATACAACAAATATTATCATGAAGATACTATATCATTCTTATTGATTTTGAGAAGAGTAAATTTATTCTTCCCCACAAGCACTATGGACTGAGTAACTACATTCCTGCACTATGGACTGAGTAACTACATTCCTGCACTATGGACTGAGTAACTACATTCCTGCACTATGGACTGAGTAACTACATTCCTGCACTATGGACTGAGTAACTACATTCCTGCACTATGGACTGAGTAACTACATTCCTGCACTATGGACTGAGTAACTACATTCCTGCACTATGGACTGAGTAACTACATTCCTGCACTATGGACTGAGTAACTACATTCCTGCACTATGGACTGAGTAACTACATTCCTGCACTATGGACTGAGTAACTACATTCCTGCACTATGGACTGAGTAACTACATTCCTGCACTATGGACTGAGTAACTACATTCCTGCACTATGGACTGAGTAACTACATTCCTGCACTATGGACTGAGTAACTACATTCCTGCACTATGGACTGAGTAACTACATTCCTGCACTATGGACTGAGTAACTACATTCCTGCACTATGGACTGAGTAACTACATTCCTGCAATTTCTTTTTAATGGCTTGATGTTTGGACCCTAGCAGAGTCTTTCTTGAAGGCTAAATAACAAAAAAACACACATAAACAGGTATACAAGTGTAACAAGAGCAGTCAAGTGGAAATACATAAATAGAGAGAGAGAGAGAAGCAGAAAGCATTCAGAAAAAGCAGGGGGTAAACAATGAATATATCCCTTTCTGACATTTGGTGATTGACCGAATGTCAAGAAAGTGATTGTAGGTTCAAAGGTAGATAGATTGTTCGGCCATGTCTAAATTGATGGCTATGGCCTGGCTATGAATCGGATCACTGAAACGACCAATTCTTTAATGTTGTCCCATTGCATTAGCTGAATTTGCTTAATAGCAATATGCACTAATGCTAAAAATAAATTTTATTATAATTATAATTTGGGAGGCTAATCATTCTTATTCGCAGCTGAGAAGCTGGGTTGCAAACGTTGCAAGCTGTTGACATGCATGACCTCCTACAGCAACCAGTCACATCGACCCATACATGACCATAAAGCATAGCCCGAGATCAAAAGTGTTTGATTTTTCCGGCGGGAGGAAAACCAGGGGGCCCGTAGAACAATCCTTGTGGCATAGGAGAGAATCAATACACAACTTTACTCACATAAGGCCTTGGCCCATAATCGAACCAGGGCCACATTTGTATGTGGCAAGCACTTAGGGCACTACGCCACCCATGCCACCCATGCCACCCCAAAATAGAGGCTCAGTACAAGGATCTCAGAAACACCAGAGCTAGAGTCTGGTGCACTAAACCACTGGGCCATGAGGCATGCATCTCTATAAGTTGTGGCGTTTCACCATCGGTTCTTATCAGAACCATCACAACCCACCGCAAATCTTCCTAGATTATATCAATAAGAACAGAGTTTAAATGCTGTATTTAGTTCATCAAAGATTGCGAACAATATGGTTTTAGTTTTAGATAAAGCAATGTATACACAGATTTTTCTGAGTCTTGCGGTAAAAAATGAAATCCACAAGCAATGCAGGTAGGATTTAACCCAACAACCCTCAACAGAAAGAAAGAATTCAGGAGCATGTAGCCACTGTGAGGTTAGACACTTACAGACATATTTGCTTGCTTGTCAACAGTGAGTAGCACCATCATATCAATGTGGTTAGGGTTGACTATGGCCAAGTGAGTCACAAGATTGTCCTCGCTGGTGAAGAATCTATGCCAAGAACAAGAATAGTTAAGGCCTTGAGTATATGCAAGCCTCAAACACTTTCAAGTTTCGAGTTCCACTAACTAAATAGAGACTGGAAAGTCAAAATAGTCTGTCTCAGTTTTTGCGCCAAAAAATGTTGTCGAAGTAAAGAAATTGAAGACGCCAATCCACCTATTGATCGTTTGCATGACGTGCAGTGCACTAACACACGCCTATCCTGTCCACCACCATTTTGAGAGTCAAAATGTACAAATCGAATTTACTCCGAAAAATGGTGGAAATGATAAATGTGCATTTTGCGGAGGAGTGTTCCGGGTCGTCCAAGGGGTCATGCAAGGGGTCAATACTTATTTTGATTGCCACAACTGAGACAACTGATTTAAAAATATAGGCCTTTTTCTGTTGTTCCCTTCATCTAATTTGATGAAGTGTTCCAAGGTGGGATGGATTGTGTGTTTATTGAAAACTAGAAGTTGTGAAAATTTAAAAACAATAAATGTAATTTAAGCTTAATTACACTAGGCAACGAGAATAATTACCGAGTCATGTGGCTGAACTTTGACCTGAGAAACCTGAGTAAGCCCTCATACCAGGAGATACCATTGCTGAGCAAGGGTACAAGTCTCTCATCCATGTGGCTGAGGGGCACTTGGTGAACTGTGTCCAAAAGTACTTTGAACTCTGGGTATGTCATGCGAAGTACGCTTGGCTGATGGAAAAAGACAAGTCAAGTATTGATTAGTCTAAGTTATTTAGAAGGATTCAAAAGTCACAAAATGTTTTGTTTTACTGCAATTTCATGTCTCTGCTTACCGTAAGCAAAGAAGCAGTGCTTACAAAAGCAGGGAATTCTGCGCTTACGTCAAGCGTATTTCACAGGTTAGCAGGGAATTTTTGCTTGTTGACTTACTCCACTAGACATTCTTCGCTTACACAGCTAGTGCAGAAATTTGGCATTTGCCCTACCTGTAAGCAAAGAATGGTGATCGCAAGCACAGAATCCGATTTGCCCTACCTGTAAGCAAAGAATGGTGATCGCAAGCACAGAATCCGACAGTAAGCAGAGCCATGGAATTGAGCCCCGAGTATACACTGCTTTTAAACTGTGAATGGAGCTCAGACAGGGGTGTGGTTGTACAAAGATGATAACAAGAGGAAAATGGCTAAAAGCCTTCTCCTGGTCAGGAGCTAAATCCACTGAACTTTGAGAGGAATTACAGACTCAGGGTTGGAATTGGGAGTTTGAGAGGGCAAATCCGTTTTCATTTTTTAAAAGGGCACATCCATAGGAAAATGTTCAAGTCTGACGGAAACTTTTGAAGGGGCACTAAGGCCAAGACCAGGGCAACAGAGGCCAAGACCAGGGCAACAGAGGCCAAGACCAGGACAACAGAGGCCAAGACCAGGGGCAGAGAGGCCAAGATCAGGGCAACAGAGGCAAAGACCAGGGGCAACAGAGGCAAAGACCAGGGGCAACAGAGGCAAAGACCAGGGGCAACAGAGGCCAAGGCCAGGGCAACAGAGGCCAAGACCAGGGGCAGAGAGGCCAAGACCAGGGCAACAGAGGCAAAGACCAGGGGCAACAGAGGCCAAGACCAGGGGCAGAGAGGCCATGATCAGGGCAACAGAGGCCATGATCAGGGCAACAGAGGCCAAGATCAGGGCAACAGAGGTCAATACCAGGGGCAACAGAGGCCAAAACCAGGGCAACAGAGGTCAAACCAGGGGCATCAGAGGCCAAGACCAGGGGCAACAGAGGCCAAGACCAGGGGCAACAGAGGCCAAGACCAGGGGCAACAGAGGCCAAGACCAGGGGCAACAGAGGCCAAGACCAGGGGCAACAGATGCCAAGACCAGGGCAACAGAGGCCAAGACCAGGGACAGAGAGGCCATGATCAGGGCAACAGAGGCCAAGACCAGGGCAACAGAGGCCAAGACCAGGGGCAACAGAGGCCAAGACCAGGGGCAACAGAGGCCAATACCAGGGGCAAAGAGGCATGATCAGGGCAACCAAGGCCAATACCAGGGGCAGAGAGGCCAAGACCAGGGGCAGAGAGGCCATGATCAGGGCAACAGAGGCCAAGACCAGGGGCAGAGAGGCCAAGACCAGGGGCAGAGAGGCCATGATCAGGGCAACAGAGGCCAAGACCAGGGGCAGAGAGGCCAAGACCAGGGGCAGAGAGGCCAAGACCAGGGGCAGAGAGGCCAAGACCAGGGGCAGAGAGGCCATGATCAGGGCAACAGAGGCCAAGACCAGGGGCAGAGAGGCCAAGACCAGGGGCAGAGAGGCCATGATCAGGGCAACAGAGGTCAATACCAGGGGCAACAGAGGCCAAAACCAGGGCAACAGAGGTCAAACCAGGGGCATCAGAGGCCAAGACCAGGGGCAACAGAGGCCAAGACCAGGGGCAACAGAGGCCAAGACCAGGGGCAACAGAGGCCAAGACCAGGGGCAACAGAGGCCAAGACCAGGGGCAACAGATGCCAAGACCAGGGCAACAGAGGCCAAGACCAGGGACAGAGAGGCCATGATCAGGGCAACAGAGGCCAAGACCAGGGCAACAGAGGCCAAGACCAGGGGCAACAGAGGCCAAGACCAGGGGCAACAGAGGCCAATACCAGGGGCAAAGAGGCATGATCAGGGCAACCAAGGCCAATACCAGGGGCAGAGAGGCCAAGACCAGGGGCAGAGAGGCCATGATCAGGGCAACAGAGGCCAAGACCAGGGGCAGAGAGGCCAAGACCAGGGCAACAGAGGCCAAGACCAGGGGCAGAGAGGCCAAGACCAGGGGCAGAGAGGCCAAGACCAGGGGCAGAGAGGCCAAGACCAGGGGCAGAGAGGCCATGATCAGGGCAACAGAGGCCAAGACCAGGGGCAGAGAGGCCAAGACCAGGGGCAGAGAGGCCATGATCAGGGCAACAGAGGCCATGATCAGGGCAACAGAGGCCATGATCAGGGCAACAGAGGCCATGATCAGGGCAACAGAGGCCAAGACCAGGGGCAGAGAGGCCAAGACCAGGGGCAGAGAGGCCATGATCAGGGCAACAGAGGCCATGATCAGGGCAACAGAGGCCATGATCAGGGCAACAGAGGCCATGATCAGGGCAACAGAGGCCAAGACCATGGCAACAATCTATGAACATATCTTGAAATCAGGAAAAACCTGACAAATCACAGGCCTGGTTATGAACAGTCAAGAAATGTTTCTTTCAAGAATTTGAAGTTTTCCTATCCTGTTGGATTATACTGCGAGTATTTCCTATGGGTTTGTTGTAGCCATACTGTATTAAGTGGAAAAACGTTTCACTTGCCAACTTAGAGAAGTGTGTATTTTTAATGAGGCAGAACAACAGGTAATTAGAAATATGTATCAACATTAAAATATGTTAATTTCTTATGCATTAACTTTGTTATAATGGTTCTGGCCATTAACACAGACTGCATTCCCAAAACAACTTTCAAGCAACCAACCCGTAACACTCCAGCAGCCGATTTCACGTAACTTTATGCAACTGCGTAAGTCCATTTGCGCAACATTTACTGCGTAAGTTGTGCACCACTAATACAAGAAATCTTGCATAATTATGTGGACTTACGCAGTTGCGTAAAGTTTTGAGAAATTGGCGCTAACCATAAAGCATTCATTTATACGTTAAACACCCTTCAAAGACAGGGTCAAAGGTCATTCCGAATCAAGCAGCTTTGTCTATGGCTCTGGCTATTGGTAGTAGCGACACCATCTAGCCATAGCCACTGTGAAGCTGTCAATTTGGATATGGCTTTAGTTTCTCTGAGAATTCCAACATACACTAAAAGGACACATAAAGTTACACCATTTGGCAGGTTACAGAAATCCAAATCAACCAATATAACATATATGCAGCCCACACAACACCACCCAAGCTTTAGTATGTGTATACTATAAAAACAAAGAAACAAACATGAACTGAGTATGACATACAGAAACAAAAAACCACGGACAACTATTTTCTACAATTCTATGGAGATAACTCACATCAAATACAAACATTTTGATGAAACTTTTCAAAGTAAAACAGATTTGTAAGTTTTTATGGATATGTTTAAGAATATATCTTGACATTTAAATACAGACAAGGCTGTTGGTTTGAATCCTGGGCTTGATTTCACAAAGCACTAAGATTCATCAATACAGACAGGGCTGTTGGTTTGAATCCTGGGCTTGATTTCACAAAGCACTAAGATTCATCTTAAGATGAGTTGTCAATATCGCCCTAGTAGTTTGTATTGTGACATCACACTTTGCTTAGCTATTACGATTGATACAGTTAAGATCAGTCTTAGCTCTATGTGCAAATCTTGCGTTTATTTGTTCAATTTTGGGCCCCAGTTTGGCCTCCTGCCCATTGCTTTAATGTGTGAAAGAAAACAAAATCATGCACTTCAACAAGACTCAATGTTTGAAACTTGCGTCCATTGGTTTTTGTTTATCAAACAGATTATAATAAAATGACCCATTTAAATTTTTTTTTTTGGGGGGGAGGCGGGGTGGTATTAAAAAGTGATTGCCATTTATATCCCTTTGTGGGATCCTTGTTGGATGATCCATCGAAACATGAAATCTTCAACAACCTTGAACAAACACACCTTAAAAGGACAGTACAGCATTGTCTTTTCAAAAAACTTCAATCATGTCAACTATCTTGTCTTCAAGAAACGTACCATATTTTTATCTCAACTGAAAAACACTGAAAATGATGACATGATTCCTGATAACGTCATACAATCGCCACTTCTAAAAATTGCTTTCAGATTTAATTTTGGTGATTACAAACAAAATATTTTTTGATATCAAATTTCAAAAGCTTTCTTCATTCTAGTTTTCCAATGAACCAACGCTGTACTTTAATCTTTAACATGTGTTTCTGCCCGTACAACACCCAACCCTTATTTTCTTCTCAATCAGCAAAACTTTGAAATGTGTTAGCAGCATCAGTAAGCATCCAGTCCCTGTTGTAAATATAACCAATTTCATTAATAAAAATCCACCTTTTGACAGTGGAAGATTAACTCTGGCGGTATCGGACGATTCTGTGAAGCTAACCTGTCCAGAGGTAACCTAGAAGAAGACTCCTGTCAAGTCAAGAGAGTAGACGTTAAAAATATCAAAACAAAATACCCCAAAACCCCAAATGCCTGGTATATATTGATTCTGTACAACAAATCCTAATAATTATTATAAGCATGGGGTGAGGTATTCCAATCTAATCCCAGTTGGAAAGTTAACAACCGGTTAAGACAGTCGCTCCGGAGTAGCATCGAACCAAATAGATGAGGAGAGACTCTCAGTTGACCCAAATAAATGTTGGTTTCAGACAGGCGAACTTAACTTAACATTTACAATAGATTCAGCACATGAGAGACATCGAATTCTGAAACCAAAACGCTCACGAGTCGTTCCGAACAACTGCAACAGTCAATCTTTTGACTTCCAGCGTGTCTAGTCACTCCAAACTGATTCAGACATAATTTGGTTTGCCGCGACTTTAGAGCGCCTGTCTGAACTGGGTGTTAGGTAATAACAGAACCTTGTAAGGGTTCACAAGGTGATGGACGCACTCTGCAACCAACCATGCCGAACACAGGCAAACTCTTTCTCTTATAAATAAGTGTGCTGGATTATTTTACACGCATTACACAACACACAATAACTAAGGCTTAAAGCTCCATCCAAAGGACAAAGCAATAATAGTTAAGTGTCTTGCTCAAGGACACAAGTGCCATGACCAGGACCTGAACCAACACCCTGACAACACCAGAAATTGAGTCCAGTGCAGTAGACTGCTCGGCCATGACACTCCATAGAGGTTAATGATGTTTCTCCCACAAACTGACTCAGTGTGACTTAATCACTTCAGTTTATCAGGAAAATGGTCTGGGTCCATATTGTGTTTAAATAGTTATGGCTACTAGGAACATCAGGAACCGAACAAAGTAAAACCAAATTAAAAGACTTTTCTTACATCTTTAAGGTCATCCCCTTCTTCCCTTCTTGTCCTTTTGCTGGCAGCTGATGAAGACGCTCCGCCTTCTTCTAGCGTTTCTCCCTGCAGTAGCTGATCCCATAGAGTATCTCGTCTGCAATTATTGGCAGCCTGACGTACGGTTGTGACAATCCTTTCCTTGGCATGCTGTACCTCTTCCTTCAAGAGTATGTAGCTACGGGTATCTAGAAGATATCAAGTCAAGAATTGGATCGAATTGGCCGCTTGATACATTAGCCTAAGGCTGGAAATCCATGTGTCCATCATGCATTGAGCATTGATGTAGTTCCGTAAATGTGCTTAGTTTGAAAGTCATAAATTCTAGAATTTGGAAGCTTTTGAGTCTAAAATCCCATCCAAAGCACTTCTAAAATATTTTCCACAGCACTCGGAGAGCACTGAGTATACAATTGTTATCTTTCATCAGTTTAAAACCGAATTATACTTCTTATATTTTTTCCAACCTAGTGGACTAGGATACATACTAGTTCAAAAACCAATGTCCTACTGACCTTTTTAAATGTTATAACTTTCAGCAACTGCGTTTGTATGGTGCAAGAAATCATAAGGTCATTTGAAGATAAGATAGATAAAGCTAAGTGTGACACGTCATAACAACTCTTAAATGACTACCTCTCTTTTAAACTTACTTTCACTGGGCGGGATTCCACCAGTATGTGGAATATTCTCAACAGGTGTTCTACTCTTCCAGCCATGTTGGAGTGGAAACAAATCTCTCTTACTGGTCACAATTACATAGAAGCAGAGACTCAGCAAGTTAGGGTTGGTGTCCACCACCAAGGACTGATCCTGAGGGACATTTGTAGTGGAAGGTTCGGGAGTCGTTGGAGTCGGGGAGTTGGGTCTGGTCTGACTCTGGCTCTCACTGCGGCAGATCACCAAGCTACGGTCTAGTTCATCATGGCACCATTTACCTAATAATGTCATATATTAATATTTATATTTACAATTTTTTCACTTCTTTGGCAGATAAAAAGTACAATAATGCACATTGGTAAAAATATTAAAAGATACAACAAAGCCATTAAAATACAGAGGACAGAAAGAGAACCAGCTGGAGCCCGAAGGATTGCCTAAAAGAAACAAAGTTCCTGTCTAGAGGCTCTCCTCTCCAGCTGGCTTTAAAAAGGAATACAAATTAATTTAATTTTTTACCTATTTTTTTTTTTTATATAAACAAAATTTACAAATACGCAAATATACACATACATGATCACAATATTGATACAAATATTTTTTGATTGCAACACACTAATCATTTTTTTTACCAATCTTTAATACATCAGTTTGGATGGGGGTTAACATGGAGCCAGGGGTAAGTAATAAAATTAATGTGTTCACCTTTATTGTCTTTATAGACAGCAGAGCGTGGTATGAGGTTGACAACTGCATATTCTTCATCCTCGTTTTCTGAGGCATCTTGGGGGTTGATGGAACCATTGGTCATACTGAGTTTCTTCATACTTGGTGGAGGGTGGTCCATGAGGTATTGATATAACAGAGCGGCAGGGGTGTTGTGACTCAAGAATCCTTGATGCTCTGCAAAATAATATCATTGATGAAGAGTTTCAATTTAATCAATTGGCAAAATATAGTACAGCTCTAGTAAAATTTATGTAGATCGAAATATGTCAAATTAAAAATTTCAAATTCCCAGCTATGTTCGCCGTCTAATTTTGTTTGTCAAAGTGTCAAGATATGGCAACATTCAACATTCTGATCTCATTTGATAATTGTTCATGCTGTTTATGATGACTGTAGGTGTCATAGTACAGCCATTGTCTGTTACAGATTGCTCTAATACTTTTGGTAGATTTTGGTGACCACTCGTTCCTGTTCGGTGTGATGTTCAGCCGTGTAATTGTTACTATCATTATACATGTATTTATTCAGTTTCGAGAGGTAAAGGTGACTACTGATAGTGTTTGCTGGGCATGCTCTATTGAGTACGTCTAACATTTGTGAACATCTTTTGTATGTCAATCAAAACTTTGTCAATCAAAACTGTCAATCAAAACTTACTCTTTCATGACGCTTCCGCAAAACTCTCTCAGATACTTACCCTGGTGGATATGGTTGCGGCAGAACTTAGGCCTCGGATTAAAGAACTTCACAAAATCAGCCAGGAAGCTTGTAACATGGTAGTGTGACTTGAAACCCATCTCAGGACGATGGAAGTAGGATTGAATGGTACGCAGGTGGAAGTCATGAGCAAAGGAGTGAATGTGAATCAGGTCCTTGTGTCGGTCACAATTATCTGTGAATAACATGGCGAGCTGGGACAAGATGAAGAAACAGTCAGGGTTATCATATGAAGATTAACCCCTAGAAATAATGGATCAATCCACTAAGCTCTGCCCCTCTATGTATTGACCAATCACAATGGTTAAGAGTTAAATATTATTAATAAAGTTAGCCAGTCAGCTCTCTGAGGATTAATTAATGCCAGTAGATTTTTTTTGTTAATCAAGTTACAAATTGAAAATACAATTCAGTATAACGTTGAGATCATTTTCTTAGTAAACTTTTAAATCCAAAATGGCAATTTGAATTCCACAAGAAATCCACAACGGTTATGATTGATTCTTATTCATCCAGCTCTGTGTACAAAACCTTTGTCATGGTTGGGCCATCTTGATATTCCTCACATCGGAATCAATGGCTGACTCGGAATTAGCGGCTGTGGCTTCGCCATGGAAACATGCATGGAAGCATAGGATATGCATAGCAACACCCTTAGCAACAGCCATAGCCACAGAGACCAATTAGGACATGGCTACTGTAACTAAACTAAGACTGGAAGGGAAAACGATTCTGATAACCTTTTTGTATGACGAATCCTAAACATAACAACAATGAAGAAAGTATGATAGAAGGACACTCTCTGAGGAAACATTTTGATGAAGAACTTACTTGTTGGTTGATGTCCACCCCTGGTACTCTGGAGCTCTCAAATGCATAGATACGTACACAGAAGTATGCAAGCTGGCAATAAGATAGGAGAAAGAACAAAATAATTGTTACATTTCCCCAAAAAGCTTCCAAGGTTGTATCGTATACTTGGGTGTGATCCCTGGCTACACGGCAGTTTACAGTTGAATGGCTTCTGACTGGCACCCCCGAACAAAGATATTGACAAAATAGGGAGACCGCCAACATAGGGCTAGATAGCTCAGTTGGTAGAGCGGTCGTTGGTTCAAATCCCACCCAAGTAAATTTGTCTTTGTTCAACCCAAAATCATTTAAAATTTACCCAGTCAGTTTCCCTTGTGGGTTATTATTTGATACCCAAAAAGAAAGAAAAGAAAAACAGTCAAGACTTTTTGTTAAGTATTGCTATTTACCTGATATGAGAGTTCGATCAGAATGATCCCACCAGCAACAGAGACCTGCAAATATTGAGATGCAGACATACCCAATGACTTCCTGTGGACTGGACTATGGCTCCTAGCACCATCCTGAAGCCTCACAGTTTTTATCCTAAAAAACATTAATAATAAAAGTGATTCACAAAGAATGATGATAAAATTAACTTGGGTTCCCAGTATGCCATTATGCAAATGATTGATTTTGTAGCAGTGTTGTAGGTCCTAAGACCCAGTCTCTAAACTGCCTTGAGACTTTCATTTTTTTTTCTGTTTGAACTTGGCCACCAAAGCTTTGGTCTTGGGAGGGCTGGTCTTGGTCTTGAACAAGCTGGTCTGGGTCTGAGAAGGCTTGAGGTGCGTTTCAGTTCTAATCCAGTGATTAACTGATGGGCAATCCAACCAAAACATTTATTGGTAACAACCACAAAAACGCACCCATCATCTTAGTCTTAAGCAAGCTGAAGACATGATCTCAGTCTTAGACCAGCTGGTCTTAGTCTCGTTCTGAGAAGGCTTGATCTCGGTCTTAGACCAGCTGGTCTTAGTCTCGTTCTGAGAAGGCTTGATCTTGGTCTTAGACCAGCTGGTCTTAGTCTCGTTCTGAGAAGGCTTGATCTTGGTCTTAGACCAGCTGGTCTTAGTCTCGTTCTGAGAAGGCTTGATCTTGGTCTTAGACCAGCTGGTCTTAGTCTCGTTCTGAGAAGGCTTGATCTTGGTCTTAGACCAGCTGGTCTAAACTTAAACACTTTCCTGTAGTGTTGGCAGAATTGGAGTACCAGAAGTTTCTTACCTAAGAATGTCATGATTCACTGCATACTGAAACTGTGTTGATTATAAACACCCATGTAAAGTTTAGAGAGAGAAGTTATGATAGAGAGAACAAATGTACTAAGCAGAGGTTCAAAGACATAACCTTTTCATTTTGACACTTACGTTTGTCTTGGGGAAGACACTTTAGTCTCGATTGGAGTCAACCCCAACTTCTGCAAGAACTGAACATATTGTTGTAAGAAGGATGATCTGAGATCCATATGCCATGCCTCCTCAGCTACCATCCCTCCAGATGAATGGGTGGGGCTGTGTGAGAGAGTATCCTCAGCCATATCACTCATGACACAATGGCGCCAGGCGGGGCTGAATAGCAGAGGGGTGGCACAGTAGTGAACAAGACGGGAAGACTGCTTCAGAAGGTCCAGAGTGTCAAGCTGAAAAAGGAATAGGCAAAAATTGATTTGAAGCCGAGTACCACAACGCAAAATAACTCTTTGAACTTTTTGTGTGTTGTCCTCAGCAAACAAACTTTCTTTTCTTGCAAATTTTTTGTCCATTTGTCTGTTTTGTAAGTATTTACATGTATTTCCTTGTAGTTTGCCAAATAAATCAAATCAAATCAAAATCAATCTCAATGGATTTGTACATGTTGACAAAATATGGATAAGCCGATGACCATTTTGTCCTTTGAATACTTACACTGACTGGCTGAGTTATCTGGGCACCACGCTTCTGCCATGTATTGTACAAATTCTCAAGCTTCTTTAAGATTTCAGTTTCTGAAACCAAAATACAAATGTCAACAACAAGTTAAAGCATCACCCACATTGCTCAAAACTACAGAGATTTCATGTAAAACAGGATGCTATTTTGGAACAAGTTGTCAGTAAAAAGAGCAATTAACAGTAAATTATTAAACAAAACAATTGGTACCTGTGCAATCAAAATTAACACAGCACTGTGTAATGTGACAATGAGACAGAGATTTTTGTTATCCCATTTTGCACTTCAAATTTTAGAAGAAAAACACAAACTTGTTGCAGTTAAAAAGAACTGTGATTGCCAAATTGTCATGTAACACTGTGGTATTAATTTTAAGTGTCTCCAAGCTTTGCTAAACGCCTCACCCTTCTTAGTGATGATGCAAACCTCCAATGCCTGAGTCCCGTTACGAACCACTGGGTCCTTAGCAACATCGTAGTTGCTTCTTTGTATTGTGCGTCGTATCTTGGCATTACGTAACGTCTCATCAAATGGTGGTAGTCCTCGATGGAGCTTACGGGCAGACTTTGGAGCTGTGACAGGCATCCTAGAAGAGAATTCCCTCTTGGGTGGAACCGTGTATTTGATCAGAGACTCAATCTCTTCCAATGAGCGACAGAATGGATTCTCCTTCTGTTATAGATCACGTAACGGAAAATATACAAAACAAAACAAAGAGTAGAATTCTCGCCTTCTTGTTTTCCAGTTAAATCAGCATCCGACCAACCTGTGAAAATGTCTTCAAATTTAGTGGTCGCTTTCAGTGGTTACAGTACTAAAGTGAAGTTCACAAATACAGCTTATGGTTTGTGAGATATTTTGTGCACATTCTTAATAAGATTACTTTCATCATGGCAACCGAAATAAGCAGCATGATACTTGTCAAAAGAGTAGTATGTAAATGGCAAACTGGTAATTTTAAGATTTACAATAGACGGTGTAAGTGTGTCACAACTGAACATCAGGAACTGTGCAAAAAAAAAGTGCAAATTTTTTTTAAAGCAATTGTTGCAATTAATTAAATAGGGACCTGATTAAAAAGATCCAAAACAATATTTCAATAAAATAATAACAATAAAACACTTAATATACACCTAATAAGTAGGTAGTTAAGGCACGACATAAAAAAACCCAACCCCAAAACAAACAAACAAACAAACAAACAAACAAACAAAAAACACACACACAAAAAGAACAAATCAAAACCAAGACATTTAAAAATTATCCATAGGCACATAAAGGTGTCATTGATTAAAAGAGAAAACTCACCAACTTATTTGTGCCAAAGTAGGTGTGATTAAACAGTCCCATCTTCTGACTGATGAGACAATCAAGTAGATGAGAACGAGAATTATGCCACATGACAAGACGATGAAGCGTCGTCTTCAGACTGTCCATTAACTCACTGGACCAGTTGTAGACATAAAGGGTTATCTAGATGTACATGGAGAAAGGTAAGAAGTGTTTAAGACCATCCCACAAGGAAAGAAGAGAAATTGACCAAAGTTACATAAGACATTTGAAGGAAACTAGCTTCATTCATTTTAGCCAGCCCGAATCTTTGAAAATCAAATAGCTTTAGGAGAAAGTGCAGATATAGCTCTCACCTCCCTCCAAACACTTGGCTTATTGTCCTGTCTAAAATGAGGGAGGATGGTCAAGTCTTGATTATGGACGTACCAGATGCGACGGAATAGACTAACCTTTTATTTAATTTCACGCATGAAACGTTTCTCAGATTGTGTATTCCAATTACGGATTGTTCTTCCTGTGTGGACATAACCGCTCAAGATTTCCTGCGATATCTCAAAAACGCGTTTGTTTTAGTTTGATTGTATATATATATTTATATAGAATTGAAACAATCAAACGGCTCCAAAAACCAAAGATATACTTTGCCTTTAAAGCTGTTGGAATTACATTGATGCAGTGGGGTTCTTAGTCAATATTAGTGGACCCTAGTCAGGAAGTTCCTAGTACTAGAAGATCCCCTTACCAACTTCCAATCAGACACGTCAGGGATCCAACTCTCCAGGGGGTGGGGAGGGAAGGGATTAGACAACCTTACCTTCTTGTCAATGATCTGCATGAGGAACAGTCGCTGTCTGGGTACTAGGTGAAGACCCTGTGACCTTCCCATTAGGCTGGTCAAGGGTACAAATCCCAAGGAGGTGGGGAGGGGAGGGATTGGACAACCTTACCTTCTTGTCAATGATCTGCATGAGGAATAGTCGCTGTCTGGGTACTAGGTGAATACCCTGTGACCTTCCCATTAGGTTGGTCAGGGGTACAAATCCCAAGGGGGTGGGGAGGGGAGGGGAGGGATTGGACAACCTTACCTTCTTGTCAATGATCTGCATGAGGAACAGTCGCTGTCTGGGTACTAGGTGAAGACCCTGTGACCTTCCCATTAGGTTGGTCAGGGGGCTTATGTCCCTGTCACTGTATTTCTCTGATGATCCATAGCTGTTAAGATCAAGGGGCTTGAAGCGCTGATAACTTTTGTGAGCTGAAATTGAAATTACAAAGCAGGTTAATAAAATCTGAAAAATTGTAAAAAAAATTACAAAAGAACATTGAAGGATGGAAATTGAAGTATGGAAATAACTGTGAGATTAGAACCGAATTGAATGACTGTGAGATAAAAAGATTTTATTTACTTGAAGGATTGACCATTGTTGGCCCATCTACCAGATCTTTTGGAGCAGGGCAATCTAAGCTGTATCGCCATTGGTGGATGTTCCGACCAATCAGGATGTAATTCTCTGATTTCCCTGGTAACAGCCTGCCTGGTCTAGTTTTAGTCGGGGCAGTTTTGTCCTGCTGTAGTTTTTCTTGTGATTTACTCTCCTAGAGAAATGGAGGAAAAAGGGAACGGACGATTATTGAAACATCTAAAAACTGTAATTGTAAGTTATCGTACAAATCTGCAAATATAAACTGCTCAGAAGCTTTGTTGACTAAAGTTTCTAGATTGATATAGTTTTTTTTTAAATGTACATATGGCGATAACAAACCAAAATGGCAAAACAAATACCCAACACTGGATGGTGGTAAAACACATTGAGTGTCAGATGCACATTTTGGAGGTATAGGATTGATAAGGATAAAAAACATGTTGTTTCATTTTGGTCTGAAAGCTTAATGATTATGAAGTATATACTAAAACCATTTTTTCTGTGAAATATTTCCCTCTGATATGAATTCACATTGGAGAAAACTGTTTATGAAAACCTTTAAAAAAAACTTAAAAAAACGCAACAGCTGGTTTCGAGGACAATTGTGCATTGTTTTCACTATTTTCTCTTGACCAACGCAACGGATCAAGCCCAAATTTTCACAGGTTTTTTATTTTTATGTATATGGTTGATCACACATAACATAAACACTGTCCTATTTTGTGACTATTTTGTCAGCTCTATACCAATCCTGTAGAATACCTTTAATATGCACTTAAATTTGAAAGAAACCTAAACTAAAATAAACAACACTTACAATGCCCCCCTTTTTGTTGTTGTGACATCATGTACCTTACCTTGGGATCTGCACAGCTCCACAATTGGTAAACATCTCCCTCCTTCTTGTAGACTTTTGTGGTCAGGTCAGAGCAAATAGTCGTCAACTTGGCTAGGAATTCATTGATGACAGAATCAAGAGAATAACGACTTGAAAGCTCTTCTGTTAGTTTCTGGACGGTTGACACATCTGTAGAAAGAGAGATGAATTATTCCAACATGTAAAGGTTGCTTTTGATTCAATTCAAATAGTACTCTCTCAGCCCTTACGATCCAATTAATACATCTAGTGTCAACCTCCTTCCCATTTTGTCTCCTCTTGTGACTAACCCCTGGAAGGAAGACTAAAACAAACACAGATAAACAAAGCCTCCAGATATGCAAAAGAAACACAGGTGAAGCTGGTTAGTAAATTTACCCAGGCTGTGTTCAAAGTCCATCCAGGTGTGGGCTACATCTTGGAAGAAGTGATGCAAGATGCCAATCTTTCCCTCTTCTGCCTCTCTTTGTCTCTCTCTCATCGCTTCATCTTGTCGTCTCTCCAACTCCTGTGCCTGCCAACCTGGCATGTGACTGCTATCCTTCCTCTGTTTAACAGCAAGTTTGAATTATTAATACATGGCCAGAAGTACGACGGGTCTTCAGCTATGAATTTAATTATGGCTTTGTAAGGTAAAGGAGCCCAATGCTTTCGGCAAACCTCCCCATGCCTGTATTCCCTCTAGTCACAGCATACAGGCCACTAGAGGGCGCTGCTTAACACACGTCTCATAGAAGGCACACTATAAATCAAACCATAGACTTGACTTTAAGTTTATCAGCGCATGACTTTGCGATGGCAGCAACTACAAAGCTTTATGATATGAAAGTGAACCTGAGACTTTTGAGGAAGTTGAGGTAGCATACATTATGTAAACGACAATAAAGTCCATATGCCACAAACGTTTAAGAACTAGACTTTCGCAGACTACAAGATAACCATGGCAAAATAAAAACCGTTAAAACATCAAACATAATATGTTGTTTAGGTTGGTAACCTGTCAATTCATTTCTCTGTGTTCAGTACATATACCAGTTCTTCATAACGTCTCTAGATTCATCCTAAATTTGCATACGAAGGAAAATGGATCCATAGGAGGGCCAATATTCAAATCAGATAAACCGACTTTGATATAAAGACTCTACAAACCCTTGGACTTGGGTCTTTATTTTTACTCTTGACCGGGGTGGAAGGTTGAGATCCCGATGAGCAACCCCTGTCTTCCTTCTGCTCCAGACTCAGCTGTTTGCGGATGCGTGAGGAGCTCTCACTGTTGTTTGCTCCCGAGGATGAGACAGAATGAGACCGCTGGAGTGAAGATGAAAAGATGTGTTGTTGCAGTTGATATGAAGTATGAGTGTCAGTTGGGCATGGTGTTAAATTGACACGGTGTGACCAAATGGGGCAAAGGTGGGAGCACTGAAGGCGTAGTTTTCAGTTTGATGTTTTGGGCATGTATAGAAACTGGATCACTGAGATAAATTGGTGTTTAGTTGCGCATATTCATTACAGTCCAGAACCTTTGATTTAAAAGGACCAGATAGTCGTAATGTTCACACCCGGCAAATTGCAGATGGTGAAATAGTGAAGTGAAATGAAGACTTCACAACAGCTCTTTTTCAAATCGTGTTTAGACCATGTAACATGTGATATGAATTGTTTACCAAAGAGCCACAGAGCCTGGGCTTCTTTGGTATGAAGAAAGGGAGCACACCTCAAAACTTGTCCGGCTGTTATTTTACAACTCTTGAATGTATGTGGAAATTATGACACAAAATGTAATATTTCTCATATGACCAGTGTAGTGCGAAAGAACCTGGAATGTACAGTGTACATGTACAAGGTCACTCTCTTTGAAAACAAAGGTTACATGGTCCAAACTTCTTGTAGAATTCACAAATCTGTTTTTTAATGATTGAAACAAAAGCATCACTTTCACAGAACAACTTGAAGGATATTTTCTGATAAAATCAAAATCGAATGGAATATGAAGCCCACTTGATGATAACCTAGAATATGTTTTGTGTTAGAAAAAATAGTATCAAGAGATAATTCAAACAAAATGAGGGAAAATAAACAAGGAAGATTGTTGTTAGAAGAAATTGTTTTAAAATGTTTATAAGACCGGGTGGGGTGGGCTGGGGGTGGGCTGGGGGTGGGCTGGGGGTGGGCTGGGGGTGGGCTGGGGGTGGGGAGATGGGAGAAGTTAGTCAACAAAAAATGTTTCACAGCGATATTGATGAATGAGCAGATTCGTTTTGGTTTTAAATAAAGATTATTAATGTGAATTCACTGAAGATGGAAATAAAGAAGAGCAGAAATAAAACCGCATTGTTGACGAGCTTGAAGAGTATAAAAGGATAAACAGTTCACAATTATTAATTCTTAATAAATGGAGGAATCAAGACATTTTTAGGAATTAAAGATAATAGATAATAGACCTTGAAATGATCCATTCAATTATTTCCTTTAACTGTGGACTTAATTTTGGTTTTGAAATTATCAATAATCAATATTATTACATTTAACCTGGTGATGTACAGATTTATAAAAATGTTCAATTGCATCTGACAACCCTATGTAGCAACCAATTACAGGATCAACCAATTAAAAACAAAAAAATACAATCACTGAACCTATCAGTGGAATACCTTATTAGAATTTGTTTCGAATAGTCATTCAAAACAAACAATAAATGTTTTAAAATTTTTGTTGTTGAAATGAACAGATGTTTATTTAGTTGGACACTGTACTACTGTTAATACATTTAAGCATAATGTATGAAATGATTATGAGATATCAATATATGACCCAAAGTTTCCCTCCATGTTTCAAACTTTAGTCTCTTCTTCTCCATTATTCAAGTCCAATTCTACCCAATCTAACCAAAATACTAGGCATGACACCATTTCACCACAGTCCATAAGTTTGGACACTAAAACCTTGTTATGATAAATATGGACAAGTTTCATTTTACATCTGAAAGATTACAGATAGAACTGCATTTTTGACATTTTTGTGTGAAACAGAGCAACAGAATAAGCTGAATTTTCACAAGGTTTTTAAATAATTAATTTCACATAAATGAACAAGACGCTAAGGTTCTATGTAAGGTGTATGAATCCACAATAGTCAACACTAGGAATTGTAGGTAAATATAATGCCTAGACATTGAATGAAATCTATACGTTGGTCAAACAAAATAACTCTCCACATTTTCAAATTTGCTGCTGTCACAAAAATTGCAGACTTTGTCACCTAACTGGCTCAGCACAACCAATTGTTTTCTACATTGGTCATGTGTACACAAAATTTACCATTTCAGTTTATCATTGTTTAATCAATGGTGAAAGTTACAATGGGGGGAAAGAAATCCCTCAGTCCCAGCATGCTTTGGTGAAATTGACTCAAATGTTGAAGGTCAGAGGTTACTAAAGGTCAAAGGTTACCTGGTGGTGAGAGGACCAAAAGGAGAAGAAACCTGTAAAGGGGCTTTCTGGAGTGGGACCTGGTGACACACGCTGAGGATAACAGGTTTAAATACACATGGCATTTAAATGACAATCAGTCTGGTTTCTTGCCTAAAATAATTACTAAAAAATAGCAAGTTCCTGAAAGAATAAGTTCATGCTTATGAATTGTTACCAAGGTGACTGTATCATGTGTATATGCTGCAGTTGTTAGGTGGTCAAGATGCAAGAAATGATTTGGGGTGAGGCTCGATGGAACAATGTTTTTGTGTTTGGTGGAATGTATCACATGGATGGAACGGTTCTTGTTGTTAGTACATTGCTGCTGCTTGTGGTTGATGATGTCATGTTTCAAGTAAAAATATTGAAACAAATACAGTACAATTTCTATTTATTAACAATAGTCAGCTTGATCCTTTCTACTTAGTATTATTGTTTAAATTCATGTTGCCATAACTGAAGGGCAGATACTTTCAAAAGTTTGATATTTTTTTTTTTTTTCAATGGTATTTAGGAGAAGAAAATTTAAATCAAAGAAACAAATATAAAAGTGAATGTATAATTGAAAAATTACTGCACTTTCTTCTAGAATGTGTCCCATGTGAGAAAGCCTCTGCAAGGATCGAAACGTGAGGCCAAACCACAGATAATGTTGGTTTTTAAGCAGGCAAAACAGCTAAGTACTCAACTCAACAAAACAACCTCAACAGGTATACAATGTCCCGCTAAGCCAAGAAGACTAAAATTGTTGTAACTCCATGAGATCAAATCTCTTTTGAGACGTGATAACTCTGAGAAGAGCCAGTTTGTACTCAACGTTATGACCAGTGTCTTCAGGTCATTTTCTGAAGATCTCCAGGGAGAGGCTCCAGAAGATGACCAGAGCATACTGAATGAAACATCGAAAACTGAACCAACTATTCTCAGAGCAAACACCACCTCAAAGAGAGATTTGATCCCATGGTGTTTCTGCAAGTTAATACTTTTAATCTGTTTCCACAGTGCACAACTAACGTAATTATGTGTATCCCAGATTGCCATGACACACCATGTATAACCAAAACTGTCAATGATCCCACCCATCTACCCATGGTGTCTTTAGGAAAAGTGAGGCGTTTATGAAATCAGTAAAAGAATAATGAAGTCTTCTTAGGCTAATATTGAATCGTTTCCTTCAGATTCCTGAAAATTCAACTCAAAGGAATTTAACAATCTTTTCAAATAATGCCTATGAAATAATTCAGAATTAAGTCAAACAGTTAGTATCCTAAAAAAATACCCAGTTACTAAAAATGCTGATCAAAATGAATTAAAACTGGTGCAATTAGTACAAAGGTGAACTTATAAGTATTATTGGAATGGTGGAGGCATAGCAAGCTAGGGCATGCAACAGTCGAAGCATGCCTTTTCTTATACCTTAAGCCATTTCGTCAAAGCAGGTGGAGAAAATGAGCCAGAGGACTGTAAGAAGTAACAAAATGTGGCAAAAGAAAATGGTTCATCATAAATTCAACTGAAAACAGAGCAGGAAACAAAAACTAACACAAATTAACAGAGGTTACAGAATTTAATCACTGATAGTCATAACAGTTTATGAGAAATTTCAGAAAGGGAATGTTTAACTTTAGCAACAAAAATAATGTTAACTGTTAATTTTAATTTAATGTGCTTAAAAAGAAAACGAAAAGTGATACTACAAGTTTCTGGTAAAAAAGCTTGAGTTTTTGTGTGATCATTTGTAAAAAAAAAAAATCTAGTATTTGTCTTATCCTGACCACCAAAATTATGGCAGTCAAGTGTCAGAAAAATTCACACCCATCTTGAATTTCTTTAGGAACGGGCTCCAAATAAATAATAATTCCTCTAAGAAAGTTACATTTCTGAAAATCAAAATCACAACCTATTTTAGAAACAAAAGTAAGATTAATTTAATCACCACTCTGAACCGATTATTTGGAAAAGTTGAACAACTTTACAACAATGGAATAAGAAATTAGACAGTGCATGCCACTTTGCAAACCTTTGTCATTTATTGCTTTGATCTGGTGCCAGTCACAGTCATGAATTTTTTTATTTTTTTGAAAGAAACAAAACTTAAACCAAAGGCCTTTTTTTAAACTGCAGTGTGTAGCACAAAGCTTAACGCCTTTTTTGTTTAAACTGCTTGATTTTTTAATACACTCATCAGGTCTCAATGTCTTTGACCTTGTAATGTTTTCGACCTTGAAATGTCATTGACCGTATTAGTTTGTAATGCGCACGCAGAGAGCTGTGGATTGAGAGAGTTGCCACAACTTACAATTAGAAGTCATTTTCAGTCCCCCAAAAAACAAAACATGGGTGCACACGGGGTACCAGACTGCACATTGCAGATTTGGTTGTGCTGCATTTGGACTGGTAATGGCATTCAGCAAACACATGACCAAAGAAAACTGGTCCCTCCATGTTGCAACTCTCTCAATACGCAGCTCTGGTGCCATGTAATGAGGAAACAAATCAAAACAACCAAAACAAAACTTGGCTGCTATTTGATAAAGATCTGCAGACATAAAAACACTGCAAAGCTTTACAATAAAAGATGAAGCAAATGGTTTGGAAGGGGGAGCAGCTTCTTGTTTACCTTTCCTTGGCTTTGGGACGATGAGGAATGCACAGGAGGAATATTAGCTGACTTTGGATGGTGCTAAGTGCAAAACAAACAAGCCGCAGACAACAAACAAACAAAGAAAGAAAAACTCTATTCATCAAAAAATAAATAATTTGTTTTTGTCCAAATCAAAATTTAACCAAGTGCACTGAGTGAGAAATTTGATAGCGCAGTGTCAAGTTCTCTTATCAATGCAGATGCAAATATAAATACATGTAGTAACATTCTAAAAAGAGTTTCAGCTAGAGTTTTAAAAAAAATTGTGTGCATTATCATGCATTTTCCTTATGTTTATGTTTCAATTTATGCAAGAACATGATCTTAAAAACTTCTGAAAGGACAGTTTTACCAAAAAGGGTACTTGAGATGTTTTTATTGTACTTGGGTTTTAAATCATTCTTTCAAAAATAAATTGACAAAGAAAAAAGAAAAAGGATGAATAAGATGCTTGCAAAAAGCACAGACATTCAGGCAAAGTGGTATATCGAGCAAAGCTTGCAGGAAGTTAATAACACTCCCAAGAAGTAAGAGGAGCTTTATTCTGCATACATTTTCCCAAGGTTTTGGGGTTTCTCAGTACACTTCACCACAGGCCGTTTTAAAGTGGGGTTTTGGGGGGTGTGTATGAGTTGATAACTCTATGACAACCAGAATTTCTTAATTTTGTTTAAATTGATGAAGAAGCTAGAAAATTATAATGTTTTTTTTAAATATTTTTTTTATAGAGTAAATGAAAAAAACAATCTGATAAATGAAGTGGCGCATCTTAGAAACGTTAAGGGGCCCCATCATCGAAAAAAAAGTGAAACTTGATTTTCTTCCAAATCATTGATTTAATTTGATATGTGGTTGTCAAAGTGTTTTCTGATTCTTTGGCTTATTGGCTTCCTTTTTCAAGCAATGCATTGCGGCACAGGGGTATGTTATTTTATGCACTCTACTGAAGCATAGCTTTAAAATGTAGGCAGTGGGCCACCAGGTCATGAAAGTCCCGGGTCAATGGGAGATTTGGTACATAGTGTGTCATGACATATAAAAAGTGCTTGAAAACAATGAAATAAATAAATCCTCAGTACTATCATCCTGTAAAAAAAAAGGGTTTTAAAATGCAACCGTCTCAAAAAATGAAAAAACAGAAGAAAAAAACCCCAGCATAGGCTAAATCATACAAGATGCACAAATCTCTGCATCATGCAAACCTGTGCTAGAATATAGGACGACTTTAAATATCATAACTGGTAAAGGTCTCTTAAAGGGATGGTACAATATTGAAAATAACTTGATTTCAAAACTACCCTGGACACCAAGCAACTTAGAGGCAAATTGCCTTGGGATTGTGCGCTTTGGGTTACAAAATGCATTTGTTATAAAAAGAATAAGGTTTGAAAGATGTTTTAAAACTAGACTACAATGATACCCACAAATATCCCTCAAAACTGTGTGGTTTCCCTTTTACCTAGTAAACTAACACGGTCCAGAATTTTGTGGAAAAAAAATTTGATTCTACAAAACGGTGCACTGTGTTAATTCACAAAGTAAAAGTAAAACCACACAATTTTGAGGCATATTTGTGTGAATGATTACATTTTACTTTTAAAACATCTCACCATTCGATGTTTGGCCAATTTTACCCCAAAATTTAGATTGAAAGTTTAAATGGCTATTTCTATAGATTTAAGAAAGTTTTACACTTTTAATTATGTGTAAAACCACTGCCTCACTCATAATGGTCATGGTTTCAAATTCAAGTACATACAAATGACAGTGTGACAAGAAAATTTTAAAATAAGGACCAGTGAAAAAGCTGGCAGATAAGTGAAATGACAAGCCAGCTGGTGTTTGAAAAAGCCTTCTGAGCGCCACGGCAGCTCAGGCTGTATACTCCCCAGGGAGCTGAGAAAGATTAAAGGATTGTTATTGGCCCAATGACCAGGGCACTAATGTAAAGCGCATTGAGACGTTATTGTGAAATGCGCTATATAAGAACTGGTTATTATTATTATTATTATTATTAATTAAGTTATTACACGAAAAACAATTGCCAATGATAAGTAGTAGTTAATAATTTTGTTTAAATAAGTTGTTATCGGGATGCTGGCATATCGCTTACATTGGCCGGCCGTGTACAAAAAATTTTACATGCTACTACATTTTGTGCAAAATCCGTGGCATATGCAAAAGTTTTTGTATATTTCTTTTTGAAACAGCATCATCTGTCATCATCTTGCTGGAATTTTGTTTATTATTATTATAAAAATAATAGTGGCTGCAAAGGACCACAACATTTGACCTACTTCCAGTCAATAAAAATGGTCAAACTAAAGGTAATGTTCTGAACTGACATTTTACAATGCTTCCCACATAGCAGTTTCTATATTTCCAAAAACAAAACCAAAGTTTTGTTTAGTATTATTTAAGAGACATTTAACTGAAAAATTATTGTAAATAATCAACAATATTAGCCACATTTTTATGTACAGCGGCTTCGAGCAATTTTTGGGATATATGGGACTTTATTAATGCAGTTATCATCATGTCCGGGTTTATCGAGACGATTATACAAAATTGAACGGTCTACAAAGGGTGAAACAATCTAACAATCATTCCTGAAAGAAAGCTGTAAGTTGAAGATCTGTCCATTAAAGAAGGCTTGGTGCAAGACAATGTTGTTCATTATCACTCAACCATTGCTATTCCCCGCTTTGTACCGAGCACACATCTATCCAACAATAGCGGGCGCTGTTGGGAAAACCACCAACCACACAAACTGACAGGCTTGTGGCTTCCAGGGAACGCCTCTATCGGTGGAATACAGCGCATGGTTTCACTTACTCAACTAAGAACGTCTTGCACCAAGACTATCCATTAAGGTGATCGTATTATGCTAGAATTGTCTGTGATGTATAAAAAACCTTCTCCATAAGTTATACAAGGAAACACACTGTGGATAAACCAAATCCATGTATCAAAATCGAGGAATCACAAAGCAGACGAGAGGTAAACAGCCAATCAAAAACCTTACACCTAAGTTCAACTAGTGGGTGATGGTTGCAGTGTTAAAGCGTAATGATTAAATTAGGCAGAGCAACTTGAGGAAAGCATTGAGCAAGCTTTGACAAAACAATTTGCTATTGATTGATTTATTTCAGCTAAACCAAGCTTAGTTTATGATTGTTTGTCGAATCTATTCAACTGACAGCAACTGTCCCCTTGAGGGCGCTTGCTTCCTTTGCTGATAGTTTTTCAAGTTTGTAGGTGTACAGAAACCTTGCAATGCATGGCATTCAATAATTTGTTGATGTAATCTCATTTGTCAAGGGCTTCAATGATATCATAATTCATTCACTCAACCTTGCCCTTGCAGGTCTGGAATTACATGGCGGCCACAGAGGCCTTGGCCTCTGTTGCCCTGGTTTGGCACTATTTGACACAGAATTCTGCATTTTATGGGGCACTGTAACCTCAGAATTCTGTGTTTTACAGGGACATGTAGGCACAGAATTCTGTGTTTTATGAGGAGCTGAAGGCACATCATCTAGTGATGGAAAATGCAAGCTTTTATGGGGCGCCTGTAAGGACAAAATTCTGCACTTCACAGGGCACTGTAAGAATAGAATTCTGTGGTAAGCCAAACTGAAATATTTTGCCCTGGTTGCTAACCATAGACCAATGGTAGACCATGAGAACCTTATCAGAGCTTGCTCAATCATGTTGTAGCAATGAAGCAGATGCATGCTGTCAGGCAGACTGTAAAACGATCAAACTGCGATCAAAACAAATTAGCCTTACATGCCACCAATGCAGACCACGACAGAGTGTTGTAAGAATTTAGTCACTAAAACTAGCAATTGCTAAGCAATTAGAGTAATAGATGTTGAATTAGAGTAAGTTGAGCAGACCTGTATAAGATTAATTGAATTCAATTGAATTGAACTGACTTTGCCTTAAAAGGGTCTGCATTAAAGTGCATTTCAAATGTACTTTGATCACAATTTGATACTGTGTAACTGACAATATGCCTTGAGTTATATAAAGCCCCCCTTCACTAAAATTGCATTTTCTTTACAGAGATTTTTTTTTCAATTCTTTTTTAATCATACAAGGTTTTACAAAACTTGTTTTTCTGTACGTTCATTATAATTCATTTTGGGATTCATGTTTAATCAGAAAAAAAGTATTGATTATTCGCTTCAGAAAATGCAAATTTGGTTATTCCCTTTGATCGAGCAATGTGTTTTTAGTACAAGGCTTGGGATGCTGTAGAGTTTGGAGGCAAACCTTTTGCATACGTCTCATGAATTGTCTAATGTCGCTAGCAAAGAACATGGGAGCTTCTCCCATAGACAGGGACCTCTGTGTTGGAGGAAGGAAACAAGTCAAGTCAAAACATGATTGACCAATCAACTGCTGTTAAATCCACTAGTGGTTCTAAAACAAAACGTGATCGACCAATCAACTGCTGTTAAATCCACTAGTGGTTCTAAAACAAAACGTGATCGACCAATCAACTGCTGTTAAATCCACTAGTGGTTCTAAAACAAAACATGATCGACCAATCAACTGCTGTTAAATCCACTAGTGGTTCTAAAACAGAACATGATCGACCAATCAACTGCTGTTAAATCCACTAGTGGTTCTAAAACAAAACATGATCGACCAATCAACTGCTGTTAAATCCACTAGTGGTTCTAAAACAAAACGTGATCGACCAATCAACTGCTGTTAAATCCACTAGTGGATCTAAAACAAAACGTGATCGACCAATCAACTGCTGTTAAATCCACTAGTGGATCTAAAACAAAACATGATCGACCAATCAACTGCTGTTAAATCCACTAGTGGTTCTAAAACAAAACATGATCGACCAATCAACTGCTGTTAAATCCACTAGTGGTTCTAAAACAAAACGTGATCGACCAATCAACTGCTGTTAAATCCACTAGTGGTTCTAAAACAAAACGTGATCGACCAATCAACTGCTGTTAAATCCACTAGTGGTTCTAAAACAAAACATGATCGACCAATCAACTGCTGTTAAATCCACTAGTGGTTCTAAAACAGAACGTGATCGACCAATCAACTGCTGTTAAATCCACTAGTGGTTCTAAAACAAAACATGATCGACCAATCAACTGCTGTTAAATCCACTAGTGGTTCTAAAACAAAACGTGATCGACCAATCAACTGCTGTTAAATCCACTAGTGGATCTAAAACAAAACGTGATCGACCAATCAACTGCTGTTAAATCCACTAGTGGTTCTAAATCAAAACATGATCGACCAATCAACTGCTGTTAAATCCACTAGTGGTTCTAAAACAAAACGTGATCGACCAATCAACTGCTGTTAAATCCACTAGTGGATCTAAAACAAAACGTGATCGACCAATCAACTGCTGTTAAATCCACTAGTGGTTCTAAAACAAAACATGATCGACCAATCAACTGCTGTTAAATCCACCAGTGGTTCTAAAACAAAACGTGATCGACCAATCAACTGCTGTTAAATCCACTAGTGGTTCTAAAAGAGAACATGATCGACCAATCAACTGCTGTTAAATCCACTGGTGGTTCTAAATTTATGTTAAGCAATGCATACATGTAAGTTAAGCAGTTCTTTGTATCTAGTGCTTCACAAATTAATACAAAAGTCAATTGGTAAATGGGGTTTTAAAAGCAAATTTTATAAACAATCAAGGGAAAGATGCACAAGTTTGGAATTTTGTTTAAGTAAGAAACTTTAATTATTTATTAAGATCTTTTTACTTGAGATTCTGCAAGTTGAAAGTCAGCCCAGCATGCAATTTCTTTTTAACATGAACATTTTTAAAAAGCAAAATGTTTGAGCAGCTTTTTTTAAGATCATGTAAATTATTAACTAGCAAACAAACTTGACTGGGGACGGATTTTAAATAGCCTTCGACTACATTTTCATGGTTTAAAATTGTGCACAAATTGAACACCTGTAATCCATTTCATAAAATCTGCCAGCAAACAGTTTCTGCTGATGGAGCGACTCTTAACACAATTTCTATTTGCTAACCACTACTTACCATAAGCAAAGCAAGAGGCATGCCGACTTGCCGGCAGTTCTTGTAAGCAGTTGAGTGACGTAACAATGCAAACTCAATGTGAACTTCATAGTGTATTTTGCAACAAATCTTTTTGCAACTAATCAATTTTGCGACTGTGATTTTTCTACTACAGTAAGCACAACATTTGCTTAAATTTGCTTACTAGTAATTTGCTTGGTGTATCCTGTTTGGGATAATAGCACAAAGCACTATGCTAAAAAAGCAGCTTAATAACATCTTGACATGATGCCATAAGTACCAGGATTTCAGACAACATGTAAAATGTAATTTATACACGCGCACGTTCATGTACAAGCCACTGTCAGTGTTTTATGTTTTCTCCCGAGTACTGTACTCCCGAGTACTGTACCGGCAAGTTTGAGCTAAAGTGACGTCATTAGTGCGGAGTGCTATTAAATCATCTTACCACAGGCTTAAAAGATTATCAAACACTCTATCACTATTTCTGAATCCTGTTTTCTGTCACGGCATTCTCATTTAGAGCAAAGAATTCTGGTATGGAAATGAGCTTTTTATGACCAAGTCAATCCTTAATCAGGCTAAAAGTGGGTTAGTTTGGGAAAAATCATCTGAAATCATAACTTTCAGCATCTTAAAAGCAACCCGATTTATAAATCGAACAAATTTAAAAACTTCACTTTTTACTATACACATATACACATTTCCATGTTTTCTACAGTTGTTTTTGCATTTTTGCTGTTGTCTTTATTTCTTTGTATTATTCTGATGTGTGATCAAGGGTCCCTATTTAGTGGGCCTGCATGCCTGTTGAGGGTTTTCTTTTTACACTCTGTTGTGTTTTGATGTTGGTGCAATAAAGGTAATAAACTAAACTAAACAAATCAGATACAAATACAAGTAAACAAATAACACTAAATTTGACTGAATTACCTTGATACTGACAGGTGACGATTGGTCTTTGTCTCTTTTCTCTTCGCTTGAATCTCTGAAGAGTTGTCTGACTCCCTTGGAAGGAACAACGTCGATCTGGTTATTCCCATTTCCTGTGCCAATTAAATACATCAAAATCATTCAATGATGCAAGAGAATGATGTTGTTTTCTATATTAAGATTCAGTTTCTCCTTTTCCATTATTGGCGGTTCGTCCGCTTAAATAAATATTCTTGAAAATAGGCAATAAAAAAGTGCAATCTTAAAAAGTTCTTAACTGAAAATGGCTCATTCCTTCATTTTCTAAATTCTCAAGTATCAGGTCTTTCTCAGCTGTAGTCTCTGCTTGAAGAAGCCAGGGAGACACTAGTTGCTATTTTAATTCATTGTTGCCAAGCTCATCACCTTGAGCAAAGGGACCCTAAATCCTGATTTGACTTTTTGACTGTAAACAATTTTCCCATGAAAGGGATTGTGATGAGGTAACATTGCGCAAATGTATTGATCTTGAAATACTAAATACCAATATTTGAACATACAAACATTTGCAAAGATAATGTCTGGTGACCCATGAGGCCGATCAACAAAAAGTCAAATATAACTTCAAGAAAGATTGAATAAATCATATATAACATTTCTTTACAAAAAGAGTGACCTAGTGCATTCAAGGGCTTTTCTGGCAGATGAGATTCTACACTGGTCATATGGGAAATTTCACATTTTGTGTCATAATTTCCACCTGAGTTTAAGAGCTATAAAAGTAGCAGCTGATTAAGATTTGAGAGGAAGTCCAGGTTCTGTGGCTCTTCTGTAAACAAGTGATGTCACAGGTCACATGATCTATAGATGAGTCTTTAGAGCATGCTCAATTAGCCTTTATGAGATATGGTGGACACTATAGAAGTGCACTGGTTGGTTTGGGTGATTACAGACAGATTTACCCAAACCTAATAGTGTCATAGTACTGCATTCACCATATCTCAAATTGGCTCATGATTACTGTTTGTTTGTCAAGGAGTTCTAGGTACATGGTGCGTATGTGGACAAAGCAATCTTGGTTCCAATATTGCAGCGTCTTTGAGCCCTAGCTGGAAAACTTACGCTCTGCACCCTTTACTGGAGACGCAAAGGGGGTCAGGCCATGGGTGTAATCCTGTGAGACCACACCCATTGGTGCAGTCAGGATGCTATACTCCATCATGACATCACATAGAGAGTGTTGTACTGCCCTCAAGAGTCGGTTTGTGAGGTGAGGAAGATCCACATTGCCTCTTTGCCAGATGGAGAATTGAATCAGAGCTGTGGGCCCTACAGAAATGATAACCAGGAATAAAAATATAAAATAATAAATAATAATAATAATTACCGTACAACATTTCTAGTGCGCTTAATACGTATGTTTCTAAGCGCTAAAACCAGACTATTCAGATTGAGAAAAACAGATGAGTTTTAAGTAATGATTTGAAAGTATCCAATGAAGGTGCCGCTTGAATGTGGGTGGGTAGCTTGTTCCAAAGTGTTGGAGCTATGACCGAAAAGGCATGATCGCCATAGCGTGTCATGGTGCGGGTCCCAGGGAAAGCTGGAAATGAGCGGTGGAAGAAGAGCGAAGGCGTCGGGTAGCTGATGATAGTGAAGATGATCGAACGGCTAAGAGATCTTTGAGATAGACTGGTGCCAAATTATGAAGGACTTTATACAGAAGAAGCAGAATTTTGAAACAGATACGTTAGTGAATTGGAAGCCAGTGAAGAGAGCGAATAGTGAACAAAAATGAAAGTACAGACATGGGTTAGAAACTGCTACATCTGCTGCATGTAGATCATAGTGGAGACTTTCATAACCCATTTTGTGGTTTCATTCGGTTTATTTTAGTGTGTGCACATATTATCAGAATACCATACAAAAAGTATTAGTTTAAAAAAGTAGTCTTTTGTTCAATTAAATTTAATTAAACAAACTCATTAATATTTCTGTACTCCTAACAGCAAAGATAAAACAAAGCATTGAATTTGTACATGTAAAGTATAACAGATAAAAATGACTATAAATATTTCTGTTGGCAAAAAAAAAGAGCGGGAAGGTTGGATAGAAATGGACAACCCTTTGCCAGGGTTGACATAAAATCTTACCTGGTTTCCTAGGTGACTCAAGATTTGCATAATACCTCTCAGTGTGTGTGAGGGAGACAAATTCTCCTGTGTCTAGATGATTAATATGAGCCATTGGAGAAGGTCTTGGGCAGCTGAGGATGGTGACTGGATTACCACGACCATCCACTAAACCCATGGAAATACACGCAAGACCAATTCCTGCAGGATATCAAATGATGTAAGGGTTAAAATTTTAAATCATGAAGCTTAATATTTATCTACTACAAAAAGAACTCGGAGAACCTGGTGCTAGGCACTCTCTGTAAATATATTACAAGTCTCTAATCTCATGTTAAAGTGATGTAAAAAGTAATTTGATACTCTTTCGGAACAAAATTCGAAACAAGAAATCATTTGAATTCAACATTAAATGGGTCTGTACATTCTTCATTGGAGTTTTTCTTTACTCAAATGGTAAAATTCAACTTGGTTTCAACTGCAGGAATTAAAGAACTACTCAAAATTATGAGTACAAAATGATACAGACCCACATTATTGGATGTTTTTGAAAGCTAACAAATTTTACACTGGAATTTTGCATTTGACACATTGAGGTTAGAGACTTATAATGTTTTGTTTCTAGTTTCATAATGACTGTATCTGTTAGAAAAATGAGTGCATAACAAAGTGAAATTGGACCTTTAAAGCCCTTTTTAAAAGGCTTGCTTAGTTTTATACATCAAAGAGTTATTTCTTCATTATTTTTCTGTAGTCTTTACCTGTACGTCCTGCCCTCTGGTGCCGGTTGTACAGATAAACTTCATTGTCTGGAAGCTCAATTCCTTTGTCTTTCTCGGTACCAGACACAGTGCGATCTTGGAAATGATCTTCAGATCTGTTGCTGCTGTACTTGGGTGTGTGGAGAAACTGCCGCAGGTTCTGACCAAGGTAGAAGGCTAAAGAGTAGAGATGCTGCATGGCTGAATGTGGGATTTTGAAGTGTACAGTCTCTGTAGGGGGCTTCAATGGAGGCTGAATGAACTAATGAGAGAAGAAAAAAAAACATCTCCTGAAATCCTGCTGAATGTGGGATTTTGAAGTGTACAGTCTCTGTAGGAGGCTTCAATGGAGGCTGAATGAACTAATGAGAGAAGAAGAAAACAAAACATCTCCTAAAACCCTGCTGACTTACAAAGGTATGATTTTTGCTTCTTAATGTTTTTAATCTCCTTTTAATCAAGTTTTCTTGTTTTGCTTTGGTTGTGGCTCTATTTGTCTTTTTATCCTGTCTCATTAAGTCACGTTTGCTTCACATTTTGTATTTTGTTTTTTTGTATATAACTTGGTAGTAGAGGATTTGATTGGGTCTGACACATCTATGATGACAGTTTTGTGTTTTTTTTTTTGTCTTGACCCGGACAATATTAAATGTATATATGTACTTTTGTCTGAAGATTTAAAATAAATAAGTAAATACATTCAATGTTTCTTTGGGAGAGTATCATTCCTATACCCTAATTTTCAGTAAACACACAATACAAAAATGCATGTGGGAAAAATGTACATTAGGGCATCCAGTTTAAGGAATACAATAAATAACAGTTGATGTCTTCGCTGGAATTTGTGTAAAATGTTTGATCTCACTGCAACTAACCCGATTGTACAAACAAATCCATTGGCACAGAGATAAAATGGTTCATGCCTTGAGCCTTCCTTGTGACATTACTAAGGGAATAAAAGAGTGGTGACAAGGTCTTAAACGGCTGCTTCAGGGATATGATAAACTTGCGAAAGTTTGCGAGCTTGAAAACTTGCGAGCACGAAGCCCACTAATAACATTTATCTTTGGTTTTAAAAGCCCTACTCTGCAATCTCTGGCATTATATATCTTAAGTTTTTTCATGAATTTGATCTTAAGTTAAAAAAAACAAAATTAATTTCCGGTTAAAAACGGAGAAATCACATCCTTGCTGTTTAAAACGGGCAGGATTGTGGCCCTGTGATTAAGGACTGAGCTGAAGGCGAGGTTCTTCATCACACGACCTCAACCTTGCAAGATTTTTACCCTTTTCGGAGAAGCGTAAAAATTAAGGAAAAACTCTAATATGGAACTTGTCTTTTTGTAAAAAATTTCAATTCCTGTCCTCAGGCCCTTGGCAAAGTGACAAGGGTCAAATTGCATGCAACGCTTAACTGTTGAGTGTACATACGCGTACTATTAGATCTAACTTTGAGTACCATTTGTATTGATTGCGTTACGTGTGATTAGCGCCTGTGTAAGCTTGCGCGCTAACACACGTATGGCTATGAATGCTGAACACACTTTAGCACGTTTATGTTGGTTGACTCAGCAGGATCCATAAGTTTGGACGTAATGCTAAGGGTGGTTGAAAGCAGTAGAAATACAAGTGCCTCCAGGCTAACAAAAAGGGCCTGAAGAAAAAAAGTGCTATACGTGTAATAAACGAACAGTGGCAATACAACTGTGCAGGACTTCAGACTGGTGGTGCAAGTAAAAACAGCTTTCACTGCTCAAAGATTAGCAGCAGCTACTCCTTCCCGGAAAGCCATCACAGATGGAGCAGTGAGGACAATCCCAGGGAGGGTGTTCCACATTGAGACCGGTCTTAAACAGCTCCAGATATGTCTTTATCAGCCGTTTAAACATTAACATGTGACCACCTTTCAACCAATAAAACTCTCTAAACTGTCTGTGATATTTATGAATACAACATCAAGATAAGTTACCTACCTGCACATCACTGGGAGTTAGCTTACACATTGGATTCCTATTCAACATGAGTGTGATGGCATCAAGGGTAGCATCAGCAAGTCTGTTAGTGAGTAACTCCACCAAGTCTTCTCTTATCTCCAGACCAGGAGGGTCTACCCCATGCACATCCAGCTTGATGGTATGCTCTGTCCTCCCTGGCCCAGTGGCTCTAGATAGTGTAGACATTGTATCTATCCCTGAATCTGCAACACTGTACCTTCTTGGATCAGGGGAGTGACCCTGAGTTTAGCACAACAAAATACATACAAATCTAGAAGCTTTGCAGTTTTGTAAAAAAACTGAATGTAAAGAGTTACTTTTTAAAAAACCACCAAAACAAAAACGAATGACTACCTGCACTGATCGTTGTGTCTGTTAAAAATACAATAAATACTTAACGAAAGAAGAGCGCAAAAATCAACAAGTGATATGACAGAAGCAAACACTCCATGACCAGAACCCGTTTGATTATTTAACGGCACCACCAGAATAGTTTACGCATGGGAAACAGGAAAATGATATTCAATCCCGAAGTGATCTGGTTAATAAGAGTGAATGGTTTATCAGATTGTATGATAAATCAGCGGCACGCTTATTACATGCTTAATCCCCACCTCAGACATTACACAGTGCTGTCTTACATACACTCTGTGAACATTCCTTTCTCTGCAATTAAGAAAAACATATTCTTCAACACTGTAAGAAAACACTGTGTGGACGTGTTTAAGTCCACATATGTGGACCTCTTTTGTTCTCAGGTCCACACTTGGTATGTAGCGGTGGATTGTAGAATCTTTTCCAGCCTTCAGAGTTGTTATCATTGTTGGACTCTTCCATTTCTATTTAAAGATCAACATGAAACTTACCACTGAGGTGTCATCCTCAAACACTGATCCCATGGTAAGTGTGTTTAGAGATTGTATGGACGTAACTCGACTCACTGTTAACAAACAAGACCAAAATAAGATACTTTAGTTTCAAAGCAAAATGGCATACAGTTTTCCAGTTTGCGAATCTTTCCTGTTTGTTAATTATTTCAGTTTTTTGGAAAGTTTCTGTGGCACTTATTTCATGGCTGTGTTTAATGCTTGGGAACAATCAGTTCTTTGTAATTTAAAACTTTGTAAGCTACAGAGCCTGAAATAACCACTGGACCACTTTCCTGAATTCATGAATCCATGACCTCGGCTTAGGTTCTGTCTCCTGCTCTGGGCTTCGTTGGATGTTGGAAATTCAGCACAAAATGTATTAAGCTAAAGCTGGAGACCATGGCTGCAGTTCTGATCTTTTAAAAATATTTATTAGTCCAGTCAATTTTCTGGGCTACAAGAACCTTGGACTTAAGCAAAATTTCTCAAAATGAAAGTCCTTTGCTGTTAGTTAAGAAAAAGAGATATGTTTAATCATGTCGCAAATGGTCAGTGGTTATAAAAAACACAATGGTGAGATATGTTCGTTTTCTTACTGGGTTGGAAACCAGGCTACATTGGTGAGATTAAATATTCAATGTTTGTTGACTTCCTGAGTTGGGAACCAGGCTACATTGGTGAAGTTAATTATTCAATGTTTGTTGACTTCCTGAGTTGGGAACCAGGCTACATTGGTGAAGTTAATTATTCATTGTTTGTTGACTTACTGGGTTGGGAACCAGGCTACATTGGTGAAGTTAATTATTCATTGTTTGTTGACTTACTGGGTTGGGAACCAGGCTACATTGGTGAAGTTAATTATTCAATGTTTGTTGACTTCCTGAGTTGGGAACCAGGCTACATTGGTGAAGTTAATTATTCATTGTTTGTTGACTTACTGGGTTGGGAACCAGGCTACATTGGTGAAGTTAATTATTCAATGTTTGTTGACTTCCTGAGTTGGGAACCAGGCTACATTGGTGAAGTTAATTATTCATTGTTTGTTGACTTACTGGGTTGGGAACCAGGCTCTTGTTGGTGTCCTGTATCGGTGGTTGAACTTACTCTTGACACTGTGGACGAGTGACTGACAACAGTGCTCTCAAACAACCTACATACAAACAAAACATGAAAAGATGAATTATTTGCAAACAGTTGATGGATTCACGCAGTATTACCCAATTAAACTTTAAATGTTTCTCACAGTATTAGAAATTTGGGTGAAGGCAAAATTGTTTTTGATTATAGATATAGTCAAACGATTGTAGATTTACATTTACATTTTTTTTCTGACAACATCCACTCTAGAATTTTATTATTCTTATTATTATTATTGTTGGTTTATTTCGGAAATAAAAGCTTCACAGCCTTAAGGAGGCTGAATTGAGTTTTATTTTTGCAATAATAAGAAGAGTAAAGATCATTTAAAAATAGATAAAATCAGAGATTTAAAAAAATTGTAAACCAAAATACATGGATAATAAATATATAGTATATAACTAGATAAATAAACACATTAAAGGAAGCTGAATAAACACTTTAAAAGAAAAAATTGTTATTTGTGTTCCATAGCCTACAGAGATAAGGTACAGGATTGTTTTTATAGCGGTTAGTTATTTGTGTTCCATAGCCTACAGAGATAAGGTACAGGATTGTTTTTATAGCGGTTAGTTATTTGTGTTCCATAGCCTACAGAGATATTACATGTAGTTACCAGACCTATACAAACCCCAAACCTGACAGATGCAGACGAGGACACTCAAACCAATTTCAAATTCCTGCTACCAACTCACAAGTTTATGCCAACTCTTTTTTTCCCCGAACCATTAAGTCTTGGAACAACCTCCAGCAGTCTACCATTACTCAATCCTGTTCAACATTATTTAAAGCCGCTGTTCTCAATGAAAAGACTATTCGTCCTTAGTCCACCCTCCGCCACCTCCAGTCAAAACTCTTTCATGGAGTATTTTGGAGGATAACCAACCAAGAACCAAGAGATAAGGTACAGGATTGTTTTTATAGCGGTTAGTTTTGCAGCGAGGAATGGAGAGTGCAAGAAGATGTTGTTTGAATCCCATCCGAGTAGACAGTTGAGATATTTTTCTGCAAGTTACAGAAAGCATGAATGTACAGTACTTATCAGACAACGTAACTCTTCATTGTACAGAAATGAATGATCTCTAAAGGGTTGAGGGTAATGCTGTAACTCGTAGTCGAGTATTACTTTCAGGGGAGTTGTCTAGTTGGGTTTGCACTCTTGCTGAAATAGACCCGCCGCAGTATCTACACTGAAAGCAGAGCACCTTACTTAACATCCTGTTGTGACGTTGGATTGTTCTCTCCTCAGCTGAGAGCTTCTTGGAGTCTTCAGCATCAGAGCTCCCATGTTTGACCAGAGAGTGCCAAGCAGACCAGGGCCCAATTTCATAGCGCTGCTTAACGCTAAGCAAATTTTCGTGCTTACTATAGCAGAAAAGTTTGCATATTTCACAGCTTACCAAGAAAATTTGGCAGCCGGCTTGCGCATTCACCATGGATTTGCATTGTTACGTCATTCATTTTCACGCAGTAACGCACCGAATGGTTAGCATGCCTTTTCGTGTGCTTACGGTTAACAGCGCTATGAAATGGAACTCGCACAGTAAGCACAAAATCAGCCGTTAAGCAGCTCTATGAAATTGGGCCCTGTCCTTTGCAAATTCTTCCCAGTATGAGAATGGTATATGGGGTTAAGGGTAAAATCAAAGTAATATTCTTATACCAGATGCCATTAAAACAATAATTAAATACAAAGTCTCAACCTGAGATAGAACACAGCTTGAGACTTCTCTCTGAAGACAAACATATTCCTACGATTGGAGACAGCAAAGGCACTTAGTGCCGAGACTAGGGCCTGCATACCTGTAGAAAGAAAAGAAAAGATAGAGCTGTCATTAATCACTCCATATGACCTTTTGTACATAAATGTGGGTCATAGATTGATTTTTGTCAATGTAATGCTGATTTATAGGCAAAACTATAAAGAAAGATACAATAAAAGTCACATGTGAAAGTTTCAGCTGAATACAGCGTCTACTTGTTGAGAAAACAGCAGTTCTAATTCTTTATATTAGCAGTGGATACTGCAACAATTTTGATGTTAAACTTGCATCAGGATAAAGAATATTGTTTTGTGTTTAACCCATACACCAATGTGTGCTAAGCACACCATACTCAGAACTTTCCTGAGTCCTGTGGGAAAAAAAAAGGAAAAAAGGAAAACAAATCCACAGGAATATTACTCAGGTTGGATTTGAACCCACGATCTTGCCATTCAGAGCAGATGTCTTACCAAATGGATTCGAACTGAACAACCCCAGTAGTGAGAGGCATTTTCAAATCCTTTATTATAGCAGCGGGTTCGGCAACAATTTTAATAGGTGTTAAATTTGCATTAGGGATAAAGAACATTGTTTGTGTTTTACCCATACACCATCGTAAGTAGAATCCGTCATATAAAGATGATTTCATAAAATCACACAGCCTCTATCAAACCAACTCACACATACGAGCATTAGGTGGGCTCAGTAGCATCTTGCCCTGTCTTTCACCTTTATGGACCCTGGTTCGAATCCAACCCAGGACCAGAGCATTGCATGAGGATTGGGATTTCAGTCCCTACCTGCTTGCATGTATTTTCCCCATTTTAGGTTTTCCTCCCACATCTAAAACTGACCATTTCTTCTTGTTTCCTATTCACCATCTTGTGATCAGCGCTTGCACTGTTGGATGTGTAATGAAATAAATAACTACCTGTTGAGGCCATGCCTCCCCTATGTCCGGTGTATAGTCTGGAGTGAATAGGGAAGTGGGTATACCACACAGGATCACAGGCAAAATGGCCAGCTTCAAAAGTCATCGCAGCAAACAGGTATCCTTTCTGGGCATTGTCGACATCATTCCCATCTGAAAAACAACAAGAAGAAAGATGTGTTAGTAGTTCAGCGCTTTGATGTACCTGTAAGAGCGCTTTATAAATACTTATTATTATTATTAAACTGTCTTCTTAAGAAGCATAATACCATACAAACAAAACAAAAAAATTATGTATAATATTAATAGTAATATTCATTTATACAGGGATGAGATTTGATGACGGTGAAAATTCCTGAAAATGGCTTCTGGGTATGGGTCTCCCTTATTTTAGACCTAGAACCTACAGATTTTACAACTTAGAAGGTTTACAGACTCTGTACATCACTAGAAATACAAAACAAATGTGGACTATTTCTTTCTCACTTTGGTGAATGTTTTACTTTTTTCAAGAATATTGACAGGCTCAAGGTGATTTTAAGAAAATTCTGAAATCAGGAAAAGTCCTGAGAAATCACAACATTTGCCTGTTTATAACGTGCCAAGTCTGTCATAAATGATACTCCAGACACCGAATTAGCAAACCGGGGGTCGATTTCACAAAGCACTAAGATTCATCTTAAGATGAGTTATCAGTATTACCATAGTGATTTGTATTGTGATATCACTCTTTGCTAAGCAACTGCGATGGATTTGCAGTTACGATCAATCTTAACTCTTTGTGAAATCGAGCCCTGGGCTAAATTTCATGGCTCTACTTACCGCCGAATTCTGCGCTTACAATCACCATTCTCCGCTTACAGGGCAAGCGCAAAATTTATGCGCTAGCTGTGTAAGCCAAGAATGCTTAGTAACGTGGACAAACAAAAAATGCTAACCCATGAAATAGGGCCAAGGTGGAGCTTGAATGGTTTTATGAGGTGCTGCAACCCTTATAGGGCCAAGGTGGAGCTTGAATGGTTTTATGAGGTGCTGCAACCCTTATAGGGCCAAGGTGGAGCTTGAATGGTTTTATGAGGTGCTGCAACCCTTATAGGGCCAAGGTGGAGCTTGAATGGTTTTATGAGGTGCTGCAACCCTTATAGAGCCAAGGTGGAGCTTGAATGGTTTTATGAGGTGCTGCAACCCTTATAGGGCCAAGGTGGAGCTTGAATGGTTTTATGAGGTGCTGCAACCCTTATAGGGCCAAGGTGGAGCTTGAATGGTTTTATGAGGTGCTGCAACCCTTATAGAGCCAAGGTGGAGCTTGAATGGTTTTATGAGGTGCTGCAACCCTTATAGGGCCAAGGTGGAGCTTGAATGGTTTTATGAGGTGCTGCAACCCTTATAGGGCCAAGGTGGAGCTTGAATGGTTTTATGAGGTGCTGCAACCCTTATAGAGCCAAGGTGGAGCTTGAATGGTTTTATGAGGTGCTGCAACCCTTATAGGGCCAAGGTGGAGCTTGAATGGTTTTATGAGGTGCTGCAACCCTTATAGGGCCAAGGTGGAGCTTGAATGGTTTTATGAGGTGCTGCAACCCTTATAGAGCCAAGGTGGAGCTTGAATGGTTTTATGAGGTGCTGCAACCCTTATAGGGCCAAGGTGGAGCTTGAATGGTTTTATGAGGTGCTGCAACCCTTATAGGGCCAAGGTGGAGCTTGAATGGTTTTATGAGGTGCTGCAACCCTTATAGAGCCAAGGTGGAGCTTGAATGGTTTTATGAGGTGCTGCAACCCTTATAGGGCCAAGGTGGAGCTTGAATGGTTTTATGAGGTGCTGCAACCCTTATAGGGCCAAGGTGGAGCTTGAATGGTTTTATGAGGTGCTGCAACCCTTATAGGGCCAAGGTGGAGCTTGAATGGTTTTATGAGGTGCTGCAACCCTTATAGGGCCAAGGTGGAGCTTGAATGGTTTTATGAGGTGCTGCAACCCTTATAGGGCCAAGGTGGAGCTTGAATGGTTTTATGAGGTGCTGCAACCCTTATAGAGCCAAGGTGGAGCTTGAATGGTTTTATGAGGTGCTGCAACCCTTATAGGGCCAAGGTGGAGCTTGAATGGTTTTATGAGGTGCTGCAACCCTTATAGGGCCAAGGTGGAGCTTGAATGGTTTTATGAGGTGCTGCAACCCTTATAGAGCCAAGGTGGAGCTTGAATGGTTTTATGAGGTGCTGCAACCCTTATAGGGCCAAGGTGGAGCTTGAATGGTTTTATGAGGTGCTGCAACCCTTATAGGGCCAAGGTGGAGCTTGAATGGTTTTATGAGGTGCTGCAACCCTTATAGAGCCAAGGTGGAGCTTGAATGGTTTTATGAGGTGCTGCAACCCTTATAGGGCCAAGGTGGAGCTTGAATGGTTTTATGAGGTGCTGCAACCCTTATAGGGCCAAGGTGGAGCTTGAATGGTTTTATGAGGTGCTGCAACCCTTATAGAGCCAAGGTGGAGCTTGAATGGTTTTATGAGGTGCTGCAACCCTTATAGGGCCAAGGTGGAGCTTGAATGGTTTTATGAGGTGCTGCAACCCTTATAGGGCCAAGGTGGAGCTTGAATGGTTTTATGAGGTGCTGCAACCCTTATAGAGCCAAGGTGGAGCTTGAATGGTTTTATGAGGTGCTGCAACCCTTATAGGGCCAAGGTGGAGCTTGAATGGTTTTATGAGGTGCTGCAACCCTTATAGGGCCAAGGTGGAGCTTGAATGGTTTTATGAGGTGCTGCAACCCTTATAGGGCCAAGGTGGAGCTTGAATGGTTTTATGAGGTGCTGCAACCCTTATAGGGCCAAGGTGGAGCTTGAATGGTTTTATGAGGTGCTGCAACCCTTATAGGGCCAAGGTGGAACTTGAATGGTTTTATGAGGTGCTGCAACCCATATAGGGCCAAGGTGGAGCTTGAATGGTTTTATGAGGTGCTGCAACCCTTATAGGGCCAAGGTGGAGCTTGAATGGTTTTATGAGGTGCTGCAACCCTTATAGGGCCAAGGTGGAGCTTGAATGGTTTTATGAGGTGCTGCAACCCTTATAGAGCCAAGGTGGAGCTTGAATGGTTTTATGAGGTGCTGCAACCCTTATAGGGCCAAGGTGGAGCTTGAATGGTTTTATGAGGTGCTGCAACCCTTATAGGGCCAAGGTGGAGCTTGAATGGTTTTATGAGGTGCTGCAACCCTTATAGAGCCAAGGTGGAGCTTGAATGGTTTTATGAGGTGCTGCAACCCTTATAGGGCCAAGGTGGAGCTTGAATGGTTTTATGAGGTGCTGCAACCCTTATAGGGCCAAGGTGGAGCTTGAATGGTTTTATGAGGTGCTGCAACCCTTATAGAGCCAAGGTGGAGCTTGAATGGTTTTATGAGGTGCTGCAACCCTTATAGGGCCAAGGTGGAGCTTGAATGGTTTTATGAGGTGCTGCAACCCTTATAGGGCCAAGGTGGAGCTTGAATGGTTTTATGAGGTGCTGCAACCCTTATAGAGCCAAGGTGGAGCTTGAATGGTTTTATGAGGTGCTGCAACCCTTATAGGGCCAAGGTGGAGCTTGAATGGTTTTATGAGGTGCTGCAACCCTTATAGGGCCAAGGTGGAGCTTGAATGGTTTTATGAGGTGCTGCAACCCTTATAGAGCCAAGGTGGAGCTTGAATGGTTTTATGAGGTGCTGCAACCCTTATAGGGCCAAGGTGGAGCTTGAATGGTTTTATGAGGTGCTGCAACCCTTATAGGGCCAAGGTGGAGCTTGAATGGTTTTATGAGGTGCTGCAACCCTTATAGAGCCAAGGTGGAGCTTGAATGGTTTTATGAGGTGCTGCAACCCTTATAGGGCCAAGGTGGAGCTTGAATGGTTTTATGAGGTGCTGCAACCCTTATAGGGCCAAGGTGGAGCTTGAATGGTTTTATGAGGTGCTGCAACCCTTATAGAGCCAAGGTGGAGCTTGAATGGTTTTATGAGGTGCTGCAACCCTTATAGGGCCAAGGTGGAGCTTGAATGGTTTTATGAGGTGCTGCAACCCTTATAGGGCCAAGGTGGAGCTTGAATGGTTTTATGAGGTGCTGCAACCCTTATAGGGCCAAGGTGGAGCTTGAATGGTTTTATGAGGTGCTGCAACCCTTATAGGGCCAAGGTGGAGCTTGAATGGTTTTATGAGGTGCTGCAACCCTTATAGAGCCAAGGTGGAGCTTGAATGGTTTTATGAGGTGCTGCAACCCTTATAGGGCCAAGGTGGAGCTTGAATGGTTTTATGAGGTGCTGCAACCCTTATAGGGCCAAGGTGGAGCTTGAATGGTTTTATGAGGTGCTGCAACCCTTATAGAGCCAAGGTGGAGCTTGAATGGTTTTATGAGGTGCTGCAACCCTTATAGGGCCAAGGTGGAGCTTGAATGGTTTTATGAGGTGCTGCAACCCTTATAGGGCCAAGGTGGAGCTTGAATGGTTTTATGAGGTGCTGCAACCCTTATAGAGCCAAGGTGGAGCTTGAATGGTTTTATGAGGTGCTGCAACCCTTATAGGGCCAAGGTGGAGCTTGAATGGTTTTATGAGGTGCTGCAACCCTTATAGGGCCAAGGTGGAGCTTGAATGGTTTTATGAGGTGCTGCAACCCTTATAGAGCCAAGGTGGAGCTTGAATGGTTTTATGAGGTGCTGCAACCCTTATAGGGCCAAGGTGGAGCTTGAATGGTTTTATGAGGTGCTGCAACCCTTATAGGGCCAAGGTGGAGCTTGAATGGTTTTATGAGGTGCTGCAACCCTTATAGAGCCAAGGTGGAGCTTGAATGGTTTTATGAGGTGCTGCAACCCTTATAGGGCCAAGGTGGAGCTTGAATGGTTTTATGAGGTGCTGCAACCCTTATAGGGCCAAGGTGGAGCTTGAATGGTTTTATGAGGTGCTGCAACCCTTATAGGGCCAAGGTGGAGCTTGAATGGTTTTATGAGGTGCTGCAACCCTTATAGGGCCAAGGTGGAGCTTGAATGGTTTTATGAGGTGCTGCAACCCTTATAGGGCCAAGGTGGAGCTTGAATGGTTTTATGAGGTGCTGCAACCCATATAGGGCCAAGGTGGAGCTTGAATGGTTTTATGAGGTGCTGCAACCCTTATAGGGCCAAGGTGGAGCTTGAATGGTTTTATGAGGTGCTGCAACCCTTATATAACACATTATAATGGATACATGGTAAACCTGTACATGCTGCAGCCCGGACCAAGCCAGAAACACTGCGCTGAGCCCCTTCTCTTCATGGTATTGTGTACTGGATTTGTTTTACATTCTTTATGCAGCACATGGATCTGTGGCTTTATGTTCGAAAGACGAAGTAATTATCTTACTGAAAGACACAAGTGTCAAGACCGGGACTAGAATCCCACAATCTGAGAACACCAGATTTTGATTCTGGTACACTAGACTAATCGGCTTCCTCACTCCATGAAGTGGAATGTCATGGAATTGGGATCAGACTTAGTTTTTATACTGACCATCATCCAGCGATGGCTTGTTCACCCTAGACCGGATTGGATCGTCACTTTGCCAAATATCTTCCTCACTCTCTCCAAAAAGGATGGACTTGCAGGAGCGCGTCTTGTTAAGATCTTGGAGCAATAGCCTCTGAAAAGACAAAATGAACACATAATCAGGAAATTCTGTTCACTGACATGGAATTCCAAAACCAGCAACTGGCTCCCGGCCAACCATTACTAGAAACTCATGGGAAATGCTTTGCAGGCGCGATAGCCTCTGAAATAACACCATAATAATAATAGTGGCTTCTTATATAGCGCTCATATTCGTCACTCAGTGACGCTCAAGGCGCTTCAACATTCAGTATTTTCCTGCAAGGTATGTGGAGCTACGTTTTGAAGTATGAGACCTATTCCTTTACATAGCACCATGTAATGGTTTACTAGGTGCTGTGGCGCAATATGCAGCCAATCAAACCGGGAACACCTTCTCTTTTCGATAAGTGCACTGGGTTCTTTTACGTGCATTACACAACACACGGGACCAACGGCGCTACTTCCCATCCTAAGGACGAAGCAATAATGGTTAAGTTTCTTGCTTAAGGACACAAGTGTCACGACCAGGACTCGAACCTACACTCTGCTAAACAAAAACACCAGAGCTTGAGTCCAGTGCTCTTAGGCACTTTATCACTGAAAACTATTCCCAGGTAGGTTCCGGGACAGCTCCACCCGGGGTAGATTTTCATCCTGCTTCAAATGCTTTTGCTATACAAATTCACTACTGGACTGGACAGTAAACTGACAGCTGAGCTGTATGTTTACATTCTATAAGATTTGATGGCACCAATTAGATTGTTATCTACTGGAAGCCTGGTTTTTGGTTACTCCCATGCAAGCTGTTTGTGGTTTTCTGAACAAGATTAAGCCAACACTTGAGTATGGACTGGGAACTGCAATATTTATGCATAAAGTGTTTTATGCAGTTATGATTCAGCTGTTGGTACATTCTGTTTGACATTATCAAAACCTGTGCTTAAAAAAAACAATTAAGTAAAACAAAAATACCAACAATTTCGGGTAATATTTGTGCAAACATGAATACTCAAACAACTGTAAACACGATGGTATTGATGTTCCCAATAGGGGATCAATTGTATTACCGGGTACAATTTTTAAGCACCATTCTTCAATTAGTATGACACAAATGTTTAAAACATTACTGTTTTGGTAAAGGTTAATGGCCTCCCGACAGAAAAAGTATAATCAATCATAGTTAAATAAATTTCAAGCACTCTGTTGTTTATAGAAAGCCTGCAAGTAGATCTTATCAGTGCCAAACTGCAGAGCACCCAGTGGGTAGTATAAACAAACTCCGGGACAATTAGGTCAAACACTGGAATGATGCTGACCAGGAAAGAAACGAAATAACAATCCATCCAATCAAGAAAAAAACCATCTGGACAAATTTCCAGGAAATAACCCAGGAGTTTTGATAAGGTGCCTACACATAATTATATAAACAGGAAATTCTATTTGTAACTTTGATGGAATTCCTCTGTAAGCCACAGGATGGCTCCAACAATCACCAGAAACTTTTCAGAACTACATTGCGTGCCTGAGCGCTTCGATCTTAAAAGAGGCATTTTCTCCTTTGGTAAAGTGCACCTCTATGAGGTTATTGTAAATTTCTATTTGTACATTCCAAGGGCCACCAAGGCAATGACCAGGGGCAACGGAGGCAATAACCAGGGGGCACCAAGGCAATAACCAGGGGGCACCAAGGCAATAACCAGGGGGCACCAAGGCAATAACCAGGGGCAACAAGGCAATAACCAGGGGGCACCAAGGCAATAACCAGGGGCACCAAGGCAATAACCAGGGGCACCAAGGCAATAACCAGGGCCACCAAGGCAATAACCAGGGCCACCAAGGCAATAACCAGGGGCACCAAGGCAATAACCTGGGGGCACCAAGGCAATAACCTGGGGGCACCAAGGCAATAACCAAGGGCAACAAGTCAATAACCAGGGGGCAACAAGGCAATAACCAGGGGGCACCAAGGCAATAACCAGGGGGCACCAAGGCAATAAACAGGGGCATCAAGGCAATAACCAGGGTCACCAAGGCAATAACCAGGGGGCACCAAGGCAATAACCAGGGGGCACCAAGGCAATAACCAGGGGCAACGGAGGCAATAACCAGGGGCACCAAGGCAATAACCAGGGCCACCAAGGCAATAACCAGGGCCACCAAGGCAATAACCAGGGCCACCAAGGCAATAACCAGGGCCACCAAGGCAATAACCAGGGCCACCAAGGCAATAACCAGGGCCACCAAGGCAATAACCAGGGGCAACAGAGGCAATAACCAGGGACACCAAGGCAATAACCAGGGGGCACCAAGGCAATAACCAGGGGGCACCAAGGCAATAACCAGGGGCAACGGAGGCAATAACCAGGGCCACCAAGGCAATAACCAGGGCCACCAAGGCAATAACCAGGGCCACCAAGGCAATAACCAGGGCCACCAAGGCAATAACCAGGGCCACCAAGGCAATAACCAGGGCCACCGGAGGCAATAACCAGGGGCAACGGAGGCAATAACCAGGGCCACCAAGGCAATAACCAGGGCCACCAAGGCAATAACCAGGGGCAACGGAGGCAATAACCAGGGGCACCAAGGCAATAACCAGGGGGCACCAAGGCAATAACCAGGGGCCACCAAGGCAATAACCAGGGCCACCAAGGCAATAACCAGGGCCACCAAGGCAATAACCAGGGCCACCAAGGCAATAACCAGGGGCACCAAGGCAATAACCAGGGACACCAAGGCAATAACCAGGGCCACCAAGGCAATAACCAGGGGCACCAAGGCAATAACCAGGGCCACCAAGGCAATAACCAGGGGGCACCAAGGCAATAACCAGGGGCAACGGAGGCAATAACCAGGGGCACCAAGGCAATAACCAGGGCCACCAAGGCAATAACCAGGGCCACCAAGGCAATAACCAGGGCCACCAAGGCAATAACCTGGGCCACCAAGGCAATAAAATCTGATTGTATCAAGGAATAAACCACATGAGAAACTGACTGGGTAAATTTTAACAATTTAGGTTTGAACAAAGACAAATCTACCAAAGTGGAACGTGAACCTGTGACCTCTGGATTCAAGTCCAGCTATAGAAGGTTTTTTCTATGTTCAACCCTACTAATTTTAATTGATTGTAATTAGTAATACATTTTAACTAATTTAAGATTGAACAAAGAAAGATTCACCAAAGCATAACTTGAACAGGTGACCTCAATATTAATGTGCCAAGGTCACATGTTCAAGTCCCGCTCTAGTCAAATTTTCTTTGTTCAACCCTAAACATTTGATTGTTATAACATGTTTTTACCAACCTGATTGACAATTCTACATGTACTTCTGATTGCCTCAATTACTCGCTGGTATAGTTGCTCACCAATCTCACCATCAGATTCACTGGGATCTCTGCTCACAAAATAAACCAATTATATCAGAAATGGATTTTAAAAAGATAATTTGGTGCCCAACTTCTTTTGATTCTAAATTGCATGAAGCAAAAACTACAGGACAACCTGAAAATACTGCTATTTTCTGATACAGATTGAATATTTCTCTGGAGGATTGGTACTGGTATGAACTTTAGAATCAGTGAGCTTTCAGATGGAAATATTTCTCTGGAGGATTGGTACTGGTGTGAACTTTAGAATCAGTGAGTTTTCAGATGGAAATATTTCTCTGGAGGATTGGAACTGGTATGAAGTTTAAATGAGTGGGCTTTCACATTGAAACTAATACATTTTTGTTACAGTAACCAATCCTGTACTTTGTCTAAACATAAACTGGGAATGATATGCAAGGATCTAAACATGCTCGTTTCATGTCTGCATGTCAATCAAGTACAAGTTGTAAACCAGTTAAACACATAATGTGTACCTCGAATGAAAGAAGGTCTCCACTTTGTCTGTATGTATTCTTAAGATGAGCCAGAAATCTGGCATGAGATGACGACGTCTGGTCTGCTCACTGATCAGCTCTTGGGAATCATCTGGTTCAAGGTCACTCGATCCTCCTTCATATCCTGGGAAGAAAACATGGAGTACCAAAGCCAATAAAGTCACTCCATACAACAACTAAGCCCTAGGTGGATCCTAGGTGGATCCTAGGTGGCAGCAGACTTACCAGGTAAGTTCAATGATCTGGGAAATGTGCGTATTCTAAAAGTTAAGTAAACAATCAAATATTAAATTGTATGTCTAACGCCATCTAGAGCTCAAAACCTCTCATTTCATAAAGGTGTTTACCAGTAAGGAAAATATATGCTTAGTGTCAAATAAAAATTTGTGTAACTGTAAGCGTTTACCAGGGTTCTAAATACTACTGGTTTTGCCTCTGTGTTGGTGTTTGTAGTTTGTCTTATGCCAATGATCAAAGAGCTGCATTCGCATACAAATTTACAAAGCACAGACAGGCTCTTCTTGAGTTCCATGAACAGCTGAGTAGACGAACATAAGTGGTAAACAAATATTTTTATTTCTATTGTCATTCTACATTATAATGATTGATAAAACTGGTTTATTGTGACTGTATGAAAACTAACTGAAGGTCAACTTTTTGTCAAGTTTACTTACTTGAGAAATTTATTGAAGTTCTGCCAGTCTAGAGGTATTATGAAAATGTTACTAAAACAAAATAATTTGCTTTACTGTGAACCATACCTTCTTCATCATCGTTATCATTCAGACTTCCAGTGTAGCTGATCTGAGAGCTAGGAGGTCCACTTGATGCTAATGTGAACCTTTTACCCTGAACAGCAACATCAGATTCTGAACTGTGACTGGATAATCTCTCCAGGCTGGCAGTACGAGTTGAACTGCTTTCTTGAAGAGTCAATTCATCCTTGAGGCTCTCCAACGGCTCAGTTAAAGTTGCTTGGGATGAGCTTGGATTGTCTGAGAGTGCATCAGCTTCCTCGTCAAGTAAAGTTCCAGGATCGGATTTGTTTATCGTGATCGTTGTGCTAGTGCTGGAAGTGGAGCTTTGACTACGAGTTTCCTTTCCCTCAAAGACCTCACTTACTGTTGGGATGCCAGCATCAGCCTCCTCTAACTCTGGGATTTGTGTGTCTCCTGGAGTGCTACTTGTAGACGACAATACAACAAAGCTTGTACTGTTTCTTCTAAGGCCCTCTTCTACATTCTCTTCTTCCTTGATTGGTGGGAATTGTTGCTCAACTCCACTTTGTCCTTCAGGAGAGGCATGTGTGCTGCTTAGAACGATCTGAACAGCATTGTTTTGTTCTGGTAATGTGTTCTGGTCAGCAACACTGGTGCTTTGCGTCTCTACATCATGCTCCTCTGATAGAACCTGTATGGAGCTATCGCTGCTTCCAGAAATCTCTTCATCACCATGCACTGATCTGCCCTCCTCTGTTACTGTACCCTTTGAACTTTTACAGAACTCACCATGACCTTTACGACCCTCACCAGTTTGAACTGTTGTCTTTTCAGTGAGGTCCTTAGCTCTGACTGCTTTACATGGTGAGGGTGGAGTACAGATGACTGTCATAGATGGGAACATCCCCTTCTTGGTGATGAATGATGTCGACGCATCCTCCATCAATCGATGTGGTTCCAGTTCTCCAAGGTTCTCCAAGGCACTCTGGATGGCGTGGTTGCGCATTGCATTCTCTACGTGGGTTTGATCATACATCAGATGGTAGTAATGGCCAACCTTGTTGAGTTCATACCCTGGAATATCCAACTTCTCAAGGTCCTACAAACAGAATGGAGAATACAATTCAGATAAACTTGTTGACTGACTATGATAGGTATCATGTTTGGCCTTTGGGAATAAGTAGGGCAAAGTAGTACAAGGGCTGGCCTACATGCTATTTAATAACCATTTTGCGGACCTTTCTGGGGGCAAAGAAGGGAAAATATCATGCCTGCTATAACCAGTGGGAACATTAGGTTGTTATTTCACTAGTTCACTAAATTAAATCGTGATGCTTCTTAACACTGAACTAGCCAGCCGGACCACTTGGAGAAAATTGTTACTGGTCATCAGGTTTTTATTGGACAGCCGACTACTGTTCTGGAAAAAAACTGATATTAACCTTGATTTGAGAAAAGTCTTTCAGGGTTAATGTCGGAAAATGGAAATTAACCTCCAAAATATATTTCATAGAATTACTTAATCTTTGTCTTCTAGATTTAGAAGCCATTGCAGAACCTCACCCAAATTCCTCACAAAAGGTTCCCACTACAAGAGCTCACAAAACTGCTGACCAAAGTTAATGAATATTATGTCCATATGTTCCCACAAGGGTAACATACATACTAAAGTAATATAGAGTGACCATCTGATGACAAGCTAATTATAACAATTCCTATGTAAACCCATTGTTTTAAGGGATTTCTCCCTCAACCTACTTCCTTATGGCCAATTATTTTGTAGGCCAAGTGGAGAGGTTAGGGTCCCTTAAGGTCAGCTAGTCCTAAGCCGTGACCTTTACAGTGACTTTGAGGGTCAAGTTGGAAGTTTGAACAAAGTGCAATGAGAAAGTCCTTTGTCAGAAAAATCTTAAGGTACACCACCCCAGAATAGGTGACCAATGTCAAAGACAATAATGAACTGACCAATAGTAGACCTAAATTCAAACTTACATTGTAAAATATTTAGTGAACCTTCAAGTTAACCAATCGGAAATTGGTCTAGCGCAGTGACCAACAAAAGTTAAGGTTTTATAAGGGGTTGCACAGAGGATCAGAAGTCATTTCGATTTCGAGCACAGTGAATTTGGTTAAATCTGTGAGCCCAGATGGAAGATCGTGGTCCTCATAGCCACAGGGTGAGTTTTGATCTATGTTTTAAGTTGGAGTTATCAGTTAGTTATTTTGAATTTATACTTTATTGTAACCACAAGGCTTGGTAGGTTCCTGTGTGGGCCCTCCTAGGTATCTGGTTACATTCCATAACAATAACATAATTGTATGGTTTACATCGACCTGTTACAATGCTTACATCAGCAAAACTAGAATTCAAATGAAACCAACACAAGCAGCTGGTTGTGAAGGCATTGAGGCTTCATCTGTAAATAAAACAGTCAGGTCCCTATTAAATCAAACTGTTTACCACAAGTGAGAAACAGAACTAGGTTACATACCCTATAAATATTACCTTAGAGATTTGGGTGCAAAAAGATTTCCCACCAAAACATATTAACACCAGAACAACAACAACACTCAAACAGAATTCTCATAGCCTCAGTTGAAGCATAAAACCATAACCCAAATTGTGACGTTCTAAACTCACAATTTAAACAGGACAAAAATAATCTCTAAAATTCTGCCCTGCAAATTGTTTTCCCAAACAATGATCACAAACAAATGATTCTTAGAAAATAGACATATAGAAACATACCCAAAGCTAGCTAATCTGAGACTAGACTCAAAAACAGAAATAACAACAGACTTAAAACAAACAAACCTAAAATACAAACAGACTTAAATCAAACAGACCTAAAATACAAACAGACTTAAATCAAACAGACCTAAAATACAAACAGACCCCTGAACACTTCCAGCAAATGTTGGTCATTCTAACACTTCATCAGCATGACCATATCTTAGGCATGAATAGCAGCCTGACCAATTCCCCATTACAATAATCCAAGAGAAATAATCCAGCACAGTTAACATATTTGGATTTGTATTATCACAAATACATTTTTCAAATTACAACGAGCCAACAGAAACAGCATCACTTACATGTATTATCCTCCACAAATTATGAGAACGATTGTTTGAAAAGAGATTTTTTTTTTTTTTTTTTTAATGTACATGTACAACAGAAAAAAACAATTGTTGCTTACCAGGCTAACAAGAGAACAACAAAGTAATTATTTTAAAAATTTGCAATGTAAACTGATATATCAAGAAATATGTGCGCATGCAAATCAGGGTTAATGATGTCCATTCAAATTTAAAATCACAAAAATCACTACTAATACTACTAATAATATAGGTTTTCCTGGTTATTTTTGGTAAATAATAAGCGGCCAATTTAAACATCAGCGCATTATTAAACAGCTTTTTAATTTCATTAAATGAGCAAGCAATATTGCTCTTTTAAAAAGATAACCATTTAATTTAACAATCAACTCGGCATTCAAACTCAAACAAATTTTCTTGAAATACTTTGGGGACTGGAACTATTTATCAATAATATTACTGTGTGATGAAAGCACTATATCCTCAGTGCTTTCCAAATCCTTTTTGGAAGGATTTAAAAATACTTTTTACAAAAGAGCAAGAAAAAGAATCGCACTTTCTCTTTATCTTCACAGTCCTAAAAGAAAACAGCAAAGTTTAGAACTTTTAAAGCTGTTTTTACAGTGCTTTCTTTTTAAAGTTCCCTATTTGCAAATCTGGACTGTAAAGAATAAGGAATTATTGAAATTCCAAGCCAAGGAGTCTGTCATGCTAGTCCAGCTTATGAAATTGTTTACATACCTTACATTACTTTCACTACAAAGAGTTATGACATACATGTGCTTAATATGACATGAAGGTGGAAGGGCAAGAGTGGAATTCCATAGCTAGAAAAGGTTAGAGTGCAAAGTGTGTCTATAAACCCAACCCAGAGAGCAAGGAACAGCTCAACCCAATAATTATCACTAGCAGACAGTGATCTGTCCATCAATCCTTTGCCTTCAGGTCCCATCAGCTGGTAATGTGATCAGGATACATGTAAGGTAGTGTTATATTTATTTTACCGTCTTCTTCATTTTAATATTTCTTCTACAATTTAAATTTATTTTGGCAACTGTTTACATTGGAAATTTAAATGTAATGTTTGTTACAGTTTCCTTTAATCTGAAAGGAATCTAACCCTACATTATGTGTTCTCGGAAAAGGCACTATGGTATGGTTTAAAACTACATATTGAACAAGTGTTTCTGTCATCAATGATTGGATTGGTTCAAGAGAGCAGTAAATTTAGATAAATGAAACTCAATCAACCATTCTAAAGGCATTCAGAAAGTACTGGTACTACTTTTTTTACCCCACCCAGTCCCTCCCCCTTTTAAAGTAGTATTTATCAATGCACATTAATATAATGTTCTGCGTGGTAAACACCACCCCCCACCCCCACCACCACCACCACAACCAACATGAATATGAATGCCTGCTAGATTTTCAGTATTTTTGCAACTTTAATGTTTCTTTTATCGATTTTAATGTAGAAATATCAACTCTTTAAACACCTTTTTAAAGTTGAACACAGTCTCTGAAACCATCCCCCCGCCAAAACTTGTTGACAAAATGTTGACAAAGGGGTCCTAAAATGAATTGTGTAACACTCAAATGTAGTAAAGTTGCCAATAATTAGAGTAAAGAAAAACCAACCTCATGTTCAGGGTTTGCCCTTAACTTTGTCAGTGACTGGGCAGCAGGACCAGTTAGTTTGTTTCACTGGTCCCCCAGCTTTTCACCGGTCCATATTTCATAATAATAGGGATGCTTTTCAAGACTGAACTAGACAGCCGGACAACGACTGGTCCTCGTGTGTTTTAGCTGGCAATTGGCAAACTGTCCATCGTTAATGGAGAACGTTGATGTTGTGCATAAAAAACCAATCAATCAAATGAACCTTATCCCTGGTACTCCTGAGTGTATTGAACAAGGCATGAATACCAACCAAACATTGTGTCATGCATTTGTGAGTTTCTATACAGGATGCACAAAACCTCTCTTTATTGTGATTTGTGTGAATGGAATGAAAATGAAACTAAACTTCCTGTTATACTGTACATGTAGATCTGTGTACGCTACTAGGGACTATCAACAACATCATTCTAACACACTGTAGGTGAGGTGAAGTCATTATATTCAACATGGGAGTGTTTGCTAAATTACTGAGTGTGGTGGAGATTGGTATTCTAGTGGTAGCTGTTGGGTGTGGCATGGCTGCAGCTATCATGATCGGACTCACTATGGTACGTTATAGTAAAGGCATATAACTTATTGAAAACAAATATATTCTTGTATATGGTGGAAAATGTGAGTGTGTGTGAAATATGCAGTGCATTTCTGAGAGACATTGCACACATGTTCCGCAGTCCTAATGTATTTTCCTAAGGCCTGACCCTAACCCTAACCCTAAACCTAGATGTAGAGGGTAGATTGGGAGAAGTTATCGGAACATAAGATTGTCAGAATATAGATCATTCACACTGAGAGAAACAATATGGTTAACTGATACAATAACTACTCCATCCCATATATAGTAATTACTCCATCCTAGATACAATAACTACACCATCCTAGATACAATAACTACACCATCCTAGATACAATAACTACTCCATCCTAGATACAATAACTACTCCATTCCAGATACAATAACTACTCCATCCTAGATACAATAACTACTCCATCCCAGATACAATAACTACTCCATCCCAGATACAATAACTACTCCATCCTAGATACAATAACTACTCCATCCTAGATACAATAACTACTCCATCCCAGATACAATAACTACTCCATCCTAGATACAATAACTACTCCATCCTAGATACAATAACTACTCCATCCCAGATACAATAACTACTCCATCCCAGATACAATAACTACTCCATCCTAGATACAATAACTACTCCATCCTAGATACAATAACTACTCCATCCTAGATACAATAACTACTCCATCCCAGATACAATAACTACTCCATCCCAGATACAATAACTACTCCATCCCAGATACAATAACTACTCCATCCTAGATACAATAACTACTCCATCCTAGATACAATAACTACTCCATCCCAGATACAATAACTACTCCATCCTAGATACAATAACTACTCCATCCCAGATACAATAACTACTCCATCCTAGATACAATAACTACTCCATCCTAAATACAATAACTACCCCATCCCAGATACAATAACTACTCCATCCCAGATATGGGATGGAGTAGTTATTGTATCTGTCTTATCTGTCTGATATCTCAAGAATATATCACATTCATTTCTTTGATTCCAGAATCGGTTTGGACATAATTGTTTACTGAAAGCTGATATAGAGGACAAAGGTAATGCCGAGATTGGGGTTGATTACTCAGAGAATGCTAGATGTAACTACTGCTTGTTCGTTCAAGTTGTGGCCTTGCTTCTAGCGTTTGCATTTGGAGCATACCGTTTACTAGTACTGTGCAGTGGCAAGTATGAAATGTAAGTCTACATTCACTCATGTCTATTTTGGCTTTTCAAACAGATTAGTATTTTTCGTTTATCTCTTTAAAGGCATAATATCTGGTAATTGGAGAAAAGTAGAAACATTTTATTGAGTACAAGGGTTGACCTATCGTAATTTCCTGGGTATGAAGTGCTGGGCGAATAAGGCAAAGTGCCCTCCAATTACCAAAATAAGATTCAAGGGTTAACAGATAAGGCGCACCGCCGCATAAGGCGCAACGTTACTATCACAATAGACACGCTCGCCATGTTCTATACTGCTGTTACATCAACACATAAAGAGGTCATTGTGATGGTGTAAGAACACTGACCATAGCGCAAAGGGATCGTCATTTTTTAATCACAAAGATGAGTAAAACATCACTATTTTTTTATTATTATTTTATTCATTTCCGTAAATATTTTTTCTGTAATCATAGCTTTATAGTTGTTTCTGTTTACACAACAAGCGCGCGCCGACACACGTTTTCCCAACGTTTCCCAATGAATGGGCTGCTAGTCTTTGCTATCTCGCTTTTTTGAAAGCTACAATACATGCAAAAACCAGCAAATGCTAGAGGGCGCTTTCTTAATAATGCTTTCACAATAAGAACCTTGCTCTCTGTTGGCTAAATCTAACGGCGCATTTCACAAACTTTGTTCTTCGGTTAGTTTCGTCAAAAATGCGAACAGTGTAGGTTTTATTTTAAGAAAAATGTGACACGCAGAATTACCCCATAAATAAATAAACTATTTTGCAGTATAAATGTAAGATTTCACATAGTAATCATCACAATGAACTCAATCGAAATCAGATAAGGTGCACTGAGGGGGAAGATGCAGTTATTTTTTTTAACCTTTGAAAGTTTAATGCAGAAAATTACGGTACATGTACTGGTGTACATGTAGGCTCTACTAGACTGTTCATGCTATATTTTTTTTAAATAAGTTTTTCTGATTTTTCCAAGGGCAACAAATCGGAAATCAGACTAAAGTAAGACAAATATCATGCCTGTCTTTAGCCCCTTTCACACTAGAGACATTTTCTTGGAAGTTCATGAGACAGCTTAGCTGACCTTTTGACCCTTGAATTACTAATACTGGTAATTTTCCAGGAACAGCTGTCCATGCTTAGGCCTAGGGTTAAGACAAAACCTAGAAAACTACCTTGGATACAGACAAGACCTAGGGCAATTAGGTACAATGTTTGGCCGCTATCATTTTAGATAAACAAAATTGCAGTGACGCTGGTATGCAATTCAAAAATGTACTCATGTTGTATTACTGTTTGTTTCGTGTATCATCTTTAGCAAGGTGTTTGGATGGCTTATCATCAGTATCTTGTTTGGGGCTTTGACATTCTTTATGCTGATTGAAGCCTGTCTTGTCAGCGTTGGGCTTAACATTTTATGTTCAAACCTCTTAGCAGTTTACACCACAAAAACAGAGTAAGTTTGAAATTGTTCATTACTCCAAATCCACCTGACCCCCACATTATGGTTTGTGAATAGTGTAATGGGAGGATCGACTGTTCCTTCACTATAGTTCCACTGTTGTGTAATGGATTTGAAATATTTAAAGTGTTATAGAATTTGTATACAATGGTAACCAACCACTTCCTTAGGAATCAATGATCTACATGTACAGTCCCTTTAAGTATAGGCTTTTGGTTTGAATGGGAGTTTACTGAAACTGATACAAAGGCCCCATACTTGTCTGCATGTATCTCAACAAAAACAAACAAACTCTAACTTGGTGTATCCCAACATATGCATAAAATAACAAACCTATGAAAATTTGGGCTCAATTGGTCATCAAAGTTGCAAGAGAATAATGAAAGAAAAAACACCCTTGTTGCACAAATTTGTGTGCTCTCAGATGCCTGAAAAAGGCTTCAGGCCTGAAGTCTTTTTCAGATTCAAATATTTAAGTGAGAAATTACCTCTTTCTCAAAAACTACGTTACTTCAGAGGGAGTCGTTTCTCACATTGTTTCATACTATCAACAGCTCTCCATTGCTTGTTACCAAGTAAGTTTTCATGCTCATATATATTTTGAGTAATTACCAAACGTGTCCAGTGCCTTTAATAACACAATCTCTTCAAAGGACATCATATATTTCCAAAACAAATCGTAAATAATGTTTATGTAAATACAAATTGCTATCTGAGGAAGCAAAAGAACTACAGAAGCCCCCCCCCCAATTATCAAGTGAAGTACGATTTCAATAAATATTAAAACCTTTGACATAATAATTTGATAAAAAATAGACTCTTACATGGAATGAAACTTGTTGGATAATGCTACACATGTCTATGGTGTTTACAGGTGCAGAACATTTCAAACGTATTTAACTTGGTACAATGCAGACAAATCTAAGTACTATGACGGATCTCACTTCTATGATAACATGAAAGTAGCCGAGGTGGGTAACATATTCAAAGAGAAAACAAAGCTCGGTTTCACAAAGAGCTAAGATTGATCCTAACTGCTAATAAAGTGTGATGTCACAATACAAATCACTATGGTGGTATTGACAACTCATCTTAAGATGAATCTTAGTTCTTTGTGAAATCAGACCCTGTAGGGAAAGGATAGAATTAGTGTCTTGTGACAAGACTATAACGAGTAGTGGTGGTTCTGAGAAGTTGTCAAACCAGTGGTTCTTCTCAGTACGGTTCTTCTCAGAACGGTTCTTCTCAGAACGGTTCTTCTCAGAACGGTTCTTCTCAGAACGGTTCTTCTCAGAACGGTTCTTCTCAGAACGGTTCTTCTCAGAACGGTTCTTCTGAGAACGGTTCTTCTGAGAACGGTCCTTCTGAGAATATTTCTTCTCAGAACGGTTCTTCTGAGAATGGTTCTTCTCAGAGCGGTTCTTCTCAGAACGGTTCTTCTCAGAACGGTTCTTCTCAGAACGGTTCTTCTCAGAACGGTTCTTCTCAGAACGGTTCTTCTGAGAACGGTCCTTCTGAGAATATTTCTTCTCAGAACGGTTCTTCTGAGAATGGTTCTTCTCAGAGCGGTTCTTCTCAGAATAGTTCTTCTCAGAATGGTTCTTCTCAGATCAGTTCTTCTCAGAATGGTTCTCAGAACAGTTCTTCTCAGAACGGTTCTTCTCAGAACGGTTCTTCTCAGAACGGTTCTTCTCAGAACGGTTCTTCTCAGAACGGTTCTTCTCAGAACGGTTCTTCTCAGAACGGTTCTTCTCAGAACGGTTCTTCTCAGAACGGTTCTTCTGAGAACGGTTCTTCTGAGAACGGTCCTTCTGAGAATATTTCTTCTCAGAACGGTTCTTCTGAGAATGGTTCTTCTCAGAGCGGTTCTTCTCAGAACGGTTCTTCTCAGAACGGTTCTTCTCAGAACGGTTCTTCTCAGAACGGTTCTTCTCAGAACGGTTCTTCTGAGAACGGTCCTTCTGAGAATATTTCTTCTCAGAACGGTTCTTCTGAGAATGGTTCTTCTCAGAGCGGTTCTTCTCAGAATAGTTCTTCTCAGAATGGTTCTTCTCAGATCAGTTCTTCTCAGAATGGTTCTCAGAACAGTTCTTCTCAGAACGGTTCTTCTCAGAACGGTTCTTCTCAGAACGGTTCTTCTCAGAACGGTTCTTCTCAGAACGGTTCTTCTCAGAACGGTTCTTCTCAGAACGGTTCTTCTCAGAACGGTTCTTCTCAGAACGGTTCTTCTCAGAACGGTTCTTCTCAGAACGGTTCTTCTCAGAACGGTTCTTCTCAGAATAGTTCTTCTCAGATCAATTCTTCTCAGAACGGTTCTTCTCAGAACGGTTCTTCTCAGAACGATTCTTCTCAGAAGGTTCTCAGAACGGCTCTTCTCAGAACGAATCTTCTCAGATCGGTTCTTCTCAGAATGGTTCTTCTTAGAACGTTTCTTTTCAGAAAGGTTCTTCTTAGAACGGTCCTTCTCAGAACCATTTATGAAATGAAAATAAATGAACAAAATCAAACATTGAAAATCACACGCTGGGAAAAAATATTCTCACAAATTTTCGATTTTGCTTTTGCAGAGTGCTTCCTGGATTGGTGTGTTGCTGTGGCTGTCAATGACACTGCTCAGTATTATTAGTCACTGTACCTACAAGCGACAAAGACCAAATCTCCCATCCACCATTCCAGGCGCAACTGACGCAACCCCTGGTCCAGTGTGAAATAATGGCCTAGTTTCCATCGGCATGTCTGTTTATTCCACAGTCTTCTTTTTTGCAATTATAGTTTAGATTTGAAAGAACAATTTCTTACCGTTCGAAAACTGCATGAAAAAACATACCTGACAATAGAGTACTTGCATATTATAATAAATCTATTCAAAAATAACTTGTGAGAGAAATGTAAAAATTAAGAGATGAAAAATGTTGTTTGTTTATACTCAGATTTTGTTCATGTTCATGTTCACATACTGGAGGCAGGAGAGTAGTATAGGTCACAGTATGCTCACCATTGTAAGAGCCAAAAGCGTTAAGACGTTGGTTTTGATACAGATGTTTGTTTGACACATATATTTCTTCAAACAAATTAGTTAGTGGCCTGATGTTTCGACCCAAGCAGAGTCTTTAGCCTTCAAGAAAGACTCTGCTAGGGTCGGAACATCAGGGCACAAACTCATTTTTTGCATTTATACCACAGGTCCTTTTGGTTGGTAAGCAGTTTTCAACAGCTATTTCTATTTTCTCACATATGTTTCTTCTCCAATAATTTGTGTTGTAACCACGGGCGACAATGTTAACAAAACTAACGTCATCAATCAAGACTTTACTTTACCCTTTATTTTGGGGTCTGACATGTTTTAAACACAAGGAATGAAAATCTCCCTTGGAGTTACTAAGGGTACTAAACATGTAAGCATTTCTGCTGTTAACCAATTTGTTTCAGATAAGTCTAGTATGTACATGCAAACATTAATTGTGGGGGCCTAGCATATTTTAAATGCAACAATCTACCTGTAGGAGGCTAAACACTACCTGCAAAAAGCTAATGGGAAACTAAAGCCTTGTATAAAGCAGAAATATTTCAACTATAAACAAATCATATAAAAGGGAGAATTTTGGGAAGTATTTGGAGGGATCCAATCTCTAGAGTTGTTTTGTTATCATAGGTCAATCCTTTAACTTCAGTAATTTTTGTTAAATAGCTTATTTTGTATTGAATTTTATTATATACAGGAAATGCCTCTACTATTTTTCATAAAAGTCTTTCTGAAATTGAGCCAAACTTTGTTGATTTTAGACTTCAGACATGAGGCTAAACAGGTGTCTTGTTGTTAAGGATACATGGCTGTATTAGGATAGGGCAGAGATACCATACATCAGCAATTCATGTTCAGTTTCCTCGTCTAATTTAATGGTAATTTAAAACATTTGTTCTCTAAAATAGAACCTACTAATGGGAGGGGGCAGGATTAAAATATGTAATCATTTGTTTGGATTTATTTGTGTTTCATTTTAGTGTGTTTTTGGTTTTCAGTTAAATGTAGTGTAGATGATTGGTCAAAATCTTATATAATATTCATTAGTTCCAATGTAGCATTACAGCAATGGAAAATCATATTTTGCATTTTTAAGCAAAAACCTTCATGAAACAAAAAGTATTATTTGGTTTTTTTAACCATCTCATTCCTGCACCGCCTGAGTTTGCTGAAAAGAGGTTAAGTTTTCAAGACTCTTGCAGTAAATTAACAGAATTGTTCAAAACTTTAAAGATACCCAAGCCTGAATTATTTATGTATATTTGTTGATCTTTTCATTAATATTGAAATTGAAAAGCAGATTCTTATCATGTTCAGCAGTTAAAAGTCCCTTTGCGATCTATTATTTGTTTTACTGTTAAAATGAACACAACAGTTTTTGAAGGTTTTTACCTGGCATCAAATGCTCATATCGATTAGTTGCTCGGACATTAGTTTTTGACAGTCTCATCATAGTGAAATAAAATTAATGAGCGTGGTGTTGATAAGAGCTCCATTATTTCATCATCATATGTTAATGTTTAATAAGTCAACTATGCTCGGGGAAATCAAAAATGATCTACTATTGCACTTGAATTGATGCATGACAATGACAAGGGCTATAATTCTGGTTTTAATTTGATGTTATTGAATTAAATGTTTAACTATTTTAATTTGAACAATTGTGTTGTTTGTTCTTGTAGATCCTTTGATTTGCAGTTAACTTTTTGGGGTGGCTGGGGCAGTCCAGTGACTAAAAGATTAACCAAAATGTGACCACCTAATGTGATGAATCTGCCCACCAAGCCAGAGGTTCCTCAGTACTAATTGCTAGGTGATTTTACATTTTTGTATTCTTCTCTAAACTATTGTATGGTTTGTTCTTGTAAATCCTTTGATTTGCAACTAATTGTTTTTAAATGTTTTTATTAAATGTTTGCTGGCGAATAAAATGAACTGAAAATAAAATGTCACTGGTTGGTTTTGCAGTGTGTTTAGGGAAACCTTGAAGATTGCTAAACCACTGATTGTTTTATCATGAAAATAACATGAAGGCTGAAGTGGATTCACTTGATCAATATTCCAATATTCAAATTTGATGTATATAGTTCAACGTTTTATGACATCATCATGACATCATTGTTTAGGTGTAGTCTTGTGATGAGTTTCAAGGTTCAATTAATATTAAATTTTTAGTTATATGCTGTAGAGAAGGGTTTGAAAAAATACAACAATGACAGCACAACACAATTGTCTTTCTGAGTCTGAGTAGCATCGTATTCGGCTCAATCGGAGCAGGGTCAGAAATGGTCTAAGATTCTGACAGCATACCATGGCAGATTATCAGACGTGGCTCGTGGCTCATGGCCCAGGTTTTGCGATTCAAGGTGAACACAAACTCATGTTTCCTCAAAAGAGAACTGTAAGTCTTGTTTTTTTTATAAGAACCCTTTGTTGTCCTTCCTTTGTTAAGTCAGGGTTTCATTGTGACAATGCCATTGTTGTCCTTCCTTTGTTAAGTCAGGGTTTCATTGTGACAATGCCATTGTTGTCCTTCCTTTGTTAAGTCAGGGTTTCATTGTGACAATGCCATTGTTGTCCTTCCTTTGTTAAGTCAGGGTTTCATTGTGACAATGCCATTGTTGTCCTTCCTTTGTTAAGTCAGGGTTTCATTGTGACAATGCCATTGTCAAAAAAAAACCTCCTCTGAAAGCTTAAAGGCCCTGTACACTATTGGTAAGATCGAAAAACACAAATGTTCACAGATTCACACATAACTTACATGATTTAAAGTAAGTAATGGTAGAAAGGGTTCCTTAAAATATTTCTGCCTAAAATGCTATCGTTTCTGAGAAATGAGTAAAACAATAGTTTTTATCGCGCGTGATAATAAACTCGATGTTTGAAAAACAGAAAACACATAAAGTCTCTTTTCACTATTTTCTCGTGACCTCGATGACCAATTGAGCTCAAATTTTCACAGGTTTGTTATTTCATGTATGTGGTTGATTACACAAAACATGAACACTGTCTGTGATTATTTTGTCAGCTCTGCCAATCCTGTATAATACCTTTAAATAAGTTCAGAAAAATAATATAATGCAGAGGGGATCAGGCAGACCACCTTAATCAGAGTCCAATAATTTGGGTGTTTAGTTACAATAATTATGGTGTTGGATTTTGTTAAGAGAGTAAGGATCCTAGTAAATCACTCATGGGAATTAAGTTTCATTAGTAATAACTTAAATATACTACATGTATCACTGCTTAGGACCATAAAAGTACAACAAAACTCCCACGATACATGTAGGTTTCATTTGCTTTTGAACAACACCAATAACTGTAAAACCTCCAGGATGCACACAAAAATGATTTAGCAATATGCGCTTTGCTTGAAATATTTTCTCTTATTATATGTTTTCAGTGATGTATCATAGATTATACAGATGTAGCAAACAGAAGTTTAAAACTTCTTGTATGTGTGTTTGGTGCTGAGAACAAAAGGTCTACACATTGTTTTGAACAGTATATAAATATAAGATGGTTTGGGAGTGGACAATCGATATTAGCTACCCGAGGTATTGGAAGTTGACAAACTAATTCACAAGGCAAAGCCGATGGAACTATTTTTTTTCTTTCCAAACCATGTTATATTTGTTTGACTATACATGTACATCAGGGCTAGAATATGGGGGGGAAACCCACAAGCAGACCTGCCAACCTTGTAATTTTTTGTTGAGTACCACATTAGTGCATCAGCATTAAAACCAGAAGCCTGTGCACGGCGGCATAACCCAGAAGCCCAACTACATGTACTGTTGTTGGCACAACAGTCAGTCAGAAAAAATAAATAACCAGTTTGACTGTTGGCACTGTATTTTCCAATTGCCTAGATCATAGATGCCACTCAAGGAGCAAAGTTTATTTTTTTTATTACTGGGGGAAAAAAACCCAATTTGGCCAGGGGTTCCCCCACGGGCGATAAGCCCATTTTGAATGATTTCTGTTCCAATCATCTATAAATCTCAATGGAAAACACAATTCAACAATGTACAAAAGTATGTACAAAAGTATGTACAAAAGTATGTACAAAAGTATGTACAAAAGTATGTACAAAAGTATGTACAAAAGTATGTACAAAAGTATGTACAAAAGTATGTACAAAAGTATGTACAAAAGTATGTACAAAAGTATGTACAAAAGTATGTACAAAAGTATGTACAAAAGTATGTACAAAAGTATGTACAAAAGTATGTACAAAAGTATGTACAAAAGTATGTACAAAAGTACCTTTCAACAAAAATTGGCCAGGGGTTTCCCAACGGGCGGTGAGCCCATTTTGACTGATTTCTATTCCAATAACAAATATTAATTTCTATGAAAAGCACTGTTGAACAATGTTCCTAAATTATTAGTAACTTACTCGGCATGCAAATAGCTTGACAATAATAATGCGAAAGGTTCCATCTTTGGTTGCCCAGTAAACAGACAAACAAAAGCCTATCGTAGAATTTTCCAGTTCCACTTTAATTCATCATTTGTTTCTCTTATACAAAGATCACAGGCCATTAAATTCCCATTATTCTCCCCTAATTAATAAAAGTGAAACTAACAGAAACAATGTATAAATCTGACACTTCGATTGGCGTCCATGTTGTACATGTACACTCAAGTATAATCACACGGCGATGCCGAACACGTGCGCTGTGTGCACGTACATCCATGCTTACGGTACAGCTATACAATGTACTGTACCAGATTGACCGAAACTGGATTGCGCCATTCCCACCCCCTTTGTTACGCATTGGTTTATCAGTTTTCCAGCGGGAGTAAGAATTTAAAATATAGTTCTAAGCACAACCTCTTTTTTATCGAAGCGCATAATGATCACTCAGATGCAGGGTGGCTTTGTTCGGTTGTTTTTGCACTTGGGGTCGAACGAATGACAGTTGAAGAAATTGAGAACAAAATTGTCCGTTTGTGCTGCAGTTTTTAAAACACCGCGATATAGATTTTGCGTCTTTTGCGTATTTTCTGCATATATCTCGTACCACCGTTCTCAGATGTGAAAATGCATGCATGGTACGCAAAATGCGTGCATGGTACGCAAAATGCGTGCATGGTACGCAAAATGCGTGCATGGTACGCAAAATGCGTACAGGTTGGCAGGTCTGCACAAGACTGCAGGGCTTGTAGCTCAAGATATTTACTGGACCGGAATTTTGTGTACAAGACCAGAATTGAAGTGAGAAGAAAAAATGCCACACAGGTTAATAATTGAACTGTTTGAATTTGAAAAAGCACTGAGAGAAGATTGATCTCATTTGTATATTATGCGTAAGTAGTCTTCGATAATCAACAGAATTATACTTATCAGACTGAAAGTCAACATTTGAACACAAACACAAGACCGCCGGTCTTGTCTGGACATGAGTTAACTGGCCCGATGCTAAAATCACTGGCCTCGGGCCAGCGGTCCAGTGTAAAATTCCAGCCCTGTACATCATACACGTTCAGTTGCCATTACAACTATTGATGTTTACGTGTGCTGCCACACTTCCAATCATGTGTATGGAGCTAGGGCAATGTTCGCACTACATCCATGAGACAGTTGCATGATCGCTGCGTAAAGTGCAGTAGACTCTTGCTTGTGTGACAGTCTACTATGTATGTGATTTACCCTGTGTGTGAATACTTGTGTGCAGGCTTGGTGAACAGCAAAACAGCATCTGGCACGAGAGGGTAAATTGAGTTCCAATCTCCATCATGAATATGTATTAGGTATAGTAATTTAATCTGTTCATCATCAGAAGAATGCCTTATTCCAACAGGGAGTGAGCTGAATTAGTCTAGTCAAAGATCCTGGTGGAGGGTTTAGCTCATTGAGGTGTAACAATGTTCATGAGGTATGAGGTATGAGGTATGAGGTATGAGGTATGAGGTAGGAGGTGCGATAAGATTGCCAAAAAAACGAAAGACTCACCTCTGTGAATTTAGCCAAGCTCTGCTCAGGACCAAAGACAAACTGAAGTGGAATCTCAGTTGCTTTACAAGACGGCTTGTCGTGAAATGAATCTTTAACATGCTGTGCCACCATGTCTAAGGTATCCACGGTAACTGGGAAGATGTGATGCATAGCAGATGCCATCTCATCCTTTAGAAGCCATTTGATCTGTCATAAGAAAACAAACAGTTACTTATTTGGGTATTTGTTTCTGGTTTTGAAATTAAAAGGTTGAAACAAACATTTGTACCTGGCTACCATTTTCCTCCAAAATCCAGCAGCTTCTTTTACTGGTCTTAATTGATTTAGTATTTTAAACATAAACCAACTATGCTTGCATGCATGATATATGGACCTTGTAAAAAAAGAGGACAATTTTGTTAGGTATGAGGGCATGTATATGGTATAGGCTTTTATAGAACTTCAGGCTATTTGAGAAAAAATTGGAAATCAGATTACAGTAGGAAGAATATCATGCCTGTTGCTTGGTACGGAGCTACATGTAGACGTTCTTACCTTACCATTAGAGTACGAAAGTTTGAGATGAAAGGGAATACAATGGTCTAAGCTAGCTTAATAATAATAACAACTAGACATGATTGCATTTGTGAGCAAATGCAGAGCTGTTTCGCTAATAATATTTTCAAATTACTCAAGTGAAGTCTTGTAGTGTGTACATAATCAAGTTAATAATACAATATTTAATGCCTTGTGAGATCGAATTCATTGTATATAAATATATCTTGTAAAATTGTACCTTTAAGGTAATATAACCTGACAAATGATGACGTCATGATGACGTCAAATTTTTTTCAAAGCAGTTATGACGTATCAAGTCTGTTTAAAAAATATTTTGGATTAAAGCATGTTCTGTTAGCAATTTCTGACTTAAAGGGGCAAAAAATGAAAAAATCATAAAAAATCGTGTGATGACGTCATCATGACGTCATATCTAACAACCTTCAAATATATACGACTTCAAAAAGTGCACCTTTAATGTCACGTCACGTGACCCCTGATGACGTAATCAATCTAAAACTTCATACATATGATGGCTGCCTGACGATCAACATATGTGTAAATTTTGAAGTGATTACACAAAACTTCACCACACACATCTCCAAAAAGTCCATTTTGAACAGTTTTCAACCTGCCGCTAGAGGGCGCTCTTGTGTATCGTGACGTCATCGGTATTTTTTTTTAACTGCACCCTCTTGCCGGACACTAACATCGTTGAAAGCATTTTCATAACATTTAGCACTTTTGAATTACAAGGCACTTCCGGTTTCGACCGGAAGTAGAGGTCATATGAGGTCACGCACACTGAATAAAATGAAGACCTAATTTATCCCTACCCAAACCCACAAACAGAAACCTACGGTCTCTTGTGGCTGATTTGATATAGATTTTCAAATATTTAAAATAGAAACCTTTAAGATGACGTCACGTGACAGCTGATGATGTCATCATGACGAATTTCTGTTAGGACCTTCCTTGCACCAATGCCTTTCATCACTGAAAGTTTCATTGCAATTGCTTATCGGGAACTAGGCAAAACGGCGCTTAGAACGAATTGTGCGTTATTTCAATGACTTCCGGAAGTCTGAAACATACAAATTTTAAAAAACCCAATAAAAACAAAAACTCTAACAAAAACAAGAGCTGTTTCGCTGCGCTTCGCTGCGAAACAGCTAATAATGGCTTTTTATATGGCGCTTAAATCCCTCACTCAGTGACACTCATGGTGCTCCAACATTATTAGTCCTGGTCTCTGGACCATTTATTTCATTCCTTAAACCAACTTAGCTCCCTGGGCAGTATACAATGTGTGCTGCCAAGTATGTAGCGCACCAAGCTTAAACAATCACAAAAACCATCTCTGTCCTCACAGGTACCCATTTACTCTTAGGTGAAGAGAAGAATTATAGTTAAGTGTCTTGCTCAAGGACACAAGTGTCAAGACTGGGATTCGAACCCACACCCTGATGATTTAACAACCTGGTCTTGAGTCTGATGCACTAAAATGCTCAGCCAAGACACACCAAATGAATTGTACAAATATTGATTTACATCCTTGAGTCCTTCAAGTTCATCTCGAGGGTTTGGTTGATTTTGAAGTGAAACACAAATGGTAAGTAAATGATGGCGCATGACTGATTTCTACGTGTTCTTTACCTCATCTTCTGTTTTGTGGATGGCATTTATCTGCTCCTCTGGAAGACTGCCAAGGATTTCACAACTGAAAATAAAAATAAAAATGCCATCTTAACAAGGCCCACTTTCATAGAGTTGCTTATGCACAATAAGTTGCTTAAGCACAAATCAATTATGCTTACCAAAATAAGGTTACCAGCCCAAATACCATTTCTCATGTAACATGCAGTTGAATGGTTTCAAATGGTTGGTCAACTCAGTGGAATTAATGGGCACTTACCATTCATAATCAACCTCATCCACTTACCAGTCATTATCCACCTCATCCACCTACCAGTCATTATCCACCTCATCCACCTCATCCACCTACCAGTCATTATCCACCTCATCCACTTACCAGTCATTATCCACCTCATCCACTTACCAGTCATTATCCACCTCATCCACCTACCAGTCATTATTCACCTCATCCACCTACCAGTCATTATCCACCTCATCCACTTACCAGTCATTATCCACCTCATCCACATACCAGTCATTATTCACCTCATCCACCTACTAGTCATTATCCACCTCATCCACCTACCAGTCATTATCCACCTCATCCACCTACCAGTCATTATCCACCTCATCCACATACCAGTCATTATTCACCTCATTCACCTACCAGTCATTATCCACCTCATCCACCTACTAGTCATTATCCACCTCATCCACTTACCAGTCATTATCCACCTCATCCAGCCTAGAGATCTCTCCTCTACTAGGTGATAGGAACGGACTGTCATCATGCTGATCTGGAGACTGAGGAGGAGAGGATTCCGTCATGGATACATCCCTCCTCCTAGCAGCATAGTCTCCATCCTCCTCCTCCTCATCATTGTCTAGCTCTGATGGCAATGTCAAGCAGATCAGGTCAAGGGTCACAGATAGGTCAGCAGGGTCAATTTCTTCATCTGGGGGACTCTCAAGGCAGTCAATGAGGTGTCCTGACGAATAAAGATTTAAACACATTTATAACCAAATGGAATAAAACCACTTTTCAAGCATTCAAAAAGAATTAGAACAGTGTGTAGTATGGTTTCACTTTGAACATAAAACTTATTTAGACACTACGTATACATGTATGAGTTGACCTATAGTTGCATCCAAGGCAAATTTTGTTGTTTCCTGATTTGTTGAGAATTTTTTTTATGAAGTTTGCTCCAAGCTCCAAGCAAACGGACCTTGAACAATCAATGTGTTGTATTATAGACAATAAATCAAGCTTAAGATCATTGTTTCCAATTTCCAAGTTGTGAAACACACTCCAGCTTTAACAATATATGAATAATGAACATATCTTGGAATACAAGTTGGGAAATCTTTTTTGTTTTGTTATTCTACTCTGACAATTCCCCAAAATTAGATAATTAGTTTCAAAGAAAATCCACCCACCTAAACATGTTGGTATAGTCCTCCGGGTCATATTGCCAACATTATCCTTAAGCTTGACGGAGCATACCAAGTGAACAAAGAGGGGTGTCATCTCTTCTTCGTAGCTACCCATGACAGATTCAGTGGAGGTACTCTGTTCATAATCACTCCCTCTGTCTGAGTCCCTCTGACCTCTCCGTAATGACGACTGGTATACATCAACGATGGAATTGATTTTATTCTCCGGAATGGGGATTTCCTCTTCTCCTGTAGTATAGCTAGTTACTTTGAAATGAAACACACAAATGAAAAGTTAAAATCAACATGAAAATCAACTAGTTTTATATCAGAAATCCCTTTTCTCGCCAATGTTCAAAAATTGGATTGTTAGCAAGGATATGAACATAGGGTAGTATCAGAGAAACACATATATGGTGGGTTAGGCCTTTTTGTGATACAACCTTTTGTCGCTGACATGACCAAAGAATCTGAAATCTGAAATGTTTGAGTATGAGTGGTGTTTAAAAATTTAATGTCGCAAGCCGTGTTAAGATGCAAAATTCCGTGGACACACAACTGGACCCATCTTTAAAGTGTCTGTATGTGGAGCAGTTGACATGGCAACATGCTCAGAACATTCTGTTGGATGAGGTCAACAGTAGCTGACATGCTGACTTGCTTGGAAGGCTCATTGTGTAGCGTGCACCATGGTGTCACGCTTCCCTGGCCCGGTACAGGAAGAGATATAAGGTACTGTAATTCATGCTCAAAATCACTCTTTTTATGTTTAATCCCAAATTCCAGACTTGTTTTTTTGTCTGACAAACCAGGATTACAATAAATCAGACGACTGCCCAGATTGTTTTCATTGTTCTCAGCATTGAGGTCAGTAAGAGATTCCAGCATACCATGGCAGCTGAACAAAGCTGAACAAAGAGGGCTCCTATACAAGAGAACTGTAAATCCTCGTTGCAAATACCAAGTTTGTTGTCTTTACTTCATTTAGTCAGGGTTTTAATAATACTCCACAAATTTTTTTTCAATTAATAGATGTTCAGTATGCATTGAGGATAATGATTTTGTTGTGGTACCCACAGCTAAAATATAGGATTTGAATTGCCTCTAGCTACCGGGCAAACTCGATGGTCTAGTGGTAAGACATCTGCTCTAGAATGGCAAAGGTCGTGGGTTCGAACCCCAACCAAGTAATAATGCACGAGGATTTTTTTTTTACAGAACAAGGGCAAGTAGTGAGAATACAGTGCTTTACACACATTGGTGATGGGTAAAACCAAATAATAAATTATTTTCAAAATAGTAACAGGGGAGATTCCCGACGCAGTTTTAGATGGTCTGCCTAAGGGTACAATTGGAGGCAGAGGTCGCCTTAAGCTGTGCTGGATAGACAATGTCACAAAGTGGAGTGGTCGAAGTGTGCAAGAGTTGAGAATAGCTGCAATTGAAAGAGAACAGGTGATGGCAACAACCCCAGGAATGCGCCCCCATTACAATCTGAGGATGAGGCGGCCACGGACGCAAGTCTTTGCCGAATGATGATGAAGGGATACCAACAATATTTAGAAAAGCCAGAGTGGACTGGTTAGCGTGTTGTCACTGAAGTGTGCCTTTAGGATGGGCTTTAAGGGTTGGTTTAATAATGCCTTACTGCTCATATGCTCTGATGTGACTTCCTCTGACATGACTGTCAATCGTAATTTGTCCGCCTCAACCTCTGGAGTTATCGTAACATCAATGTCTAGTTTATCATCATCTTCTTCTTCCTCAAAGATTACATCCATCTAAGGAAAAAACAACAACAGAAAGTTGTATTTAATAACAATTTTGATTACACTATTGGTACAAGTCATGGCAGAGGTTGCCCTAAGCTCTGCTGAATTGACAATGTGACAAAGTGATAGACGTGTGCAAGAGTTGAGAATAGCTGCAGTTTGAAAGAGAACAGGTGATGGCAACAACCTTAGGAATGCGCCCCCATTACAACCTGAGGCAAGGGGGGGGGGGGGGCCCCAAGGATGCAAGTCTATGCCAAATGATGAAGATTACACTAGAGGCATAAAACATGTTTCATTTCGCAGGAGAAAAACTAGGTGGTTGCTCCCCATGACAAGAAATTTCACATTGAATTTCCAGTCCAATTCTATTTCTATTCCGATACTCGTCAAAGCATGTTCAGCATCTAGACAAGAGTTATAATAATAATAATAATACGAGAGATTTATATAGCGCATAATGCAGAAGCCTCCATGCGCAACACAAAAACAAAACAACAAAAAAACATTGAAAAGAATATTATTTTAAAAGCAAGTTACACAAATAAAGATTCAAACAAATGAGTTTTTAAAAGTCCCTTGAAAATCTGAAGAGAGCCAGCTTGGCGAATATGAAGAGGCAAGTCATTCCAAAACGAAGGTGCAATGAAGTTGAAGGCTCTTTGACCATAAAATTTTGTGGAAAAAGTAGTTTGCGTGAGTAGGGATTGGCCAGCAGATCGGAGAGGACGAACAGGAATATATTTATGGAGAAGATCAGATATATAATCAGGAGATAAGCCATGAAGAGCTTTGAAAGTGAGAAGATTTAACTTATAAACGATACGCAGTTTGATCGGGAGCCAGTGGAGTTCTTGTAAGATGGGAGTAATATGTTGGGAACGAGGGGTGCGAGAGACGATGCGAGCAGCGGTGTTCTGAACTCGTTGAATTTTAGAAAGTTCTCTATCTGACAGACCAATTAGAAGAGAATTGCAAGAGTCGAGTCTAGAAGTGACAAAGGCATGAACCAGTAAAAGAGTAGAATCATCAAGATGGCATCGGATTCGACCTATTTTTCGAATTTGTAGAAGAGCAGATTTGCATATATTGGTTACCTGGTTATGATTAATATTGACCAGGCCACAAACACCTGGACAAGTCCCTTCTCTTAACAATACGCCATCTTTACACAACACAGGGCCTTTGTCTTTGTCTTTCATCTGAAGGAGGCAGCAATCATGTCTTGCTCAAGTACACAAGTGCCATGACCAGGACCCCAAATCCCACTCTGACAAAACAAGAACTTGAGTTCAGTGCATAAGAACACTAGGCCATAACACTCCACTGTCCTATCATGACATTATAAGTTCAATGACACAACACCAAAACATGTCAAAGTTATATGTTGGTTACTCCAAACCACAAGCAACTTTGTCAATTCAACTGTCATAGCTGATTTGGATGTTATTTTATTTAACACTAGATAAGATTTAAATGACTGTACTCTTATAAATCTACTTGTTCGAAACCAATGTCTATACAAGGAAGATTTCAAACCAACAGCTGTAAAAAAAACTTTAAAAAACATTGTCTTGTTTAAGAATATGGTTGAAAATAAACCACCCTTGGTTTATTTTAGCATTTTTTTCTTTAACTATACTGCTTCCAGAAAAAATTGAGACAAACTACTTTGAAGATCCTATGATTTGTTTTTTTAGAAGCTGATGGGTCTGAAAACCATTTCTGGATGTCAAAAGACATATGGTACAATAAATCAAAGCAAACAGATAGGTTACTTTGCATTTCTGTAGCTACCATGATACTCTCCAAGGGGTCTAAAATATCTTACAAATGGTACGGCACACAGTTAAAGTTTTGACCCAAGGACAAACAATAATCCCCCTTCCTTTTTGAAATGCAGATACTACTTACTTCAATGTCATCGACCTCTTGCTGACTGTAGTACCAAATGTCTGGATTGGATGGGACCGGTTTGAAATGGTACCCCATAACCTCTGTGAACTTATTCTGGATGATCTCATGTAGACTGATGGTCCCTGTAGGGCAGGGTGCGCTGGACATGAGCTCAGACAGTGGTACTTTGATCGAGTGCTTTGACAGACGAGACAAGGATGGCTTCTGAGGTTTGGAGGAAGCTTTGACTTTTGAGTAGGTCCTGTTGGGTTCAAAATTAGTAGTGAGAATTATAATTGAAGATAACTATAAAAGAAACATTTATAAATAAAGTTACTCGTTTCTGTGTTAGTTTCGGTATTCACTGTGGAAGTTCAGGAAAAAGTAAGATGAACTAAATTTCACTCTAAAACTAATTTTAATTTCAATGAACGAAGAGAACTTAAATATCACAACTCATTATAGAGACATTATTACATGGTGTTAATGCAAACTTTAGTTTCCAGATTCTTTACCCAACATACAAAGTTTCAGAAAAAAATAAATGAATAAATACAAAATAATGAAACTGTTATGTATCCCCAATAAATACATCAGTTTTATAATTTGTGTTTTACCCTTACACCGATGTGTATTAAGCACTGTATACTCAGTACTTTCCCAAGTTCTGTGAAAATATTCCACAGTCACATCACTCAGGTAGAATCAAATCAGTGTAAGGGTAAAAGCCAAATTGTATTCTTTATCCCAGACGCAAAATTTACATCTATTACATCAGTTATCTTGTGCCTCCTATAAAGCAGAAACTTATCACAAATTAACACAATAAGTTCAAATGACCTGTTCATCCGGTCCTCCTTATCCGTTTCATCTTCATCGATTTCAACCTCAACTTGATCAGCAAATTTAATCTTCTTGGCTAGAAGGTTGCTAGCTTGCTGCTCAAGACTCACCTTTGTAATACAAAGTACAGGAATGATAATAATCAACAACAAAATGAATTAGTGTCAATTGTGTAAAATGAAAACTAAACTTTCAATCTAAAAGCTCACTGATTCTAAAGCACATACCAGTACCAATCCTCCAGAGAAATATTTCCATCTGAAAGCTCACTGATTCTGAAGTTCCTACCAGTACCAATCCTCCAGAGAAATATTTCCATCTGAAAGCTCACTGATTCTTAAGTTCATACCAGTACCAATCCTCCAGAGAAATATTTCCATCTGAAATCTCACTGATTCTAAAGTTCATACCAGTACCAATCCTCCAGAGAAATATTTCCATCTGAAAGCTCACTGATTCTAAAGTTCATACCAGTACCAATCCTCCAGAGAAATATTTCCATCTGAAAGCTCACTGATTCTAAAGTTCATACCAGTACCAATCCTCCAGAGAAATAGTTCCATCTGAAATCTCACTGATTCTAAAGTTCATACCAGTACCAATCCTCCAGAGAAATATTTCCATCTGAAATCTCACTGATTCTAAAGTTCATACCAGTACCAATCCTCCAGAGAAATATTTCCATCTGAAAGCTCACTGATTCTAAAGTTCATACCAGTACCAATCCTCCAGAGAAATAGTTCCATCTGAAAGCTCACTGATTCTAAAGTTCATACCAGTACCAATCCTCCAGAGAAATATTTCCATCTGAAAGCTCACTGATTCTAAAGTTCATACCAGTACCAATCCTACAGAGAAATATTTCCATCTGAAATCTCACTGATTCTAAAGTTCATACCAGTACCAATCCTCCAGAGAAATATTTCCATCTGAAATCTCACTGATTCTAAAGTTCATACCAGTACCAATCCTCCAGAGAAATATTTCCATCTGAAAGCTCACTGATTCTAAAGTTCATACCAGTACCAATCCTCCAGAGAAATAGTTCCATCTGAAAGCTCACTGATTCTAAAGTTCATACCAGTACCAATCCTCCAGAGAAATATTTCCATCTGAAAGCTCACTGATTCTAAAGTTCATACCAGTACCAATCCTACAGAGAAATATTTCCATCTGAAAGCTCACTGATTCTAAAGTTCATACCAGTACCAATCCTCCAGAGAAATATTTCCATCTGAAAGCTCATTGATTCTAAAGTTCATACCAGTACCAATCCTCCAGAGATATATTTCCATCTGAAAGCTCACTGATTCTAAAGTTCATACCAGTACCAATCCTCCAGAGATATATTTCCATCTGAAAGCTCACTGATTCTAAAGTTCATACCAGTACCAATCCTCAAGAGAAATATTTCCATCTGAAAGCTCACTGATTCTAAAGTTCATACCAGTACCAATCCTCCAGAGAAATATTTCCATCTGAAATCTCACTGATTCTAAAGTTCATACCAGTACCAATCCTACAGAGAAATATTTCCATCTGAAATCTCACTGATTCTAAAGTTCATACCAGTACCAATCCTACTGAGAAATATTTCCATCTGAAAGCTCACTGATTCTAAATTTTATGGTGATTTAAGTGCACCATCTAAATTCTTTTCATTATGAATTGCCCTTTAGTGCAATTCCACAGTAAATCACAATACAATGAGCACTAGTATGTGTGAGTTGTTTTGTCATTTAGCGTTTGAGAAAGACTCTGCTTGGGTCAAAACATGAGGCCATCAACAATATGTCGATCACATATCAAACATGTCAAGTCAATAAAGTCATTCGGAAAACAAGATTGATAAAACATGTGGCCAATGTATCGTGACTCATCATGAATTTGCTCCTTACCTTTTCATTGTATTTTCTGATATGTCCACAAACAGCATGTAGGAAATGTGTAATATCAATATCATGAAGTGATTCAGTGCAGATGTAGTCCAAGGCCATCTGTACATCATGACAATCAACATACTGCCCTCGTTGTAAACTCTTAAAGATAGCCATTACAAAGTACTTGCTAATTTTGTCCCCCAGTTGAGAGCAGAATCGTCCCAGGAGTTTACTGGGATGACCTGAGCTTAGACATCTGTTTTGAGAAGTTCCAGGAACTTGTTCCAGATGAGATTTGGAGGAATGCCTTGAGAGAGACCCTCTTGGGGTACCAGTACCTGTCCCAGAACGAGAACTGCTGAAGTTTTCAGTCTGGGCTTCCAGGGAAGCAAAGGTCAGGTCTTGGAAGACGTCTTGGAGGGGTAGATGGTCCTCATGTTTTAGAAGCTGGTGCTTGATTGAGGAGAGGGAGCAATCATAGACATATATTGGCAGCATCAGTCCATGCTTTAAGTCAGATTCACAAGGATCCTGGTTAGAATCGGAATCAGTTGATTCACATTTTGAGTCACTCAGAGTAGGTTCTGTAGAGTTATTATCCTCAATTTGATGGTTGGCTTCAAGGGGTGAAGGCGATGCATTGCCAGAATGCTTATCAGTCTTAGCAGTATCGTTGCAAGCTTGATTAGGGTCGTCACCTTTGACCTGTCCAACTTCCATGAGCTTTTGCAGGTCACCATAGCTTGCGGGAATGAATGTGAGCACAAGATGTGAGCTGGGTTTAGCATCCTTGTCTGTTTCCCCAACTTTCACAGTATCCTTGATGTAACATGCCCACTGTGGAACTGGATTCTCTCGTAGAGATTGGCCTTCCTTCATCGCCTGGTGCCAAGCCTCTGGTTGGGTACTGGACAGAGAATCCGAGAGGTCAGTTGCTAGGCTTGTAGTGCGACCTGCTTCATCTTTTTCACATTGAACTGCACTTTTTAAGAGCGACTCGTAGTCAGAGTCTGAGAGGTTGAATGGAGCAGGTTGGTTGTCACAATCACGTTGCCTTGACAAGACCATCTTGGTAAAGTGGACACTCTCCTCTCTGGATAGTGTGAGTTCATGATTTGACATCTTGGACAGAGCATTCAACAGTAGGCAATACAGTGTGTTATTAGGCGATGGGTACCGGGGAAACTGTGGTCTCGGTTGACTCTCATTTGCGCTACTTTCTGCTAAATCTTCTGAAATCAAAACAAACAGACAAAGACATTTAACAAACTGACTCTACACAAGTCAAAGAAAAAATCAGAGATTGTTGATTGTAGGACAAACTCGTGGTACTTCTTCATAACTGTTTGCACTAAAGAGACATTACTGTATGTTTAAAAGTAACGCAATTTTTTTCCGAAAAGGGTTGATGTGTTTTACCAGGTTTGCACTCTGTGGATGACGAAAGACTTTGTGATGTTTTTATAAATGTTACTGCTGAGGTCTTTCTGTTCATGTTATACATGTAAGTCACACTTTTTGTTTGAAGTGCAAATTACAGCCCAAATGTTTTAATACATTTGTTTAGATATAATAGTGTTAATAATAGTGGCTCTTGTAGCGCTCAAATGCGTCACTCAGTGACACTCATGGTGCTTCAATATTATTACCCCTGGTCACTGGGCCATTTATTTCTTTCCTTTAAACCGCTCGGCAACAACATGCCAAACACCAAATGAACACAGAGCTGCCAACATTTGCATCATGCAATCAGGGAGATTTTGAACAACAGTCAAGGAGAAATTTAGAATTACATTCAACATAATAGGGTACAAGTTTACATAATCAGAGAGATTTTCAAATTTGTTCATCAGAATGTGGAAAGATCAGTTTATATTCAGGGAAATTTCAGCAGAATCAGAGAAAGTTGGCAGCTCTGTGACCATGTTGCTATCTGGGCATCCGGTCTGTACTACGGTATTCCCAGTTGTAATCGATGTGCATGTAATGTCTGGTTAATGACCTCACCTTCAATCAACATTGAGCATAAGATTTCAGCCTGCTGGCATCTAGGTAGTAACTTCAAAACTTCCAACTTGAATGGTCGGTGAGTGATAGACTCACTCAGTCTCAGTGTGTCCCCCACAGCATCTGTCGATTGCTGTGTCATGAATGGTGACAAGATGGCCGGGTCGTGACACATGACCTTGAGATGCTCAAAGGTCAAGAGGGTTGAGATGACCTCCTGGTCTAAAGGAAATAACTGTAGACAACCGAAAGAAGATTGGCAATGTGAGGCAAACAAATATGAAACATATGTAAATCAATCTGTCACAGGTTTGTTTGTTCATGCATATGTTGAATCACACAAAATGTGGACACTGATTTTGAGCTGTTACCAAAAGTATACAATACCTTTAAGCACTGTATACCAAGTGCTCTCTGAGTCCTACAGCAAAATAACCAAAGGCTACTTGGGTTGGATTCGAACCCATGACCCCCAAATTCAAGAGAAGACGTAATGTACCTTGTAAGGTATTTACTTGTGATTGGTAACCTGTTTATTTCTATTAAACTATTAAATAAAAATTAAATACAAAATTAACATCTATTAAATTGGTGCGGTACCCGCTACTAAAATATAAGTTTTAACAGCCTGTAGCCACTAGGCTAGCCCAGTGGTCTGGTGGTAAGACATCTGCTCTAGCATAGCAAAGGCTGTGGATTCAAATCCCACTGACTGATATGCTTGTGGGGTTTTTTTCACAGTGCTCGGGCCAAGTACTGAGTAAACAGTGCTTAAATTTCATTTTTACTCTTACACCGATGTGTATTAACGCACTGTATACTCAGTACTTTCCCCGAGTTCTGTGAAAAAACCCACAGGCTTAAATTCGGTAGGGTTCGAACTCACGACCTTTGCATTGCTAGAGCAGTAGCCTTACCACTAGACCACTAAGCTAGCCAGATGGCTAGAGGCAGTTTGAATCCTATACAGTGATTAAGGCAAAAAACAAGTAATATGTTTTTTGTCTTGCTTAACAGATTTATGAAATTGGGTCTAGAGACAGAAATGAAATGATGATCATGATGGTTTACCACTTGAGGGACATCCTTGTAGCAGCAATTTTGGAAGTAGTCCCTCTCTGCAGGAGCATCAAAGACTGTTCCACTCTGTGGTTCTACCCAGCATTCAGTGACCAGTTGGAGCTGGCCGTCTGCCTCCGCTGTGTCCTGGTCATCCAATAGTTCTATATCAGGATGGTTAGATCCTCTAAATGAATAAAGGGAATAGACTTGTGATTAGATCATCTAACCGAACAAAGGAAACAGACTTGTGATAAGTTCCTCTAACCGAACAAAGGAAATAGACTTTTGATTAGATCCTCTAACCAAATAAAGGGAATAGACTTGTGATTAGATCATCTAACCGAACAAAGGGAATATACTTGTGATTAGATCATCTAACCGAACAAAGGGAATATACTTGTGATTAGATCATCTAACCGAACAAAGGGAATATACTTGCGATAAGTTATTGAGTCTTGTTTTAATTTCTGGACGATTATGATAATTTCCAGCCACTTAATCTTAGGAATGATAATCAGTTGTTTGTGTGTGTGTGTGTTGGGGGGGGGGGGGGGGGGGGAGGATAAAGCCAAAACTGTGACCTTTAGGTCAATGCATATTTTTTTAAACAAAATTTTGGAAGAGTACATTCATTCCCATCCTGTGGTTTCAAATAAACACACCCTTCAACCAACCAGTGAATATTTCATCAAATTAAGAGGTGATAATAATAATAATAATAGGCAGGATTTATACAGCGCCCAACATCAACCAGTCACTGAGCGCTTTACAATATTAAAAAGTAGTCTACAAGCAAAAACACGAAAACAACACAATAACAAAGATAAAGTAGAATCAGCTGTTGCAATTTGCTTAAGGGTATTTAGATCTGGGTTCATGAATAGCAGAGATGCCAACATTTGCATCTTGCAATCAGGGAGATTGTGTACAACAATCAAGGAGATATTTAGAATAACATTCAACACAATACAAACAAAGTAAAGTTTCTATAATCAGGGAGAAAATGGAGAGATTGGATTCTTTTCAGAGTTCTTTCGGTAGAATCAAGGAGAGTTGGCAGCTCTGTAATAGGTTGGTTTCCTTACCCTGCTGATCTGTCCCTGCAGTAGGTGGCAGTGTGTGGTGGGAATACAATATACTGCACAAGGCAGGGGAAGACATCATCCCTACTGTCATCTGTCACCGTGTCTGTCACCCCATCTTGCACTGGGTCTGACTGCTCACTGGTACTCTCTCCCCCATCAGGGTTGTCTGGTTTGGCTGATGAATGTGGCTGGAAACCAGGGAAGAGACCTGTACTTCTGGATTTGATTGGGTTCTGTGAAGAATAAGGTATGATGTTTACATTATTTCTAGTTTGTAGTTGGAAACTCCTCTTGTGGAGCTTGTAAGAACTTGGCAGCTTAACTTCCTTGGGCACATACTCCGAATGCCAGACGATAACCCTGTCAAGATATACGCTCTATATACACCGACCTATGGGAAAAGGAGACCAGGAAGGTAAAGCACATCATTCCTGACATATGTTCAACGCCTGCTTGGAGATAGTGAGGGCATGCTGCGAGCAGAACAAATTTTAACACTTGCCTAGTGTCACAGTCAAGCTGGGATAACTGTGCAGCGAAAGAAAATAGCAAACAATGAATGGAAAGTCTCTTTGACAAAAGTATTGTATTTACAATTTCTTTACATTTATTTACAACTGCAGGGGATACTGCCCCATTTCAGGCGTCTGTACAATTATTTATATCAAGTTCTAATGAAATTATAAATTGAATTAAACACAACTAATATCGGCTGGATTCATTTTAATCCCTTCAAAAAATAACAATTATTCGTCTATAGTCGAAAATATGATGTAGACCTATGCGCATAGATTTAAATACGTTCAGTTATTTCACCTTAACTTTTTTGACGTCACAATAACATTCTAATCAACCCCAAGACTTCCTTTCCAACCTTGAAGTTCAGATCCCAGTACAATGTTGTCTCACTAACCAATTTGCCTTAAAACAGTAGCCTGTAAATCTACTCTGATTTTAGCAATGGCAGTACAATCACGAAGCAGAGACCAACACCCAGCGCAAAATGCCTGACTCTGGATCACTCACAATTTGTTCACAACCTCTCTCTAGCTAAGATGGTGCTAGAATAATCTTACTCCACTGACCGCACCCTTCTACCCAACATACCTCAACTTTCTCCCTTTTCAAAACTTCATACATGAACGGAACATAATACCCTAAGGAATTTCTGGGGAATAACTTACCACTGCAGACCAAATAAGGTGAATCATTAACATAATAACAAAGAGAATGAATACTTACCTACTGGGGAGCTGGCTGATAAAATATTCATGAGGCACAACAAAACTTTAACTAAACTCACAACTACTGAAGAGGAAAATTCTAAATTCACAAGAGTTCATGAGGTTAAATTCTGACAATGCCTCCCTTCTTAAGAAAAAAATTGTTCGGCAAAGTGCAGTCAATTTTTGTTTTTCTTCAGAATTTGAAATTTTCAAACTTCCAAAGCTGGGATAACTGTGCAGCGAAAGAAAATAGCAAACAATGAATGGAAAGTCTCTTTGACAAAAGTATTGTATTTACAATTTCTTTACATTTATTTACAACTGCAGGGGATACTGCCCCATTTCAGGCGTCTGTACAATTATTTATATCAAGTTCTAATGAAATTATAAATTGAATTAAACACAACTAATATCGGCTGGATTCATTTTAATCCCTTCAAAAAATAACAATTATTCGTCTATAGTCGAAAATATGATGTAGACCTATGCGCATAGATTTAAATACGTTCAGTTATTTCACCTTAACTTTTGTGACGTCACAATAACATTCTAATCAACCCCAAAGGGTAAGTCTCCCTGGATTCAACTCTTTAAACAAAATCACTTTTTCAACAATGCTAGTCAGACTTCCTAAAACGCTTAGCTTCTTGCATTGTACATATTAAAATACACTAGTTAACCCTCAAAATACCATTTCCAGGTTTTAGATCGTATAAATCAAACGTTTAACGAAACTTCACTTAAATAAAAAGTCACTTGGTGGTCTGGCATCTTGCCTCCATTTCCACTCCAATTCAAACCAAATGCCAAAACATTATACGAATAAATTTGGCCCACCGTGCAAATGTTCGAAGGTTAATTCTGTCCTTCCGGCGCGGAGCAACTGGAAGTGACGCCCACTGCGTCCTTTTGTTGTCCGTCCTTATGACATATATATTCTCCAGTCTACCACCTTCGTCTCAGACCGATTTCATCACACTCTGTGAGGGTTAGCACCTCGTACTTCTAGGAGGGGGATGGATACCCGCATCATGGCCATCTATAAAAATAGTTATTTGAACAAATACAATAATGCCTGATGCTCTCCTTGTTTAAATACACACTTCTCAAACAATTTCTTTATCTAATTTCGTTCCACAATGTGAACTAAAAATTCAGAGTATTCCCACTACAGGGCTTTTGAATCCAATGCTTTAACAAAACCACATGAAGTATACACTTTAAAGTAAATTATTAGTTATAGGAATTCTGCTTAATTAACCAATACAACAAGCAAATTAAACTTACGATTTTCCTCCTGTTTCCAACCTTGAAGTTCAGATCCCAGTACAATGTTGTCTCACTAACCAATTTGCCTTAAAACAGTAGCCTGTAAATCTACTCTGATTTTAGCAATGGCAGTACAATCACGAAGCAGAGACCAACACCCAGCGCAAAATGCCTGACTCTGGATCACTCACAATTTGTTCACAACCTCTCTCTAGCTAAGATGGTGCTAGAATAATCTTACTCCACTGACCGCACCCTTCTACCCAACATACCTCAACTTTCTCCCTTTTCAAAACTTCATACATGAACGGAACATAATACCCTAAGGAATTTCTGGGGAATAACTTACCACTGCAGACCAAATAAGGTGAATCATTAACATAATAACAAAGAGAATGAATACTTACCTACTGGGGAGCTGGCTGATAAAATATTCATGATGTTCCCCAATCAGTCCAGCTACCTTCGTTGGTTGTGTGTTACTCCAGCAGTTCCTGGCTACATGACCTGGCTTATGACAGAGATAACATATTCTGGGTTGTCTTTGGTTAAATGGCTGTGACTGTCTTTGATTAAATGGCTGTGACTGTCTTTGGTTAAATGGCACTCTCAAACCTGGTCTATCTGATACATAAGGTTTTCTTTCAGGTTGTTTATCATTTCCGGTTGATTTTGTTGGAGTGTTTATCCTTTGAACAAAATGTGTTTGTCTATCTTGACCAAAAGCGCCACCTCTAGCCTCTACATACCGTTCTGCAATTTCTGCCATGGCATCCATGGTAGGAGGATGTCTCTCTTTCAAAAACAATGCGAGATCAGCACTTGAACCATTAATAAATTGTTCCCTAAGAAGAAGATCTTTCAAGCCACTAAAATCCTTCTCAATCTTTGCCAAATCGGTCCATCTACAAAAGTAGTTGTTAAGCCTAACTACAAATTGCTTGGGGCTTTCATACCTTTCAGGTCTGGCTGCTCGAAACTTCTTTCTAAAGCCATCTTCAGTAAGTTGGTACCTTTTCAACAGGGAGCTTTTCAAAGACTGATAGTTAGAAGCTTCTGATAGTGGAAGTCTAGAATACACTTCTAAAGCCTTACCTCTTAGGAGGGCGCTTAAATTGATTGCCCAATTATCCTGACTCCAGCCTTGAGCGGTAGCATAACGTTCAAACCTTTGCAAGTATGAATCTAACTCATCCCTATTGTCTTCAAATTGGGGAAGTTTTGGAACTCGGGCTTTCAGTTTAACTGGTTTAGGAGTGCTTTGCTCATATGGACTTTTAGCCTGTTCCGTCTTTACTATTTCTAACTTCAGCTGCATCTCTACTGTCTCACGCTCTTGTCGCCTCAGTTCTAACTGTTCAGCACGGACCTCTCGCTCAAGACCTTCCTTCTCCCTTCTTTCTACTCTCATTCGATCTTGCTCTGAACTAACAAACTCTCTCAACTCATCTCCACTCAAATCCATCTCTTTGCCTATCCTAACTAACTTTTCCAAATCCATGGTCACACACTTACCTCGCTGCAAATTTTGCGCAGAAATGTTAAGCAATTAATTGGTTGGAGTGAGTCCACAAAGTCTGAGGTCTGCAAATCAAGAGCTGAAAAGAAGCTAACCAAAATAAGCTAATTACTACATATATATAAATTAATTACCATATATATATATTCATTGGTATCCACCTGATACAATCATTATTGTTTGCTCAAGTCTTTCAATTTTCAAATCCAATCCTCCCGGACAAGCCCCCAAAATGTCATCAATGAAATTATCCACATTGGACATACCTCGAAGCATTACTCGCATCATCCGGCTGAAAGAAGCTGGCGCATTGACTAACCCAAATGGCATTGTACAAAATTGATATAACCCGTCTGGCGTTATAAAAGCCGTTTTCTCTTTGGCAGTCTCATGGAGGGGAATTTGCCAGTATCCCTTACTGAGGTCTAGTTTGGTGAAAAACATATCAGAGGAAAGCTTTGCAAATATTTCTTCAGGATCTGGCATCGGTTCAGCATCAAAAACAGTAACTTTATTTAGTCGTCTAAAGTCAATGCAGAATCTTTGGGACCCATCTTTCTTTTTCACTAAGACGATCGGTGAAGCAAACGGTGACTCTGCCATCTCTATAACTCCCATCTCTAACATGGATTTAATTTCAGCCTTCACTGTGTCTCTAAGTGCATGTGGAAGTGGGTATGGTTTAGAACGCACTGGATCTGATGAAGTAAGCCTGATTTCATGCTTTGTTAGAATTGATCTACCTGGAAGATCTGTAAGTACAGAACTAAATTTCTTCAGCAACTCTCTCACCTCACTAGACTGATCTGCAGATAACTCTTCATGCACATTGACATCTTCGATGGTTTCTTTTGCTGTTAAATTCGGTAAGCGTAGCTGGTCATCATCTGTTGTCATCTTTAAATGGTCAAGATCACCTGGCTCTGATTCTGACTCGATCACGGCAGTGGACACTACATCTAATAAACATGTTGGTAAGAAGGTACTAACAAGACAAAAATCTCCTAAATTTGCTGTTTGTGGTCGTTCAACATAGAGCTTCAGTAAGTTGATGTGGAATGTCTTTGTTCTGGTAACTAGATCAATTTTGTAATCATACTTACTAATCTGCTTCAAGATAGTGTATGGACCCTTCCAATGTAACAAAAGCTTGTTGTTGTCTGCTGGCAAAAGAAGTAACACCTTGTCCCCTTCCTTCAGTTGTCGTGGTCGTGTTTTCATGTCATAGTATTTCTTGTATCTGGTCGTTGATTTCTTAAGTTCTTCCTGAGCTAGCTTGCAAGTTGCTTCGATGCGCTCTCGTAAGTCGAGTACATACTCGTAGGTTGTCTTTACCTCTGTTGTCTCTACATCGTCTGTCCATAACTCCTTGAGAATTGTCATGGGACCTCTCACATTGCGACCATAGAGAAGTTCAAATGGTGCAAACCCAAGACTGGACTGAGGAGTTTCCCTATAGGCGAAAAGTAAAGGTCCTATATACCTGTCCCAATCTTTTGGCTTCTCAGCACAGAGGCGTTTTAACATCTGCTTCAGAGTACCATTAAATCTCTCCACAAGACCATTGCACGATGGATGATATGGCGTGGTAGTTAATTGACGTATAGACAGCAGTCGACTGACTTCCTTCATGACACCCGAAGTAAACTGTGTCCCTTGATCTGTCAAAATCTCCCTCGGAATTCCTACGTAATTGTAGTAATTGGAAGAAACTGGTAGTTGCCTGCTCCATAGCCAAAGGATGATGATTAATGCTGATTCAATAGGGAAAACCCCATAGGAGATGTTTAATGGATGATATTAATAACGATTACATTACTTGCAAAAAAACATGGCAAATCAGTATGGTGTTGCAATGGTTTAATAACAATACTATAAGAGTGACTTTATGAGTGATATTAATACAGAAAATTCCACAATTTGGTGTCATGGCAAGCAGTCTAGTTAGGCAGCCTCCTTCTCTAGAAGGGTACAGTTAGGGCATTATTCAAAAGCTAAATTACCTTCATCTTGAGCTCAGCCACAAAGCTGATGATCCCAGAGTTAGAATAGGAGAAATGAAACCCTTCCTGCAGCCTCAAACTAGAACAGAAATCCACAAGAAAAAGTCATGTTTGGTAAACACAAAGCCACGACAAGTTAGTCTGTTTCTTGACATTTGACCTAGGGGGTCTAAAAACAATAGCCTTCTGGGGGATCAGATCCCAGGACCAAATTCACACACCAAGTGTTGAGACAGTATTCCAAGTCATTTTCTAAGTTTTGCTGCGACATTTCTTTACATTTGATCTAAAGGGTCCAAAGAACAATAGGCCTCTGGGGGATCTTAAGACCAATCCACAAACCAAGTTTGGTAATAATATGCCATGTCCTTCTTGAGTTATCACTCTGACAGCATTGCTTTTGTTTTAGCCATAATAACCTGTTTTCAAAGATCAGAATTTGGACTCAAGGGATCATAAGTATTTTCTTAATCATTTCTCAAAACTACAGCATTTTATGCAAGCATATTTCGAGGGAAGTATTCCACTATAATCATCTTTATGCCAAGTGCAAATCTGTAAACATTTATGATTTCACTTTGACCAATGTTGTGGCTCACCCTTTAAGTACTTTGCTGGAGTACCGTCAATAAAGGAATAAGGCAGTTAGGAACAAACATAGGATTTGAATCTCCAAACTTTCCCCAGAAATATTGTAACAAACACAACCCCAATAGAATAGAGGTTGCAATGTATTCAGTGGACAAAAACCAAAACCAAGCAATTTGTTTCGTCAACAGTTAATGAAAAAAATCTGACTTCCTGATCTAAAATAGATCAAGCACATTGCTTTAGCGTGTGAAGGAAACAAACTTGCGCACTTTAACGGGCCCAAATATTCAAATACGCGCGAGACTTTCACAGTCTATATGAATTCCTTCAAACAAAATACTGACTTACTCAGTAAGCACTGATAGGACATGGGAGACTGCTTCCATAGAGATAGGTGGAATGCTATGATCACTTTGAGCATCCCATATCCACCGATGATGATGTAAATAACATGCAAGACGGTTCAGATCCTTGCTAGGTCCTTTACTGTCCATGTAGACTGGTACTGAACCTGTAGTCACCTGAATGGAGGTCTTCAAGTCCGCAAAATCAGGTGGCATTCTTTCATATCTAGAATAAATACAGGATTGGAAAACAATTCTTCAAATATGTTGAACAAATCTGGCTTGAAATTTGGTCAATTTGACTAATGTCGTCAGATCAGCAAAATCAGGCATTCTTTCATATCTAGAATCAAAATTAGTTTTACATTGAGTAATCAAACATGTTGTCTGGCAAATCAGGGATAAAACTCAACCACAGAAAAAACAAATCATTTTATAAAGGGTTCCCAACATAATGGTGTAAACATTGTATCAAATATGTGATTCACCAGGTTTAACAAATTGGCTGTTTATTTTTCTAAATGTATTATTGATGAAACAAACTATTTGTACAAAAGGTCTTAGTCTTGATCTCAAACCTGTGGGGCATGGTCTTAAACCCACTGGTCTTAGAAATCCAGAACTTCTTAGTTTTTACTTTCAATTTTTTGTCTCGATAAGTCCCTTTTTCTTAAGGTCTACTTCATGACTAACTGAGAGTTAAGCAATTGGTGGCATGTCATGGGCAAGCACAATAGTGCTGGTGCATGAATCCCCCTAGTGTGGGTTCGAATTCCGGTCATGATACTTGTGTCCTTGACCAAGACATTTAACCATTATTGCTTCTCTTTACTTGGGAGTACATTGGTACCTGCGAGGGCAGAGATGGTTCTTGTGATAATTTGATTCGCTACACACTTAGCAGCACAGGTTGCATACTCCCCAGGGAGCTGAGATGATTTAAGGAACTAAAGAATTTGCCCAATGACAGGGACAATAATGTTAATATCATCAATGTCATACTTGGTAGATAATGATGCCATGTAAAAATGTACATTATTAACTGCTTCTTCTTAACTTACTTGACGAGAACAATATCTATTGGTCTAGCGAGTATGACAATGCAGGGTTTCTCCTTGGTGTGTTTCTGCTCCATCTGAGAGGGCTTCCCTTTTACTACTTGAGCCATCTTAGCAATGACAGACTTGCGTTGTGTCGTAGGTACCTTGAGGTAAGACGTCTGCCTCATGGGGACAGTCAATTCTTGCAATCTCTCCCTGAGCTTGGTCACAATCTGTACAGGGCACATTTATATAGAGCTGTTTAAGCACAAAAAGTAGCTAAGCACAAAATTATGCTTAAGAGAATAAGGTTACCAGCCAAATGCCTTGTCCCATGTACTGTCTATAGACGTTATCCTGCTTATTCTTGTTTAGCAGAAAATTAATAAGCAAACTTTTCTGCTTAAGCAGCTCTATGAAATTTGGCACAGAGGAGCACATTTAACAAAGTTTTTACTTGAACACGATCCCAAGTATTCAGTTTGGTTGTATGGTGTGTCTATTGCAAATAAGATGATAAAGATTTAATGACACTTTCAAAAAAACGATGATGTACTTTTCCCTTTAAAGTTCTAATACACCATTGTTTGTTGGAAAAGCAAATTCTCCAGTTTTCTATAAACGTACCATACAACCAACCTGTGAAATTTAATCTAAAGAACTGGTCATGTTTTCCTGAAGGCTTCAAATAATGGTTGACGAGGTTTTTTTTGAGATTCTGTGCATGTTCATTTGTTCTTATCCTGATTTGGCAACAGTTGACTAAAAAACCAAGTACTGGTGTGGATTATGTCGCACATGGCAATATTGCAGATTAAAATATTTCTTTAGTTGATTGCCTTTGAAAAAAACTTTGTAAGGATCAAAATGTGAAGACATTACTACTTTTTACATTTATCATCATTGATCATCGATCGACTACAACTTGCGCTTGCATTGGGCAAATGTTTACAAGAAGTAAGCTTTGAGATTAATATTCATGTATAACTTGTTTTCATCATTACTGTTGAGTGTAATAACACTATCTACAGTCCCCCTTAGTATTTACATTCTATTTATCTCTAACAACCTTACCTTATTTCTCTCATGTCCTGGTGTACCGCCTAGGAAGGCTAGTCTAATAACCACACAAGGTGCTTTAGATAAGATTCGGATCAAGTAGAAAGACGTGGGAGGACTATTGGCATCTCTAAAAAATGAAAACAAAACACTTTTAAGAAAGAGGTGTTAGGACTTTTAGCATCTCTAAAAAATGAAAGCAAAACACTTTTAAGAAAGAGGTGGGAGGACTATTGGCATCTCTAAAAAATGAAAACAAAACACCTTTAAGAAAGGGATGGAAGGACTATTGGCATCTCTAAAAAAAGAAAACAAAACACTTTTAATATAGATGGGAGAGGATTATCGGCATCTCTAAGAAATGAAAACAAAGGTGGAAGGACTATTGGCATATCTAGGAAATTGCATTCACTCAATTTCATTTGACATAATTTTACATTGTATAGAATATCATTTCTGTTTGATAGTGCTTCAGGAGTTTTACAAGAAAAAATACACAGTAAAACTAAAACCGAGGATGTTTTATTACATAGAGCATGTGTCTTCATCACCAACCAGACAACCTTGCTCTGTAAGAGAGGCCAGTAACAAACATGGCACTATGCTGTTAGTAAGTCACTCATCTGCTGAACACACACATAAATTTATGTATAATTTTACCACAAAAAGAGACTTTGCAAAAGATATGCAAAAAGGCAAGTCAACAAATAATATTTTTCCGACATAAATCCACAAAGAAATCTAATTCCGTGCCTTTCCTAATGGCTTCTGGTAGTTGTTGGACCCAGTTTGTGTGAAGTGGGCATGGCTAACAGTGGAATTACTGAACTCTGTATTTATTTATTTATTTATTGACCAAACCAACAGCGGACGAGCCGCCAATTACAGGAAAGGATAATGTACACAAATATTCATATAGTCTATAATAATTATGTATATATACATGTATATTTAACAAACAAATAAATAAAAATTAAATAACATCTTTGGATAGAAAACAAAAGTAACAATTACAAATGAGATAAAATACTAAGGCTTGTAAGGGGGGAAACAAAAAATAATAATAAGCATCACAAAGCGTCTGTAAACATAATTTAAATACATATAAAACAATATAAAATATTAAATATTGACAAGTAATTAAAAAGTTATTTTAAAAAAAAAATTTAAATAAAAATAAGAAAGGAAAAAGTAAATAAAAACCGATGAACAATAACATACGCATTAATTACTGGCAGAGGATATGGCACGTAAAACCTGACCACGAAAGGAATTAAGAGAGGGGGCTCCAAACACATCACAAGACCCATGGATGCTGTTATATGAGGAGGAAATCCTTGACAAAAAGCCACGCTTTGTCACATCAACCCGATTCCTCGGCACATATAAGATGTGTTTATTTGCTTGTCTAGTATTACGATTGGGTGCATGTAAGCTTAAAGGGTTGGACTCATGTAACGTACTGAGATAGTTGATACCTACATGTAGCTGTACTTACTTGGTAGTCAGGGTGATATAGCTGTGGTTCTCTAGTAAAGTGAACGTACTGAACTCTGTCAGGAGAGAGTTGAGTTCCTTCTGAGCAACTCGACACTGAATGTTGTTATAGCGACCATTGTTGTTCGGTAGATACAGATGCTTTGGCAATGGCCTAAAATTTGTGATAAGAGGTGATGACATAAGGTTAGAATATTTAAAAACTAAGTACAGAATTAGTTGTTATACCCCCAAAAACCAAAACTTGACGAAACAAAAAACATTTGTTTTATTCTCCCAAGAAACAATTCAAGAAAAAGTCAAGAAAAAAGAACTTGAAGACCCCCTCCTCCCCCAATCACTGTTGCTGCCTTAATATATCCCAAATACAATCTCACACAAAATGTGAACATGAACCGTTTTCAGTTGTTGTCATAAAAATATTACTCACAAATTGGATGCAATTTTTACAGGTTAGTTGTATGGTGCTTTTATTCAAATCAAGAGGGAATGAGTTTACACTCCCAAAACCATCATGTACTTTCCTTTTATCATTTATCTAGCTATATTCCTGTCACAATTCAGTTGGGAAAAAAACACAATTAATTTTATGAATTAAAAGAACAATTTATTCAAATCGATTAATATTTTATATGGGATTTGAAGGCATTGCATGGTGAGGTATCAATGTATATTTGGTTTCCGGTAACACCATGTGTATATCTACTTGCTATAGATTTTGTTCTTTGAGAACTTGTCTTGCTATTTATTCTACTGCCGCAGAGTAGATTATTCGGAATTTGGGAGACTTCAGGAGACTTCTCAGTTCTGAAAAGAACTGTCCTGCTGATTAACTACTACCTGGGCGGAAGGTAGGAAATCGGCCAGGACTACTACTTTCGTTTAGTGGATCGAGGGACTTCTCGTTATTAACTTCACTGCCTAGGAGTGAGTTCTTAATTGGTCTAGATATACACATGGTGTTACCGCAAACCAAATATAGATTAATATTTGTATATACTTTTTATCCAAGTATGATAGATGACTTACATATCTGGGACTAGAAGCAATGGTATGATAGATGACTTACATATCTGGGACTAGAAGCAATGGTATGATAGATGACTTACATATCTGGGACTAGAAGCAATGGTATGATAGATGACTTACATATCTGGGACTAGAAGCAATGGTATGATAGATGACTTACATATCTGGGACTAGAAGCAATGGTATCTTGTGAGTATGTAACCATCTCTGCCTGAAAAACAAACAAAATCACAGCATCTATTAAGAACAGAACAGTTGTGAACAATTTTCAAATGGGAATCTCTCATTTTGTATAATCAAATCTCGACAGCCCTAGTTAAACTATTTAGGTTAAAGGTTAAGGTAGAGGTCGTGTCTGCAATTGACTTCAATGGTTTTATGTCAACATAGTATCTTCATTTTTATTATAAAAAAAAGTAAATTTCTATTTTGTAGTTTATTTCCAAACAATTTTACTTAAAAAAAAGAAAAGATTCAAAAATTCCACAATATTAGCCATGACAGTGTGTATGGTGATGATTTTACATGGAAATGATTGGTCTTTGAAGGTTAAAATTTGCTCTTTATTTATCTGAGATTCATCACAAAAGATCAAATCCAATGGAATTAAGATTACCATTTCTTGGGTTCCATCAGAGCTATCCTCTTCCAGAAAGCTGCAAATTGTTCCAAGCTTGAATCTCTGTTTTATAGAAATGCAAAACACAAACAGTGATAATCAACACAATATGAATAAATCAGATGCTAGAAAAGAAAGTTCACTGTAAATAACAATATTTTTGAAATATTTATTGTAGAGCTTTGGTAAATATCAGGAAAAAGACTGTAATCACTTAAAATTTCAATTACCACAGATGAAAGTTGCACCAATTATCCACAAAATGTTTCAACTTGAAGCACTGTCAACTTGGGGAGTATTCAAGGGCTACATAAAATGACCATCACAAAACTGTCATGAACTATTTAGATGTCATTTGCTGTTTACTCAATAAACCAAGCATATTCTTTTGAATTTCTAACATGATATAGATTTATGATCTGTTTCTTCAACATAAGGAGATTGGAATGTATGTCATGGACCTTATGCACTGGTCCATCAAGCCGCTATCTTGGATGTAAAATGATGATGAAACAATGGAAAATGCACAGTTATGTACGTGCGGTGCACAGGATGGGCCAATGAGCTACTTTCTTTTGACCTGTAGCTGAGGCACCCTACTCAAATTACCCCATTTGCAAAAGGTCTTTTGTTAATAAAACTAATGCCAAATCATCTATTTCCAAATTATAATCATTTTTTAAAGAAAGCAGGTGTTTAATAATAATAATAATAATGAGGTGATTTGTGAATTTAACTTACTTTGTGTCAAACTTCTGTGCCAGGACTGGGGTGTCAGAGTACGGAGGCATATAGAGCAAAGGGATACCCTTCTTGATTCCTTCTGGTACTTTGTAGAAGATTGTGTTAGTTGAGAAAGACTGAAGATGAACTAACAGCTGGTCTGTCTCCTGTAAGCTGTAAGACAAAGAGTTGAAATAAACATCCTTAAGCAGGTCAAATAATCCAGGTCAAAGGTCATTTAAAACTATTCAAGACACGTGTACATTTTTAACATTACATCATTGGTTGTTAGAAAAAGGGAATTCATCTCAATAAATGTTAAATTTGCATCCGAAATAAAAAATGAATTTTGTTAAGCACTGAATTCTCAGTACTTTCCAAACTCCTGTGGAAAAAGAATCACAGGCATATTACTCGGGTAGGATTCAAACCCATGACCTAGAACAGATGTCATAAAACCAGACCACTGAGCTTGACCGATTTAATTCCTTCATCTAGTTTTCAATGGAAACACTATCAAACCAACCTCGGACAATCTCATCAAAATCAGTGATGCTACTTTTAGTGAAAGTGACAAAAAGGGATTTTGTGTACATTCAATATTATTTTGATTGTATTTTGATTGTGGCAATCAAAGTTATTTATTTTGGGCTCTTCAAATGCCGTTTCTTTACTTTGACAGTAGTTCAGACAGAAATACTGTTCTGGAGGATTGGTATTCGAATGAATTTTATAATCAGTGAGCTTTCAGAATCAACTTTTTAAAATGAAAATCCTGTTGAACAGTCTAAAGGCCTACATATCCACTAAGCACAGAAGCACCTTGCTAAGCTGAAATGAGTCTGTTTTTGGTTTGGCTCAAACATGATTATAGTCAAATGTTTACTTTGGATTGGATGTAACTTTGCCCCACTCATTCATTGAGTTGGGTACCTTACCTTTGCAATGTTTGCCAGAAGTTTGTGACAACCTTGGCACGGTAGAGGTTATGTGGACTCTTCTTCATAGGACATGTCACATCAAGTAGAAACTCATAGCTACCTTCCATAATCACATCAACGTTCGTCAAATGCCTGCATTAATATCAATCATTATTACTTGGTAAATTTCATAACTGATGAACGGCAAAAACCTAAAGATATTTGTTGTGTCTGTGCAAAAACACCACATCTCCTAAAATAGCACTAACCTTACAGGCAAGGTTGAAATTGTCAAAAAATAGCCCGGATGTACACACAAAACAAGTGCACGCCTAGATACAACGTTTTTGCACAGAGCATTTTTGTGCGAGGTACATTGTTTTTGCAAAATTGAGATACAATGTTTTTGCTCTGACGCCAACTATTGTTCTTAATCCTCAAACAATAATTTGTCAGTCTAACCTTCCTACTCTTTATAACATGTTAGTGTGAGTAAATCAACCATTCAACTGCACTGGATGTGTATGGTGGTACAACTGTGCACACAATTAACTGTACTTTTGTTAACTGTGTAGCCTAAAGCTGGAAATCCATGTGTCAGTCATGTGTTGTGCATAATACAGAGTTCGCAATCCTTTAAAATCAAAACACACGCCAAGCAATAAATATATTTTGTATATGGATAATGACGTAAGCAAACGGATACATGAAATTATTAGCATTGCTTGAAATGTATTTTTAATTTTAGGCATTGTGCACTACGCATTAATTGATTGTCTTACAATGCAAACCATCTGGAAAAAGAATGTTAGTGACTACTTAATTCGTACCTCTTTGGATTCGGTGGCCATGCAGATGAGGCTATGTACTCAATCCTGCCGTTGTATTTCCAGGGAAGTGCTAATTTTACTTCTATCTGTTTGTCATCTGAGAAACAAAGAAAACAGTCAGAGCAAATTGAGTTTTACAAACCTGTGAAAGTTTAAGCTCAATCGCTCATCAAATCACAAGAAAATAGTGACAAGAAAAGAAGAAAACCAAAATTATTTTTGGACTAGAGCATTTCAGGCAAAAAAACTACAAGGGAAACTTTCCACCATCATCATCATCAGTTAGCATCAAGCATTTCTGCACCTGCTCCCTGACTGGTGAGAAACTTCCAATCATGGCCATCAGTATACCATGTAAGTTATGATCAAATCTGTGAACATTTATATTTCAATCTTATCAATGTTATGCACACCCTTAAAACAAACTGTGCCATTTCTTTACAGCTGAAATTGCTTACTTTTTGTGAGTGCCACATCCTTGATGGTGTAGCCCTCTCGTAGTCTAACAGACAGTACATTGGCCAGGCTGGTATGAAGTTTGTAATCTCTATGCTTCTTTCTAATCAAGGGGATGGTACACAGTCCCTGCTTGTACAGTGCAAAGGGTGGCTGGATTCTGTAAGAGAACAAATTCAATGTAATCTGTATAAAAATAGTAAGTTTCAAAGCAGAAGTCTTTGAATCTCAGAGCTGCAAAGAAGCCATTTGGGAGTTGGATGTGAATATTGTCAGATACAGTGACTTGCTTGTAGGGTATCATGACTGAGCCGTCCAGGGCGGTGGACACAAGTTCTGTAATTTACAGAATGTGGGTTTGATCACTAGCCAGATCGGTCGTGACACTTGGGTCCTTGAGCAAGGCACTTTAGCCAAAAAATAAATTTTAAAAAATAATTAAAAATAACAATAATAATAGGCCATTCCAAAAAATATTTTAAAGTAATAACATTTTCTTACGAGGTTGGCTACAAATGTCACAAGCAAAACAAAATAAGAACAAGTTACAAACCCCTCAGACTGAGCTCCAACTTCAGGTGACACAACTTGATGTTGTCTGCCTGTAAACAACAACAAATTATTGCGAAAAATTAGTGATATCTGAAACTTTCCACACTGTTTTTCAGAGGGTTAATGAAGACACTTTCACACATCCGAAACAACCAACCATAAGAGTTTATAAATATTTCAAATCAAAAGGAATCTGGTCCTTTAGAAACCAGGTATTTGTGTATACAGTCATGACCAAACATGACTGAATGTTCAATTTTTAAGACACTTTCATCAAGAAAATAATCGTTGCCGAGCAGTCAAGCTCACCGGGATCAAGCTCTGGTGTTTCTGAGCAGCAGAGTGTGGGTTCCAGTCCCGGTATCGACACTTGTGTGAATGGACAAGATCAAATAGTAGACTTCTTCCAGTTTCCTTCAGTTTGATACAGCTTTATTCCTGATAGTTATGACTGATCAAGAAAGACATCAACACCACATCTTACCTTTAACGTAATCTATCTTGAAACCTTCCAGTCCTTTCTGGAAATTCCAAGAGAGAAATGCTTTGTGATACTGATTCATATCCCTCCTGGCGAAATCCTGGAAGCGAGAAACAAATAATTGAATGATGTCACATGATTAAACAGCGCCCTCACGAAGGTCAAAGAAAGGCCTCTCATTGGCTGAGCCCAAGTGTAGTTTGTACAGGTGCGCACGATTTCACTGCATAAATGTGTCAATCTTTAAAACTATTAGTTTGTCAAAACACTTGACATCCCCTCAGTTTTGAGATTTAACTTACTTTATAGATCAAGCAAGTCTCGTGTGTGTTGAACATTTTGGGGAATCTTGGATTTCCATGAATGAAACTCTAATGTGTGAAGGAAAGAAAATCATATACTCATTGTTTGAGTACAACTGAGACTTGCTAACTCTCTCTTGAAATGACCAGACTTTGTGGGTATTCTAAAGATAAAGTGCCCGTGTTTTGATGAAGGGATTAAACAAAATAATATTCACAAACCAATGAGTTTAGAAAGGTTATATGTTTGTCTAATGAAAAATATAAAAAGTTTAGATTTCCGATATCAGGAAATGATGCTGATGCAAGCACTTTTGTTTCAAGTGGGGTTCGTTCCTGACGGCCAATCAGAAGAATAAGCAAGTTGATGAATATTCATTTCTCGTTTGGCATCTTTCAGCTGTGAACAGGTGATGTACGTGCGGCACACAGGATGGGCCAATGAGCTACCTTCTTTTGACCTGCAGCTGATATGCAATACACATGTTGTGTGTAACATGTATAGAACTCAATAATATCCATAGCTGGACCTGCTGCAACATCCACATTTTTCTTGTCTTAAACTCTGAGGATAATATAAAGCTGGCCCAGCCTTCCATAAATTTTTGTTTTAAATTGATTGTCACTAATCCTTGATAAACTTTTTCATTCAAGGTATCAAATGAAAGCTAATAACTTTCCCTACACTGTAAAAACAACAATTTAACAATCTGCCTCAAATAAGACAATAAATATTTAATTGTTGACATTTATCACTTACTATTTCGGGACACTTGGACAGAAAAGCACCAAAAGTTGCAGTTGCCATGAACTGCATGATCTCAGTGTGTGGGATATAACCAAAGCTACAGTGAGGATGGAACCCTCTGCCTACTTGGATGAAAGAACAGGCCACAGTGGAGTTCCTCATCTGGGTTAGGAGATGGTTTGTAGATGCTACATCTGGCATTGCTGTCACTCCGTCAGTCACACAGATAATTCCTGATTGGAAACAATGGACGAGGCACATTGCAAGCTGACTTCATATATGTCAAATATACATACATGACTCAGTGCACTTGAGTCTAACATATCTCTGTATAAGTAATTAATCAGCAGGGCCCAATTTCAAGGCTCTGCTTACCGCCTATTTCTGCGCTTGTGATCACCATTCTTTGCTTAAAGGACAAGCACAGAATTACTGCGCTAACTGTGTATGCGAAGAGTGCCTAGTAACGAGCAGTACACACGCACACAGGCCAAAAAATCTGTTAACCTGTGAAATACGCTTGACGTAAGGGCAGAGTTCCTTACTTCTGCAAGCGCGGATTCTTTGCAGAGCCATGACATTGGGCACTGATCTGATGTAATACAATTCAAAATTAACACCAAATAAAACAAGTGAAATGTATACAAGTAACCTATAAAAATATTATTTTGTGCAAGAGTGTGATTTGAACCTGCAACCTCTGGAATAGCGTGCCAGCGCTCTACCAACTGAGCCCTAATGTTTGAGGTCTCCCTATTCTGTCAATATCTTTGTTCGGGGGTGCCAGTCAGAAGCCATTCAACCTGTAACTGCTGTATAGCCAGGGATCACACCCAAATATATAATACAAACTGGGAAGCAGCAGCAGAAGGATCATTTTACGGGGATGCCACTATAAAAATATGATAATCTAGAATAGTCCAGACAAAGCGACTAAGTCTTTGATACAAACCAATCCAATTCTTTGTTCTGTAGCACAGAATGAAAATAATAAAAAAAATCTACTGACAGGGTAAATTGTAAATAATGGCTTCTGACTGGTTCCCTAAACAAAGATACAGACAAAATATGGAGACCTCCAATTGGGGCAAGAATGCTCAGTTGGTAGAGCGCTGGCACGTTAATCCAGAGGTTGCAGGTTGAAGTCCCGCTCAAGTCAATTTTTGTTTGTTTAATCCCCCAAAGTTACAACAAATAGTGGTCAAGAGGCATGACTTAACAGTGTACCTGCACTTGTGTTCTCTGGTAGTAACTGTAGTGCTAGAATACCACACCATAGCATGTTAACAAAGCAAGCTTCTGGAGTGGCCATTTCTTGTCCTTCAGGTTGGTGTCTCTGTGGTGAGGACAGACCTACAGGTTCACTCTTATCGATGATGTCATCAAATACAATGTGATGATTGTCGAGGAACGCAGAGTCCGAACTGGTGGTGGGTCTTGTATCTGATGAATCAAACATAAAACAATAAATAACAACAGGAGCTTCAAAATATTGAAATAGAACATTTTAAGAATTTTGATTACACTATAAAACAAATTATTATACAAATACTGGACACATTTGAGTGCATTTTTGCAGAATATAATTGTGAGGTGAATTCTGGACTACTCCATTCACGAGGGGAAAACAAGTTAAATGGAAAAAGCCAGATATGACCAAGCTGTTTGGACAATTGAGCAGAGACCGATTGTGCTAGAAATGACACATGCAATAATTATTCATATTGGACTCCAATATTACATTTTTTAATGTCGCGGCAGTATACATGGCAAAATAAAGTATGACACGTGACACATGTTTCTTTTTCACACTAGAGCAATGTCATGGCACCCTGAGGTTTCAACCAATGTCTGACTACACCTGGGACATACATGGTCTGTTACCAGAAAGATGCAATCAAAATAATTAAAATGATTTAAATTTATTTTTTATTTTTATAATAAGCCATTAATTGGCAATAGACTGTGCAAGCCTCGCACGCATTTGAACAATGGGACCCTTTACAGTGCACAATTTTTTTTCCTTCACATGATAAATCAATGTAAGTGGGACAAAAGTTGAACAAAAAATGTTTGAATACGAACAAGACTTGCATGATCTATTATGTAAATGGCTGCACTTACTTTCCACTAGTTTACTTTCAAACTCTTCAAGTTCTCTCTGGAGTTGATCCAAGAATGACGACAGGTTATCCTCTGTCAACAAACAACCTTGGAATAAAACCTGGAGAAAAAAACAGATGAGAAAATCAATGAGTCAAACAATTTAAGAGGATCAGCTTGGCTCAGTGGTTTTTTCCCCATCCTTTCACCTCTGTGGAACCCGGTTCGAATCCCATGTTCGAGCCTTGCATGTAGATTGTGTTTTCAGTCCCTACCTGATTGCGTGGGTTTTCCCTATGAGGGTTTTCCTCCCACATTTAAGGCCGAGCATTTCTCCTTGTTTCCTATTCATTCTGTAATTGGAGCTAATTGTACTGTTGAATGTGTAATCAATAAATAAGACAAATAAATAAATAAGATTCAAAATCTCCATATGGACAGACTGCTTTCTTTTCCTTAAATACCTCAGACAGTTTAAACCCTATGGCCGAGAAATGGTCAAGAGATTAAGGCCAAATTATGAACAAAATACACTTTTGTCTCGCAAATATTTGCATGGGCACAGCCCAGTATTTCTCTGTGTTCTGTTTCTACATGGGAAGACAAATGATTTGAAATAGAACAGTTTGATTTCAACTGCTCAGTAATGGTTGACTAGTGATGTAGTTTGCTTACCTGTTGTGTAGTGAGTGAAGCCAGTGGTGTGTATGCAATGACTGTGACATAGATCTTGGGTGAGAGGAGTAAGGAACTACCAGGTACAGTAAACTGAAGGGACAAAACACATTCATTCAATAATATGTCCAAATTTAGAAAACAATAATCAGTCAAGAGTTTTCTTCAGCATCCTTTGTTTTATAAAAAAGCGTTTGGGTAGTTTTTTGGTAGGAGGACAAATCCTATCATTGTGTCTACATCAGCACTATTTTAAGCAAGATACAACGTTGACAATTTCAAACTTGCGTGTAACATAAGTGCTGTTTTACAAGATACGTTTTTGCAGACACACAGCGATATAAAATGACAAAAATCAAGTATAAGATACTAAACTTATCATATTTCAAAAGGCTATTTTTAGACAAACAATCTAATACAACACTGTACCAGTGGGGAAGAGAGAGACAAAACAACACTGCATAGCTGGTGTTTCTAATACTTACTGGTTTGATGAGTCCATTCAAGCAATTACAAATACAGGTAAATAAATCCATCAGACACACCCGACCAGATTGAATATCCTGCAAAATGACACAGATGATGACATTATTATTATTAATAAGATTAATAAGAATATAATAGAAATCTTATATACATTTAGCACTGAAGAGATGCTCAAGGCAAAACTAAGGGCAAACACAATAGACATAAAACAAAAATGTACAAACAAGCAAAATCCACACAATTTTAAGCATGTTTAAACACAAGCCAACCCATAAAAAGATAAACTGTAGGCGTCCTTTTAAAACTACGGTCAAGACACTGATGGAGGACAGTGGAGGATACATGTAAATTCATGAATGCTGATGGGACAGACCATGTGGGGCATCCATCATTTTACTCGAGCCAACTGCAAGTTGTAGTCGATCAATGATGATGATTGCATTCACAAAAGTATAAAGTGAATGATACATGTAGGTGGTCCACTTTTGCAACATTTGATTTTTACTTACCACAGTTGCCATAGAAGGACTGAGGTCCATTACAATGACGAGTCTGTAGCGTCTGGCAAGGAAGGTCACATGACTGCTTGGAACCAGCTTATACCGTACCGGGATACCGGGAGGAATTTTATCAACATTCCCTTTTGGTATAATGGATATAACATCCAGCTCTTCATCAGACTTGATCTGTTGAGATGCACAAATGAAAACAAGAACAATTAAAAAGTTCTAAGCTTTGAGCAATCAGCTCAGTGAATGATTTCCATCATATCATTATAATCCTTCATATACTCAACAAAAACTCTCATGAGCAAATCATAATGCAGGTGTTGATATTTGAAATTGAAATGCTGTGTTCAAAATACATTGCTTTTACCAAGAATACACCCTGCCACCAATGGGTCAATATTTGACTCAAGTTGATGACTCTTTCTTTACCTCCAAAAGCTAATGCTGAATGTCAAATGTTGCCCTCATTCTTTAATATCATCCAAATCCTTCGGTTCATTTTGAAGGACTTCGGAAGGTTAGGGTTAGGTGCAGAAAGTTTCAAGTTGTGTCAAAAGTGACAGTATGTTGTATTTGAATGGTTAAGGCAAACCCTGTCAAAACAGCTTCTTAATAGTCCGTGTCCGCGCTTTCAAGGGGGTAGGAACAATTCTCCTTTTCCGTCTGGCGTCGTTACCCCATCTTTTGCAGTGATCCAGTGAAGAGGTTCTACATTGTTTCTGGACTAGGCGAAGTTCTGCCAGTTTTCCCCTTTCCTTCTCATTCCTATCTTTCCTTCTATCTCTTCTCAGTTAGTCTAGACCCTAACCTATACTTGAAACTTGCCCTGGACCCTCCCTGGATTATCTGAACTCCGCCTCTCCGAAGGGTACCGGAAATAAACATGTTGCAGGTCATGGCCGTCTTGTAGTACATGATCCCGAACTCGGTGGTAATGCTCTGAGAGGCTGATATATCAACAGGTTTAAAATGTCGAGGTGGTTGTACTGCCATGGACATGCATGGATTGGTGGTTCATGCAGCCACTTTCGGTTGCATTCCTGAGGCCATCAGGGTGACATTGTTACGACAATGTGTTCGCACGAGTTCATTTGGTTCCTCTGATTGTTTTGGGCAGGCTTCAAACTGAAGACTAGCTGAGACTCTTTTTCTCCAATAAATGCAACTAATCATGACGACACAATCGAATAAAGAAACCTTACCTGCTCGCACAAATCCACCTGCCCGTGCACGGCGTTCAGAGCCTCTTGGTATTGCCTTTTCCAATATCAGGGGCTTTCGTTCCAACTTCACTTCCGTTCAGTCTTTTGTTTTCAACAACTCTCCTCATTTTTTAGCTCTATCTGAGAGCAGACTGAATTGTGACATTTCTTCAGACTCTTTCAAGTTACCAGGATATATCTTTCATCGCCTTGACCACCCTCCATCACATGGTCTGGGTGTCTATGTCAAAGAAACTCTCCCCTTAACCGGTGAAAGCACTTTGGAATGTGACAACCATGAATACATGTGCTTTCGCCTTTCACTTCTCCATTCCACAACCTACCTGTTTTTTTGCTGTATCGCTCACCTTCATCATCATCCTGCGCTGTGCTTGATGCTATCTCTGATAGCATTGACTCTGCTTTTTCTCAGCACCCTTCTGCTCAAGTCATGGTATTTGGTGACTTTAATGTTCATCACAAGGAGTGGCTGACCCATTCTCGTAATATTGACATTCCTGGTATAGCAACACATAATTTTTCCATCTCCCAAGATCTTACTCAGATCGTTTCATCACCTACTCTCATTCCGGATCGTGCTTCCAATGATAGGTACTTGCTGGACCTCTTCTTGTGTTCTAACCCAGATGACTGTGTTGCCAAAGTCTTGCCTCCAATTGGTAACTCAGATCACTCGATTGTTTCTGTTTCCGTCTCATATTCTTCTCCAACAACTATACATTCCAGCCTTTTCATCGTACTGTTTTTCAGTTTGGAAAGGCTGACTGGGATGGTTTTTCTATGTTTTCTCGCAGATGTGCCATGGTCTTCGATTCTAAGTCATGGTCCTGATTTGGCGGCAGACGAGTTATCCCAATGGATTAACCTTGGTATGGAGATTTACATCCCCTCACGTACCTACCAGATCAAGGCCCATTCTCAACCTTGGTACACTCCAGCCTGTGCTGCAGCAATTGCCCATCGTAACCATTTTTTAAAGAAGTATCATATTTCAGGAACTGACAGTAAACGTCTTTTCCATGAAGCTCGAAATCGATGTAAGAGATTTTTAGAGGATGCTAAGAAGCAATATGCCAACTCTGTTGCTAGTTCTATTTCATCACAGCGGCTTGGTTCAAGGGACTTTTGGCGAATTGCCAATAGTGTACTGAACCGCAACAAGTCCTCCATTCCTCCTCTATTTCATGGACCTGAAGTTCTTACTTCTCCTCAAGATAAGGCAAACCTTTTTGCTGACAACTTTGCATCTAACTCCACACTCAATGATGAGGGGCATCCACCTCCTGCCTTTCCATCTCGTACAGCCACTGTTGTATCTGAACCTCTTATCACTCCAAAGAAGATTGCCCGGATTATTAATTCCTTGGATGCCTCCAAGGCTACTGGCCCTGATGGAATCCCTGTAATTGTTTTGAAAATGTGTTCCCCAGAACTTTCACCCATTCTTGCCAAGTTATTCAATATGTGCTTGGCAGTCTCTGTGTTTCCTTCATCTTGGAAAGTGGCATCCGTTGTCCCTGTCTTTAAGGGTGCTGGTGAGCGTTCTGAAGCTACTAATTATCGTCCTATTAGTCTGCTTCCCATAATAAGTAAGATCTTTGAATGCTTCGTCAATCAACAGCTCCTTGGATACCTGGAGGACAATGACCTTCTAACTGACTGCCAGTTTGGGTTTCGCCATTCCCGCTCAACCGGTGACCTGCTTTCCCTAATTACCGATCATTTTAGTAGGGCTTTAGATTGCAGGGGTGAGGCTCGTGTTGTAGCATTGATCATTTCCAAGGCCTTCGACAAAGTATGGCATACTGGCCTGCTCTACAAGCTTCAATCATATGGTGTGTCAGGCAGAATGTTATCTATAATCTCTGCTTTCCTTTCCAACCGCAAGTTGATAGTTGTCCTTGAGGGTCAATCTTCTCCTACTTGTTCTATCAATTCCGGTGTTCTGCAAGGCTCAGTACTTGGTACCACTCTCTTTCTTGTTTACATTAATGATCTGCCCGATGAAGTTTTGCAAAGAAAACTAAACTTCTGTCTCTGTCTCGCTCAAGAGATGTTACATTTCCATCTATTCATATGGGTCCATTGACTTTGCCTGAGGTAGCAGATTTTCGCCTTCTTGAACCAACGCCAGTTGGGAGAGGTATATCTCAGGCATTGCAAAGAGTGCTTCCATGCGAGTTGGTTGTCTTTATCGAGCTCGGAAGTTCTTACCTCCTGATGCTACTCTCTACCTGTATAAGACAACTATACGTCCCCTATTGGAGTACTGTTGTCACATCTGGGCCGGAGCTTCTGCCTGTCATTTATCTTTATTAGATAGGGTGCAGAAGCGTATTGTTAATCTTGTTGGTGAAGTGTTGGGATCAACGTTACAACCTCTTTCCCACCGTAGGTCTGTAGCCAGCCTCTGTCTTTTCTACAGATATTTTCATGGTAAATGTGCCGCCAGTGTGTCCGACGTAGTTCCTCCTATCAGAATGTTTGAGCGTGAAACCAGATTTTCTGCTTCTTCTCACCCATACACTCTTAATTTGCTGAGATGTAGAACAAAGAGCCATTCCAACAGCTTTATTTCACGTACTGCATCTCTTTGGAACTCCTTGCCTGGTGCATGTTTCCCTCCATCCTACAATCTAGACTGTTTTAAGAGGAATATCAATTCCTACCTCCAGCTCTCTTGAGTTATTTTCACGTTTAATAATTTTCTTCTTGTAGCCCCTTACCAAGAGTGGCTTTTAGCCTTGTTTGGGGTGAACTTGCATAACAAATTTTAAAAACAGAACTTTTGAGATAAACTCACCAGGTCTTCTTCAGACTTAACCTTGATCTCTTTGTTGAGATTACCAAAGAACCACGAGGCACGGATATTCCTTGAGATCCGATACTCTTCCTTCATCAGTAGATAAACCTCTCCTGCCTCACACTCCTAGATGTATCCAAACAACATGAAAACTTTGACTTGAAAAATATACATGTAAATTGACTTTACTCCCCAGTCCCAAACAATCAAAATGAAAATGGCCTAGCCCTCTCAATGATGAAATTCCAGGACTGTAACAATGATGGCAGCAGAGTCTTTGGACCCGCTCCTAAGCCCTGTATAAATATTACTGTCATTTGACTCTCTTTTACCATTTTTCTAACACTGTCAACAAAGTGATGGCAACGTTAGTTCAGGTTACTTCAAGCGTGGAGATATACCATGTATACACTCCTCAGTACCTCCAGTCAATTCTTAAATTTGATGGAGCTTTTTTCCTATCAATCTGTGAGGCAAACTTGTTTTTGTGTACATACTTGTTGTTTGTATTAGCTCCATTGCCACATGTTTAGAGAAGAAATGCGAGGACCCATTTGTTGCAATATGCATAAAGTTGTTTATTGACCTGTGACCTGTCGAGTGTTGCATTAAACGTTCCCGGATGTTAGCTGAAAACAGTGATTCCTGTCTACAATATTGTGCTAAAATCATTGATTATTACCTATATATGAGGCATAGACTATTGAAACACCATTTATGCAGTCAGAGAAAAGAGAATAAGAGTGGCCTTCAGGCGGCTGTGGGCGGAGAGAGGTAGCCTAGGGTGCAAACATTTCATAATCATAGGTTGCTTTATGTAACCGCGGCGCTCCACCCACAGCCCGGCCTGCCGATAACGTCGTGATTTGATTGGCATGATTGGGATCAGTCCAAAATAGCCATGCTCAGTAATCATGGAGGAAAGTAATTCAGATTAAGTTGAAAAATTATTACTTTAAATATATTTTCAAAAAGGTTATTTAAACACTACTCAGGGCAAGCACTTCAAAGAAAAAACTTTTTGTTTCTCGCAACCGAACCTCAATGTATAAAAACAGCCTTGTTCAACGCGGTGTTACATACTGGAATAATTTGGATGGTTCTGTTAAATCTGCAATCACTCTACCTATATTCTCAAAAAAATTTAAACAATTACTACTCAATGCATATTCATTATAATTATTTCATGGCTTACTTTTGGTATATTGTTGATACACCTACATTTGTTCGTCTGTCCTTGTAGTCCCTTGTCTTTGTGAGTCTTATTGTTTTGTTAGTCTGTCAATAGGTTAGGGTACAAAAGCCAAGGCTTCACCCAATCCTAAGTTTTGCCCTTCTGACTTGTTAATAATTTTGGCTACTGTTTATAACTGCCACTGTTAATATTTATGAAAAACCAATGATGTATTATATCATGTGAGGGCAATACCGAAATAAATGTTTATTGAATTGAATTGAATTGAAGTGAACACATTTTTTAGCTGGTTTAAACCGCCGACCCACCCGCTGCCGTAGGGAAAGCACCTTCAATTTTAGATCGCTACGCTTAAAAGAATAAAATGGGGCCGGACGTGTGGCCAAGGATTCAGAAAGACCTTGGCCACACAAGTGTGGCTAAGACTGGTTCCCCCTAGCCCTACCTACTCAATGTGAATGACCAGCTAAAAAAATAAAAACACTTGCCTTGGTTTTTCTTTGGTATAATTAAAATGTGATTTATGCATAAACTTAAGCTGAAAAATAAACTTAAAAGCTATTAATATTTAGTTGCTTATTTATGTATTTTATTACAATAAAACCACTACTAAAACAGTACTATGCACTAGGCTTACCACAAAACTTTGATCCCTTGCTTCAGAACCCATGTTTACTTGTTTGTCACTGCCACCGCCGCACACAGGCCTGACGAGGACTGGTCTCAACTTTATTAACTTCACAAGTCAACTGATTGATTGGTCTGACCGGACACTCCAGCTCCATTGGGGATGTTCAAACCAAATCACAGCACAAACCAGCTGACAGTCATCATGAGGATTTCTTTCTTTGGAAACGCGATCTCTGTCTCAACAACTAAAATCCATTTATAAAGATTGTTTATTTGTCTTTACAAACTATTTGCACATTCAACTTCATTCACCTCACACAAACTTAACTAACTACACAATGCACATACGACGTGCAAGTGGTGGTAGGTAACGTTTGGGGCTCATTGCTTCACACCAATAGGTATCCGAAAGAAATATTGCAAGTGTCGTGCGTTATTGCTAAACTTCACTGAGTCCTTTGATTGTAGCAATATTTTGGATTTATTTCTTCAGAGAACCCGTCCCCACAGTATATAAACATAAACGGAAATTCTTCAAATCTTCAGAATCGATTATTGAAGAGTCTAGCTTAATGAATAATATTTTTAGATATTTCCCATTTATAACTACTGAATTATTAAAAGTTAAAGTCATCTCAAACGTTTGGGGGCTCATCGGTTTCCGTATACACAATACACAGTACATTCAATACGCACCGCTGACCCGTCGAGTTGTCAGGCTGTCGCGTTGTCAAACCGTCGAGTTGTCTGAACACCCCCCGTTTATAGTTCTTTGTGCGTGTATATGCGCGCTGTGCAATGGGGCTATATTATGGTGGCCCTGAAGGGACATCGCATATCGCAAACGTGTGCGCATACGTATGCAATGTCGTGAAACAATTCGCGAATATATGTGCACACGTATGCAATGTCGTGAAACAATTCGCGAATATGTGCGCACACATATGCAATGTCGTGAAACAAATCGTGAATGTGTGCGCACACGTATGCAATGTTGTGAAACAATTCGCGAATATGTGCGCACATGGTATGCAATGTCGTGAAACAATTCGCGAATATGTGCGCACACGTCTGCGAATATATTTGAGATGTCGTGAATTTTATTGCATACCATGTCGCATACCTTTGAATAAAATGTCTAATGATCTGGGGGGTTTCTTGCCTATACAGTGAGATAAGCGGTAGTCATTGCAGCGGTAGTCATTGTTGTGAGGCAAGCGAGGCGGGTGGTCTTCGGTATGGCGAGACTTGGCCTGGTGCCAAGTTCCTGGGTACACATTATTGTACAGTCATGCTTACAGGAGCCTGACTGTAGCGCGTCACGTACTCCCTAGGTCACTAACAAATTGTCCGCAACTATGACATCACCCCCAAAGGTATGCAACATGGTATGCAATAAAATTCACGACATCGCAAATATATTCGCAGACGTGTGCGCACATATTCGCGAATTGTTTCACGACATTGCATACGGCATGTGCGCACATATTCGCGAATGTTTCACGACAATGCATACGTGTGCGCACATATTCGCGAATTGTTTCACGACATTGCATACGTGTGCGCACATATTCGTGAATTGTTTCACGACATTGCATACGTACGTATGCGCACACGTTTGCGATATGCGATGTCCCTTCAGGGCCACCATACTATATAGCCCCCTAGCGATCGACTTTGACGGTCGTTCGAGTATTACTAACAATTGTGTGCTAGCACCAAATTTGGTCTTGGGCTCAAAACGAAGTTAATGACCTTTAACCCACAATAATCTTAAAAACACCGGGCGCAAACAAAACAAACAGTAATTGCTAAAAGCGAAACAAAGGAAAATACATATTTTAAGGAAGTAGCCAGTCAATTCAATATTTGTGACAATTTGTTCTACAAAAATATTCAAATTTAGTGAAAAAGACAAATTTCCTTATCAGCAATGATCAAAAGAGGGCGCTCTTTACATTATGCTGTCACGTCCGGAATTCGGGACACTGGAACAAGGGCGAGAGCACACGATGGCAGTTGTATTTGAGGGTGTAAGCCTCCGATCTTTGTCGGATCATGGCGATATTTTGCAAAGAACTGAATCAATTCTTAGATTAGAAGTCGTTACTGAAAATGATGAGCCTGTGGTCACGATCTATAATGGTAAAGTTGTTTTTTGGTGATGTTTCTCATGTGTGTGTCGTCATGTGTTTTCCATGAATAAACTCCATATTGCCATTGTGTGTACAGTACTATACAGTGTATTGCGTACAGTGTGTTGTGTGCTATTGAACAGATGCAGTTGTGTGGTTTCAATATTTTAGGGAAAGTGCGTTATTGTGTTCTGTTACTTTGGCTGTACATTTTTGCAGGGAATTAAATTCTGAAATTGTGTTATACTTTCCACACACCTAAACTATTAAGGTGCCAATTTCAATAAATGGACCAACAACCAAAATAAAAGCAAAAGTAAATAATAACAATTAATTAATTAGCATTTTATTTTGTCATTCATAGGGCCTATTTTAAATTACTTTTTATTATTATTATTATTTTTTAGGCTACTCGATATTATTTTTAGTAGGCCTGCATTTATAACATATAAGCTTAAAATGAGTATTAAAAGTATTGTATTTTAAAACGTACATATATTTTGATGGTATTGTATTTCTATTTTATTTAGAAACTCACAATTTCAAACAAACCTTTTATTATTTATTTATAGTAATATTAAAGAACCATCTGTTTACATCCATACATATTTATTTATTTTATTTACAAAAACAAAAGTATTTGTATTTTTGTTTAACCTCAAAAGTTTTTGAGTATGTTAATATTTTTGTATTTTTTGAACCAAATTTGTCATTTTCTTGTATTGAGAATTTACATAAATAATTTTTCCACCACTATGTTTAAGTTTTCTGTTATAAATCAGGGTTTGTCATATTGTAGACCTTTGTGAAAAATGTATCAAAGTACACTTAACACATAAAACAAATTAGATTAATCTTCTTTCAGTGCTTGTTCAACTCATTTTGATTCTGGTCTTGTAAAAAATTCCTGGCCCAGTAAATTTTGTTAGGTACATGTGTACAAGCCCTGCAGTCTGATTTTCCCCCTCCAAATAGCCCTGTCATGCCTGTACATTATTCAGTTATCTTTCTTAACATGTTTTATCATTGTTACAGGCTACAGTACACTACTTGGCACTAACATTTAATGGATTAATTTGGTACCCCAAAATATTAATTTGTTTTATGATGGAAAGGTCAATTTTATGAAGTAACATTATTTCAATGAGTAGTAACATTCTTAGACCAAGATCATAGTCTTGTCTCAAAATTGGACTTAAGACCTTCATGTATTCTTGTAAGGGCATTTTTCCCTAATGTAAAAGGAAATGGAACATTTTAAAGGCCACCAAGGCAATGACCTGTGGGCATGGAAGCGATCACCTCCAGTGCCTCCATGATGTACATGTATCATGCCATGTACACAGACTACGATGTGCTTCGTATTCCTAAGTTTTAAGTAAATCTTAATGACCACAAATTTATCCCAAGGCTTTGCCCAAGTTTATGTGGCCTGATATTGTCCTTGCGATGTGCTGTACTTGTGCACACCACTTGAAGGAAAGATGGAGGATTTCATTACACAAGCAAAATGTTCTCAGTTCCTACCCACAGTTTTAATGAAATTTAAGAGAAAAAATTGCTACTTGCATATTTATAATGTATTAAAATCTGTAGTGTTAAAATAATAAATTCAAAATTGAAATTATAATGCAGTTAAACACAAAGTCGAAGGTTCTTCAGATTTATGTTTCTGTAGGTTGGTAGAACCAAATCCCAATGGTGCTATAAATGTATACCATGTACATGTGAGATGTTAAACGTATTTCTGCAATGTTCTCAAAAATCTCTTCCCGGCCTGATTCATGTCAGAGTTTGATGGTTTTTATACTGCACTGCTATAGGATGATATGTAAAAATTTATATCAATGTTTGACTTTGGCCAATGTTATTGAGTTGCCTTTACAAAATAGAACTAAAGGGAGCACTCGTACACGTAACCGCACTGTTCCACCATGGGCATGAGAATCCCTAGATGGGTAAATTACATACAGATGTCCACTTACAAAATGTTGGCAATGTGAACTAAGCTTGGGCGATACCACGATATTATCGAAAATCGCGATACCATTTTTTAAACGATTACGATATCGTGTCTGTTTTTTTTAATCGCAATATCGGCAAATCGCGGTTTCGATGAAGTATCGTGATGCATTTCCTAATCGAGATGATATGAGCTGTTTAAAAACATAAAAAGGCACCGACCGCAACCGCAAGATTGATCCCCGACTGGGATTCTTCGAAAAGACCGACATCAAACAGACGGTCTCATACAGACCAACATCAAACGAAAACTGTGCGGTAATGCTCACACACGTACGTACGTACATGTATAAAAACGTTCCTCCGACGTTTCCCGACCACGAGGTGATTTCTCACAAAGGGAATTTCCCTTGCCTTTTCGTTCCCACAGCTACACGCCATTCCTTCACCCCCTAACTATAAAGTTTACCACGTTAGGAGCATGCAAGCACATCTGCGGGATCGAGGTGATGAATACTATGGCAGTGCTGTGAGAAGCACTACGTCATAATTATTCACGCGATCGGCCAATCGGAAAGCGGCCGGTCAGGAATCAGCCAATCAGCCTGTGCCAATTGCGTTCGTGGTGCTTCGGGTAACATGAAGAAATAAAACCATGGCTAGAATGGAGAGCCTTACAGCCTTTATCAAATTTCCTTACATCAATAGCCAATTCACGGCACTTCAGTTATAACACTATTTTAAATCTGAAGTGGGTTCCCTCATCAACGCACGTCACAAATTAACCGCGATATCATCGAATATCGCGATATATTTTTGACGATGTATCGTGAATGAAAAAAAGCAATATCGCCCAAGCTTAATGTGAACTGGTGTGTGACCGTGTTATACGATGGGTCAGCACCATTTTTTCAATGACAAAAAATGGTTCTTGTCAGGCCGTGTCACATGGGTTTTGTACACCCTCTAGCTAATTTCTATTATTTATAACTCTATGGTCTATTTTGTTCCTCCATGATTTAACTCTGAGTATCGTATTCTTATCTTCATCCTCCTTCTCAGGTTCAAGCGGCCAACAGATGCTGAGGTTCTCTCTTGACAGTAAAAATGTCAAATGTTGCCAGGCCAGCAAACACACATATCTTGTCAACATGCAGGGCAGATCCGTACTGCTGCATTTTGGCTCTGACTTTGGTAAGTGTACATCAAATGTTGAAGTCGTGTGTCTAAGACGTCTGAATGACATGTTATAATCCAATTATAAGTTGTTATAGCCAGTTGGATTGCAGCAATATTCATTTTGTGTCTTGCAAAGTGCTTGGCTTGGCACAGAGCTGCCAACTCTCCCTGATTCTGCAGAGAATTCCCTGAAAATAAACCAATATTTTCTGTTCTGATGAACAAACTTAAAAATCTTCCTGATTATGAAAACTTTTTCCCTGTGATGTTGAATGTAGTTCCTCCCTGATTGTTGTACAAAATCTTCCTAATTGGATGATGTAAATGTTGGCAGCTCTGTAGGCAGTGCAAGACATGTGTTGTAGGTGTTAACCTTGTTGATGTCGGTGATAGACGGTTGCTGTAGTGGGGGGGGGGGGGGGGGGGTCTTAAATGGATCAGTTTATTGTTTCCTTTAGCACTCATTAGTTACATTAGGATGTCAAACTACTAGTTATCATTTCAATTTGTAGTCACTTGCAGTAAACAACTGTTGCTTGAACATTAAACTTATTCCAGGCTTCATTGATTGGCTAACCTTTAGAAGACAATAGCCACAGGAAGTGGCTTGTACCAAAATGCAAGACTTGACCTTCTTCCACTTAGCCAAAAGGTCAAGGTTAAGGTCAGGTATGAAATTGACATTTTCTGAATGGTTCCCACTTCCCATATGTCTTTGATACTATTTTTTCTGTATATATTTTTACAAGAAAAAATGTCTCAAATAACCAACAATATTGCCATATGTGTATTGTAATGATTTAACAGAATATGAACGGTCTCCAGAGGGTTAAATGTTGCATTGTTGTCACTTAATATTTAGCATGTTACTAGTTGGCCTACAATCATACCTCAGGTTTGGGCACAGATAGTGTTTTCATAGCTTATTCAGAGGGTGTGAAAGCTTACACAGAAGTAACAATTCATAAACAATACCACTAACAGAGTCTAAGTTGCCTTGACTGTGGTTGTTTGATTGACAGTGTGATTGTCTGTTGACAGGGCCTTAATGATATCCTTTTTCTGTCTAATACCACAGAGTTATCCAGGTTCCATAACATTGTTGAGGGCGCTATACATAATGCGTCTAGCACTACCAAGGAATCGGCGTTTACAGAAAGAACAGAAGAAGCGTCTTCATCTCAGTACTTTCAGGTAAATATGTTGCCATGGTAATCATTGAGTTTAAGAAAAGTACATGTTATTTTGAATGTGCCCTATTTCAGGGTTTTTCATTTTGTTTTCCAATCACAACCCTGTGCTGATTTGATGAATCTTGGGTAGAGTAGACAAAGAAATTAGGGCGTTTTGTTTTGGAAATGTGATTTATTCATTTAGATTGTAGATTTTTTAGAATGCGGCTGAGTGGTCTAGCAGACATGCCAACTAGTACGTTTTTCCCGTATTTCGTACGGATTTTCGTTAAAAATACGTGTGTACAGGTTTTGCAAAAAAAAAAATGGTTTTGACCACCGCCATCGCAAAAATAATTCCATTCCAAAAAAGCGAAAAACCGGCTGCGAGTAAATACTATGCTAGCGCTAATGTGGTACAACCTCACTTCCAATGGTGTACAATCTCGCCGCGCAATTCTTTTCTTTCCCAGAAAGATCGATAATGCACGCGCGCTACCCATGTTAGCGAGGTTGTCTGTGGGCACGTGGCAGCGGAGGCTCGTTTATCACCAATTTGTAAGCACGTCCGTAATTGGTTCATGGTATGTAAACAAACCTGTATTAACCAATCGGAACACTGCATGCAAAGCTTTAGGTTACGTTTGTTTGCCTTTCGAGAGCTGTCAGTTCACGCTGTTTTGCGGAATTTTTTTAGCACTCCTGCATGAAATTGTAATATAAATATCTGATTATGGCTTCGACCTCGTCGAATAAAAGGAAGCAGTCATTTAAAGGAGAATATTCAGCGAAGTGGGACTTCATAAAAGCGTCAAAAAAAGGGAGAAAATCATTAATTTATCAATAATGTAAGCATATCGTTGGACTTCCTGTATACGAGGCAACCCTGAAATCGTCACTGCGCGCGATGTAAACAACCCCTAGGTTTTTTTTTTTTTGTTGACTTGCCCAACATCGAGTCTCCTCTCCGTTGACCAAAGCTTAGAAACATGTAAGGCTCCTCTGTTTAATTGCACTTGTAAATGCAAAAAGTTGTGGTTTTTAGGCATTTCTACAAGGTACAAAAATATGTCATACTGTCAGGGCCATAAAAAAATTTTGCCCAACGAAAAAGTTTCATCAAACACTATTTCAATTCACAATTCACGATGATCAAATCATGTGACTGAACTTTCAGCTAAGCATTCTGGGGGAAAAAAATACAGAGGCCTAAAGAAGCCATGTGCCTTATATCATATTCTCATAGTCTGGAAGAAATTAGTGTAACCCTCATATTATTATTATTATAAAATATGTTATAACAATTAACTTAAAAAAATCAGCTTGTGGATTCAATTATCACTGTTTATTTATATGTTTTATTATAAATGTTAAGAAACATAAATAGACCCCCCCCCAAAAAAAAAATATAATAAATCAGAGTTGTCTAAAAGAAACATTTTATTTGATTATTTTTTTTAATTTAAAGTTTTTGCAGATCACCATGGTAATTTTTAAAATTAAAGAAAACATATTTTGAATAAAATAGTTTGACAACTGCTGGCTATAGAGTCGTACACAGAGTCTCATGTAACACTTGTAGTCACTGCAGATGTTTCTTCAACATATGGCTTCACCGGGACACCATACTTTCTAGTTTGCCTTGAAAATAGGTAAAACTCCAAACAAATGGGACGCTAATTGAAGGCATCGAAGATCGGTGCGTGGTGTGAAAGTTTCAATGTCCATCCAGTTTTAATATATGTTTGAATACTTATAATAAACAAAGGAAGGTAATTAGGGCATCAGTTGATATTTTGCATCAGTTTATTTTGTTCAATTCAAAGAAAAAGGCATTACAAGTGCCTTGAAAACCGGATAGTGGAGGATATCACTAATATCAGTATACTTTAAACTCACATGAGAGGTACGCAGGAGATGTTTTTGGTTAATATGGAGGTATGATTGTGTCAGATATTTTTCAAAAAAGATAAATTTACGGCTAAAAGGTTGCCCCAAATCGGCCGCTTGCGACTTCTACCTCCATGGTTGAGTCCACTCTCGTTCATCTGCACAACGAATTGGACAAACTCTTGCGCAATCTGCAGTTTGCGCTATGCAGAATCGGCAGCTCCCATTGCCTATCGAGTAAAAGTTTGCGCAATCTTCAGATTGCGCATTGTCTTGTACACACGTGCGTGCTGTGTACTTCAGGAAACACGACGCGATGACCGAGGATCACAAAATCATGAGACCAAAATCACGGAGATATCAGTAAAATTGTCTGGATGTGTTCTGGTTTTTTAGTTCAATTTTGTTAAAAACATGTTAGTTTGGTCAAAGTCTGCCATTTGGTCCATGGTACCTTCATTTTTTTAAATTTTTTTTTCAAGCTGAATAAAAAGTTTAGGGTCGTGGCACGGGAAACCGGAAACAGAACACCCTTTTTGGGGGCCTAAACTCGTTTATGCATGTTTTTTCAAAAATACAGGTTTTTAATGAAAAATACAGGTTTTGGGGTTTCAGAATACAGTTTTGTGATCCCAGAGGTTGGCATGTCTGGTCTAGATCATTAAACTCAAGTTCTAATGGCTGAGTCATCAGAGTGAGGGTTCGAATCCCACTCAATACTCATGTGTCTTTGGTCAAGACATTGAACTAAAATTGCTCTTCCTCACATAGGAGCAAATGGGTACCAGCGATCATAGAGGTTTTTAATATGATTGATTAGTACCTTGTATGCCCATTTGCAGACATGATATTCTTCAATACTTTAATCTGGTTTCCGATTTTTGTTTGCACTCAGAAAAATCAGTAAAATTGTTTATAAATAGCCTGGAAAGTCTATAAAAACCTTTACCATCTTGGACTCGCAGGTCAGCCCTTGTACTCAGTGAAAATATAAATCCTAGTTTTTTCCAAGGGCCAAATATCATGCCTGCATTTGGCTGCCACTCCACACTAATGACTCTGCACTGTTTTCAAAATACCCGCCTGGCAGACAAACCTCCCACCACTAACTTGATCATCGCATCATCAACGCACCAAACATGGACATGTACATGCGTGTATGTTTAGTGAAACTGGACATGTTTGCCTGAGATCCAGGTACTGAGTTTCTACTTTTGGCATAAGTGCGAATGCTATTCTTAAGGCACAACAAGCAGGGTAGTAATAGTGTAAGGCGCTTTTAAACATGCTCTTCAGTGAACAATTTTGTCCGAAAATTTTGCATAGCAAAATAGTTAGACTGAACAAGTTTTGTGCACACAGAATGCTTACATTGAGTAGCAAGTGATGATTTTTGAGTAGCAACTGGTACATTTTGTGTGGTGTTTGGCTCTGCTATACAAAGGAAATCGTTCACTGCATTTTATTATTCTAATGAGTATTGTTTTCCCACCTTGTCCTGTAGTTTTATGGTTACTTGTCACAGCAGCAGAACATGATGCAGGATTATTTCAGGACCTCTACGTACCAAAAGGCCATGCTGCAGAACCATGAGGACTTTAGGAATAAGGTACAACCCATGGAAACTTTCCTGTTTCTGTCATCAAAGATGTATCCCAAACTTCATAGACCAGGGAATTTTAGGGAATGCCAATTTATGTTTCTTATTTGTGGATAAGGGAAAGAAGGTCATTTTCAAAGAAGGTAGTTTATGCATGCAGAAATCCCAACTTCTTATTGAGAAAGTATTTAGTACCATCCTCACCTACACATTCACAGAGAAAATTCCTTGTTTTGTTTTGCAAAGGTGATCTTAATCTTGCAAATTACAAGGGCGTTATGGTTCGACTAATGTGAACATTGTACTGTGTAAACTTCTTCCACGAAGAGCTGAAAAAAAGTCTCTCTAAAAGCAAATAAACATATTTGAAAACCTCCATGAATTTTGTACTTTGGTACATTTGTTTTCTCCAGACTTACATGTTTTTGTTGACAGAGTAAAACTTGTTTGTTTTTATTTACAGGTTGTGCTGGATATGGGAGCCGGGTCAGCAATCTTGTCATTTTTCGCAGTCCAAGCTGGAGCCAAGAAGGTCTATGCTGTAGAAGCCAGCTCTATTGCTCTTCAGGCACAGGTAAACAAGATGCAGGCTACCAGTGAACTTAACTCATTATTCAAAAGCGATGTCCTATTTTTAAACAATATAATAAAAAAAGCTGTATTCCATCAGTTTCAACCAAAACTGATTAATCATAAAAAGATCAAGCATAAATGAGGTCATTTTACTTTTGCTTTGTAATTGGTTTCCTTTTTTTACAACTTAATTGAATTCATCAGCAAATATTGTCATACACTTGTAAAAACATGGAGCAATAAATTGGCAGCGTGTATCTATAAATTGGTCAAACGGTAAAGGACTTACTCAGTAGAGTGTTTTTTGGGTTGTATGACTACGGTTGTTAACATAACCCTAACCCTAAACTCTCTCTCTTTCTCTAACCTTCATCTCTGCAGGCATTAGTGGAAGCTAACAAGTTGTCTGATCGTATCACTATTCTTGCCGGGAAAATTGAAGAGTTACAAGTGCCTGAACAGGTGGATATTATCATCTCTGAACCAATGGGCTACATGTTATTCAATGAGCGCATGCTGGAAAGCTATCTACATGCTAAGAAGTTCCTCAAACCAGGAGGTGAGTCTTAACTTTTGTTGCGCTGTCAGCGTTCTCCCTTAACCCTTTCAGTCCAGCTCCCGGGATATCCCGGGTTTTCGCAACGCGCACTCAGATCCCGCTCCCGGGATATCCCGGGTTGCGAGGTCGCCGCACTTTTGCCGCTATCACGCTCGCACCAAATGCACTATGAACACAAAAATACAGCACCATCTACAGGATGAAATGCGCCCTCTTTTGGTATAGTTTTGAGAGGGTATACAGACTAGCATCCGGGAGTTTTTACGCTGTACATTACATGGTTGAGTCAACGCGAAGTCTGAATCGAAAAAAAATTTACGTCAAGAATTTCTTCAAAATGTAGCTAGTTTTCCTTCTGTGATTTCCTTTCTGGATTGCTGGTGACTTGGTAAATACTATAATAGTTATTCAGGTGTATGTATAGAGCATTACAGTACGACAAATTCGTTATTTTGATCAGATTTTGTTGTAGTATTTTGTACCATTTGCGGAACTGTGCACACGTAACTTGTATGCATTTCCACACATGTAAACAACGATTCAAGATGGCGGCCGCCATGATCATGAACAACGATGCAAAATAAAATCGTTCTTTCTATGGAATTTACTGACACACCAAGCTACAATGATGTCGTAAACCCTCTATTACATCTGTAAACTATTATTGTTTATTATATCGCAACTTATAGTACTGAAAAACAACAGCCACAACAATTTACAATGATCATTGAAAAAAAATAAAAATCTTCTTTATTTATTTTGTTTACAACTTCCGTTTTCACAGGAAGACAAAGGTCACAGAGGTCACAAAATTTATCCAGAAAGAAGGACAATATCATAATGAACATTACCTCCAAACATTTTTTAAAAATACTTCATGATAATTTTTTAATGATTTTTACAATGAAAACACACAATAAATTGTTGCGTTTGAAAAAGTATGCGGGATGTGGGGGGTAGCTGTGTACAAAGTATACGGGACTGAAAGGGTTAACAGTGGTCTGCTGGCCAAATGCCGTTAGAACTTGTGAGGACCAGTCAAAAATATATCCAAGTTGTCTAACTGGCTAGTTCCTTGTTTCCAAGTGAGCCACTGCATCACTGGTTTACAACTGAGGTATCATACAAAATGACAGTGTTGACAGAAAACCGTAAAAGATGTGGACCAGTGAAAAGGCAAGCGGACTATTGAAATTACAAACTACCTGGTCCCCATTGGCCAGTCACTTCAAAAGTTACGGGTAAACCCTGGTTGTCCGCTGTCTAAAGCAGGAAACCAGATTGACACATATGATGTTAAGGATGAGGCTTTGTAACATGTCTGTGAAAGGCTTCATGAGCCTCTTGTATGAACACTAGTCAAGAGTGGCGGCCAATTTCACATTGATCTTAAAATGACTTTTCAGTATTACTGTAGTGATTTGTATTGTGACATCACACTTTGCTTAGCAGTTAAGATTGATAAACTGCTTCAGAAAAATCTCAGCTCTTTGTGAGATCAGCCCCCCTGATGGATAGTCAAACCTACTTCTTAAGCAGCTTAGCTTGCTAGTCAAAACTTAGCAACCTGTCTGTGTGGAACCATGTTTATTTTACATTGCAACTTCACACACACATTGCATCGGCCTTTAAAGATTTATACAGACTAGTCATATTATGCAGTTGAGTTAACTTTGGGACTACAATGTAGATACAAAACATTAGTGCAAGGCTAGGTGTGGTTTGCAGTTTAATTGTGCTGGGGAATCTTTTTACTGATGAAATGGACTCGCTGTGTTTGTACATGGAAGTATTTAGGGTGTAGCTCTTAACCTCAAAAGTCAATAAATGGCTAGAGTTTGTTGACAGATCTGCAAAAGTGATTCCCCAAATTAAATATATTATAAATATAAAGGCAAAACAGGTACTACCACAATGTTCTTTCATTACAGTGGTCTGCTGGCCAAATTCTAGTTAAACTTCAGAGGACCTGTCCAAATTCTGTCCAAGTGGTCTGGCTGGCTAGTTCGTTGCTTCCCATAGCTACGTTGTAGTCTACTCCTTGCATAGATTGGTCATAAAAATGATATGATCTCAAATTTATGTCCCATACAAATAACAATATTGAAAGATAGTCTTAAGATAAGGTGCTGTGAAAAAGCTGAAGGACTAGTGAAATGACAAGCTAACTGCTCCTGTTGGTGGCTAGTCACTAATGGGCAAAGGTCACAGTAAACCCTGTTTCATATTTAGCATCTGCACCCCCAAATAAAAAATATAAAATATAGTAAATGTTATTACAACAATCCTAGTATTTTCAAATTCTGTTGGAAAATGATATTTCATCTATTTATGCAAAGGACTGTTTCAAGCTTTCAATCACACTTGTCAGCAAAACATGTTAAGAGTCCAGAATTCATTGAACTTCTGTGAAGTGTCAGAAAGTACATTTTCCATGTATTTACCTTGACACACTAATAGTATAAAATCTGATAAATATTCTAAAATGTTTTCATTCAGGAAAAATGTTCCCCACCATTGGTGAGCTTCACTGTGCACCATTCTCAGATGATGCGATTTACATGGAGCAATTCACAAAAGCTAATTTCTGGTGAGTTTTTCTTTCTTCCCCTTGTTGGTTTACCCTACACCCTTTGGCTAAGTTGTAAGTTTTGAAAAGTTTGAAGTAATTCTTTTCTAGTCTATATTTCTTCACAGGTTTGTGTTAAAAGATTTTATGAAAACTAGAGTATTAGAATAAATACACTGATCAAAACCAGTGATGGACCATTCCTTTAGATGTTCACGCTTGGTTTCTGCAAATAAAAACATAGCTTCATATTTATCAAACCTCATTTACATTTCCCCTTTGAAAGTTTGGGCATATTTGAACAATGGGCCCTGTCATAGTGTGCAACTGTATTCTTTACACGTTATAGCAATGTACCTAGGAACCCCATCTTCCCCAAATGTTTGAATACAGGCAAGACTAGATGAGCCAAAAACATGAAGCATCAAATTTAGATAAAGACTGAGTTGGTGTACGGTTTACATAAATTGTTGCTCCTGGGAAGAATGGAGTCTCTATGTTTGAACAGTTTACTTTTCAGTCAGTTTGCTTTGCTCATGTTTGAACAGTTTACTTTTCAGTCAGTTTGCTTTGCTCATGTTTGAACAGTTTACTTTTCAGTCAGTTTGCTTTGCTCTTCTTTAAGATTTCCCCCTTGAAGATGAGCAGAACACACTGAAAAATCAAACTCTCAGTTTGTCTCAACCATAGATTTTCTGAGGAGCATCATTTTTCCCAAATCCATGTTTTATTTATTTACAAGGATGTTACCCATAAACCTATTTAGTTCTTACTTCCTACACCATGATGCAAAGCTTTGAATATTTGCATCACTTTTGTCTTCCTTCTGAGGGCTATGACTTCAAATCTCTTTTGCAGATTCACAGGATTCTTTACCAAAAAGTTTAAATAAATCAAAAAATTTATTGTTTTTGTCCCTTCCTCCCAGGTACCAGCAATCCTTCCATGGAGTGAATCTAACCAGTCTAAGAGAAGAGGCCCTCCAGGAATATCTTAGACAACCTATTGTTGTAAGTTGTCAATACTAGGAAGTCTGTTAACCCTCTTACTTACTGTCTGACCACTTAAAATCATCCACTGGGGTTTTAAATGGTAAACAAACTATGCAAGCCTGTATTATGATATCATGTGGTGAATGCATAATACACAGTCAACTCTCCTACTGTCTGACCTTTCAATATCATCCACTGTGGTTTTGAATGATAGATAAACTATGCCAGCCTGCAATATGATATCATGTGGTGATTGAATCTACACATTACACACATGAACAATAATACTGTGTAATAATACGCAGTTCTTAAGAACTGCGTATTATTACACACATGCACAAAGTTTGTTCTGTACACAGTTCTGCCACCATCAGAACCCATGGAGTTGAATGGTTTCGAATGGTTGGTCAACTCTCTTGAAAATGCCACAAAGGGGGGTTATTACATGCAACTATTTAATAAAACTTGAATTTTGCGTTCTTGGAATACAGTGATAATGTCTTTGAAAAGAAACTGACAGTTATATGTTGCTGGTTATGTTTGCTTTTTCTAAATAAAAATGAAACTTAATAACAACTGCACTTAAATATAACTTGAGGCTTGGTCTCTCACTTAATTGTATCACTGAAATTAAAAACTGTCGTTACCATGCCATCATGAAGGATAAGACGCTTGTTGCCATGGTAGTGTCCATTTTGTTTTATCTTTTTCTAATTTTGCCATCTGCATTGTTGAAATAATAATTTGTGTATTGATTGTCATATTAACTGAGCTGCAACAATTCCAAAGTGAAAAAATTAGATGAGTTTAAATAAGTATATGATTGTTGTACTTTTTGTCTTGTAAACAGGACACCTTTGACATCAGAATATGTCTGGCTCGGTCCCAGAAGTACACGGTGGATTTCCTGAAAGCTCATGAGAGCGATTTACACAGAATAGAAATACCACTTCAGTTTATTGCTCATCAGTCTGGGGCTGTGCATGGCTTGGCTTTCTGGTTTGATGTAGCCTTCTGCGGAACAATGTAAGTACAAAGTGTTTCATCTCTATATCTTAAAGAGGGACTCCAAGTTCAGGCTCAGTTCATATTTCCCCCAAATTTCGTGAGGACTCTTTCGGAAAATGAGTGCATCACATAACTCAAATTGGTCTTGGAACCCTCTTCTAATATACACTGTTATAGGTGAGGCATATCTGCATATTCAAGACCTGTTATTGTTGATGTATTTTTGTATTTCTCCTTGTAAATTTTTATTTATTGATTGATTTATTTCTTTATTGATTGAATTTGAATGTATGTATATGTTGTGAATGTTTGTACAATGTCCATTTTCACCACATTGTGTTGTTTTTGAATTGTCATTTTTCCTGCATTGTTTTAGAACTAGGTAAACCATCTCGCCTCATTCAATTCAGGCATAATTTAAAATTTCTGCTACATAATAATTTTTATGGAAATATTATATTTTGTTTTTATAAATTGCAATGATTGTTACTTTTTCTGTAAATCTGCCACTGGTGATTATTCAAATGCATTTTAATTGTAATAGTAAACTATTTATAAGTGAATTAATTAAAAATTACATTTTTCCAATTTCCATGTTTAAGCTGGTAATTTTCATTTGTAGAGTGTTTTAGTTTGTTTTGTTCTCAGACATTTTGATTCGCCACTTGCACAGTCGGCAATTTGCGTGTAGAGCCTCAAATTGGGGACAGCAGTGAATAGAAGCATTATATAACTCTGTATTGTCACGGTAATGTAATGACACTTTCATCCAAACAGATGCATAAATACAATACAAATGCAGCATGAAGTCGAGGCTCTACACGATCCGTGCAAAGAGCGAATACTGAACACTTTATATCTCAGTTAGTTAGATAGCCTCTTGGCAAGCTCTTCCCCCACACTACAAGGGACTTGGCTGTAAATCAAACCCAAGACCTCAGACCATTAAATGTTAACATTTCCTTGTTTGATATTATTGATTCTGTTATCATCAGGCAAACAGTGTGGCTATCAACAGCCCCCACAGAACCTCTCACACATTGGTATCAGGTCAGTTCCAGTTATACACTGTTTCTACTGTTTTTATTAAGAAAAACTATATGTTCATTCATTCATTCCTTCAACTTATTTTATTGTACAATTAAAGAACCACTGGACTGTAGTCTGAAGACTAAACAAGTCAAATGTAATAGATGTTAATTTTGTGTAAATTTTTTGCATCGGGATAAAGAACATAATTCGGTTTTTACCCTTAAAACCAAATTATGTGTTAAATTTACAAAGATAAAAGATTATGGTTAACACAACACATTTTGTTTTTAATAATTCTGAAAAAAACACATGTACATTAAACAAAAAGATGAAAATGGTTAATGACAGCTTAATTACAAATCAATTAGTAATATTCAATAAGTAGTAAGCTTGCAGATACAAATATGTACAAAACTATTTGGGAGCAATGTTCGCTGTTAGAAGAACGGGTGTGAATTCTGTAAGAGTTTTATCCATGCCTGGTTGTACCCACAAGTTGACTACTATAGTTTTTATTTATGATCCACATAATGCAAAGCTTCAAACACCACTAACTGTTTTTATTGTTGACATTTTACCTGATTTATGGGTTCTATGTTATGATTAAGTTTTTTCTGTAAATGTAAATCAGTGTATTTTATGCTGGTTTTTAATTGTCAAAGGGCCATGCAAACTTCCCAATGTAGAACAAATACATGTTTAATGTAAATGTTATAACCCAACTCATGTTATTATATGATTATGTTGCAGGTACGATGTTTACTAAGAGCCCCTATCTATGTCAAGCAAGGTCAGAGCCTGTCTGGAAAAGTAGTACTCATTGCCAATAAAAGGTAAGGTTACCAATGAAAATACACCTGGTACTCATTGCCAATAGTGGATGTGTGTAAGTCCATTTTTTGTCAAGTCTCTAAATTATGTGGACTTCTTTTGTTCTCAGGTCCACACTTTGTATCTAACGCTTAAACACCTAAAGATAACCACTGCCTATTTTGAACACACAAATTCTCAAAAATGCATCACTGTTGAGCATTCTTTTGTCCTTCCTTTGTCACTGCACTTAATAGTTTCCCATAGACTTTGTACACTGGTGGAGCACCCCAGTGGAGCACCCCAGTTTTTAGAATTCCCCTTTGGAGATCTTTTGTTTTCCCTCTTGTTGTTTTGTCGTTGTCTCCATAAGGTACCAAAAATGAGAGCTTTTCTTCAGTTAATAGCATCAAATTGTTTCTTTCTCTGTCCCAGACAAAGTTATGATATAGACATTGAGTTGCAGTCCGACAGCAGCGGAGCCCGCTCCAACAACCGACTAGACCTGAAGAATCCGTTCTTTCATTACACTGGACAGCAGCCCCAGCCCCCTACTGGTAGTCATGAGACATCACCTAGTGAGAAATACTGGGATGGAATCCCTCAGACTGTTGCTATTAATGGTCTACAAGATACTAACAGCATGCAGGGAGTTTCATCTGTACAGCCAAACATGACGCAAAGTTTTAATCTTATACCATTGGGTAAGTCTAGCAACTCTGATATCATCGGGCAGCCTTCAGAGGAGAGAGCTCAGTATTTTAACCCTAAAGAGACGACAGCAGCCGGAAACGGCTTGTACCAAAATGCCCATAACAGCCACAAATGGCTGCAAGATCCGACGTACTTCTCAATCAACAACAACAAACAGAGTAAAGGTCATGACCTGAATTGTCAGCCGCCAATATTTCTCATAGTATCTATGTTTCTAAAACAAAACCACATTTCTGTTTTATATCACTTTTTCCAAACACTTTTACAAGAAAAAATTGTTTCAAAATGTCGACACTAAAAACGTGTCTGGGCATATGGTGAGGAAATGAATGGTCTCTAAAGCACTAGGGAGGCTGTGCACCATTGTTTGATAGGCTGACATAGTCCCTGGCTTTTTTTCTGTGAACTGTGTAGATGCATTCATCACATGGCGTAGTGAATCTATCATGAACAGTAGGACACTAGCCCATATGCATGTCCCAATTCGCATGATCGGCGCACAAAGGATTCGGGGGGAAATTCAAGTCAAAGCACGCCAGCAATCGCCATAGTACGCTGATTTTGAAGCAATGCGGTACACAACTGTAAAACTGGCATAGCTACATGTAAACTATAGCATGCGTCCATATTGGCATGCGTCCATATTGGCAGTTTGATATGGTTTATAACTTTCCTTGGTTTCTCAAGATGCATAAGTTTGAATAAGTTGTTATTGTTGTTGCCAATGCAGAACCCGCCTATTGTTTAAATGAGTTGTTATTGTTGTTACCCTACAGCCAATGCAGAACCCGCCTATTGTTTAAATGAGTTGTTATTGTTGTTACCCTACAGCCAATGCAGAACCCGCCTATTGTTTAAATAAGTTGTTATTGTTGTTACCCTACAGCCAATGCAGAACCCGCCTATTGTTTAAATAAGTTGTTATTGTTGTTACCCTACAGCCAATGCAGAACCCGCCTATTGTTTAAATAAGTTGTTATTGTTGTTACCCTACAGCCAATGCAGAACCCACCTATTGTTTGAATAAGTTGTTATTGTTGTTACAGCCAATGCAGAACCCGCCTATTGTTTGAATAAGTTGTTATTGTTGTTACCCTACAGCCAATGCTGAACCCGCCTATTGTTTAAATAAGTTGTTATTGTTGTTACCCTACAGCCAATGCAGAACCCACCTATTGTTTAAATGAGTTGTTATTGTTGTTACCCTACAGCCAATGCTGAACCCATCAGCCATACTGGCATACTACCAGGAGGCACAACCCAACGTCAGCAAACCATTCAGATCCCTTCATCTGTAGGTAGCCTAATGAGCAACGGTACCCTCCCCTACATGCAGAATGGACACCAGACCTTTGCAACCACAAACGCCTTCCCCATGGTGGCCCCCGCTCAGTTCTCTATCGTAGGGGCAACTGATCAACTAAGCCTCCAGCCAGGCACTGTTATCCTACAGGGTCAGCCAGGAGTCCAAGGGTAAAAGGAACGTCAGTAGTTAAGTAAGATTCTTGTGTACGTTACTATTCCATCAATTAACCAATCTTGACGAGTAATTTAATTCGACCACTTATATCCCTTAATGGATTTGGTCCTCTTCTTCTTTGTTTTAGCTAATATAAACTGTATAAATAAGTTCACCGTGGTGACGCGTAACTGTGTGTCACCTGCTGTTTTTGTGCAGTGTAATTTTTACATTGTTTTTACATGAGCCATATTCCTGCTGTGGCCACTTTGTTAAATTTCCTGTATGCTGTTAACAAATATGAATGCTAGGACTTCTTCCAAACCTTGGTGTTAGGCTCCAGCTGTGGCTCAACACACTGCGCAAAATGTGCACTGCTTCAAAATTGATGATAGAGCTCAATTGTGCCTAGCCCAAGCTGGAAGTGGTGCCCAAGCTAGAAGTAGGGCCCAAGCTGGAAGTAGGGCCAAAACTGGAAGTGGAGCCCAAGCTGGAAGTGGTGCCCAAACTTGAAATGGTGCCCAAGCTAGAAGTAGGGCCCAAGCTGGAAGTGGATCCCAAGCCTAGTTGGGCTCCGGCTCTAGCTTGGGCTCTGTCATCAATGTTGGAGCAGTGTACATTTTGCACGATGTTTCCAACATCAAACGGAGCCGGTGATGGAGCCCAAGCCAAGGTTTGGAGAAAGCCCCTAGTGTTCATTTTTAAGGTCACCTTGGAAATAGTCTGATACCGTTTTAGGAATAGCTGTTGATTGATTGTACTGGCAAACAAGGAACCCAACACAACTGATTTCTGTGAGATGATTCTTAGAGCAGGGAAGTTTTCGGAATTTACGTCAAGTAAAAGACTGATAAATTTACGTCCATTTTGCAACTTAAAGTCTATTTAACAACAAATTAGTTTTTACCATGTTTATTTTCTGAGGAGGGTCTTTTTCATGTCCATCAGTGTGGATGTCTTCACAAAGGAGCACAATTGCTAAAAGTTATTTATTTGGGTTTTCTTAAAGGGGGATGGTAAGAATAAAAATAATAATATTAGATATTTGGAGTTCAGGCTTAGGCCACTTTTTAACTTGTGCACTATATTGATATACCTGTACATCTTCTTGACAAACTTCTTTGCTATATAAACAAAATTTAAAAAGAAAACAAACTTACTAAGTGAGCACCTTTTTGAAGTAAACTTCATGTTGATATATTTAGTAAGTATAAAGCCAACCTGTAGACATTGTGCAACTGATGTCATTATTGGATTAAGAGTAAGATCATGTCTGCATTGGTGGCTATAGCTATGGCTGTGGCTACAGCTGGATAGCCGCCTCAGTATGCATTGAAGTGTAGAATGTCCTTTGCAACAGTCGTAGCCATAGCTGTAGCCAACAATTCAGATTTGGCTTAATCCTGAGTCATTGAAAATGTCAACTCTCATGCAGGAAGTAGCATTATTTAGTTGAACTGCATTCAATGAACATGTAGGTGCGCCGCCTTGAGTTACTGGATAGATTAGTCTCAAATAATACTAACTTCAATGCATACCAATAATTGCTTTTCATTTTGGGGAAAATATGTTATTAACAAGGTGTTATTTTTCTCAGGGAAAGTCGATATTAGAAGTTATTTAAACTTTTTTGATTAGTGTGAACTCCATATTTTACTTTTTCTTGTGCTGCACTCATGCACTGTGTTAAATAAACCTCCAGTCTAAGTTCCGGGTGGCACAACATATTTTACATTGCCTGCATTGTATACTGTCAAGATTCGTCGCTGCTCAAAACTAGTTTGGCATTCTCATTCAGTTTCATCTAACAATGAAGTGGTCTACAAAATGGTAATATGGCAAGCTTCACCTGTGATGCAGTTGCCCAAGGTCTGTATAGATAATTAAACTCGGAATATTAGTGAAAGGGCTTTACTGAGTGCAATTATACCTGCACATATTGTGACTATCATGAATTGTATTTGTGGTTTTAAGAACTATTTAAGTCGTCAGATTTTGTTGAGATTTGTTAAGAGAACATTTGGACTGGATGATAATGTATAGTAGAATCACTGATGACAATGTAGTATGTTGGGTCATCAGTTTCTGAAACGACCAATACTTTTGAGTTTGTTCTATATTCTTCACATCAGGAACTTTAAGTCTGGAATTAAATGATGTCCTTTAACTATGTCATCATTGGTCCGTTTTAATTATACATACAGAAGGTATTTTTAATGCTGCCTTTCAGATCAACCGTGAATGAGGTGAATCTTTTACAGTTGTTGGAGTGACCAGTAAACACTCCCAACCAAACCCTTGAAGGTATTTTCTTTGAATCATGAAAAAGATATGAAACTATGACTACAGATTGAACTTTAAACTCCAAAATGATGACATTATTTTCAAGTTTTTCACTGGTCATTATTTGCAATGTTTCTTAAAACTAAAGGATTTTAATGAATTTCATCTTCAAAACTTTGTTAAATACATTGTAAAATACTGTTATTGTCGGCTATTTACAGAAGAAATTTTCCTTAAAAATTATGAAAAGGTGGCATTTGTCGTAATCAGCAAATGTACCTTTTCTTCAGCCCAGTATCTTGACTATTATTGTGTTGTTAAGCTGGCCTTAGACAGAACACATTGTGCTTTCTCTTGTATACAGAGCTAGTTGAATATACCATTAACTTGACTATCAATAATCAAATGTACATACCAGATTGTTACTTGTTTTGGCTGTTTCCATCATTTTTATTTTCTGCATCTGCATCTGTTAGCTACTGTGCAAACTCCAGACTGGATATCTCGCACAGGGCGCAGTCACGGTGCAAAGCAGCTTAGTAATCCGAAAGAGCCCCCCGGGTGATTTGAAGAAGATTGGTATTGTTGGTTCTAGACTTTAAGATTTCTAAAGTTGGTGACTGCCTGATGTCAGATGGCAGGCTATTCCATTGGGCTATTGTTCTTGGCAATTGTTTGGTTGAGGACGTCTAAATGAGAATGCAGAAGTTTGTTTAGTTTGTCTTGATACCTCTGGGTTGATGTAGAAGTTGCTGATGCCAGATGATGTGAAGCTTTGTACAGGAGTGTTAGTCGGGCAGCCAGCCTTCTTTCTTGTAATGATTTCCATTCCAGATCTTTTACCATTACCAAAACACTGCTTTTTCTTTTGGAGTAGCTGCTATGTCTGTATCACTGGTAAGTGTTCCAACCCCGAATGCCTCCTGGCGTTTAAACGTCACAAAATTCCAAAAAGGTTTGGTGTTATTTGATGAAAGGCTGTTACCAATAACTTCAGAAACGTATCGCTGATAGGCACGTTGGATACTCCTGTCATTTGTGCGACAGAAGGTTTTTAATTTGTCCCACGCTTCTGGTTTTCCCAGATCGTTTTGCCTTATTGTAAAGCCTCTGTTTACTGCGTATGGCACGCCTGATGGAGCCATTAACCCAATGAAGATCAGGGTTCTGTTTTATGGCTCTGCTTATCGTTAATCGACGCTTAGGATAACAGAAAAAACATGCTTAAATTTAAGCATATTTTGTCAACCCGGTAAGAAATGTTTGCTTGTGTGCATGCACACTTAGCGTTACTAAGCATTCTTCACTTTCAACAGTTAGCGCAGAAATTTGGTACTAAGTGGAGAATGGCGACTGTTAACACAAAACTTTGCGGTAAGCCGAGCCATGCAATTATGCCCTCGTAGTAGTAGATTGTTTAATATTAATTAATGGTAATAGAATCTTTCCCAGTCGTTCGTGGTGTACAAGTATTTACCTTTAGTTGTTTAAAAAGAAAACAAGTTGAGACTACTCAACTGGAGCTAGAGATCGTCTGCCATTTTTGTAGGTTGACATCAAATACTTGGGGATGCTATATTGTTCTTTTATTTGTGCAAGCCCATGATTGAAGTGTGCCTCCATACTTGAAAAAATAAAGCATATGAAAAGACATGAGATACGTAGAGCCCCTGTAGACAAGTTTCACTATATCAATGTGCTATGTAGGGTTGTAATATGGGAATATTGTATTCAGATTTTTCATGTATTCGTTCAAGCATTGTATTAAAATGGATCAGATTTTACTTAACATTTCAAGTTTTTTTATTTAATATTTTTTTCTAAAACTGGGATATCAAACATGGTGGCAATTTTTTCTTTTTTTTTCTTTAGGGCAAGGCAAGTTGACGTCATCAGTGAATTAGTCTAAACTGATGCCAGTTTCTCTCATAAACTGCAGCCAAATTCACAAAGGATTCAAACTCAACTTTTGGATTTTGGATTCCTTGTGACAAGGGGATATATGAAACGAAAAGAGAAGCAGCTATTGAGTGGGAAGATTGAATGGGCTCTGAAATAATGTCTTTAAGAACCTTTGGGGCACAATGGTCAAGTCCAGGGCAGCAATGGATGATCTCAATCAAAGCATGGTTGAGATGGTGACATATAACACACCACATCATTGTACAGACAATGCTGGATTTGCCTTCTGAATCAGACATGAATTTCCATGTTTTCATTTATCTGCATCCGCACGACCACAAGGGAAACTGACTGGGTAAATGTTTAAATGATTTTGGGTTGAACAAAGAAAAATTGACTAGAGCGGGATTTGAACCTACGACCTCCGGTTTAACGTGCCGGCGCTCTACCAACTGAGCTATCTAGCCCTATGTTGGTGGTCGTAGGTTCAAATCCCACTCTAGTCAATTTTTCTTTGTTCAACCCAAAATCTAAAAATAAACCCACAAACTTTGTGCCAAAGATATATGCAATGTAGCGAGATCCAATGTCTGCATATCAACCTGTGAATTATGTACAACTATTCACACTGTCTGCATTGTTTCAAGCTCTAGCTGTATTAGATTGATCTATTAAGCCATACCAACCAAAGTAAGGGTGCGTCTCTGCCCCTTGATCATCAAGATACTGCACCATGCTTACCCTTATACTGGCAGCTTATGTAAATTGTGTAATTTCGCTTCCCAGGTTGTATCATAAACAGGGGTGTAATCCCTGGCTATACAGCAGTTATAGGTTGAGTGGCTTCTGACCAGCAAAGATATTGACCATATAGGGAGACCGCCAACATAGGGCTAGATAGCTCAGTTGGTAGAGCGCCGGCACGTTAATCCAGAAATAAAGGTTCAAGTCACGCTCTAGTACATTTTTCTTAATTCAACCCAAAATTGACCCAGTCAATTTCCATTGTGGTTTATTATTGGGATTTTAACGTTACTGACTTATGTCCAACTTTTGGACATTTAATTTGTTAGTTTGCCGCATGTGATTGGTTAGTTTAGAAAGGGGTGGAGCTTAATGGATCAATCTACAGAGGGAGAAAATCCAGAATGTATGCTTGATGAACAATAAGAGAACAATAAAAACATCAGGCTTTTTAATACCGCAATCTTTAAGAAAACATTTTTGAACTACATGTGTGCCATTTAATTGTTCATTATTGATTTTGCACATCATGTGAAGATGTCGCTTGCTGTTACGTCACATTACGTCTGTTTGACTCGTTTTAGATATGAATAAGTTTCCCTGCAAATCATGGTTACTTCATGAATACCTTTCATGGAGCAGGGCTTTAGTTTTCTTGTACATTAAAGGCAGGGTACACTTTTGGTAACTGTCAAAGACGAGTATCCTCATTTGGTGTATCAAAACGTATGCTTAAAATAAACTGGTGAACATTTGGGCTCAATTGGTCAGTAAAAATTGCAAGAAAGTAAAGGACAAAACATCATAGTTACGTACAATTGTGTGCTTTCAGATGCCTGAGCCTTTCTCAGATTCAAATTTTTGGGTCGAAAATAACCTCTTTCTCTAAAACTACATTACTTCTAAGGGGGTTGTTTCTAGCAATGTTCAATACTAGCAACAGCTCTTCACCAAGTAAGTTTTTATGGTCATTAACTTGTAGAGTAATTACCAAAAGTATACCCAGCCTTTAAGTCACTGAATTCAAAATAACATTGATGTTCATTAGACATACCTGTCTGTGTTAGAAACATTTAATTGTAGTGATCTTTTGCCCAGGAACATTCTTGAAATTGTAAGGTTACAGTGTTTTCTGTGAAAACAAGAATTTTATTGCAACTAATAAATTTTGGCATGTCATGGCCGAGTGAATCAGACTCAAGTTCCCGTAGCCTAGTCATTGGGTTGTGGGTTTAAATCCCAGTAGTAATTGTGTTCTCGAGCAAGACACTTAACTATTGCTTCTCTTCACCCAGGGGTAGATGGGTACCTATGAGGGCAGAGATGGTTCTTGTGACTGATTTAGCTTGGTACACTACATATTTGGCAGCACAGGCTGTATACTCCCAAGGGAGCTGAAATGTTTAAAGGAATTAATTAAAAGGCCTGGTGACTTGGTTAATAATGTTTATGTGTCACGAGTGTTGACATTGATGCATTCTGACGCAACAAAAATTTCCACTATTATTATTGTATTTATTTCATCAAAAGGTAACATTGGGCATGTCTGTATTGGTGCATTATGGGAAGTTTCTTTTTTTGAGGGGTTGAATGTTTGTAAATGTTAATGGAATGAGGTGGGTTTGAGTTTTTTGTTTAAACAATGTTTTTGTTTGCAAAGCATACTGTTTTAAGTATGTACAGTACAGTACAGTAACTCTTAATATTTGGCTGAAATTTGTTTTGGATATTAATAAAGTATGATACAGGACATTGAAAACTTGTAAGAATATATCTACGTTTGTATTTTAGGGAAACTGAAGTCGATTTAGGAGTTGTAGTTTTGAGGTAAAATTAGGGAAAAAATGAAGTATTTGAAGGTTGGATTTAAAAAAAAAAACGCTAATTATTCATACATTTCATTGGATTGGCAAACCTAGACATTGAAACTTGGTGAAACTTTTTCTGGAAAATAATGTTTCAAGCCTCAATGCATTTAGAGTGTAACTCAATATGTAGACACCCTAGAAACACGACTAGTGCAGTATTGTAAAGAATTAACAAGAGATAATAGTCTTCTGACGATGACTAGAGCAAGCTAGTTGAAACGTTGAGATTTATTAAGAACTCGCTCCGCGGCAGTGTAATTATTAACGAGAAGTCCCCTCGATCCACAAAGCGAAAGTAGTAGTCCTCCGAATAATCTACTCTGCGGCAGTAGAATAAAAAGCAAGACAAGTTCTCAAAGAACAAAATCTACCTAGCAAGTAGATATACACAAGGTGTAACCGCAAACCAAATATATATGGATACCTCACCATGCAATGCCTCAAATCCCATATAAGAGATAATAGCTTCACCATGTAAATGGTTTCCCCAAGTAGTTGTTCCCTAGATCATAAAGCATGGCTTAGGCTCTGTCAGTTATTTTTGAAAACATGTGCCGTTGGTACCGGGTTTCAAACAGGCAGACCGTGCCTAAGCTGCAGCCCAGGCTCAAGCCGTAGTTTTAAAAAGGGACATGGATGTCAAGAAATTCACTTAGTCTATATAAGTGGCAGTCAAGTGTGTGTTTCACAGTTTAAATCCATTTTATGCCACAATTGTGGTATTTAATTTGCTATTCAGTCTGGTACAATTTTTTATTGGAAAAAGGAACATTTAAATTTTGATGTACATTTCAGAATGATTTTAGACATCAGAAATTAACACAGAAATTAACCATGGATTGAAATGAATGTGTAAGGTGCAACCAGAAATCAAATAAATGTTACACTTTAAGGATACACATGTCTTCATCACTACACTGATTTATTCTTTAGTTTGATGTGTATAAAGCCTTCATTAGCCCTATTCACACTACATAAATTAAACCCAAGGAAACTCCTGGGTAATCATATTCCCACTGCCACCTTGTGTTTCATGACTTGCTACAAATCAAAATCTACACCGACAGTTCATCCTATTTTTGATATCCCAAGAAAACAACTATTTCAAGTCAGTTTGTCAAGATGAGCAACTTAAGTGTGAAAGTGCCAAAATATTTAACAAACAAGGTAGTTTCTTTCTTTACCCGGATGCACAGGTCAAACTGATGTGACTTAGTCGCATTTAGTTCTCTCACTGCCCCAATCAGAACCTGTTCAGCTTTATCTCGCTGTAGTATGTCATTTAAATCTACATTATTCTCTACGTTTCTATCATTCTCTTATCATCTTTGTCATGTCCCCTTTATGGAATATGAGTAACAAATACCAATTCTGATGATATGAAAAGAAACCAGACTATTTCCTTTGCAGTCTTAGTTTTGTAACAAAGATTTGTTTATCCAGGGCTTGTTTTCACATAGAGCTAAGATTGATCTAAACTCTGTATCAATCTTAACTGCTAAGCAAAGTGTGATGTCACACTACCAACCACTATGGTGATATTGACAACTCATCTTAAGATGAATCTTAGTGCTTTGTGAAATCCAACCCTGCAGGCCATCTTAGATGAATCCCCTTCCTTCCCCCTTTCCATGGCGTGTGATGGTCAAGCACATCGACTCAAGCTCTAATCAGTAGAGTGTGACACTCGTGTCTTTAAGAAAGACACTTAACCATTATTGCTTCGTCCTTCAGATGGGGCGTAAAGCCATACGTCATGTGTGATGTTGAATGCATTTTTAAAAAGCCCAGTACATTTACTTACCAGCGCCAGGAGTGTCATTTATGACAGACAAGGTAAAATTCTAAATGTACAACATTGTTATTAGCCCCATTATTCCACCTTTCTCTCTTCCTTCCAACCAACCCGTTTTTTCTTTTGTACTCCTCAAACAATTTTCCCGTGTTCAACTATTCCTGTTTTAAGTTACAGGTTTATTGTATTCCCTGTCTGCATGTCTCTTTCTTGTCATTGGCCAACTAAATAATAATAGTAATAATACCAATTTGGGAGGCTAATCATCCCTACTCACAGCTGAGAAGCTGAAACGTGTTACAGCAGCTGGCATGTGAGGGCGCCTTAGGCAGCCAGCCACATCAACCCATAAAGGACCACAGAGCACAGCCAGATATCAAAAGTGTTTGATTTTTCCGGAGGTAGGAAAACGGCAAAGTCCAGAGAAAAACCCTCTTGACATAGGAGAGAACCAACAAACCAGGATCAAACCAGGGTGACATTGGCGACAGACTAGTGCTTAACGCACTAGCCACCCATTCCACCCAATAACAATAATAATGACTGCAAACTAATCTACAGTGTACTGAAACATTGCGAGATATTTGATGATCTTCATCTATGACCATATGGATGTGCAGTTGCTCCTGCCTTGATGTTTGTCTTGATGGTACTTTGTGCTTTACCTATGGGAACTATACAGGGGAAAAAACAATACAAACAAATAACTGTTTTATTATTTTTTAAGGCCAATGACCAAAAGCAGGACGATAGTTCTATGTTACTTTACACCTTTCTCTAGTGGTCCACTAGCCAATGGTCAGTTAACTTCGGAGAATCAGTCCAAGTTCTCTCCAAGCAGTACGGCTGGCTAGAGTTTATTGCATCCCCAAAATATGAATAAATCACGGCCTGCACTGAATGTTTTTATGGCTTTAAACCTCATGGTGCGGAACGGTGAAATGATTGGGTAGCTGGTCCTGCCGAAGATTCAAGGAAGTGAATGGCAAACCCTGCAGTCTATACACAGTGTTTGCCCTAGCTACTAGTGACATCAGGCTTAACATTTTGGTCATTCATCGAGTTAAGAAGACACAGAAGGGAGTCTGCTCTTGTTTCTGTGGTTGTGATAGGGTTGGTCCCCCCTGGAAAATACTAGTAATAAACTAACCATGTTGGTCTTGTCTCTGTGGTTGTGATAGAGTTGGTCCCCCTGGTTGACCTGGAACACTATGTTGACCTTGTACAGGCACTCGGATTGGTTTTAGCCCCCTACCGTGGGTTATAGCTCCTACTAATGCTGCAGTGTCCGTAGGATTAGAGTTGCTTAGTGATGTCAGTCTCATTGCTGTAAAATAAAACACATTGTGAGTGGAGTTGTTTAGCTTATTGAGTAACTGTTTTCCCAAGTAGATCGCACTTGGTTATGTTTGAATGAAAAAACAAATCAATAGATAAGAAATCATGATGAATCTGTGTACATGTTTTCAATATTCAATGTGTCTGTTCCTTTCAAGACGATGTCTTCTTTTGATTAAGGTCTTACCGGCATTATCTCCTTCCCAGTCATCCTTAGCACTGTTCACCATGTCTAGGATCCGACTAACGAGTTTATTCATGCTGTTAATCTGCTTCTGTTAATCCAAAAAGAAAATTATTGCAATGTGAGAACAAATAATAATCATATAAATACAGCTCTACTTCTCAACTCGTCCCATACATCACTCGTACTAAATCATATGGCCATCGCTCGTTCTCACATTCTTCACCGACACTGTGGAACAATTTGCCAAACTTCATCAAAACTGCTCCAAATGAAAAAAATTTCAAATCTATGCTAAAAACGTACCCTTTTAATTAATTTATTACTGATTTCTTTTGTTAAGCGCTTCGGGACATTTGTGTGAGGCGCTATATAACTTGGTTTATTATTATTATTATTATTAATTATTATTATTATTATTATTATTATTATTATTATTATTATTATTATTATTATTATTATTATTATTATTATTATTATTATTATTATTATTATTATTATTATTATTATTATTATTATTATGAGGACACTTGGATTGCCACAGCTTGAATGATCACATGGATTGATTTAAGATACTTGGTGGCCAGCAGCCTTACCGGATAATCTTCCATTGTTTGTATAGACCCATTGCACAATGCGCAGCGCACTTACACACGCCTATCCTGTCTGCCATTTCGGGAGTCAAAATGTACACAAAGGATTTGACTCCCAAAATGGTGAAGATGGTAGACGTGCATTGTGCAGAAGTGTGTTCTGCATTGTGCAAGGGGTTTAATAGTTAGAAAATGTGCCCATATCTAAAAGCTATGGATTAATAAGGTAAGTCTACTGCCACTTAGGGCCCCTGTTAGTCTCCCATCCAGGCTGTTGTCAACTGTTGTCAATCTGTACAGAGGTACATGTCGTCAAATCAGAGCAAAAGCATCTCAACTACAGTGTTGTACTAATGTTGCACAAGAGATGCTCTATGTAAAAATGTTGTTTCTCTGTCCACCATTGAGTTTGTGTGTTCAATACACAATTACTGTAGTGACATACAACATGAGTGTAGTTTCAAACACATCTGGACCAAATCTAATAGAGCTGCTTAAGCAGACATTTTTGCTTAACAATTTTGTGCTAAGAAAAACTCAGCAGGATGCCAGTCAAAGATTGTAAATGGAATGTGGTACTGTGGCTGGTAAACTTATTCTGGCAAGCATAGATTTTGTTGTGCTAAGCTAATATTTGTGCTTAAGCAGCTGTTTGACATTGGGCCCTGGTCATCTTAACTAGCTTTAGAGATTAAACAACCTGTTGAATGATATTATTTGAGTTTACCTGAGCCTGCTCAGGAGCTATGGTAGCTGCCTTCTGCTTTAACTGCAGTTCTCTCTCTTCTACCTCTGGTTCTGCCTTGGTTCGTAGATAATTAGGGACTACCTCATGGTTGAAGGCTGGCACACGACCCTCTGTCATTTTCTATGTGTTGGTAAGAATAGAGGGTCATAGATTAGCTAAAAACCATTCCAATCAAACCTTTCCCAGAACACTGGGGTTAACCACTACTCTTGTACGATAAGTGTTCTGGGGTCTTTTATGTGCACTATCGATCCTATTGCACGAGACCTATGGCTTAATATCCCATCCGAAGGACAAAACAAATATCTTGCTCAAGGACACAAGTGGTACGACTGGGACCCGAACCCACACTCTGCAGATCAGAAACACCAGAGCTCGAGTCCGGAGTCCGAGGCTCTTAACCGCTCGGCCATGACATGCCACAATGTGCACAGTCACAGTTATGGGTACCACCTTTTTTTGCTATGGACAACAGACTGATAAAACAGTTATTTCAGAATTATTTGTAAATCAATTATCAAGCACTTTGACAATGAAGAATTACGTTGCTATATTTATTCATTGCTCATATCAGTAACTATGAGGTCCTTGCCAAAGTGGTTGTTTAGAAAAAGATTAACCTTGTCATAAAGGGACCTTGTGTCTTATGTAGATCTGTGCTTTTCTAATTTTCTTAACTTTTGAATTACTGAAATACTGGTCAGGATGCCAGACAAACACCAGCAGACCCCTTGCATATGACGTCTCAAGCCCAAAACAGTCCCCTTACTGATGTCAATGAAGAGCTTCCATTGGCCGAGAGTCAAGCGCAGTGCGTACACATTTCCATTGTTTGACATCAAAGATGGCGGCCAATGCAAGAGGTCTATACAGGGTTCATACTAGTAAGACAATGAGGGCGCTGTTACCTCCAGTTCTTCATCTCGATCCTGAGACAGCTTCAGAGGCAGCAAGACTAAATTCCTTAAAGCAGGTGTCTTGTCACTCTTCAAAACTTTGTTCAGTGTGTTAATCTGACCTGTAGGATTTAAAGAATAACTCAGATTAAAGGTAGGGTCATAGAAAGTACTCCAAAAATTAGTGACATATAATCTAAAATTTGGTTTGCGGTAACACCATGTGTATATCTAGTACTTGCTAGGTAGATTTGTTCTTTGAGAACTTGTCTTGCTATTTATTCTACTGCCACGGAGTAGATTATCCAATGAGTGTGCAGAGGTAGGTTTTCCTAAACAGACTAAGTCCAATTTCCAATTAATTTTAACATTGCATTTATTTGTAATCATACGACTTGAAACGGTGCATGGTAGAATATTAGTTGAGTTTAATATTAATGTGTATGGGATTTGAGGCATTGCATGGTGAGGTATCAATGTATATTTGGTTTGCGGTAACACCATGTGTAATCTATTTGCTAGGTAGATTTGTTCTTTGAGAACTTGTCTTGCTATTTATTCTACTGCCACGGAGTAGATTATTCAGAATTCAAGAGACTTCAGGAGACTTCTCAGTTCTAAAAAGAACTGTCCTGCTGATTAACTACTACCTTGGCGGGAGGTAGGAAATCGGCCAGGACTACTACTTTCACTTAGTGGATCAAGGGGACTTCTTGTTATGAACTTCACTGCCGCAGAATGAGTTCTTAATTGGTCTCAACATTTCGAATTAATAGCAAGACAAGTTCTCAAAGAACAAAATCTACCTATAGCAAGTAGATATACACATGGTGTTACCGCAAACCAAATATATATTGATACCTCACCATGCAATGCCTTCAAATCCCATATACATGTACATATCATCTTACTTGGTGAGAAGCCCTGCAGCTGTTGATAGTATAAACTATTTTGAGAAAGGCTTCCCTTCAAAGTAGTATAGTTTGGATTATTTTCACCAAAAGACATTTGAATCTGAGTAATGGCCTTAGTACCTACTGTCACATCGCTAAACATGGATGGATTCTACGTTAGTGTTAAAATACTGTGATTTTTGTTGTTGCTGTTTTCTCAGTAAGTAGACACTGTATTCAGTTGAAACTTTCACATGAAACTGTCATCTTTCTTTATAGTTTGGCCTATAAATCAGCATTACAAAAACAACCCAAAGTCCTACCTTTAAAGGGGAGAATGTGCCATGCGTGGAATAGCATGAGCAAAACAGCTTTTCTAATAGTCAGACAATGGGCATTAGTCTATGACATTTTGAAGAGAAAGTTAAATTTTGATCCATTCTAATAACTTAACAACCCTTTTAATGGCACGGTGGAATCAAGAGGGGTTGGCTTGAAAAAAACCACTGGACCAGTCAGCCAGTAACATCATGACCAGTAACATCATGACCAGAGAAGTCCTGCGGTCTAGTGTTTATCCAAACCTTTTAGAATTTACTGATCCATTATTTTGTTTTCAAGCCCATACCTCCTCCTAAAAGTTCAGCACATAGGCCTATTAAATGAAAAGGAAATTACTCGGACTGGTACAAATTATAATATTTATGATGCAGTCAAATTCTGAGCCCTAAGACATTTAGTGCAGTGGACATTCCTTAAAGTTGAAGCCCTGGTTGGGTGCTTTATGTGCTTTCAATTACACAAAACTGAAGACAAATAAATAAGGGTCTGTATTTGGTCACTTGCCTGATAGTAAAGCAAAGCTGTTGAGAACAGAGGGCCTGCAGAAAAGAACAAAATCAATATTCATCAACATCAACCTATTCCATCAAGTTCTTTAAGCAGAAATGACAGCGAACAATTTAAGCATGTGTTTAAAAAATCTGCTTTGCCAATATCAGCTCAGCATAATTTCGGGTCTGACAGACTTTTGAAATTGCCACTGAAGCCTACATGTTCTTTCATGGTGACTGCTCTATGTTCCTACACCCTTTTCACTCATGGGGACGTAGATAACAAAAATACTTTATTTCATTTATAGTTGTGAAGCCAAGGAAAAGCGAACTTAAAGGGACACACCGGTTACCCGTTTACGTAATTTAGTCATGTAGAATCAAAGACAATTATTTCTAGATGTTTTTTTGTTTTTTTATTATACAAAAATATAACGTAATTAACGAGAAATGACCGAAACAAACAAAAGCGGTCAAAGGTCACCGTATACGCTTTACCAGCCGTTGCAAGTGTCAAATTTACGGAATACATGTTGTGCAATATTGCGAGTAGACTGGTGCTCTGTTTATGTATGTGTTTTACTATGACAAGGCATGTGGATCCAGTCCACGTTATCCATCTGAACAACGGACACGGAAACCAGTCAACTCGCCCCCCAGCAAACTCGCCAATTACAAAGTCACTAACTACAAAGTCGCCCCCTCACATACAAACTCGTCCCCTCTCAAAGTTGCCCCTCACAAAGGAATGTAACAAATTGGTGTGATTGGACTCCAGTTCAGGGGAATGAAAGCTATCTTGAGGGAACAAAAGCTTTCTTGAGGGATCTGGGGAACAAAATCTCATTGCGAGAGAACGAAAGCGTATTTTGGGTGAACAAAAGTATATTTCGGGCAAAAAATTCGAAGTCGTATTTTGAGGAATCGAAAGGTTTTTTTTAGGGTACGAAATCTCCTTTCGAGGGAAAGAAAGCATATTTTAGGGAAGGAAAGTATATTTCTTGCGAACAAAATCATATTTTGAGGAAACGAATGCGTATCTTTAGGGAATGAAAGCGTATTTCTTGGGAACTTAATTGTAGTTCGGGGGAAAGAAAGCGTGTTCAAGGGAACGAGAACCTATTTTCTAGAAATAATCTATTTCGTTACCTAGAAAAACACACTGCGTTCACAAAATGAAAAATAATATTTTGTGACACAAAATTATATTTTCATAGAATTTAATAATATTTTGAGGAAACGAAATGATTTTGTTGTAATAGAATCCAATAGAAATTTCAATTGAGTTTTTTGTCCACCTTGATTGTTTTTTTGGGAGGGCTCGTTTTTTGGAATTGTTTGTCACAAATTTTGTTTAAACTAATTGTACCGTCAATATAAAAGTGGTTTTGCTATGTATTGACATAAATCTTATTCAATTACCAAGAAATTCGGTACAAATCGGGTCAGGGAACGTACACAGAACATTGAAAAGTTGCAATTTTGAAACAACGGATGCGATTAACGAGGTGTACCGACTAGCAAACCCGCAATAACAACGTAGTTGGTGGTCTGGCTCCCCACCCCTCCCACATGTTCGTGAGCTTCCAGGTACAGCTATCTCCTGGCTAGTGGGTTTACGTCGCGCATAGCACGGCCGAGATACTCTGCTCGCAAGAGACACGACTGCCCCTGTGTTACGTGTGTAGTCCCCACGCTGTGCACTGTAAGACACGCATGGTTGCTCGGACTCTCTGAAATAAAATCTTACGTTCGACTTTTTTGTATTATTTACAACTTGTACCCATTTTCCATAATTTGAATAAGTATTTTTGTGTGTCAAATACTCCTGAATTCTTGTTAAAAAACAGAGTTGAATTCGGTGCAGTAATTAATTTTTATACGACTGGAAGTAAAACTAACTCCGAAGATCACGAGGGTTATCCGAACCAAAAAAGTGGTTCGGATAACCCATGTGACCTTCGTTTTTTGAAAAATGCTCAAAAACGACCAAAATTGATGGTTTCTTTTAGGAACCGTTCTTCTCCATTCCTGTAAGACCTTTGGAGTCACGTTTTAGTCTATTTTGTAGCCAAAATAGCCCAACGAAGCCGGTTTGTCCCTTTAATCACTATACTACAGAAGACAAGGAAGGATGTTTCAATTTTAGATGTTGGAGGAAACCCCAGATAATTATTCCAGGGAAACCCACGCAATCAGGTAGGGACTGAAAACCCAATCCACAGTGTCCCAAACCCAGCGTGATTCAAACCGAGGTCCGAGAGGTGCAAGGCTAGGAAAAATATCACTACACCAACCCGACCGCCCTGGGCGTGTGTGTTGAGGATTGATAAAGGATCAAGTTGTGAGACACATACCATGTGAGTGTTGAATGTTCCTGTTCAAGCTTGGCCAAGAAGGAAATTAAGGAAGTCTTCAAATCTTGGACTCGATTTGTCAGTGCCTCCAGAGAAATCTCCAACGCCTTCTCTTGATTCTGTCAACCAGAGAGAGAGAAAAAACAACAACTTTGATTAACGTTACAAACTGGTGTGCTATTGAGTTTTAAGGATGTTGTTACTATTTAGTGTTAGTGTTACTGTAAGGGAAGTATTGTCGTTTAGTTGCTGAATCACAATTTCTTGATTTGTGCGATTCATAATCATACATGTTAAACCAATGCTTCGTCCTTCGGATGGGACCTAAACTGCTAAAGCCGTTGGTCTCTTGTGTTATGCTGAACGGTTATGCCACATCTATGATCTAGATGCTGAACAAGCTTTGAATTGATACGGAAGCGTGATACCGCCACAAATAAAATTTTGAAAATCCACTCTTTAAGTAACGTGTATCATGAATATAACTAGTGTATGTGTACACGATAGCTCCTGACTCATTTATGTACGTACACATTATAGTTACTAGCTAGTTGGACCATGTTGGACGTATATCATCATGTTTGTACGTAGGTTTCTTCTACTCCTAGTAGTATGAGGTTCGATACGCTATCGTCTCGTAGCAGATCGAACGTACGTTTCTGATTTAGAACTATTTGGTTTGATCGTGGAAACAATAAACGGAACGACTCACAGATAATTCTAGCAGTCTACGCTTCATATTGATGAGCAGAACAAATTTGAAATTTGCTTAAGTTCCACGGGATAGGATTTACTTCCTTTCGAATTTCTTCTCTTGACATTTTTTCTCATACAAATTTTATATATTTTTTTAATACATAAATATTTTGCCATTCCAACCAGGCAGGACGGGTAGCTTTTTTAAAATGTTAATCTTTGTAATTTGTATGAGAAAAAAGTAGCGGTTGGAATCGAAACTTTTACCATGATTATAATTGTGGCACCAACCTGCATTTTTTTGTCCGGTTTAAGAAAATCAAAATGAGCAATTTGCCTTCACAGTTTGACGTTTTGGTCCCCTTCTTCCGCTCAGTTCACTGACTGCCTGTCTAGCTCTTTTTGCATCCCAACTACAGAATAAACCCAACTGTAGTTGGGCTAGAACAACTGTGGTGTTGCAGTTAGGCTGCGGCAGGCCCAACTGCAGTAGAAGGGACAAGTCTCCTATACTGACTGAACTTCCGGTAAATGTCAGGGAACATTTATTAGTTTCTAAAGTGTCTGTACGGATTTGGCTCTTCTTTTTCTGGCTACAAAAGTCTGATGGGTTTGTGCAATAATATAAATTTCAAATATACACTCTCAAATATACTCTATATTCGTTTTAAAATTAAGGAGAATAACGACTACAAATTTAGCTACAATTTTGTTCCTGCACTTCCGGTGTCGCCAACCTGACATCGAATTTCGCATGACTAAATGTTACTAAAAATTATTTTTTTTAGTAATAAAAATAATTTTTGTAAATTTGTATTCAAAAGAATTTCGCACAATTGAAAGTTTTAAAGGGAAGTATTATTTTTCAACGCACAATTCTAGTTGGGCAAACCAAACGGCAACATTGCACTCACATGGGCTTAACCCAACTATAGTTGGACTGAGTTTATAGTTGGTTAGATTACAACGCATTACTAACGTAACCTAAGGGGGGCGCTATTTAAGGGGACCGTTAACTGAACCTCCGGGGGCAGTGTAAACAACACAACAGTCAACAATGCCCTGCAGCTGGGTTTTGGTGTTTCACGTGTGAATGAATGATCACGCCACCTCGATCTTCTGTTGTTGTTTTGTTGTAGTGCTACCGCGCCGAGGTTCAGGGACATCTTCTGAAGGTGTATGATCTGGACATCTATTCAGTATCTAGATTCTAGCTCTGACTTTCCTCTACAGTCTAAGTCAGTGGTCTGAGTCAGATTCTGAATCAAGGTAAATTTTATAGACCAAGTAATTGGGGCGCTGTAACTGTTTTTTTTCTCTCGAAATGTTGACATCTGCGGTACTCGTTTTTCGAAATTCTGACATCTGCGGCGCGCAGATGTCAAAATTTCTAAAAAACGAGTACAGCGCCCCAGTTAGCATGTTGTTAGTGGGGGTATATCCAAAGAGGCATTATTTTGTCCAGTAACTCGACTAGGCCTGGCCAGGGGATTGATCTATTATTATTATTATACTTCTTATAGGTGTGTGTGGGGGGCGGGGGGGGGGTGGGGATAAGATTAGGGCTCAGGAGAGAAAAAGACAAGTCAATTAATGGAGATGTTTACGCGTTGCGTTGGTGCTTCTCCGTTAAACCACATTTATTTGCCAATGTTTAGGCCTAACAATAACAATACATTAGGTGACATGCAGTTTGAGTTTCTCAAACCATTCCTCTACTTCTCTTTTTTCAGATTTTAAAGGCAGTTTTGGTTTTATTTTACAAAAATTATAACATATATTGTATTTAAGTGTGGTTACTTTTTATTTTGCATCAGCACATAATGGATTGTTCCATATAGAGGTATCTGCAGTAAAATTTCTAAAAACAAAAACATTGTTCTCGCCATCAAGGTTAATCCCAGTGGGCTATTTCATTGGGTTTTGGGGGTTGATGTTTTTGTAGTTGTTACTTGTTTTTCAGAAAATGGTAAATTTGAACTAGAAAAAAAAATTCTCAGTGAAAAGTGATATAATTAATTACGTTTCTGCTTTGTCTGCAGATTCAGTGGATACCCTGATCAATCATCATGGCCTTCGCCTTAGCTCAACGATCAAGCTCTATCCTGAGGCTCATGGTGCAAAGTTCCAACATAATTGGAAAAGAATTGGTAGAAGGTCCTACCCAACACCTCACAAAGAGAGTGGTGTTGCCTTCTCTTGGACCTGTAGCAATCCAAACAGCTTCACTGCATAGGCACCATGGCAGCATCGAGCCCCTTTTAGGCCAAGCAACAGGCAGGCGTGAGGTCCACACAGGCATCTTCAACACCAATACAGCAGGTACTGATTTACTCCCAGTTCATGGAAGTGAAGACACTGTTGCAGAGGAGACTAACCGAGCATCCCCCAGAGTGATGAAACGCTCGCATCTCTATCGCTTCATTGCAGAGATGAGCCAGGCTGAGATTAACAAGGGCAAAACCATCACATCAGTTAGGCATGCCCTGGATGACTTGGCCCTCAATGTCACCTGGTCCGATGGGGAGGTGCAGGCCTACCCATATGCATGGCTTCGTGATAACTGTCTCTGCAAGCAATGTTACCAGTCATCCCTTCAGTCAAGGATCTTTAGCTTCACTAGCATTGATGTGGAGATGATTCCTATTTATGCTGTACCTGGAGAAGAAGGGAAGACAGTTCGATTGACTTGGCCTGATGGTCACTTTGGAGAATATCCGTCAGGTATGCAGTAGGGATACTACTATTACTAGTCCCCTCTCCCCAATCTCACCCACCTACCTGCCACTTAGCCTTAGTTACTTTCCCCAACAATCCTTAGTTCATGCCATAGGAATGGGTTTGCATACAAAGTTCATTGTTTACGAGAGTCAGGTATTTTTTCTAAACTTTGGATTAAATGTAAATCTGTGGCAATGAAGGAAGTGAGTGCACCGAGAAAATAAGCTGTTGAAAACTGCTAACAACCAAAAGTACATATGGTATAAATGCAAAATATTTTAATGGCCTGAAGTTTTGACCCTAGCAGAGACTTTCTCGAAGGCCAAAATGCCTTTGGAAAAAACCTTTAGCCTTCAAGAACTTTAGACTCTGTTAGGATCAAAACATCAGAACAATAATTAGGTTTTGTCTAGGTTACCTATCATGATAGTACCAACTCCCTGACAAACTGTTCCAAATCAAGTCTTATCATAGAATGTCTGGCAAAAAACATCTCAAATAGAACACCACATCTTACTGACACTTGACAGAATCAAGGGTATTTCCTTCATGTTGTTGGTGAGATCACAACATAACAATCTATATCAAGCCCTGGATATTGTTGTTATTGTTTTGGTTGTTGTGGTTGTATCATTCTGTTAATGAAATCAAGGGCCCCTCAAAAGTGACTAGCACTGTGACCTGGTTGGCCTGAAGATACCTGTGTAGAGAAGATGATGATGAAATGTCAGTGTTAGATGTGGGAGGTAAACTCCAAATAGGGAAAACCCATTTAACCTACAATAATCAGGTAGGGACTGAAAACCTGTACAAGGCTCTGATCTGGGATTCGAACCGTTGGGCATAGAGTACTACATGCTAAAACTAAAAGGCAGGGAAAAAACCACACAGCAAACCTGAATGCTATTAAAGCTTCATCAATTTATGCAAGATTTGCTAAGATGAAGCAAATGTAGAAAATGTGACCTTTTTCCCACTGGGTTTTTTTCCATGTTGTTTTATTGACCTAAAATTGGACTCACAAAGCATTTTGGTGTGAATGCACTTGACAACAACCTAATCTAGGCCTGTTGTTTGATCTTTCAGTGTTTATGATAAGAACATTATAATCAAAGTCTGATCCTCAAGTAGTGGGTGTGTTTTGTCAGCCAGCCAATCAGAATGCAAACAGTTGTGCTGCAGTTGTTTGCATTGTAGTTTCTACAAACATTTCAGAGGTGATGGGAATTGTGCAAAGTGCAAGGTTTTAGCCAGGATTTGGTAAAAGGGTGTCCAAATTTAAAAACTGGGTGTCCATATTGTCCACTCACAACACATTTACATGTAATTGACAGATAAGGGTGTCCAAAAGACATCCAGACACCCCTCTGGCTAACAGAGTGATGGTTGAAGATACCTTTAATTTTTATTTTCAAGTGTTTTGATATGTGGCATATTTGTTTTTTAGGCCTATACTCTTGTATAAAAACATGACAAGGTTTGTTTGATTTGTTGCCACAATTCTAGCCAGAGTTTGTTCACACGACTAAAACTTGCCCCATTTGCAATGAGTTGAATATTAGCAAATCACCTACATGTTTGAAGACAGACACATTGTATCAAGGACTACACCAGCCATTACCAACTACTTGTACTTCTCACAATAAAAGGGAAAATACAATGGTCTTGAAAGAGTAGATTCATCCTACCCGCTAGTTTCCATTTTATAACACACCGTACAACCAACCTGTGAAACTTGGCCTATCTTGAATTTGGTGTTGACTGTTGATGCAGGGACTTCCATTCATGAGGAAAGAGTCAATTTGTATTGGGAACTTGCAAAGGGCACCACGGCAGTTGCTGTGGGTTCCTTCGGGGTTGAATCAAGGCTTGTTGATGTTTCAATGAAAACGTTGAAAAGGGATCTGTACATTTGTTGTCAAGGATTTTATGCACTCGTATCTGGCTTAGTTCAATTGTGTAGCTGGCTAAGTACAATTGCGGCAAATCAAGTATTCATACACTACCCCTGGTCATCAGGGATCAGGGGGGTAAGCATTTCTGAAACCATCTCCACTGTTTAGGAGAATGCAGTAATAGCAAACAAACAGGTGCACTGCACAAGTTGCTAATCCCATCAATAATCTGTACCCTGACCAGTTACTCCTGGCATGCCAAGGTGATGTCTGACACACCACACAAATGTCACAACCGGAATTCAAACCACAACACTCATGATGACTGGACATCAGGACTTAAGTCTGAAAGGGGCTGTGTTTTTTGAACTCTCACCTAGTTATAGCCCGCATGCACGCGCTCTCCATAGATGCAATATGGCGGGAGGATGAGAGCGTGCAGTAACTGGGTGAGAGTTCATAATTCCATGTACAGCCACAGGCCTGCTTTGATCATGATGACACAACCCCTTTAACTCTCTAGACCTCTAGACTTGTAATTGTCACCACACACCCAGACATACTGTAGCTAACATTTAAAGGTTTTTTTGACACAATTTTTTTCTTGTAAAAGTGTTTGAAAAATAATATAAAACAAAATTTGTGTTTAATAATAATAGATGTTAATTAAGTTATGTTTTAGAAACATAGATACTATGTTAACGAGGAAAACTTTAAATTCTTGTAAATTCAGGTCATGACTATGACCTTTTTGGTTGGCTTGAAGTGGGTCAGATCTTGCAGCCGTTTGGTCTCTAAAGGGAAAAGCACTTGGACACTTAAATTGTACTTTAGAAAAAAGAGAGGTTTGGATGCCACAGAAAGAGAGTAATAGAATTAATGAAAGGATACCTACCTTTATCTGTGAATTCTAGGGCCTAGAATTTCATCTTTGAGAGGGCAAGGCCATTTTCATTTGCAAAGGGCACTTTAATTGGAAACTGAATGGGCACCAAGGCCAAGATTACGGGCAACAAGCCATGGCATCTGTGTTATTCCAGGCCTCAGTTCTCTTTTGTAAAAGTTTCTTCACATTGTTTTTGTCAATGACAGAATGGCTTCGTAAACATCGCTTTGAGAACTCCTTCACAGACCCGACCTTTGACTCAGAGCTTCAGTACTGGAAGACTGACCTGATAGACAGCGGTACTCTGCGAAGGTTTAACTTTCATGACATCGTGTCCAATGATGAAGCTTTGTATGAATGGCTAATGGAGATGAAGGTTTGTTTACTGTTAGAGACCACATGACATACACCTATGCTATGAATCTTAGTTTCCATTTATTGCTCCCTAACTTCCTGGAATGAAGGAAATATTTCTTTGGAGAATTGGTTCTGGTGTGAACTATTTAACCAGTGAGCTTTCAGATTAAAACTAATGTATTTTGTTCTCACATGCATACAGGCATTTTTATAGCGCCCCACAAAGATCAGAGTGCTTTATGAAGCTGACGGTGATATAGAAATAAAGATCTTATACAAACAAACAATGCTTTGATAACAGAAACAAAACTACATGTACACAACAATCAACAAACACATATGGAATGATTACACAAATAAATTCTTGATAATTACCAATCCTGTACACATGTACTTTAGTTGTTTTGATCTTTGGAATCAGGTGATGTGTGTTGATTTGTCTGCCATCTGTTAGTTCAACAAAGTTCCTTCTCAAGTTGTTGATCTTTCCTTGGAACAGACTACAACGCATTATTGTTAGTGGGGTGACTTGATTCTTAAAGAGCCTCTTCACTGTCACCTAAACATTCTTAAAAACTGACCATTGAAAACATCTGTCAAAATTAGGTCACTTTTTGTGAAATTAGCTTATCAAGTTTATTAATGATAGCAGGGCTTAAAATTGACACTGGACTGCTGGCCCGAGGCCAGTGATTTTAGCTTATCAAGTTTATTAATGATAGCAGGGCTTAACATTGACAGTGGACTGCTGGCCCGAGGCCAGTGATTTTAGCTTATCAAGTTTATTAATGATAGCAGGGCTTAACATTGACAGTGGACTGCTGGCCCGAGGCCAGTGATTTTAGCTTATCAAGTTTATTAATGATAGCAGGGCTTAACATTGACAGTGGACTGCTGGCCCGAGGCCAGTGATTTTAGCTTATCAAGTTTATTAATGATAGCAGGGCTTAACATTGACAGTGGACTGCTGGCCCGAGGCCAGTGATTTTAGCTTATCAAGTTTATTAATGATAGCAGGGCTTAACATTGACAGTGGACTGCTGGCCCGAGGCCAGTGATTTTAGCTTATCAAGTTTATTAATGATAGCAGGGCTTAACATTGACAGTGGACTGCTGGCCCGAGGCCAGTGATTTTAGCTTATCAAGTTTATTAATGATAGCAGGGCTTAACATTGACAGTGGACTGCTGGCCCGAGGCCAGTGATTTTAGCTTATCAAGTTTATTAATGATAGCAGGGCTTAACATTGACAGTGGACTGCTGGCCCGAGGCCAGTGATTTTAGCTTATCAAGTTTATTAATGATAGCAGGGCTTAACATTGACAGTGGACTGCTGGCCCGAGGTCAGTGATTTTAGCTTATCAAGTTTATTAATGATAGCAGGGCTTAACATTGACAGTGGACTGCTGGCCCGAGGCCAGTGATTTTAGCTTATCAAGTTTATTAATGATAGCAGGGCTTAACATTGACAGTGGACTGCTGGCCCGAGGCCAGTGATTTTAGCTTATCAAGTTTATTACTGATAGCAGGGCTTAACATTGACAGTGGACTGCTGGCCCGAGGCCAGTGATTTTAGCTTATCAAGTTTATTAATGATAGCAGGGCTTAACATTGACACTGGACTGCTGGCCCGAGGCCAGTGATTTTAGCTTTGGTTCAGTAAACTCATGACTGGACAAGTGCAAAAGTCTCTTGTCTTTCAATATCTTTAATTTGAAAAATGTTGTTCAAACTTTGTTAACTTTGAGTCTGATAAATATATTTCCATTCTGTTGAGTACCAAAGTGGACTTACCCACAAGCCAGTATGAGCCAGTATGAGCCAGTATGAGCCAGTATGAGCCAGTATGAGCCAGTATGAGCCAGTATGAGCCAGTATGAGCCAGTATGAGATCAGATCAATTTGTTCATACTGCTTGTTAAATTAAATACAGTTTACTACACGCTAAGCTGTGTGGATATTTGGTTAGTTTCATATGGAATCTAATCTTGTCAAAACAAACCTGGTCCTGTTAAAATGTTTCAACTACAAGCCCTGCGGTCTTGGGTATTTCCCCCAAATTTGAGCCCTGGATAGAGATTGTGTAAGCCATGTTTAGTCTGATAGATGCAATAAGAATTGGCAATGGTGTACTTAATACAAACATCTGCATCGCTATATAGCTATCTTTCAGTCTAATAGTGTATTAAACTGTTAATTTTTTTCTTTTAAACATTGTAAGTCAACTTCATAATATCTACATGTACATGTACTTTAACATGCTAGAGGATTGAATCAAATAAACATTTATTAGGGATGCTTGATTTTACAGACATAACACTGAATTGGTCGTGGTTGACAAAGGAAAACAAAAATTGCAACCCTGCTTATATTTTGATTGCCAAAATAAAATAACCATATAGAAAGAGTCATTCAAAATCCAAGACAAAACTATTTATCTATTTTTTTACATTATTTGAATGAATGGAAATTTAAAGGTTGATTGAGGATGGTGTGTACATTTCTTCCTATTAAGTTTGTTTTCCGATATTTTGGTTGTTAGAAAAATCAGCAAAATCATTATACAGCCTGAAAAGTCTACTAAAGCTTTAACCATAGGTCATTCCTTGTACACAATCAAATTGTCCTACTCTTTCCGAGGGCCAAGTATCATGCCTGTGCATGTACACATGTACTCTTCCAAATACAAGATCTTATGTACCTTTACGATGTACTTTAACTTTACCAAGTTAATTGTTAACCAGATTCTCCTAATAATTACTACTCAGAGAAAACTTTGTTTTAAAAAGACAATTGAACAAAACTATTTCGTATCACTTACTGTCCCAGATATGTTGTATCAAGCATAATGATGAATGAGGAGTAATAAATAAGCGTCTTGTTGTAAATCTTTGTGACATTTACAGGTGACTGGAATTTGCCTGGTGGAGGGAGCAGGAATGGTGGAAGGGCAGGTCAAACATCTTGGAGATAGGGTTCTGTTTCTTAGATCAACCTACTACGGGTAATCAACAGTTTGAACCATATTACACTCAACTATCTTGAGCACAGAGAGACGTTTCAAGAGACTTCATTATCTAACCCTAAGGGAGACTGAGGCTTCCTAACTATTTGAGAATAGGGTTTTATTTTACCATAGCCAGATCTCACCCCAAGAATATTATGAAGATGTTGTAGTTACCTGCACCAAGTCTCGAGTTCTGTGTTATTTTATTGGTGTGGGTTCAAGTCCCAGTCAGGACACTTTTGTTTTTGAGCAAGATTAGCTAACATTGCTTCTCATCACCAAGGAGTAAATGGGTACCTGCAAGGGTAGAAATTGTTGATGTGATTGTAAGTATTAGCAAAATGTGCGCTTATTTGGCTGCTGGTGCTGCATACTCCTAAGAAGTTGAGATGGTTTCAAGAATGCTTAGTGACTAATGAACAGGGGTAATAATAGTGTAAGGACGTGCTTTGAAGGACCTACCTGGCTTGAAATAACACATAGTATTATTACTCAAAGAGACCTTATTAAACCATTGCTTACATTTATCAACCATTGTTTGTTTGATTACAGACCAACATCCCATGTGGTGGTGAAGTACAATGCCACCAGTATTGCATTCACTGGGAAGGCATTCCCAATGCACACTGACCTGGCATTCCTGCATAGGCCACCAGGTGTAAGTTACATAAGCTTAGAACATGTAGCAAGTTCAAAGACTAATAGACCTTTATCATGGTGCGGCCATCTTGACTTTCTCCTATTCAAATCAATGTAACCAAACCGAGGCTGGAAAGAGAAATAGTCTGGTTCCTTTTTGTACATTGAATATCAGCATTCATTACTGTTATTGGATACAGGGAACATAACCAAGATGGTGGCAGCATGATAAATGTTTATTAGAGAGGATTGGTTGCTCTATGGCTTGATGTCTCATTTGCTGGTTACCATGCTTGAGTTTAACGTGGATCGACCTCAAGCAAAATGAAACTATGCAATGTTATTTGGTTTCAATGACATGATGCAATTACAGGGGTTAAGATTCAGCAAGGCATGCTTCAAGATTGATACACAGATGAGAATGAGGTTGTTAACTGGCTATTTCCCAACTGATGTCCAATAACCATTCAGCTTATGGTTATGAAGAGAGAGGTTAGAAGCTTGTCAGAAATGTACATTTAGCTGACACTTGTAACTTAAAAAGTCATAAATTAAATCATACATTTGTAAAACTGCTGATTGGACACAGGGCCAAATTTCATAGAACTGCTTAAGGTTACCAACCAAAATATGTCACATGTACCTTCTGTGACTGGTATCATTTTTGCTAAGCAACATTTTTGGATGCAATATTTTCAACTTAAGCAGCTCTATGAAACTGGGCCCAGATCATTTATTTCTCTTTGAAATGGGAGTTTGGATATGACAAGATACTTCTGATGCTCTGAAAATCTTGAGAAATAAATGTGTACTGGGCCAAGAAATGATCTTAAACTTTCTTTATAATTGAACTGACCCCACAACAACCTTGGTGACTAAAGACAACTGTTTGTTCTTTCAGGCCCAGATGATCCATTGCATTGAGCAGGCCAAGGGTCCAGGGGGTGAGAATTGGTTCACTGATGGGTTCAAGGTTGCCTTAGATCTGAAGAGAGAGGATCCTGAAGCCTTCGAGTTGCTTAGCACTACCCTCATGGAGTATCAAGACATTGGAGAAGATGTGTATGGAAGATTCCATCAGCGTTCACGCCATCCAACTATAAGGTAGCATTCTACATCATTGGTTTTATTCCCATCTTCTAGTCTTCAATAATTGAACCTAACAAGGGCCCAATTTCATAGAACTGCTTAACTCTTTCAGTGCCTGCAACATTTCAAAAGTTTAACCCTAAAGTGCCCAACTTCGAGCGTTTATTTTATAATTTTCAAAATTCTGTTAAAAAAAAAGTAAATAAGTTTTAATCACCAAATTTGTTGTATCTTGCTCTCTGGTATATCCTTGGTACATTCGAAAGTCAATAGTAGTCACACATAGTGATACACCCTGAAACACTGTCCTGCACACAGGGGAATTCCGCACTTTTTCGCTCGTTTACTGGGCGCCGCCATCTTTTCCCACAAGCCGAAACTACGCCCTCCCGCAAGAATTCGAAGAAGAAAAAAATACAGGTCGTACATGAATAAAAATGGTACCATTAGAAAGAGCGAGAGCGCCCCCTTGTGATAACATGTTTACTCAACCTCCTACATGTACGAGGGGTGGCGATTTTAAGTATGAACATTACCTCGTACATGTACAAGGTTGGCGCTTTCGAACTAACAAATATACCTCGTACATGTACGAGTTTGGCACTGAAAGAGTTAAGCTCAAAAAGTAACTAAGCACAACAACATTTCACTTACCAGAAAAGGTTACCAGCCAAACTACCATGTCACATGAACAAATTTTGACTGGTATCCTGCTAATTTCTGCTTAGCAGACAATTGTTAAGCAATATTTTCTGCTTAAAGGCACTGGACACATTTGGTAATTGTCAAAGACCAGTATTCTCACTTGGTGTATCCCAACATATGCATAAAATAACAAGCCTGTGAAAATTTGGGCTGAATTGGTCATCGAAGTTGCAAGAAAATAATGAAAGAAAAAACACCCTTGTTGCACAAATTTGTGTGCTTTCAGATGCCAATAATAAAAGGCTTCGCTGAAGTCTTTTATTATTTGAGTGAGAAATTACCTTTTTCTCAAGTGGTTTTTCACAATGTTTTATACTATCAACAGCTCTCCATTGCTCGTTACCAAGTAAGTTTTTATGCTAACAATTATTTTGAGTAATTACCAATAGTGTTCAGTGCCTTTAAGCAGCTCTATGAAGTTGGGCCCTGGTCTAGGTATGTTTAATAGAGCTGTTTATGTTGTTTTAAGAGATTTTGTTAAGAGATTGCGATATTCAGCCATGTAGTTTCGGAGATGTAATGTTTTTAGCATTGACACGACAATGTCGTTTCCGTACACTGTAGTCTTGACCGTGACGGGAACCCAGAGCATGTGTACCTGAGTGACCATGGTCGTATGCCAATGATGAGGATACCGGTGAAGAACACCCAGGCCCTCTACCGAGCCTTGAAGAAATTCAGTAATATGTACCATCACCCTGACAACGTCTGCGCTTACAAACTACGAGAAGGTCTGTTTTCCTTTCTCTTTTAAATAACGTACTTTGTATTTTTTTATTACAGGAACGATATGACCTTGTGACCTTATTACCTCATCAATAATTTAAGAAGTGTTATTGTAAATCGACAATCGACATGTTACCTGTGATGTTGGAGATAACTCATTGGGGAGAATGGATTATAGTTCGAAAACCGACAGTGTTGATAATTCTTATTTAAAGTTTTGTCATGATGATTTTTAGTTTTGGGATAAACAATTGTGAGATTTGAACCTTCGACCTCTGGATTAGTGCTCTACCAATTAGCCATATAGCCCTAAGATTGGCGGTCTCCCTATTTTATTGATATCTTTGTTCGGGGTGAAGCACTTGTGGTTTATCACTTAATGATTATTTTTACATTCCAGTCTGTGTTTATTAAAGGTGTGATACATTGTACATCATTGGTTTTGCACTTCCATGTGGAATATTTTGCTGTGCCAAATATCTGTAGGAAACTGAGTATTGGGCAGCAAGTTTCTTGCCTGTCAGAGTTGTTTAAATATAATTGAAATTTCGGAAAGTATAAGAATGCTTTTAATGTTCAATCATTACTAATTAATACATACTTTTAATTGATGTGAATGTTCAGAAAGAAATTCAAGATGACAGTACCATGATATAGACTAAAGACCCAATGTAATGCCACAATTACAAACGTCACAATTTGTTTGCATCCAGGTGACATCATGACCTTTGACAATCGCCGTGTCATCCACGGTCGAGGTTCCTTTGAAGTGACCAGTAACAGTAGCCGCCATCTTGAGACGGGCTACCTGGAATGGGATGAGATCAACTCACGCCTGCGTCTGCTTCAGCATCAGTTCCAAGAAAGCATGTAAGGCAATCTGGCTGTGCTGTTTCCAGGGGATAGTAAAAGCTTAACTGGTAAGAAAACAGCAGCATGCACACTTGCAGAGTCACAATGTGCCAATCAAAAGCTGGGTTTAATATTGGCCCAGGACTGAATTGTTTCAATTTTTAAAACTTCTTCAAAAATTTGTAAAATAAATAAATAGTAAACTTGCGGGTACAACCATGTATTAAATCTCTTTTGTGGGAGTGTTGGCTGTGAAAAGAGCCGGTGTGGTCTCCGAGACTACACTGTCACTTTTCAGAGCCAGCACTCCTCCCATAAGAGATTTACACATGGTTGTACCCGCAAGTTTACTATTTACTTATTTATAGTTTATTCACACCATGCAAAGCTTCAAACGCCACTTAAATATTAAGTGCTCAATGGACCAGTCTTTTTTAGCTTGCACGAACACATGCTACACGCCGTGCCACCATTGCTGGTTTGCTGGCAGCCCAAGGTTCGTACACAAAGATACGGAAAACCCTTTGTTTGTTTACTTTTATGTGAATAAGGTGTCTTTCTCAACGATTTACACAATTTCCCTGGCAAACAGCTTTACAAATGATGTAGAATATACTTATTGGAAATTTGAAACTAAACAGTTGGTGAATACTGAAATTCTGTCAAAAAACCGTTGCTGATGTAACACATTTTAGTCTCCTCATCTATCACATTAAAACTCACCTATTGTCTGTGCCATTTCAGGATTCAGTGTCTTTTTTAGTAGCAAATATTCATGGTCATTGATCTATACATCGATCGGGAAATTGTGTGTACCTTTGAGCAACACACCTAATTCACATACAAAGTTTAAAAGACGACTGTTTTTCCTTGTCTTTGTGTACAAAACCTTGCACTGACATGCTAGGTTTGGTCTATAGTGAAAATGAGTAGTGTTTATTAATGGCATCATGTGTTACAAATTTGCCCAGAAACATCAAAATGCAGAGCTGGATTTTTTTGGATTTTGTCAGATTAATACAATAAAATGTTTTTTGAAAAATCTTACCTTGAAATCTGATAATCAAAATTAAATACATTCTTCACCACCACTAACATAATACTCTAACCTTCTAGTTTAACACTATTTGAAGTTATTATTGCGTTTATCATTTATTACTCAGTGTTTCTAAGTTTATTTTCAAAAAGTATTATTTTTTCATTTATTTTATAAAATTAATTTTGACCTGTGTGCAGAGGGTAGAATTATTTAGCCCATAAAACAAAAGACTTTGTTTTTGAATATGATATGAAATATTTTAAATTATCACGTAATGTATTTACCAAGTTTGCATGTTTAAGTCAATTTATTACAATAGATTACCTTTTCAGAGCAAACCCTAGCAATTTATCCCTTCTGAAGCCCAATGTTTGCCAAAATCATAACCAAAATGACTTTATTTTGCTGGGGGTGGGGGGGGCTTATGAAATTTTGAATTCACAAATTGTGCATAATGATTTATCCTGATTTATTCTTGACACGAGAGGGCCAATGCCAAAAAACAGTCTTTACCTCATGTAGACTAAAGAAATTAAGTTCTAAATTGCATACAGTATAAACCATCATTTTGTAAGATGAGTTGAAATATAATTTTATAAAACAAAGGTGTAGCCTGTATGCCAAAGTATCTATTTAGTGCACTGCAGATTTATTCAGTCATCTGATACCTAAATTATTAATCTTACCTCATGTCTTACTCATTTAAATTTTAATTGAGTTTGGTAAAATGTATGCATTAATGGATTATAAATAAACAGTGCTTCGATTTAAGCTGTATTTGGACAAAACACTATTGTCTTGACGTTTTTTGTCTGCCAAAAAAACGTATTCAGTGAAACTGCCACTATTATTCGTTTTATTGTTGTTATCCCTTTGTCTGGTTAAATACCGTATTGAATTCTTTTCAGTTTCATTATTAAATGGATGTTTTTTTGTAAGAATTGCACTGAATGATATTTATTGAAAGAGATTATAGCATGGATGACTATCCGTGTACAAAACGTACTAGAAAGCACTCTTGTAACGTAAATTTACAGTATCTGCCAGCAGCGTCAGTGCCAAACAACGTAACAAATTACGGATACCTCTGTTTTATTCCATCGTATTACACCAAAATACGTTGGTTTTTTACGGAAAGAAAATATATCGATCACACTTTAATTGTTTTAACGGTAGTCGTAAATTTTACGGTTTGTTGTAGCATCAATGCTGCCAGCTGAATTGCCCTAATATAAATCGTAGTAAAACTACGTAAATACTTTTTATAATTTTTACAGTAACATTTTGGTACCAACTTTAAGCTTTAAGATTTTAAACATTTGATCAACTGTACATCCGTGTTATCTTTAGAGCCAGTCAAATTATCCTCAGGCCTCGAAAACTACTTAGTGCATTTTTCTAGTCCCTTCGCGAGCTAATGATAATATGTTTAAGAAAAATTCTTGCCCGTCTGTCGATGACGTCAAGGATTTCTTCAATAGCGGTTTGTCCTCCTTGGTTATCCCAGTAGCTACCGTCGGCTGCGAGTGATTCCAGAAGCATCTGATGTAGACGAGTCTCCTTGATTATGGCTACAGCTCGGGCTGGGAAACTGTAATGAAAGGAAAACCAGACAATTTAAGGAATCAGTGCGTCATTGGTGGTTGGAGGAATAAATTCAATCATCTTTAGTTTTTAATAAACACACCACACATCCAGCCTCTAAAACATCACCAATTTTAGTTCTCATGTTTTATTCAAAGCAACAAAGATAGTTTTGTCAGGGATGTTTTGCACTGTCATAAGTGTTTATTTCAATTGCTGCAATCAAAACAAACAACGGTGATGTGGGGGTATTCAAATGCTTTTTTCTGGACCACGACATTTCAGCAGACGGCAACTTCTCTGAAGAATAAAACTTGATATTCAGGAAGCTACCAGTGCTAAGTAGCTAAGCACAACAACATTATTCTAACCAGAAAAAGTTACCTGCGAAATTACCGTGTCTCATGTACTATCTGTGACTGGTGTCCTGCTAATTTTTGCTTAGCAGGAAAGTGTTGAGCAATCTTTTCTGCTTTTCGCAGCTGTATGAATTTTGGCCCAGACTTAAACGAACAAATATTTACCGATGAATACCAAATCCTATATTTTACCTTTAACGGTTTTTTAATGTTATGATGGTTGTTGCTGAAGTTGGTTAAATGATTGGCCTTTACAGATGGGTCAACGTTTAAACGCAAACAACATGGGTTTGAAGACTGCGATGGTATACCGACTGGAATTCTGTGAATTTTTAAATGTCATATTTTCCACAAATGTAAAACCCCTCTGCTGTCAACACGTCCTTAATAATAGTTGTATTTGGTGCATACTTTCATCATTCCGGTATGGTCGACGAGACTACATACCGGCGCTGGTAGGCCTATACACCACACGGGTTTTCGCTCCGTGCTCAACTGATGGGGAAAGGTTGCCCTGGGATTTGAACAGCTCGAAATGATTCTGACTGTCGAGGTTCGAAGTGGGTGTTGTCACACACCGATCCTGCGACTTATTCTTGGTGTTAACATAAGGAAATATTTGTGATTTGGGGGGTTCATGCTGGGGGGGGGGGGGGAGTGGGAGGGGGGGGGAGTGGGAGAGGGGGACTCGGGCCCGAGTCTTATACTGTACAGTATTAAGCATAGGCTCAGTTTTGTTGCGTTGATTCAAATGAAAGTAAAACCAGATATCTCCAAGTGTACGCAATTTCAGCTAGACAGGTTCACACAGAGAGGTGGGATGCGGCACTGGGTAGACCTATCCATGTCGGCTAGAGCAGAGGGTGGCCTGTAGCCCCGATAGCAATCATGACACGAATGGTTTCAAGTTACAAATCTGCTCCAACGACCATAAACAAGACATTTTTTTCTTTCTTTTCGAGCGAGAAAATTCGGTTTTGAAACTGTAGTCAATATGCAATTTGTTGTTATGGTGTATATTGTAGATCTCCCATCTCTGCTGAAAGTGTGGCCTATGAATGTCAAGGTTTCGTCGAGCTTGTGATCAGCAAGAAACGTAATCGACTTTAACCTGACGGCTTACCATTTCAGTAAACTCAGTTGTGCTGAGGAATATTTCCGTAAAACATTTGTGGCGTTTGAAAGAAAAAGTTCTCCACCCCCTTTTTCCTGCAGAATCTCGGTTTTATTTCTTTGGACGAAAATGTACAGACCATACATTTGAAATGTGACGTCAGAACGTTTTGGGATTTGACAAAATATGCACTTGATTGAAGGGTATTAAACACAGTGGTATTTTATAATAATAATAATAATAATACGCAGTTCTTATATAGCGCTTTATACTCCCGATGGGTGTCTCAAAGCGCTCAGTATTTTTCCTACAAGGTATGTGGGGTTACGTGTTAAAGTATGAGACCTATTCCTTTGCATAGCACCATGTAATGGTTTACAAGGTGCTGTGGCGCAATATGCAGCCAATCAAACCAGGAACACCGGGGCGAACCCCTTCTCTTTACGATAAGTGCACTGGGTTCTTTTACGTGCATTACACAACATTTTACACCATTTTATCATTAGGTTATAGACTTGTAACTTTCCCATTGTCATAAGGACTCATCTATTGGAAAATGAGTACATCACAAAGCTGAATTTTACCTTGGAATCCCTCTTTAACTATCCTGCTGGGATAGCAGGTCACAAAGTGGCCAGTGTATAGGACTGTGAAAAAGTCAAACAGTCTTCATACCTACCTGCTTGGTCCCCTGAGGAGCATGAAGTCTAACTTGTCATCCGGAGCACGTAGATCCACCAGGTTCTCTACCAGAATGAGTTTATCTGATTCTGATGAGATGCGGAAACCACATCCAACCATCTGCTGATTGATCAAGGGATTACACTGTCTAGCTGCTTGGCCTCCTGCTATAGATACACCACAACGGTGTTGCCTCTCGAACGGGTCCAGACCGCAGCATCCGAGATCCAAGCGGTGGTAAATCTTTGACAAATTGCATTACAAATATTATGTAAGGGTCGTGGTCATTTTAGCTTTGAAATCATTCAATGCGATGGTGGACAAATATTGGATACTGAAAGATTGGTGCAGAGCAAAAAAGTGGGCTTTGTCATAAAGGTACTCCCCCATCCCCTTTCCACTTGTCACTGCAGCTGGATTGCCATTAATGTGCTCTACAAAATTACATGTATTACATGTATTGACAGCAAAGAACGTACCTCCGCAAAATGCTCGTCTGTAGTTTCCCGCCATTTTGGGAGTCAATTCCTTTGTGTAGATTGACACCCAAAATGGCGGATAGGATCGGCACGTGTAAGTGCGCTGCGCGTTGTGCAAGGGTTCAATAGATCTAATTGCTTAATATGTAATACCTAGACTATAGTACTAAGCAAGAAGTATAAATAAAGAATGATAATAAGGCGCAAGACGTCTTCACTACAGACGCATGCAGCAAAGTGAAGTAAACACTTATGTGACGGTTGTAAAACAGAAATGAATGGAACAATTGGAAAACAAGATTTAATACTAACTTGTAAAAGAAAGTCAAAGACTGCGACGGCTCCCCAATCGTCTGCCATCACACTACCACACTCGTCTATCTCATAGTTCCCACCATTTCCTTCGCCTAAACAGTCACTTAATTGAGCTCTGGTGAGTTCGGCAAGTTCCGTGTCTTCGTACAGACTCGGCTCATAAAGCATCAGCGGGAAACTGACATCTACCGGTATCCCGATCTGCCGCCGGAACTCTCCGGGCAGTCTTCGGGAAATTGTCAGCAACGTTCGGTTGAAGCCGAGCACGCGATCCAAGTGAAAAGCGAGTACTCGGTGAATTTCAGCTGGCGGGTACAGCACGGCGCACGTAACGCGTCTGTCCCCGCACAGCTCAGTAGTTCTCCTGTTGCTATGGCCATTGCCTCCAACATCCTGATCATAAATTAAAATTCCCAAACCAAGTTTTCCAGCGAATTTAGAATGAATTGCTTGAAAACTGGAGATGGAACCTTCCGCTAAGTGTCTCAAAACATCAGCCTCCCTTTCACTAATCCACAGTGGGCGAATGTGATGGTTTATTCCACTGGGCTCAATACTGTCCGGAGATCTCGCCACCTTCTTCCGGAGGTCGTGCTCCTCTTCTTCACGGCGAGAGTTCCTCCCATAATTTTTCGATAACTTGTTTTTGAGTTTAACGGGTGCGGGATAAAATCTTGATTGATTTAAAGCAATGTTAGTTTTAATATTTCCAGGAGCAATTAGATTTTGGGTTGCAGGTGTTTTATTACCAGCTTTGCCTTCGGCTACATTTAGTCTCAAATTACTGGTAGAGACCAAGTCTTGTTTGGCATTACCTGCCTGCTTGTAATCAACTCTGACGGTGACCTGCCTCGTGTTCACGGTATTTCTTGACAAACTGTCTGATCCTTGATACAGAATCCTCTCCTTGTCATTTCTATGATTATTATTAATATTAGCACCTCGTGTGATGTAGACAACTCTGGGGGATTTTGACCTTTTGACCCCGGCCTCACCGTCACCCTTCCCCCGCTGGTTCTCAGACAGACCCCGGAACTGCCGAGGCGAGTCGATGTACAGATCCCAGCGTGTATTACTGTGGGGCTCGTCCTCGTTCTGTTGCCACGAGTCTATGGATATTACCCTCTCCTTGACAGAGAGACTCCGGGGATCCATGGACCTACCACCGCCACCCTCAGCCCGGTTGATCCCCCAGTAGAGGACGGAGTTGACGGCGATGAATGCTGAGAGCATAAGGAGCAGGAGGTAGCGCCGGTACGTCATCAGAAAGCGACGCACACGGCGTGAACGCCTCAGATTGCCTCGGTAGGGCACTGTTGTCATCTGCAGTGTCAACAAGTCAAAGAAAATGACAGATTTAATTTGTTTGAATACACTGACAATTTCAGTTTAATCAAGACAAGTAGTGAATGGTCTTGAACTATAATTATGGTACAACTACAATATGGATACTTTTTGTGTAATAATAGAGCAACAAAGATGATATAAACTTTACTTTAACTCAGAAATTGAGGTAGAAATTAATGGTCATCAGAATGTAGTTGACCAATGACCTCCGACGCATTGTCAGCTAGTTTCAAATTGCCATAGGCCGTGTCCGAATTGGCGGTTTTACGGCTACGGCTACGGCATCATGCATTGACTCCTTAGCAACACCCTTTAGCAACAGTCGGAGCCGTAGCTGTAGCCGCCAACTCAGATACGGTCTTTAGACTATCTTGCAGTATTACGTTTCTACACACAGTGTAAAGAAAACCGAGATGTTAATGTCACCGTCACGTCAAATAATTCAAAAGCCAAATCCCGATCGGGCACAGAATCCTGTTTTTTGTCTACCTCTGTCTCGAATATGACCACATAATAGCATGTCATTTGAAGAATAAAGTGCTTTTGGTACCATTCCATTCTGTACCAAATAAATCTCTTTTCAACCTGTCTTAATATCCTGTCTGGAATATGACCACTTAATAACATGCCATTTGAGGAATAAAGTGCTTTTGGTAGGCCTACCATTCCATTCTGTAAACCGAATAAAGGTTTATAGATCCCCATTATTGTTGGTAGTATAAATGGAATCAATTATAATATGTAGCTCACACAAAGGAAACCACAGATTTATTTTTCACAAATGTTGTACAGGCATCTCTGTTAAAAGGCATCTGTGTTTCGTTTGAATTTATGACTTCTATAAATAAATATTATCCATACTTGTAGTTCAAACGGAAATATAGCAAACAATAATGTACGCAGGATCCCATGCAATAACAATGGAAACATCCTTGAATACGTTTCCCCTTCTTTTCCACATTCTTACTTTATAAAATAAGAGTTTTTTTAGAAGAACTCATGAAGTAAGGTTCCGATAGAGAAGGGAACCCATCGAACCTTTTTCATCACTGGCTGTGGTCACCGCTAAACGTAGGGCGAACTGACTATGCAAGTCATTAAGTTGCTCTTCACAAAAACATATTCAAAGATATTTCCCACACATTTTCGAGTAAACGATATCAGGCCTGGGACCATTCCTTCTTAGTTTTCTTGTGTTCGTATTAAGGGTCTTTCAAAAATACCGTATTTTAGGTACACAAGATTTGGAAGTAATTTGTGACTATTCCTGTTAAATGTGTTTACCTTCGCTTGCTTAATAAGAAACTTGACATAAATACAACGCAATATTGTGTGATGTGACAAATGCAATGGAAGAATAAAACGAACACAAAATCTAAACAGCATACATTGCGAGTAAAAGGGTGGTTATCTCAAAAAGTGAACGATTTTGCAACCAATCAATCAGACTTTAAAATAAACCGTGAGAATCAGTAAGCATGCAGTCAATTTTTATGTACAAAGTGAGAGTGACACTGCAGCTTCTTCTTCAATGACGTCACATTAATTGTTATGATTATGCAAATGCAATTTCCACAACCAGTTCAGAAAAAGGCGGAAAGTATCAAATCGAAGCAAACACGCATTAAAAAAACCAAACAAGAATGTTTGCATTCCGTTGCTCAAAAGTTCAAATAATGTTATGTTTTATTTATCAATGTACAGAAGATGCTTAGTTTTCAATTCTTTGCTTTGTGACTTTGACACGTCTAATCATGGAGATGGAACTCGAGCAGTTATTAATGTTGGCCTGTCTTGTAATACTTTTTACAAATGGTTTCTCTTGGTAAAGTATAAAGCCCAACAGCAATTTTCTTTTCCCCTTGCTGCCTATCCTCTCCCCTACTCTCAAATTAAAATATTGATAGTTACGCCATTGATCGTCAGGGTTACTTACCTCATAAATGTGAAGTTTCCCCGTTTCGAATTTGGCCACCATGCCACATGTCAACTGGAACTGTCATCTTTATTGTATACTACATCCGATGTCAAACTGATCACCTCTCTGTTGGATATCCCATAAAACATTCGCTGATGATTATGACAGACTTGATGTGTAGTCTCGCGAAGTAGTTAGTTTCCTAGGTCATTTCTCAACCGGTGACCTATGCTAGACAATTTAAAGGTAACACACCGGTTTTAGTTTCAGTATTACTACATCAGGTTGTACATTCCTGTTCAATAGCCCCGCAAAAGGACTAAACGACAAGAAAGTGGAAACCGATTCTCCAGTTTCGGGTATTATGCAAAATAATATAAACAGACGTTCTGATATAAAATCAACCGTATCCGATATTTGGTCCGTGTCAGGTACACGTGGGAGTCAGTTTCCAAGCTATATTGCATTTCAGGCGGGGTATTGTTTTGTGTTGTACTGGATTTGAAGTGTCATGTCCCCCAAAGGAATGCGTTTTGGGGTCATTGTAGCTGACAACACTGCGCACGACTATACACAAGTGTATAGACTCCAATGTGACAGCTGCACTTACCAGAAACTAGATCTAGCTCTGGCGAATAAAATCACACCAAGCGTCTTACTCTTAATCTTTCTTGCAGACGTCCTTTTTAAAGCTGTGGTGTAGGAAATGTTCTCTGATCGTTTGGGGCATTTCTGATTGCTTTATTTAATCAAATTCTTCTTATTGCGAGAAACTTAATACAGCATCAAGTACATTATGGGGCTCCAAATGTCGACAACTGTCTCTTTAAAGAGAACCAAGATAGGGTCATGGAGGAAGGTTGCTCCATGATAATAGTAACTCCATGGTCATGATTTTTTTTTGATTTTTTTTGATTGTTTGTTTGTTTGTTTGTTTGTTTTGGGTTTGTTTTGGGTTTGTTTGTGTGTTTGTTTGTTTGTTTATTCTTATTCATACATCCATGCACTGATTGGTGACTCCAAACTAATCAACACATGATAATAAGAGATTAAACACAATACAGGAAGAACAAAAATAACACTATCAGTATGAACGGTATGAATGAGGGTGCCATGCTGCTGATGGGATCGAAGTTACGAGCTTCTCTTTAGTCAACAGCTGCAGCCTTTACCGTTTTCTCACGTGACGCTCGTGGCCTGGTGACCTTCAAGGACATCGCAAGCAGATGGTCAGTGGAGAGTCAAGGGGCATTGGTACGGAGGCTCACAGATTTAGTAGCTCACCATGGTAACGAACTTCATTCAGTCCTTCCTCCTTGCATTGGAGCACAAGAAGTTCATGCTGCATGGTTCCTTTTCACCATATACTCGTGGTAATCGTGTCTCTCTGGTAATTCTTCTTCTTTGTGATAACTTTTACTGTGCTAGTTTCTATTTTCATCAGAGTATTGGGTTACTTATTTCTTATATCTGTCTGGTCCGGATTTTTGGTTTTTGATTGTCTTTGTACTTACTAGTAGTGCTTTATTTTGTAAGCATATCTTTTTTAGTATTACCTTGTGATACTGCCGAACATGTTTCGTGTTTTTAAATCCCCCCCCAAATAAAAATAAACTAATTAATTAATTAACAAATAAATAAATAAATAATGTCTAAGATGTTATGAGATAGACATCTTGTATTGCGAAGAAGAAACGTGTTTAGCTAGCCGTCAATAACCGTAACGATTACTAAAAAAAAAAAAGGGTGTTTCAAGTTGTTCGGCAGACTGAGGACATTACTAGTGTTAATTTCAAATAAATACGCCAGCTGTGTAGTATAACCATAGAGAAACTGTGGTCCTTTCTCTATTGCGGTGCCATTATGTACCTTTAATGGTAACAACCACGAGTCGAGCCACCGACAGGTACAAGGTTACGAGGAAATAACTTAAACCAGAATTGGCGCATTTCGGTGCCCCAGGACATGTTTGAAATTGACGAATGATGGCTTGCCGCTGATAAAGGGTGTATGCTAAGGTCATGGACCGACGGGGCGTCATTATTGGTGTGCAATAGTAAAACCATAATCCATATAGCGTAATTGTTTGTAATTTAAACGAACCATATATTGGTCAATGACTGCTGTATCATATCAACTTCAAACTGAGTGGAAATGAGCCCGAAAATTATCACACCATTTGTTTTTTTCTTACGGATAGACAATTTAAATAATAAGACACAAGTCTGTGAACGGATTTTAGCTGAGAGGCTCAAAAAGCAGAGTTTGACAACACAAATTACTTTTTGCAATAGTTAAATTGGAACCTCTTGAAAAAATATATCACATGGACCGGGGGGGGGGGGTTAGCAGAAAGCAGCAAATATGCTTAGCAGTGAACTATTGCCTGCTTCAAACAGATTCTTAAAACTCTGCACTGTTTGAGTTTAAAGCTCTTTGCTTGATTCTCTTTCGTGCTCCTTCAATACTTTCACGTCCGTTTGAAGAATTTTCAAATCATTTCTGTCTAATGAATGCGATGAATGACCTTCCCTAGCATGTGTAGTTTCCATTATAAATAAAGAGTGGTGGTGAATAAACCATTCAAAATGCTCCTCTTGTCTGTTTTTTGATAAGTGTTTGATTTCTCCGTGGGATAACAAACCTAAAACACCAAACTTTGAAGATATCATTTATTATGACTCTTGGCCCTCTTTAGGCTACAGACACATCATCCACAGTTGCATGACAATTCTACATTAACTCAAAATCCCTCTGGATGCTCTGAACGTTGAGCAAAGCTCTGAAAGGCCGGATGAATGAGAGCAAAGATTTCGAATAATGTTGTCTATCATGGAAATGTTGTCATTGTACTTTGGAGGAGTTAACTAAATTGTTCAACCACTCATTTACGGCGATTGAAGATAAACACAAACCATGTTGTTCTTAACAAGATAACTACACATGGGGGAAAGCAGAAATTGATAAAATTAAGCCACTCACCTCATTGCTTGTGTCGGAGACTATGTTCTCGTGGTTCCCACCATCCGTGCCGCAGAGCTCTGTGTTTCACTCGATGATACATGTGTTGTATGTATGTACTGACCCCACCTGCCTCATCCGTGTTTGCGCAGTGCGGAGCGCAGGTTTGCAACTAGGTTTTACCTTAAGGATTTGAAGAAACTTTCCCCCTTCCTGTATACCAAAACATGTCACCTGCTGTGTACACACAAAGACAACAACATACCACAAAACCATCTATTCTATGGAGGCACACTCTGCGCATACAATATACCCCATGCACACATTTTTCCACACTCAGTTAAACACTTCATTCAATATAATGATGTGTGTATATACAGTACTATACTGGATTACTACCGATGCAGAGGCGTTATTCTCATGAACAATACACTTGTAGTACGGTAGTTGAAAACATCAATATATCACCAAGACGCCGGAAATAATATCGTCACACACAGCGGTTATCTCAGAAGTCGCAAACCATATCAGCCAAAAATGTGAGCAATTGAGGAACAAAACAAATTCAAAAATTCCAAGTTCAAAGTAACTTTTATTTCCATAACATTCGTAATTAGATACAATGACTTAGATAATGAGGAAGTATGTTCTGAAAAAGGAAGGGCTTGACAAGGAACAGGGGCCTCTCAAGAGAGAAACTCGAACTAACAATAAACAACTAAACAAAGGTGAACGAACAATACTAGCTTATAATCATAGAGAAAGGACATGGTTATTATGAAGCAGTAGATTGAAAGTAAAATACTTAACCCTCTATAGTGCTATGCTTTAGGAAACAGCAATAGAAAACGTTTAAGCTTCCTGTTTAAAAAGAGCAATTAACATACAAGCACGAGGGGCGAAAACGGAAGCTTGTAAGTGTTTGGGACCAGAAAACGTAGAGTGGTTTTCAAGAGGTAAGTGGAAACAAATACTCAGGCTATAGAAGCTTACATAATTAATTGAAACACTAATTAATTAATTGAAACACCTAATTAATACAATTTTACCCCAGCCCTTGAGAGATCACCAGTAGGTTCAGGTGTGGAGAACCTTAAAAGAGATATAATTATTGTGTAAATGTGGTTTTCTTCGATTTTCACAATTTAAAGGTGTAGTTCATTATTTAAATCACATTAAACATTTCCAATCAACCTTGAAAATTGGTTGCATTGGTTTCAGAATAATTGACTACTGTTGCATTTATGAAAATAATAATTGAGTATGGCCTTGAAGTTACACAGATAATTGTTTTCCTTTTACCTCGGACTATAAACTTGCCACCCACCCTTCACTCGATTCCACCAAGGAATTAGAATAGGCTTGATTGGCTTCGTTTGTATTTCTGTTTGTAGTTACTGGAAAAGAGATATCGGTATCAAACAAACATCTGGATCAAAACGTTATTTTTAGCCTAATTCCCATTCCATGATCCAGTTTATTTTGCGCCCTCTACCGGTGACTATAAAGACAAAAGCGTCAGCAATCAAGACTACGGAAGAGCGAATTTCCTCCCAAACCCCAAAAGTACAAACAAAGGGCGCAGTTCCAATGCACAGGCGAGTTTGTTTGTAAACTGTCTTTACAGAGAAAAAAAAACAGTAGGCAGAGTTATATAAACCTGCAGCATAACTTGTTTAAAAGTATACAACCTTTAAAATATTCATACATGACGTCATCATTTGTAATTCAAAACAAGGCTATCGATGCAATACCTATAATAGACTGTGCAAGTCTCGCGCGTATCCGAACGAGAAAACACGTCAAACGAAGAACATTTTTATTTCTGAAATAAAATCTTTGTTTTAAATTATATCTCATGACTAAATCTGAACAACAAAAATAAATAATTACAATTTGATGAAATTTGTATTAGCTTTTGAAAAAAATACACAAAAGTGTGTTAATTATTATTGAAAAATAATTAAAACTCTTGGACAAGGATGCTTTCTTGACGTTCACTTTTTAGAAACCCCTTAATACGCGGATTCGTGACGGTCAAACGGGTTTAAAATTGACCCGTATCGCAGTTTAAAGAGGATGCTGACGCCCCAACAACCATAGACTGCAATGAAAAGGGTTCGCTTTGCAATTACAGCATCTGGCGATTATAATCGCGCTTCCAAAACAAGCGTTTACATAAGTTTTATGATCGGAGGCGAGCACAAAATTCTTAATTTTTTGCAATAACCGGAAGCTGAGGTCAAGTTTAATTCTCGGGTTTTCTTCGTTATGTTGTTGGATTGGTTTTACTTTCATATTTTTTTATCACTTAGTATTACATTCCCAACAACATGTATAATTTTCTAGGTTATAAACTACATTAAACTAAAATAATTGACGAAACAAAATCTTGCCAACGTAAAACTCCATATGGTTGGGACCACTATCGTCCCGGAAGTTCGAATGTGCGCGAGACTTGCACAGTCTATTAGAGTGATGTGGACTCGGACCTTGGTCACAATGTTGTGATACCGAAGTGGTCGAGACACCGCAATGAAAGCTTCAATGTTCATGAGTACCAAGGAAGCGGACGTTAATAGGGATAAACATTCCCCAACTGTGAAATGCAAACTGCAAAGGGTGAAACCGAAGGGCCAGTCGTCCACGCAGTGCTTCCACTCCCCAAAATTGAATTTCCTTAGATTGACATAATTTTTTCCTTAGATTAAAAGAAATTTCCTTAGAGTTTTGGGAGGATTTCCTTAAAATTTCCTTAGATAAAATAACTTAAACTTACCATGGTAATTGATGGTAATTGATGAAAATTGTCATAGTATACCAGTCCCAATTTTAGTCAAACAGCAATGAACAAACAACACAACATGTACAATGTACAGTATGCAAAATCAACGACGTGCAAACCACACACACAGTCATCATGTGGTCGGTAGTAGTGTGGATGCGCGACCCCGCCGCATATCAGGCCATAGGCCTGATGGGCTCAGCCTACGATGCAATCGAAACCAGACTAATTACTTGGGCGCGCCAGGCGCAGCAAGGAGCGATGCTTTTAGTATGCACCGAACGGGTTCTAATTTATGGTGGCCCTGAAGGGACATCGCACATCGCAAATATCTTTGCAAATATTTGCGATGTCGCAAATATTATCGATAATATTTGCGACGTCGCAAATATTATCGATAATTATCGATAATATTTGCGACGTCGCAAATATTATTGCAAATATTTGCGACGTCGCAAATATTATCGCAAATATCTTTGCAAATATTTGCGACGTCGCAAATATTATCGCAAATATCTTTGCAAATATTTGCGACGTCGCAAATATTATCGATAATATTTGCGACGTCGCAAATATTATTGCATACTTTATCGCATACTTCGTCGCATAGTTTGCATATTTGTGGTGGATATTTTTTCAAGAGCCTAGATGGTCTTAAGGTTGTTTGGGTTCCAGCCTTCATTCCTTTAACGTGTACACGCGGGTGGATAGTCGGATACAGTCTGCTCTGCGCCGTGTGTGTGTACATGTCAAATGCACTGAGATTGAGAATGATATGAAGGGAGATGTTGACATCCGTGGTCGTTTTTTGATGAATCTCAACCAAAAAAGGCATCAAGTCAACAAGATCAGCATTATGCCACCTTCAAAAGGATCAGTGGTGAGGATTGTTAATTAATGTTGTGTAGTTACGATAATCGGTTGTCCGTCCAGAGCAGAGGGGATGGCTCAGTCAAGGTCCTTTCTCTATATAGAATAGTAGTACTACGTACTACGGTACATGGAGTCTGGACCTCCTTGGAAAGTATAAAAACTAGGCCACCAGGCAGGACCCAATTTCATAAAGCTGTTTAGCAGAAAATACTGCTTGGAAAATGTACTATTTGCTTAGCAAAATTTAGTAGGGTACCAGTCGCAACTATGTTAACTTTATGGAATACACTGGCAGTAGCTAACCTGTTTGTTTCTGTTTAGCAAAGTGTTTGTGCTTAACACTTTTTTTGACAGGCTTTATGAAATTTGGCCCAGGACTCGAGTCAATACATACGGCAGGTACCGATAAATAGTCAGGTAGTCGTTGCGATAATCGTAATCCACCATCCTCCCGACGGTCGGAGAGGTTGGTGGGTTACGATTATCACAACTAAACGCTGTACCAAGTACGAAGTAGGGCCCAAGTGTCTTGTTTTTAAATTGAACTGCAAAATTAATGTAATGAGCAAACACCCCCCCCCCCCCTAAAAAAATAAAAAACATTACCCCTCTTACCTGACCCTTGGTTCGGGTATAATTGACTGTTGGATTAGATCATTTATACAACTCAAGACAACACTAACCATAAAAGCTGTACTAACAGATTTTTCCAAAACATTGTGATCTTCGTCACAATTGTCGAGACTGTTACAGAAAAATAGTTGCGACTCATCTTTTTCAGATTTTGACTTCTTACAGAACCCAAATGTGTGTGTGGGGGGGATCTCCTATGGGTTGTTGGACTGGACAAATCAGAAGAGTATATTTCCACCCTTACTATGTACATGATTTCTTCAAAATGGGAAAACTTTGCGTTAACAAAAATTGACATGAACTTAACAGTTACCTGATTTGTTATTCTTCTACTACTTTGTTTGCAGAAAATATCGCAATGTTGAATACCAGCAAGTTGTCAGATGGTGTTGGGGCTACCTCGGAAGGTTCAACAGAGTGCCACTTCCTTCATGTACATGTATAATGGATGCCATCCGAACGATGTACCCCAATGGACAAAAGGATTTTTGTACCTCCACCACCACTAGACTAAAAGTAATTTTAAAAAAATTAAAAAAATATTGCCAATCTTATTGTATGAGTTCCTCATCTCACCTGAATTTAGGGTGGGTAATGTGTTATTTATAGCCGCTATAGTTGGTGAAATGTTTGTAAATGCTCCCAAATGAGATTCAAAAGTTAGACGGCTAGACGCACAAATAATTTGTCAAACATATAGCCCATGCTGTTGTGTCTCTCACTGGTTTGTATTCACACTACATATTACATACATGGAAGTTTTACGGTAAAGAGGCTTCAAAAGGGGAACTTTTTTGAGAACCACAATCTTGGATAAAAATCTGTAAACATTTGGTTCACTGAGATGGGATGGATGTCATTACAAGAACATCGCTATAATCCGGTGAGGTTTGTGGTAACACCAACACACCATGTGAATGATCTCTTTGTGGTGGTCCTGAAAAGAAATGGTGGTTTCACAACTTGATGTTTTGATCAGTATGCACTGTTCGTCTTCATGAAGTTGTCAAACCACCACTGCTCAAAAGAAATTTTACACATGTCACTGCAAACCTCACCTGATTGCACTTCCACCATGCAAAGTTTAAATTATACTTAAATTCTAGAATATGTTCAGCTAGTCTGGTGCATAGTTTTCAGGATTGAGGATACAAACATGGTGGCCTCCATTTACTATAAATTTTTAGATGATCAACGAGTAAATGACAATAAACACTTTTAATGTACACACATCAGTCTTTATGAGTATTATTTTATTTCAAAGTACCCCTCTTCAGTTTCAATTGAAAGCAGCTTATTTAAAAGAGAATGTTGCTAACCCTTTTTGAATAATTAAAGACATTCTAAACAACCACCTTACATACACAAAGCAGTATTTTATAAATTAAAAGTATCATTTAATGTCAAGAATTAATTTAAATAACACTACCCATGTATTAGAATAGTTGACCTCCCCTTTGTAGTTTCAAATTTGAGGCATTAAAAAGGAAATATTGCCAAACTAATTCTTTGCGTTGCTTACTCGTCTTGCATTAAAAGACCACCTTATCAAAAATGATCAGCTCAATTAAGAAAATGTAAACAAAAAGTACAAATTACAGTCAACACTAGCAAGTTAGGTTTTCTGGCAACTTGTAAACAAAGACGTGTAATTGATGTTTTGTGTTTGCCCTGGATGAAAACACATTACACATGAAATGTTTTCTCACTGTGAATACTCCAACTCCTCTGTTTCCCTCCCCAAACAACTCCTGTACTTCACCATGCAATAAGCACAAACTAGGGCTGCTCATTAATTTTACACTGCAAACAAAATTAATATTTAAAACAATAATAATAATAACAAATAATTATACATGTACTCAATAAAACCCTACATTTAAATTACCTGATGTGGTTGTGGTCAAATAAAAGTTACATAAACGTCTCATAAGATAATAAAGGTGTACAGAAATATGTACAATGTGATCAACAAGGTAAACAATCCAAAATGGCTTGCTGAATTAATCATAGTGACCATCAGAAATATTCCTCTGCATGTACAATAAGGTATTTAAGCAAACTATCTCAAATGTATCTCCTCAATACATGTATTAGGATGACAAAAGAGACTTTGTTTTCATTTAATTTATTCTGGTTGTGAAGCCAAGGACTCTCAGAAAAGCGAACGAAATCAATGTACTAGCAAATAACCAAATGGAAAAAAAGACAAGGAAGTTTCAATTTTAGATGCGGGAGGAAAACCCATGCAGTCGGGTAGGGACTGAAAACCCAATCCACATAGTGCCCCCAGCAGGATTCGAACCTGAGTCCTACAGGTGAAAGGTGAGGAAAGATACCTCTACACCAACCCAACCACCTCATTGAAACGGGGGATAGTTTAATTTTCATTATCGCATTGTTTTCCTATTTTCTCTTTACCACAATTTGGGGCAGTACTGATTTGGGGTCACTTTCTGTCCCGCTTGCCTTCATCACCAATCACCGCCTTCTCCCCAGACTCCTCCTGAATTGTTGACCCTTGTCCCTTCTTTGAACAACCATCATCGGCCTTTGTTCTTTTATTAGACTTCTTCCCAGTTGTGCTCTTCCTTCTTATTGAAGAATCATCACCTTCTTCAGTTAATACTTTTCTTCTCTTCAGATGTTGTCTCGCTCTTCCCAGCCTGCTCTGTGTTTCTTGGACATCTTCAATGCCAGGTTTAGGTTGAGGTCTGCCAACAGGTTCAGTTATTAAATTAAACCTTGACACAAAACTTTCCCCAGCAGTGTCCTTGTCTGGTCTTGTTACCGTGCTTGAATGATAGGGGGCCAGGATTGCAAACGCTGAAGAAAATTGGACTTTATGTTTTCTCACCTTGCTGATAAAGGAGCACTGTCGCCTTGATGACTCTCTTTGCATAATCTGAAATTATTCAGAATATGAAGTAACATCAATTATGAAATATTTCTCATTGAATAGATTCTTGTAAACCTGAATAACCAATATTCATTATAGGTCATTCTTTGCTCATTAAAACCTTGTGGCTGCTCAAAGGAACATAGCTTCAATGGCTTGAGGTTCTCAGACAATAACCACCATACAGGGCTAAGACAGTGTTGTTCTAATTGTATGGGGATTAAAAGGATTAGGACATGGTGCTCCTGTCATAAAACTGATCATTATCACAGGAAATGATTATTGATTATTTTTTTTCACTTAACTGGGAATTTACTATAAATTTGAAGTGTTTTAAGTATTCTGAAACATGTCAGAAGTTATGTTTTCAATTATTTATTTATTTATTTTATTTTTTATTTTTGGGGGGGAATTATTAGTAATCTACAATACTGACCTACGTGTTACCCCGTGTTGGAAGAACAAAAGCGAACATATTGCTGGAATGGTGTTGCCTGCATTGAAGTACATAACTAACAGGTACAGAACTGAATATTTAAGTAGCAAGGAAAATAACTATGGACATAATAAACAGGAAGAATTTTACATTTTAGCAATTATTAGAACAGACACAAAGTTTGTAGAAAATGTAAAGGGAAGTAAAATTGAAAACTACATAAAAGCATTATGAGCGCTATGGGACATCCTACGTTCCACACAAAGACTAAAATAAATAATGCTTATTTTAACCATGCATGCTGAAAAGAATTGTATTTTAGTTGGAAGCACAATACAATTATGTATTTGACAGCAACTTATTCCATTGGTTTAGTACATGGTACAGGTTATTTTTTTCATGTGAATAAACCATTAATAAAGAGCAAAATCTGTATACAGATTGCATAAATGTACATGACATGACAATTTTCAAAAGGATACGATCAACTGCTCCTTCAGGAATCAATCCTTGAAGAGATGGAGTGTAGTCCGGAAGAACGGCAGCAACACGATGCGTACACACAAGTTGACACGCAACAACCCATAGCAACTAAACAGTGAATTAAAAGGAAGAAATTAATTTTAAAAAAATAGATGCAAGAACAAATTATTTTTTCTAATTTTATTTAACATTACAGCAGATATTTGAATATAAGAATTACAGTCATGATACAGGTTCGGCATCTGTGTGGCATTTTAATTCATCAATAAAGTACTTCTTCATGGTATGAAGACTTACGCACTGTACTTCTAAGTTAGTGCTACTGACTATGTGCAGTGCCGCCATTGGTTCTCCCAAGGTCAAACACCCACGGCGCAGTGTAACTTAACTGTCTCATACAGTGCAAACATTTTGACAAAAAAATTCTGATGTTTCATCTATCCAAAACAACTTAATAGTTAAAAAGGACTACCACCAGTACAATGTAATGTAGGAAAAATAAAGCAGTTTTATGTCAGCACAGGCTGCTGTATGATCAGTAATTATAGTAGGCCTAATAAAAACAAAAATAATAATAAATGGGCCCTAAGTAGGCCTAATCATAATCATGAGGCTTAATTACTTGGTACAGCGTTTAGTTTCAATAATCGTAACCCACCACCATCCTCTCTGACCGTCGGAAGGATGGTGGGTTACGATGAATGCCAGTCAAGTTTCCCCCCAGCTAAGTCGCCCACTACAAAGTCGCCCACTACAAAGTCTCCCCCCTGGCAAAGTCGCCCCCCTCACATTGTTACGCCAACATACAGAGTGGATCTCCTTCTGCCTGAATAAGTTGTTTCAAAATTCTCAACAGCGCCCTCACTCTGTGAAATGGCTCAACCTTTTATACACCGGGTGACAGGGGGCGACTTTGTGAGGGGCGACTTCGACTTGAGAGAGGGGGCCACTTTGTATGTGAGGAGCGACCTTTGTAGTACTAGTGGGCGACTTTGATGGAAGGGCGACTTGACTGGTTTCCGTTACGATTATCGCAACAACTACCTAACTAATTTATAGGTAACAGCAAAAGAGCCATATGTTATGTATTCACCCGATTGACCCAAGTCCTGGTGGTGGCCTTTTAAATTATAATTTATCAAATATCAATCAAGTTCAGGAGTTATACATTAAATACTAGTTTTTACTCCAGTAGTAGTAGGCCTAAACTAGTATTTAATGTTCCTAAACTAGCCCTCTGCTCTGGACAACCGATTATCGTAACTACACAAAATTAACAATCCTCACCACTGATCCTTTTGAAGGCGGCATAATGTTGACTTGCATGCCTTTGCTGGACAGACCACGGATGTCAACCTCTCTTCGTCTCATCTCATGTGTACCTATAGGCTATAGTGCAAGCTAAAAAAACACACGCGCGCACAGAGCAGACTGTATCCGACTATCCACCCGCGTGTACACGTTAAAGGAATGAAGGCTGGAACCCAAACAACCTTAAGACCATCTAGGCTCTTGAAAAAATATCCACCACAAATATGCAAACTATGCGACGAAGTATGCAATAAAGTATGCAATAATATTTGCGACGTCGCAAATATTATCGATAATATTATCGATAATATTTGCGACGTCGCAAATATTATCGCAAATATTATCGATAATATTTGCGACGTCGCAAATATTATCGATAATATTATCGATAATATTTGCGACGTCGCAAATATTTGCAAAGATATTTGCGATAATATTTGCGACGTCGCAAATATTTGCAAAGATATTTGCGATAATATTTGCGACGTCGCAAATATTATCGATAATATTTGCGATAATATTTGCGACATCGCAAATATTTGCAAAGATATTTGCGATGTGCGATGTCCCTTCAGGGCCACCATACTAATTCTATGGTACGCACTATAAGCAACCAACCTCGTTCCCAGTCGTGATCGATCTCACTGCGCCATTTTTCGCTGATGTGAACCCTAAAATGGCCAGTTTTCATGTTTTATTGTATTTTTTTTGTATGATTTGCTTTTATTCTCAAATTTCTTAAAATTTTTCTTAAAATTTTGAAATTTCCTTAAAATTTCCTTAGATTTTTTGTTTCCTTAGAAATTTCCTTAGGACGTTAAAATTTCCTTAAAATATGGAAATTTCCTTAGAAGTGGAAAAGCTGCTTCTGGACGAACTGAGATAAGTCCCATTATTGACAGGCTTTCACAATGCGGGTTCCGTATTCTAGAGTAACCAATCAAAGGTGACTGGACCTAATCAAAAAAGCACAGCGTTGTAGCCACGGTTGTGTTTTGAATCACCTAAACGTCACCAAAACGTTTGTGTTTGTACACAAAAAGAAAAAACGCCTACGACTGACGTCATGATGACGTGCGGAGAATGTTTGGCTAAAAGGCACATCTACATCACAAGACAAGTCCTAAACTGAAAAAGGTTCGACGATCGGGGGTACACTTTTTGAGATATGGTGCGAACAAGGTTGGCTAATTAGATATTTACCTCGCTGTAAAGTGGCTAATTAAGAATTTTAACATTTTTTACATTTAGAGTTAAGTTTATGTTCTAAGCTTCAATTTGATATAATAATCTAACTCTTTCGTATTACACTCTAGGATATTAGGCTTAAACAAAAAAACGTGTGCAAATGCTATGGGATTTGGGTGGAAACAAAGAATAAGAAAATCTTGACGAAAACAATAGCTGTTCCGACCTATGTCGGAATAGCTAATTAATTGTTTGAATGTAGTTTAACTTCACTAAATCAGCAAAAAACAGGCGACGCTTTTAACCATCTTTCATTAATTCCACATCAATTCTTTGTTCATCCATGTAGCGAAGCATTCGCTCAAAGCTTTGTAGTTTTCAAATTGGACACAATTATTTTTTTATTAAAAGAGAACAAATGAAGCGACTCCGATGCATTTCCGTAATGTATCCCTGAACTTGAATTTCTGCGGGAAAATTTAAGAGGATTATGAATCCCCATGGTGATTCCTCCGTTTCATCACCACTTTTATTTAATTTAATTTAAGCAGCTCATTTAGTAAATAGCGAGGCAAAGTGAATGCCATCGATGCAGGTCTCTATGGGATTAATGCAGTAATTCATGCAGGTCATATTTCACAATTGCGGGGAAACTCCTTCGACATCTTTTATAACCTTTGTCAAAATGACAATAGTAACGGGATTCATCTAAATTGAGTGGTCTACATATTATGGCAGTATTAATAACAATCAGGTCAGTTAGTGTGGAGCGGTTGCCAATGCTGTACACATTCTCGAGACTCTAAATGTGTGGGTTTTTGTAACCATAACTCGTGTAGTCGAGGGTTTTTGTAACCATAATTATTCCTCGATCACTACTTCTTGTGGATTCATTGTAATTACAAATATTCCCAGCCCGCTTCATAATGGATTCTACGATGTATCTCAATATTATCAAAACGGTGGTTGGAGCTTTGGGCATTGTTGGTAATGGTCTTGTCTGTGTGGTCATCGCTAGAGTACCAGCTATGAGAACACGAACCAATGCCATCATCTTCAATCAGGCTGCCGTTGACTTTCTTGCATCGGTCCTCGTTATCATCATGTCTTACGTCAGGCCCGATCATCTACATGATAACTATGTGCTTGCTATGATCCAGTGTCACTTATGGGAATTTCCAATCATTCTTTGGATACACTTCACCAGCTCAACACTGAATCTAGTTTTGCTAACTCTAGAGAGATACGTCGCCATAATGTACCCATTCAAGTATTTGACTTATTTCAGTAAAAGAAAAGTCACGCTCATGTTAGTTGTTGTTTGGGTTGTTGCCACGGGTTTCGAATCTCGAATGGTGTTTGAAAGTAATATAATTGAAGATAAATGTGTAAATGCAAACCTTTCAATAGCAGTGAAAATTGGTAATGGGATCTTTACATTTACTTTTTCTTATTTAACTCCGCTGATCATCATGACTTTCTGCTACATACATATCGCCACACACCTGAAGAAGAAACTCGTAAACGTCCATCCCGCACTCCAAAACAAACAAGACAAAAACAGCATGGGTGGTTCACTGGTTCGCGCTAGACGAAACACATTGATAACCCTATTTATCGTATTTGTTTCGTACACCATCTGCTGGTCACCAAATCAAATTCTAATTTTAACGCACAATTTTGGACTGCCAGTAGATTTCAATGGAGCTTTTTGTGTCAGCACCGAGGTATTAGTTCAACTGAATACATGCGTCAATCCCGTCATCTACTCGTTCAAATATAAACAGTTCCAGAGAGGTGTGCGAATTTTGCTTAAACCGTGTTTTCCTAGACTAGACGTGAGATCATTAGACGACACGATACCGACTATCGCGGCATACGTCACTCCGGCAACTATGGCGGCAACTACGGCAACTGGGGCAACTACGGCAAATTCGGCAACTGGGGCAACTACGGCAACTACGGCATCTGGGGCAACTACGGCATCTGGGGCAACTACGGCAACTGGGGCAACTGGGGCAACTGGGGCAACTTCGGCAGCTACGGCAACTGGGGCAACTTCGGCAGCTACGGCAACTTCGGCAACATCGGCAACTAGGCCTACGGCAACTTTGGCAACTAGGCCTACGGCAACTACGGCAGCTTCGGCAACATCGGCAACTAGGCCTACGGCAACTTTGGCAACTAGGCCTACGGCAACTACGGCTTGACCACGCCATGGACTTTTCAGCTTTACCAAACTCCAATGTCAGATTATTGCACTAAAACATTACAGTTACCTGTTTTCGCACTCAGTCTCAGTCAGTTTGGTGTCTTAGATTTGTAAGTATTTAAACAAAAACAAAAGTCTCAAGTTAAAAGGAAGGTAACGTTTGGTAAATGGCAATACAAACTTGCATTGGTAGGAGTCACAGTACCTTTCGATACTGTAAAGCATTTGGGGGAATCACTTCACTTTGAAGTAAAGTGGTTACGGAAAAAGATATCAGTTTTTGTCCTTTAAGATTTGAATCTGAGAGACTTTACTGCGAGATACGTTTCTCATATTGTGTATATTCCAATTACGGATTGTTTTTCCTGCGTGGACATAACACTCCAGATTTTCGGAGATATCTCAAAAACGCTACCACCTTTTGAAATGAATTTTTCAAAGGTTTAATTAGTTTTCATTAAAGGTTTTCATAGTTTAATTGTTTATACTACATTTGTATAGATTAAAACAATCTAGCGGTTCCCAAAACCAAAGGTATGTTCCCTTTATAGTAATGGGTTATCTTTGGCAAAGACGAGCTCGGTTGTGATGCGAAAACTTACCAGTGTGTTCCTTTAAAAATATATATATATATATATACCAAACATTCGGTTGTTGGTTCTGTTTGGTTCCTTGGCACAATTGTGTGAAGTAAACTTGTTTGTGTGTCTTTAAACAAAAAGGGGGAGGGAAACACAATCATGACGGTTTTAAACGCAATTCTATCATGTCATTCTGGAGTCTTTTTACACTCTTAGTCTTAACGTATTCGGATCCTATGTGACCTAACCCATTTATGGTTCAATATGATCAGAAATATGTGTCAAAGTGACTCAGAAAAAGGGTCAAAATGACGCAGAATCTGCGTTAAAATTCCATTTTAAACCATTTTCCGGGTCAGCCTGACCGTGAAACAGGTCAGGGTCCCATGGCTCCGTAATCCCGGTCAATTCTGACCCGAGAGTTTCTAGATGCAACAGGTCAGGGTCCCATGGCTCCGTAATCCCGGTCAATTCTGACCCGAGAGTTCTGACTCAGAAAAGGGTCAAAATGACGCAGAATCTGCGTTAAAATTCAATTTAAACCATTTTCCGGGTCAGCCTGACCGTGAAACAGGTCAGGGTCCCATGGCTCCGTAATCCCGGTCAATTCTGACCCGAGAGTTTCTAGATGCAACAGGTCAGGGTCCCATGGCTCCGTAATCCCGGTCAATTCTGACCCGAGAGTTTCTGGATGCAACAGGTCAGGGTCCCATGGCTCCGTAATCCCGGTCAATTCTGACCCGAGAGTTTCTAGATGCAACAGGTCAGGGTCCCATGGCTCCGTAATCCCGGTCAATTCTGACCCGAGAGTTTTTAGATGCATTTAAAGCTTGCCCAAGACAGCGATTTGAAACATCATGAAGCGTTGTACATTATATCGTTTTGATTAGTGTTTTTTAGTTAGACCCTGTTCTAGTTATGCTACACATCCCTGCGCAACGCTCATTGTAATGTATTTGTTGTAACAATATTATAGTATATGGGCCTACACTGTAGTAGAACTAGGGCGTACAAAACCATGTGACAAGACCCGACAAGAAGGATTTTTTGCCATTGACAAAATGGTGTTGACCCATCGTCCAACACAGGAAAGGTACTAGTCCACACAGCCAACGTTTTATACGGGGAACATTGTTGGGGCATAGGGATTCGAACCCATGGCCAGCGCAGTTACTGTGTTTTAACGCTAATACTTAGGAAGTGTGGACCAGAGAACAAAATAGGTCCACATAAGGTAGGGACTTGAAGTACAGACTTACACACGTCCAGGCAGTGTTTTTTGAAGTGTTGAAGAATAGAACACAAAGGAATGTCCACAGAGTGACTGCAACACAGAGCAGTAGAGTACTCCCTTTAGTATGGTGGCCCTGAAGGGACATCGCATATCGCATACGTGTGCGCACACGTATGCAATGTCGTGAAACAAATCGCGAATATGTGCGCACACGTATGCAATGTCGTGAAACAATTCGCGAATATGTGCGCACACGTATGCAATGTCGTGAAACAAATCGCGAATATGTGCGCACACGTATGCAATGTCGTGAAACAAATCGCGAATATGTGCGCACACGTATGCAATGTCGTGAAACAAATCGCGAATATGTGCGCACACGTATGCAATGTCGTGAAACAAATCGCGAATGTGTGCGCACACGTATGCAATGTCGTGAAACAAATCGCGAATGTGTGCGCACACGTATGCAATGTCGTGAAACAAATCGCGAATGTGTGCGCACACGTATGCAATGTCGTGAAACAAATCGCGAATGTGTGCGCACACGAGTGCGAATATATTTGCAATGTCGTGAACGTTTATTGCATACCAAGTTGCATACCTTTGGGATGATGTCATAGTTGCAGACAATTTGTTAGAGACCTAGGGAGTACGTGGCGCTACAGTCAGGCTCCTGTAAGCATGGCTAAAAGAAATACGCCACCCGCCTCGCTTGCCTCACAACATGCAATGACTACCGCTGCAATGACTACCGCTAATCTCACTGTAGGCAAGAAACCCCCCAGATCATTAGACATTTTATTCAAAGGTATGCAACTTGGTATGCAATAAACGTTCACGACATTGCAAATATATTTGCAGACGTGTGCGCACATATTCGCGAATTGTTTCACGACATTGCATACCGTGTGCGCACACATTCGCGATTTGTTTCACGACATTGCATACGTGTGCGCACACATTCGCGATTTGTTTCACGACATTGCGTACGTGTGCGCACATATTCGCGAATTGTTTCACGACATTGCATACGTGTGCGCACATATTCGCGAATTGTTTCACGACATTGCATACGTGTGCGCACACGTATGCGATGTCCCTTCAGGGCCACCATACTTTAGTCCCATGTTGGTCCAACTACCGGTGTATCGCATAACGACGTTCGTTTTTGTGGTGAAGACACTTTTTGAAACTGTGATTTTGTTTTATTCATGTATCTGCTCGCAGTGTGTGTGGCCGTGGCCCAGTGGTTTATGAAACAAATTGCGTTTAATGTTCCATTTTCACACCGTCTCTGAGGGGAAACAATATTATAAAATGCATTGAGGTATTAACATCTTCGTTCTATTTGGGATCGATGCTGTCCCAATCGATTCGTATTATTATGTGGCACTAATTACCTGATTATTTCACCCCAGTGCACACCCACTGTCATGGGGGTTTATGTCACCACTGAGTGCCCCCTAACGGTAAAGTAACAAGTAAACAATTCGCCGTGTAGGGGGACAGAATTATCCCGAGTCGGGGGGCAAAGAACTGATAAACTGAATGTAGTGTATTACAAATTATAACTTAAAAGAAACAGCAACTTATGCACTCAGTTAAATTGGTAATATGTGAAGGTGAATTGTAAGAATAATAATATGGTGTGTTGGTGTCATACAATTAAATATTAAGCTATCTTTGTCTGAAGAAAACCTGTTCATTTTGCACTTTTCTTGAGTTAGAGGAAATTGTCACATTGTCGACTACGATAGACTCCTTCATAAAGCGCAACATGACGTCATCACGTGCACGTTTTTACACATCAGGTGCAGCTGGAGGTTTTAGAAAGTATTATATGGTGGAGCCTTTCAGCAGGCTGAGTAGCCCATACCTTGTCGTTAAGCTTTGAAGTTAAGAGAGTGCTTCGCTTTTACCACAAGGGTTTCCCGAGATACTGAAAGAAAGGGCTTTTTGTTTTTGATATCAGGAATGAAAATGTGATTAATAGACCGTATGCATATTATGACGTCATTTATTTGAGTCGTGCGCCCTCAGCTATAATGAGGTCAAAAGACGAGCCAGCTCATTGGCCGGTCCGCCGTGCGCAGCGGAGAGCTTTTTTTTATTGTGTCATTATTGTGTTACCTCAAAGACAGCAGCGTATAATGACGTAAATGCGGCGTCATAGGTCCACTGTATGGGTCCGTAGTTTTCAGACTATTGGTCATTTTACCGAGCAGTAGCAGCAGTTCTAAATAATGACAGCCTCACTTTATTCGTGAATACGTTGAATGTTTGCACAATTGTTTTTGTCAGGCTAAACCCGAGATTGAATTTAAGGGAGAGTACAGTTTTATGGAAAAACCACTGGGTCACCACACAGCAAAATACATTTAGCTCAAAACGTGAGTTCTTGTTCTAAATTGTTTAATTCCACCCAAACGCTAAATAAATACAATTCTTCACAGGCGGAAACTTTAAAAATCTACACTATCTTACATCTTAGTAACAACTTTTCAGAGCGTGAAGACGCTTTAAATATTCACTGAGAATAATGCTCTCCAAAAGGTAATGTATATATATTTAAGGTCGACCTTGATAATTTCAGCTTACCACCATGCATGGATCTTATAAGTTATAGTCTTAGACTTTTGACTAATAAAACCTAAACGTAAAAGATTTAAATATCAATCCTCGAACAATGTGTTCAATGGATACTGTTGAATTGTTCGTTAATTCTTGCTCCAGTAAATATATAGTTAGATAGATCCCACCTGTGGGCTTCAAGACGGATATCACGCTCTGGTGACTTGTCAGCTGCCTGTGGTTTCGTGCGTAACACAGTAGCCGCCTCGTAACTTGGAATCTGTGTTGGGATCAGCTCCTGGGTTTACGCCGATATGAGCACTTGTATTGTAGATAAAGGTGAAGGAGATAGCCTCAAGGCCTCCAACCTCGGTCGGTCATCTAAATACCATAACCAGATTTCTAATTAAGTATCAAACTAAATACTTTAATTACAATGGCTCTCGTACGTCACATACTTCTGATAAGTTACCCAAATTTGTAAACGTTCGTCACTCTTCAAATTACCCGAAAGAAAACACTTCGTTGCCCTTTGGATGTGCAATACATTGTATGATCGTATGGACGTCTTTCGTTATACGTTAAATGCACACAAATTTACTTATTTACAAATGACATCAGCTCTAAATGTTTCGCAATACAATGATTTTAGGAAATAGTACCTTGGACATAATATTCAATCAAGAGCTATTAACGGTATTTAAACAAAATACATTTAAAAGGTATTTTACAAAAGTACACGTACTTACAGTCAGTATATTTGATGTAGCCTGGCTGTAGGAAATCAATTGGGGAGTATTTTTGTCCCATTTCTCACAGCAAACTTGCAGAGTAAAATTAGTATCTGCACGGTAATTGCAGCTCATAAATTAGAAGTTTTAAACTCGCTATTTTACACCAGACTTTATCACGAAGATAAAACAAATAGATGTCTGTGTACTCTCTGTATAAAACACGGCCACTGCTGGTGCCCGAATGGTAAGGAATGCCAAGCATGAGCCCCGCCTTACCAAAACAACAGCTCGCTTCTACCCAGCATGCCTTGCACGCAGCACAAGTCATGACGCAATAAATATTCAAAGCACCCGCGATGAAAGAATAAAAGCAAACAAACAAACCAACCTTTAACCTTGTGTTGTCTATGACCATTTAACCTTGCGAGACGTGTATATGTAAACCTGGAAATTAAACTTGCACTAGTCCACAGTTAGAAAAGCAATATTAGAACACATCGTGACATTTTTCATTTTACTTGTGACATAAATGTACATCTATAATGATTGAAAAACACAAATGAACGAGTTTCAACCCTAAAACTTATTTCTTGGAAATATTACCGTCTGAAAAATGTTCATGTGTGAGCAAAAAAATTGTATTCTAATATTCATTTCTTATAAATTAAACTGAGAAAGGGTACAGGACAATTTTGCTCGCACCGCAAAATGAAATGGTTCTTTTTGTAGACGGAATTATTTTCCAAAAATGTGAAAACAATAGGCTGTGCAAGTCTCGCGCGTATCGGAGCGAGAAAACACGTCAAGTGAAGAACATATTTTTTCTGAAATCAAATCATTGTTTTTAAATTAGATCTATGAAACAATCTGACCAACAAAAATACTCATTACAATTTGCATAAAATGAGTTTTAGCTTTCATAATAAACACACAATTTATTTGTTAGTTTTTGTTGAAACAAAAACAACCCTCTGGGACAAGGATGCTTATTTGATCTGAACTTTTTAGGAAACCCTTTTGTAAATCCATGCCTGAATACGTGCAACCACTAAAGCAGGTTTAAACGCAGACGCGCGATGATCGCACGGGCGTACGAATTAACGTGTGACGCAGTTTAAAGAGGACGCTGACGCCTCGACAACCGTAGACTGCAATGAAAAGGCTTAGCGTCTGGCAATTACAGCGTCTTGTGATTATCATCGCGCGACCAAAACAAATTTGGTGATCGGAGGTGGGCACAAATTCTTAATTTTTTGCAAGTAACCGGAAGCAGAGGTCAAGTTTAATTCTTGGGTTTTCTTCGTTGCATTGTTGAATTGATTTTACTTTCATATTTTTTATCACTTAGTACTACATTCCCAACAACATATTTAATTTTCATGGTCATAAAGTACGTTAAACTAAAATTATAGACGAAACAAAATCTTGCCAACGTAAAACTCCATATGGCTGGGACCACGATGGTCCCGGAAGTTCGCTTACGCGCGAGACTTGCACAGCCTATTGTTGGAATGATGCAAATTTGTTCACCTCACATTTAAACAGAAAACAATTATGATAATTCCAATGATAGGCTAGCTCTTACTTTTAATGACAGAACTAAGAAAAGGAATTCCAAATAGCCGAGCTTTTGGATTTGACTGTTAAAGAATAGTTTCAAAATATGTGCACTCTGAGCGCACAATTACCTATACACACAATGAACAAGACTTCAAACTTAAAACAGTCGATTAGTTAGTCTTGTTACAAGACGTTCTTACATGTTATTGGGTGAATCAACACTGCATTATGGCGTGACTATTTCACCGATAGAGGGCGTTCGCTAGAAACCACGAACCAGTCAATACGTGTGGTGAGTAATGGGTGCAACCCAGTAAAATTGTAGTCCTGCGAAAAATTATTTTGAATTACTGCAAAAACAGTTAGAAGTCTCTCAGTCTTTTGTAATAAAAACACAAAATAATGTGCAGTGACTGAGGTTAAATGGAGACCAGTCATTGGCTGAGAGTTGTGATGACGTACACAATACACATCTGTGCGTTTCTATTGTTTTACCTCAGCGATGTGTCAACGACGAGTGCCCGCCTGTGAAGTTGCGGGTGCAATAGTCGGAAACGTGTTTACCTCTGGTCGTGTGCCTAGACCTGGAAATAATGGTTTCAGCAGAATCCGCACTCCTCTCTGAAACTGTTTGTATTTGAATGAGTAGATTATGGGATTGACGCATGTATTTAACTGCACCAAAACAACCGTAATTATGTAGGAAGGGCTGTTTACATACAACGGTCTTCCCAAATGATACATGAAGAAAATAGTTTGATTGGGTGACCAGCAGATGACATACGTAACGAACACGATGAAAAGGGTCTTCAGTGTATTTCGTCTGGCGCGAAACAGCGAGGCGGTCATGCTGTTTTCGTTTTGATTGTTTGGGTGTCCGGGAATGACGTCCGATGCTCTTTTCTTTAAGTAGACAGCAATGTGTATGTAGCAGAAAGTCATGATGATCAGAGGAATTAAATATTCGATGGCTAATGTGAGAGTACCGTCAGCAATAAATTGAGCTCTTGATGAGTTAGATTCTACACAATTACCTTCAACTACTTGATGGAATTGCACTATTCGGAGTGCAAAGCCAGCGGCAAAAAACCAAACAGCAACCAACATGACCGCAACTCGTTGTTTGGTAAAATATGTCACATACTTGAATGGATACATTATGGCAACGTATCTCTCTAGAGTTAGCAAAACTAGATTGAATGTTGAGCTGATAAAACATACCCAAAGTACGATTCTGTTGTTCCATAAGTGACACTGGATCATCGCAAGCACTTCGTTATCATGCAGAGGAGGCTGGACGTAAGACATGATGATAACGAGGACTGATGCAAGAAAGTCAACGGCAGCCTGATTGAAGATGATGGCATTGGTTCGTGTTCTCATAGCTGGTACTCTAGCTATGACCACACAGACAAGACCATTACCAACAATGCCCAAAGCTCCAATCACCGTTTTGATAATATTGAGATACATTGTGGTGTCCACGACAAAGAAGCCTCGGTATAACGACACCGTGCACTGGTTTAAAACTTGTAAGTTAGACCACAATTTTCATCTACGTCTCCACAATAATTTGAGATGGATTTTTGAGTTTTGTCCGTTTTTGATTTGCACTAGATGGTTGCGCTGACCAAAGTCCCCCAACACCGTCAACCACAGCATGAATTTGTACAAAAGCAAAATATCAAAAACTTGCTTCTGTCAAACTGTCGCTCGATTATCGTTTATATGAGAAAATGTTGACATAATTTGTTTTATCAATTTCTGACAAGAACCTATCGGAACGGTCGGGCATGCAATCAATTGAGTTATGAAAACTACATGAAAGAGTTAAATACTTTACGCACTTTCTTGACAATTGAAACTTTATTTAATAATTATAACAATGGCCCTTCCAAAATATTATCAGGCACGAGGAACACAGAGTAACTTCCTCACATCATAATGTTGAATTGTACTTTTTGTATCGATAATTTGATTTTTTTTTTCAAATCTAATAACTTCATGGTATGGGATTTGATTTAACAGTTGCCGCATAGTCGAAAGATTGAATTATTCACCCATGATTTATTTGATGAGTCCGAGAGAGAAACTCATGCGCTGAGCCTTATTAAATAAAATAAAAAGTAGACCTATACGCTATCAACTTTATTCTGTAAATCAAAGATGTGAAAGTCATAGCTTTTTAAATTAATGGATTGTTAAAAATGGTCCAACAATGTGTTGGGTTGTTGACTGTCAACCTGGAGCATGCATTTGGGGGTACACTATAGCCTTCTAAAAGGGCATTTTTTCAAGATGGAGTTTGACCAGTTTAGTCGTTGAGGGTGTATTTTATTTTATTTTGATGAGCCTTGCTCAAAAGCCAAACGGCTTACCTAACAAAAATTGAAAAGAAAGTGCTTACTTAACAAAAATTGAAAAGAAAAGTGAGGTTTAGTTGTCAGAAAAGATATTTGGTTTGTTTCCAAGAAGCTGTGAGAGGCTTTTAAATATTGTTTGAGTATTTTTTAATATTTACGCATTTCGCATTGGTTGCTATAAAATATTAGTGTGGTTTCCCTTGAAAGCATAAACTTGTCAAGTCTCAAAACGTGTAGCACAGAATTCTAGGTTGTGATAACATGTCTTATCTTCAAGCAGGCTTGAATACTCGATTCTGATTGGTCGATCCATAGCAACAAGGAGTGTGATATAAACTTTTACTATACCTCATACATATTCATGACCGAGAGTCGAACTCTCACTGGTCCATTCAGCATCACGTGCCAGGTGCTATATTTGCTGTTACCCAAGCGCGCACGCGAGTATTCACGCACATGGTAAATACGCATGAAACGTAGACTATCACACGGGCAGCCCGTGTGATAGTCTACTTGTCATGCGCTTTACGATCGTGGAACTGTTCCCCGGGTGTTGTATGCATGCGCGCGAACATCGCTCTAGCGGTTTTCCGGAGCTCAAAGTGTGATGCCGAACTAGTAAAGATGCCTTCACCACACAAAAACTGAATATGTATAAGGTGTATAGTAAAACAAATATCACATGATTTATTTCGGGTGAACAGTCGATATTAGCTCCCCTCGGTATTGGAAGTTGACAAACTAGTTCCCGAGGCGTTGTCAACTTCCAATACCGAGGGGAGCTAATATCGACTGTCCACCCGAAATAAACCATGTGATATTTGTTAATTAATTACACAAGCTATTAATTGCATGACCCACCAAAAGTAGGCCTAGAAGGCCTACTATTCTAAACAAGTTCTGGGTTTACTTAAAAAAATGATAATCAGTTTTGCGCTCCAATTTTGGCTTATTTAGTGTGGTACACCCTGAAAGTTGGTCCTCTGAAGTGGAGAAGTGCTTCATGAAAACTGGATGCAATTTTGTTTGGGAAAAAGCACATTTTGGGGGTGTTTTTGTGCGGGGTAGGCTAGGCCTAATTATCAAAAATTCCAAAAGGCTGACCTGCCAAAAATTTGGAAAAAACAACACTAAAGTTTAGTTGTCCGAAAATATGTTTGATTGGTTTTCAGGCGGCTGAATGACTTTAAAATACTTGTGAACATTTAGCATTTAGCACTTGGTTAGTTTAGTTTGGTGCTGTGACCCTGCCCGCAGGCAGGTCGAACACAAATTTAGAAAACGCCCTCTGTTGACACAATGCCCAAGCGTAGCTTCGGTTATTAAGTTTCAAAATGGCAGCCTCCATGAGCTGACTTCAGATTACAGACATCAGGCAGTGACAGATTCCCAACAACTGACTGCTGACGACTGACTGTCACTGTGGGAGTGTGGAGTGTTGTATTTGTGCATGTGGTAAGTTTGTTATTTTCTGATAACTGATAGTGATTGAAAAGAAATTTGTACCTTCAGTTTCAAAATTGAAAATTCAACGCACATTTCATTGCGTGTAATGCACATATCAATTGTAATCCCGGCCCTGGGGGACCCGGGACTAGCGGGGACTTCGCCGGGGATGTAAAAATGGATTGGTGTCATAGTCCCTGCCATGCCCCGCTACGTACCCGGCCGGGCGGGGCACTTGTTTTTGTACATCCCCCGCACGATCCCGGCCCAGGTATGCGGGGCATTTAAAACAACCCCCGCACGATCCCGGCCCCGGCATGCGGGGCATTTATAACAACCCCCGCACAATCCCGGCCCGACCGACAAGCAGGGCATTTTGTCACCCACAAAACGATCCGCTATTGTCCCGGTAGGGCGGGGAAACAAATGGTACAACCTCGGCGAAGTCCTCGCTATTTTCCCGGTAGGGCGGGGAAACAAATTGTACAACCTCAGCAAAGACCCCGCTATTGTCCCGGTAGGGCGGGGAAACCAATTGTACAACCTCAGCAAAGACCCCGCTATTGTCCCGGCTAGCGGGGCACGGTTTTTGCACATCCCCGTCTATGTCCCGGCTACCTCTGCCAAAGTCCCGGGTCCCCCACGGCCGGGACTACAATTGATACGTGCATAACTATAGTATTACTAGTACTACTGTATTGTGTATACTGTATCCTCCCCTGTCGGGTTTTCGATGTAGTATGCCTTTTTCTTTGAATTGAAAAAAAATAAAAATATTCCATAATCAACTGATGCCCTAATTACCTTCCTTTGTTTATAAGAAATATGCAAACATATATTAAAACGTGATGGACATTGAAACTTTCACACCACGCACCGATCTTCGATTACTTCAATAGCGTCCCATTTGTTTTGAGTTTGACCTGTTTTCGATGCAAACAAGAAAGTATGGTGTCCGGGTGAAGCCATACGTGGAAGGAACATCTGCAGTGACTACAAGTGTTCTGTGAGACTTAGTGTATGACTCTATAGCCAGCAGTTTTCTTCATTTTATTCAACATATTTTTTATTTAGTTTTAAAAATAACCATGGTATTTTTCAAAAACTTTAAAAAAAATATATATAAAACAAAAATGTAAATAATTCTTGGCTTTGAAATCTTATTTTTATTTAGTTTTGTGTCTTTTTATGTTTCTTAACATTTATAATAAAGCATATAAATAAACAGTGATAATCGAATCACAAAGCTGATGTTTAAATTTTAATATTAATAACAAAAATGATAGAGTGTTACAAAAAAAAATTATCCAGACTATTAGAAAATGATATAAGGCACGTGGCTTCTTTAAGCCTCTGTATTTTTTTCCCCAGAATGCTCAGCAGAATGTTCAGTCACATGATTTGATCATCGTGAATTGTGAATTGAAAAAGTGTTTGATGAAACTTTTTCGGTGGGAATTCTTTTTTAAGGCCCCGACAATATGACATATTTTTGTACCTTGCAGAAATGCCTAAAATACCACAACTTTTTGCATTTACAAGTGCAACTAACCAGTGGAGCCTTACATGTTTCTAAGTTTTGGTCAAATGAGAGGAGACTCTTTGCTTGGCAAGTCAAACCACAAAAATTGTATCTAAGGACTGTTTACATCGCGCGCAGGGAGGTAAAAGATTTGCCTCGATTTCAGGGACGCCCTGAATACAGGGCGTCCTACGATATAGAATTCTCGCGCATTCACACCCAAATGAACTATAAAATAAAAAAATGGAGTGTAGCAAGCATGCAGTGTTGTCAAGACCATGATCAAGACCCGAAAATCAAAATGGCTTGTTTTTCCCATGATTCTGACAGTCTTTGTAATAAATACTAGGCCCTAGTTCAAAGGAAAGTGCCTGTGCCTCTCTACATTCTGTCAACCCTTCTGGACAGGTAAGGATAATCGTTTGACCCTTAAGGCTTTAAGGAAGATAATGTGGTGGCCAGAAGCAGAATTTTAGCCGTCGTGTATCCTCTTTAATTTTGACCAGTTTTCAAGGTACCATTGTTTTTTCTTTGAATTGAAAAAATTAACCAATGCAATGTATCAACTGATGCCCTAATTAGTAAAAAGAAGTATGCAAACATCTATGTATTAAAACTGGATGATTGTTGCAACTTTCACATCACACACCGATCTTCAAAGTTCAATGCCTTCCATAGCGTCCCATTTTTTTCAAGGCATACTAGAAAAAATGGTTGTTCCTTTGAAGCCAAACGATGATACGTGGAACAAATGTCTGCAGTGACAACAAGTGTTACATGTGAGACTCTGTATAGCTCTGTAGCCGGCAGTTGTCTTTGTATTTTTCAAAATATTTGTTTTCTTCTCTAATCCAACAATGATCATGTATAGGTGTCTGAGTCGAGGATCGGAAGTGCTGTGGCATAGATTTTGTATCCAGAATACAGAACTATGTAACCACTCTTTACAATGACGGCAAAGAGTTCCCAGTTATCACAGGTAAATCAATGTTTTCCCATTTATGTTAAGTACTCTGGACATACTAGATGTTAAATTTGCATCAAGGATATAGAATATTAAGTGTGTTTTACCCGTACATCATTCAGTACTTTTCTGAGTTCTGTGGAAAAAAAACACAGGCATATTCCTTGAATGGGATTTGTGATGGGTAAAAAACACAAATAATATTCTTTACCTCCGATGCAAATCTAACATCTATTAAATTTTGCGGTACCCGCTGCTAAAATATAGAATTTGAACTACCTCTAGCTACTAGGCAAGCTCAGTGGTCTAGTGGTGAGACATCTGGTCCACAGAACTCAGGGAAAGCATTGAGTATAATAGTGTTAAGCAAACCTCGGTGTATGGGTAAAAACAGAAATAATGTTATGTAGGACATGTTCCCACATGGAGGTCAATTGATACAACATTTCTGCAAAATGAGTATTACTACATGTAATTAAAAACCCCTACTCTTGGTAGTATTTTCCAGTGAGTTTAAAACTGCTCTACCAACTGAGGTATGTATATCTAGCCCTATGTTGGTGGTCTCCCAAATAATAAACCACAACAACTAACCATTTACATACTTTTTAATATCCTGTTCAGGCCCTGCTTTTGGGCTTTTAGTAAACTGTGCGCTTTACTTGCCCCCGGGAAGTTTTTGTAGCCCGGATTTTAAACATGTTGTCAAAATGATATTTTCCTGATGTATTAATGGTAGCAATCACAACCAGTTTAATGGTCAAAAGAAGTTACATTCACAAACTCAAAAATAAATTTCAACACAAGTTGAAATCTATTATTCACATTTGGAAAGAAAGAAATATGAGCATTTTCAAGTAGGTTGTACAGTTTTTAGCAGCCAACAGGACAAGTTGAGAGGTGGTTTTTACTTGCCTGGAGCAGTTTTTGCTAGACAATGAACGCCAGGCTAGTGATAAAGGTGATACCAGCTGATGTGGCCGGGTATCACTTTGTGAACCCTTGAACAGTGTTTGATATAAATATTGTTTTATATCCAGAGACAGCAATGGGTATTGCCATCATTTGATGACTTTGACAATGTGCCTCATGTCAGCAGACCAACCAAACATCCACCCAAATCAACAACTGATAAGAAAGCTGTGGATACTCTTCCACAATTACTGGGTCGAAAGAGAAGCCGAAATGAGAACCCGGGGAGGATTCGAACAGCAGACAAGGGCAAGCATCGTCAGGGTGTGGATATGGATGCTTGGGTAGACAGACATGCGCCACAGATACAAGTAGGTGTAAAACACAAATACCTGGAATCCTTTCAGTGCACCAGGAATTATATAATGCTTCTAATAACTGCTGTCCCCAATTTGAGGCCTTACACGCAAACGGCTGACTGTTTGAGGGGTGAATGGGTGTTCTGCTTTTGTACAATAACAAATTGTGATGAATTTGGGAAGGACCACCCAATCAGTAGGACTAGTAAGGGTTGAGGTTAAAAGATTCTTCAATATACACTGATCTCAAATGTCCATCTGAAGTATGGTGATTATGTTTTATGATAGTAATTATCGCATTCAACAAAAGTTAAGCTAGAAATGGCAGAATGTTTTTTACAGAAAGGTTATGTTTGAATGGACCCCTTGCATATGACATCACAAGCTCAAATAGTGCCCTCACTGAGGTCAAAGGAAGACCTATCATTTTGCTGAAATTTGTGCGTGACGTGTACACGCTTGAACTTTTTCATTGTTTGACCTCGGCAATGGTGGCCTATTTAGGGTCTATCTGTAAATCAGTCTCATTTCAAATAAATCCAGCACCAAACTAAGAATATCTGATTGTATTATCATTCATGCCTGTCTTGGCTTTTGTTGGATCGATCCAAGATTCTCAAGCAGTAAGTTCTGTAGTTTGCCAAAATAAATCCAAATTTTCCCAAAATGCTTTGAATGTTTGCTCAATATCATTCGGCATAATAGCTTTGAATTACCATAATGTTATAGATTTCTTCTTCATGATTTCAGACTGATCTAGCAGTACACAAGAAGAAAATTGCTGAAGTTGAAGAATGGTTGAAACGTCACATTCAGCAGCGACAGAGAGCAAGTGGACAGGTACTCAGTTATTTGGAAATCTTCTTCATCTAGAAAGTGACAGAAAGCAAATTGCTAGAGTACATTCCTCAGTGTTCTCCCTTAACAGTGGTCCTCTGGCCAAATACCAGTTTAAACACATGAGGAACAGTCAACATCCTTTCCTTTCAGTTCATTGTTGAAGAGCATCCATATTTCATTTGAAGTATGACGAGTGAAAAAGGTGAATGACAAGCTAACTGGTCCTGCTGGCTAGTCACTGAAAACAGTTTAGGAAACAAATTCAAATACTGTTACTAATAGGCCTTATACACCACGACAATGAAAGCAATTTGCAGAGCTACCAACTCTCCCTGAACTTTCAGAAAGTTCCCAGAAAATAAAGAAGGTTTCCATGTTCTGTGAACAAATTTGAAATTCTCTCTGATTATGGAAACTTTGTCCCTATTGTGTTGAATAATTCTTAATACCTCCCTGATTGCAAGATGCAAATGTTGGCAGCTCTGCAATTGCCCACAAAGCCCTTAGTCCATGCCTTGGTGCCCTCTGCAAAGTCAAAGTACAAACTGTTAGTACTTCCTTCAAAGAGGTGCCTTTGTTGACCAGTTGCTTCGGAGGGCAGAATAAAGCGCAAAACTTGACAAAACAAGCAGCGATGGTCTTATAAACTGGCATTCATATATCAACACTCCACTTGTGGTGAGGCACTGTGATGGATTTTGCGTACCCAGGCAACTGTTTCACAGAGTTCCTGTGGTCATGGTTCGGATGCCCCGGTCAAAAGGCACTGCAAAAAATTGAACTGATTAACACTTAAGATGGATCTGCCTCGTGCATTTGTAGAAGACCTGTTTCTTAATCTTAATCTTTTATCAAAAAATATGCCATGCAGCATTTCACTGACTGCTGAACCATTCAATGGACCAAGAAGAGACAAATCTTTAGACATGACTTATTGATGTTTGTGTTTTTAGAAAGCCCCAATTCTCCTTCTGACTGGACCAGCTGGAGCTGGTAAGACTGCAACTATACATGTTCTGGCCAAGGAACTACATGCTGAGGTTCAGGAATGGTCCAATCCTGATATAGCAAGCTTTGATGCTGATCGCTTCAGGCAAGACAGACAGGGTAATTGATTCCGCTCTCTAAAGTAAGAAAGTACCAGCTAACTTTGGACCTCAATCATGTTACAGCACTTGAGCAAATCAATGTAACTAGTTTGGTCCCTCTTGTACATAGAGTGTATGGCAATTTTGATAAAATATAGTAATGTATAACAAATAGTAGCACTTGTACATCTATAAACTTAGAAATTGTAAAATGAGACTTAAATAGAGTCAGCTGTTGCAAACTGCTTACCAACCAAAAGGACCTATGGTATAAATGCAAAACATAGTTAATGGCCTGATAGTTTACTGGTTGATATGTGTTCTGTACTTGTGTTGTCTCATTTAGCCTTCGGGAAAGACTCTGCTAGGGTTGAAACATCAGATTTTAAAACAATATTTTGCAAACTGTTTTCCTCTCGTACTAATTATTTATAATTTTTTTACTTTTAAGAGGGAATTTGTGTTTAATATTGAAATATGAGTTTTAGCTGGATAGAGCAAGTGGCTGGTGGTGTGTTTGTTCATATCCGATGTAAAGCAATTCCTCATAGCATTGTCATTAAATGTAAGATAGATCAATTTTTTCTGCATTCAAGCCTTGATTACACAGAGGGGCCAGGGAGGCAATAACCTTTGCCTGGTGCTATTTTTAAAAAATCTCATAGACCGCTTGCGAAATGAAAATGGCCTTGCTCTCTCAAGATGAAACTCAGGGCCTGTATGTCTGCAACATCAAGACGTTTGAAGATGTCAAATAATCTCATACAACTTTGTATTCACTGGTAGATTTCAACTTGCTTGGAGGGCCTGTCAGCCAATCACAGACCGCACTCTTTCAAGACTTCCTGACGAGGGCTAACCGGTACCCAGCCCTTCAACTCATTGGCAGTGCAGTGTCATCACAGAAAGTTTGTCTGGTTGAGGTAACCACTGATTAGCACAAACACTATTATTATAAGATATCTTTCCGGTAATGGAACTAAGGAACCCTCAAAGTACTTAGCACTGCTGGCCTGAAGATAACTGTTTGAGAAGATGATGAAGAAATGTTAGTTTTAGATACCATATAAACACAATCCACATGCGAGGCTCCGGTGTTGGATTCGAACCAGGGTCCACAGAGCTATAGGCAGGGAAGAAATCACCATTAAGTCGATTTGATCTTCAAATATGGACTTTGGGGATTCTGCAGTCTGGTGGTTCCCCTGCCCAGCCTTCCTCCTCAGTTTATTTGAACAACCAACAAAAGAGTTTACCTCAAAAAATGTATTCACCATTTCTGTTATATGAGTTCCCTTGTTTTGTTTTACAAAATACTCCACAAAACAATTATTGGGTAATCTAAGTGTAGGATTTCCAGCACATTGTGTTGTATTTAAATGTATGTGTTTTTATCGCTTTCATGTTAAAATCATAATCTGGAAACAATCAAAGCAATTTGCTTCACTTCTTCCTACATGTTTGCAATGTTACACATGTTTCCATATTGTACCTGATTGTAATGCCTTCTTGATGTTGTTACCAGTTGATACATCTCTGTGTAATTGTAATTACTAACGAGGAATAAATATCCCCCGAGTTGAATTAATACAAGATTACTAAATGCCCTTATTTCCTTTTTCTTGTAGGATATCCCCAATGCATTCTACAGGGATCCACAGAGTTTTCATAATGTCTTGCGGAAATTCACTGTCAATGGTCGTTCACCATTAGTATTTATCATTAGTGACACGCATAGTGGAGAATCTAGCGCCTATAAGTTATTCCCTAAAGATCTACAGAGTAATCTTGGATTTGAAAGTATAAGGTGGGTGCGGTCTCTGCTTCATGTTTGGAAATTGTTTCTGCAAAATCAGATTACTGTTCCAAAACTTTGCCAGATACTAAAGTGAACATGTTGGAATGTGTGACGATCGGCTATTTATGGGTTCCTTGATTTCCAAAAGTTCCTGTCCCTAACGATGCTTCTCCCTTCTACCTCCTCCCTATTTGACATTCTGGTGCTTTAATTGTTATTTTGTTTGTATTTGATCAGTTTCAATCCTGTAGCCCCAACCAGCATGGTAAAGGTGATGACCAAAATTGCACTGACTGAATCCAATCAGGTAATTATGACACTAATGATTATACATCAGTTTTTGGAAGAGTAAATCAATTTTCATCTTCTAGTTATGACACTATCAATTTAACCTGTGAAGTTGTTGTCAAATTAGGTGGTGATGTTTTAATGAAACAACAAGAACAATTTTCACTGGTTGGTTGTATTGTGTGTTTATTAAGAATTAGAAGAAGGGAATTATTTAATTCACTCTTCCCCCAAACCAGGATGTACTTTCCCTTTAGCCCTTCAAGCGCCGCCAACGTTCTGAAACGTCGTACTGAATATCCATCCACAGGCTGCCAACGTTCCCTTATGTTATTCTACTCGACCAATTAAAACGTCTACTGATGCGTTATCGAAGGGGCTTCCTGAATAAATTAGCCCGAGGCCTTACACGGGTGCCTAATCACGATGTAAGATGCATTTTGATTGGCTAATTCTTCATGATGTGTAACGTATGAGCTAATCCAATTGACGTAAAACAAACCTGCTTCTGGGACATATTGACTAATAGTGGAATTTAAAAAAAAATTGCCTGCCTGTGGATACAGAATTGCCAAAACGCGGCCGGCACTGTAAGGGTTAAGTTTGATCTTTGTTAGAATTCCCTTTTTATTTCAGTGCTTGAAATGTTTCACTTCAGAATTAACTTTGGCTGTATCCAAATTGGCAGCTATTATTTTGGCTTCGACTGTTGCTAAGGGTGTTGTTAAGGTCTGCCTTTATTTTGGTAATGGTAATCAAAATCAGCTTGATATAAACGTGCACAGAATATTAACTTTAAAAACAATTGTTTTCACTATTAACTTAAATATCGAATATAATCCAATTTACACATGTTGGTTGTATGGTGTGTTTATTAAGAACTAGAGGGTTGGAATTACTTTCCCTTTAAGTTTGATCTTTGTTGGAATTCCCTTTTTATTGCAGTGCTTGAAATGTTCCACTTCAAGTACTTGTGCATTCTACAAAATTACTTCTTCTGGGTACAGCTCATTGGATTGCCCGGTTGTTTTGCAATGTTCTTTAAATTTGTTCTTTCCTGGTCATAATGAGATAATATTTTTCTGTCAATATCACCAGGGTAAGAGAAGATTTCCAGTGCCAAGTAAGATGACCATCGAGGCTTTAGCCAATGCTAGTGCTGGTGATGTACGTAGTGCAATCAACACATTACAGTTTGCATGTCTCAAAGGTACAGTACAGTTCACCTTAATCTTATCTTTAGAGATCATTCATTTCTGTTGAATCATCACCATACACCCATACTTGGCTACTATTGTTTGTTTTTGACAAGTTTTTCCTGTAAAAATAATATGAAACAGAAATGTAGTCACTATATCAACATGAAAAACATTGGAAAACTTAAATTCAAGAAAGTCCTTCTCTAAGACCCTTTTTGGTTGAGTGTAAGAAGCAGGGATGAGATTTGTCAGACTTTTGTCTGAATTCAGACTTTTTATGTCAGCCTGGTGAATAAAAAAGGCCTTTCATTTTTCCACATAAAAGAAAGACTTTCCTTTGATCTACTTCACTAGTGCTTAGGACACTGTTCCAAACCCTCCCTAGGGATTACCAACAGTTAGAAACGCTATCTTTTCGGCATACATGTAGGCCCTACGTCCTACGTAGGAACCAACTTGTAGTTTCAGACTTTTTTGCCAGCAATGACTCTCATCCCTGAAAAAGGTCAAATTCTATGGCCACTATGGACAAGCCGCTTGTGGCTGTAGGGGTTGCTCCTTAGTGCATTCACCAATCACTATTACAAACAATCACCAAAAGCATCAAGCATAAATGTTATATATGAACTGCGTGTTATTATGAATTAATGAAGTTTCTTCTCGTTACATCTCTAGATACGCATGATCTAGAAAGAGCACTTGCTGCCAACCCTCTTAAATCCTCCAAAGGTAAAAGTAAGAGACAACCAGGTGGGAAGTCAGGGAGACAGACCAAAGAGAAGAAAGATACAAAGGATAGCTCCTTGGCAGCAATCGGGGGCAGAGACACATCAATGTTCCTCTTCAGAGCCCTGGGAAAGATCCTGTACTGTAAAAGTAAGATTTATTACAATCGTTTCTTTTTTTTCTTTGTTTTCAGACAGGCGAGTAGAGTCACAGAGCTGAAGACAAAGCCATGGTGTTGCAAAGGGCGTAATGTTGGTACACTGTCCATTGCCAGTATGGCAGCATACATTAATACATTTGACGCTAACTACTAACAACTCACAAATAAGTTTGCCAATTATTGTTAAAGAGGGTCTCCAAGGGCTAATTGAGTTTTGTAATGCACTCATTTTCCAATAGATAAAGTCCTCATGAAAGTGGGGAAAAGTCTGTAACCTCGTGTTAAAATGGTGTAAAGTGCTTTTTTTTAAATACACTTTCAGCGGGAAATTTGAAAATTGATGTCATCGGACAGCAAAAGAAGTTTGGATTTTACATTCCAAAGAGGAACTTCTGCGCCAATCACAAGCTCAAAATGTACCCTACATAACAACTTCTTAATATTATCATTATTATTATTTATTCGGCATTAAAAACACATACAAACAACATACATTTACAAAATAATTAACAATATGTGATTTTGCTTTGTCTTATCTTTCAGGGGAACCTAAAAGCCCTGAAGATCCTGTCCTTCCAGCTCACTTAGCTCATCATGATAGGGATAGGTTAAAGGTCAATCCAGAGGTCAGTGTCACTCCAAATAAGGCCTTCCCTAGTTACAACAAATAAATATTGTTCATGTTCAGAAGCAAACACAGTCTTCATGTAAGGTCAGCTCCAGAGGGGTGTGTTAAGCTCTGCTGAATGAGCAAAAAGACAAAGACAGTTCTTCATGAAATAGGGACCCGGTAGCGAAGTGAATTTGTGAAATGGAATATAATGTTCAGATTTGTATGCTCCCCAGTACTTGAGAAGGTTTGAGGAAGTACATTGCCTGATGAACAGGGATAATAATGTTGTGAGTGCCTTGATTTAATATATTTAGGATATGTGCGCTATAAAAGAACCAAGTATCATTGTTTGTTTGATTGCAGGAAGTGTTAGAGCAGACACATATGAGTAGTGATAACTTCAACCTTTACCTACATCAGAACTATCTAGACTTCTATGAGAGTATTGAAGATGTTGTAGAAGCCAGTCAGTATTTCAGTGATTCAGACATTCTCACCTGTGAATGGAGGGTAAGAACATTTATTCCATCTTTTGAAATTGTGACAGTTTCAGATTTCGGGTTGAACAAAGAAAAATTGACTAGAGCGGGATTTGAACCAACGACCTCCGGTTTAACGTGCCGGCGCTCTACCAACTGAGCTATCTAGCCCTATGTTGGCGGTCTCCCTATTTTGTCAATATCTTTGTTCGGGGGGTGCCAGTCAGAAGCCATTCAACCGCAAACTGCCGCATAGCCAGGGATCACACCCAAGTATACGATACAACCTGGGAAGCGGCAGCCAGGGGATCACCTTAAGGGGATGCGACTTTTTATATCGGATATCAAATAATATGAGTTTCAGATTTCATCATCGTTTAAGTGATCTGTTATATAACCAGGGTTACCTTACCCTTTCATGTAAAACTGTAGATCCTGTGTGTTGTGCAATGCAGACTAAAGCACAATTTATTGATTTGAAAATTGTCCTGCTTTGTTTTAGCTTGACTGGCAGCAATTGACAGCCTTTAAATAAAATTACTAATGGTTTTAGATTTAAGATTATAATAAAACCTAAAGTGTCTGACATTTTATTTGAACTGGCTTTTTTTCACTTTGCACACTCATCGATCTAGCAGTGAAGATATCTGCTCTAGAATGCGAGTTGTAAGTTCGAATCCCACCCGAGTATTGGAGTATCCTATACATTTTTTTCCCGCAGGACTCTGAAAGCACAGGTCATACAGTGTTTAGCACACATTGGTGTAAGGGTAAAACCAAAATAACAAAATGTTTATCTTTGTATTGAACAGTCAAGATCAGCGATGACTACATACGGAGCTTCATTAGCATCCCGTGCATTAATCCACTGTAATACTGCTCGGAGTCGATGTAATCGTACTAGCAATGTGGGATGGAAACCTCTTCATAAACCACAATGGTTTGAAACATCTAGAAAGGTAAGATGTATGTAAGGAATGAGCTCTTGTCTTGTGGGATGGCTGAGCTGTCTAGTGCACCAAAGTCAGTGCTGGTGGCAGAGTCAGAATGAGGGTTCGAATCCTGGTCTGGCTGACTATAATGCTTGTGTCCTTGAGCAAGACACCTGACCATAAATTGCCTCTCTTACTTCACCTGCGAGGGCTGGGGTAGTATTGTGTTGGATTTAGTGCTCATATAAAGCAACTTGAGGTGGTTTTATTTCTTAGTGAGTTGAGAAAGTTTCTGGATTGGTACAAGTAATGACCCCTTGCATGTATGTCACACGCAACGGCAGTAACACGCTCACTATTTTGGAAGTCAACAGGAAGCTTGTATTGTAAACACTGCATCACCTAAAATTCGCACTACACTGTATAACACACAGGGACACTGACTCCCAAAATGGCATAACCAAGATTAAGATCATTGTGATGAATACCAGATGAACAGGGATAATCTAGCTACTAGACTGATCTAGCTACACACAGGCACACTTGACTCCCAAAATGGCACAACCAAGATTATTGTAATGATGACGTTGGGTGATTTGGGACAATACCAGATGAACAGGGATAATCTAGCTACTAGATTGATCTAGCTACTAGACTGACTTAGCTACTAGACTGATCTAGCTACTAGACTGATCTAGCTACTAGACTGATCTAGCTACTAGATTGATCTAGCTACTAGACTGATCTAGCTACTAGACTGACTTAGCTACTAGACTGATCTAGCTACTAGATTGATCTAGCTACTAGATTGATCTAGCTACTAGACTGATCTAGCTACTAGACTGACTTAGCTACTAGACTGATCTAGCTACTAGATTGATCCAGCTACTAGACTGATCCAGCTACTAGACTGACTTAGCTACTAGATTGATCTAGCTACTAGACTGATCTAGCTACTAGACTGATCTAGCTACTAGATTGATCTAGCTACTAGACTGATCTAGCTACTAGATTGATCTAGCTACTAGACTGATCTAGCTACTAGACTGACTTAGCTACTAGACTGATCTAGCTACTAGATTGATCCAGCTACTAGACTGATCTAGCTACTAGACTGATCTAGCTACTAGATTGATCTAGCTACTAGACTGATCTAGCTACTAGACTGATCTAGCTACTAGACTGATCTAGCTACTAGACTGACTTAGCTACTAGACTGATCTAGCTACTAGACTGATCTAGCTACTAGACTGACTTAGCTACTAGATTGATCTAGCTACTAGACTGATCTAGCTACTAGACTGATCTAGCTACTAGACTGATCTAGCTACTAGACTGACTTAGCTACTAGATTGATCTAGCTACTAGACTGATCTAGCTACTAGACTGATCTAGCTACTAGATTGATCTAGCTACTAGACTGATCTAGCTACTAGACTGATCTAGCTATTAGACTGATCTAGCTACTAGACTGATCTAGCTACTAGACTGATCTAGCTACTAGACTGATCTAGCTACTAGACTGATCTAGCTACTAGACTGATCTAGCTACTAGGATATGGTCTGTGTAAGAACTTGATATTACTATTATCATCTTGATCTGGTGTACAGTAAGATAGGGACAAAATAGTGGTTACGAAATGAATGTAAATTGAATTAGTAAGAAATACAAACTGATGCTCAGAAGATTCCTTGTTGGTGTGATTTTAAGAAGACTTGTGAAGGATATTTAGAAGACAAATTTGAGGAGAATTCATAAATTTAATGCAACCTGAGAAATAACTTGGCGAGTTTATGCATTTTGATTGGTTGAAGGCTAGTCACATGGGGGTGTGTTAATTAATGTGATATGAAGACTGGCTTTGATAACTAGAGAATAACTTGGGCATCAACCAGCATATATTGCATGCTGTTAAATCGAAAAGTCTTACCGAATCCTGAAGTGTGTTCATGTATGCGAGTGTTTATTTGACTTTGATTATCTTTTCCACAGTATCGTGAAGGGTGTTTATCTGCAAAGGGTTTGTTTGTTGGTCAATGCTGGACTCCAGTAGAGCTTCAGACTCAACTCTTACCCTATCTTGCCATCATCAGTGTCCCCTTAAAAAATCCAGGTTTGTGTGGTGTTTTAATCCAATGTATAAGAAGAGATAAGTTCTCCACCCTCCAAGTCCTGACTCTCAACCTTAAACTATTGATTATCACACAAGTGCGAGTGGAATACAGAAATATATAGCCTTTCTGCGTCCCATATCCAACGAGGCAGAAGGCCGAGTTTGGTATGAGACACAGATGCACAAGCAGGCGGGGATTAACAAATTTATCTTCAAACAAACTTGGTGTGCAAATTAAAATAGCACAGTATAAGGAGTTAGAACAGGCATACGCAGGGTGCGATATGAACCGTGCAATGTGGTTTAATACTTGAAAATATTGGCAAAATTGTAAACTGACTCCTGTACAACCCCTGAAGAGAAATACTATTCGTCAAAATGGCTACCAAAGACTCCACCCAAAACAAATTCCCTCACCCTAACCCCTGTTTATTTGTCATTGATAACACCTGTCTGTAATCTACCTTTTATTCTTCAGGGCAGATTAACTTCCTTCAAGAAGTGACAAGATTTACTCGATACAAACAAACATGGAGGTAAGGATTACAAATCTCATTCTTTATTGTGGCCCAGCAGTGTTTCACAAAGCTGAGAACTTGAAAAACTTAGAAATTGCTGGCATGAAACTAATGTTTCCCTTATCCTGGAAATCAGTAATGTAGCTCTCTGCTTTTTCTCCCATTCTCCCCATACCAGGCACAGACCAGAAAAGCTAGATGAGAAAGATGCAATAGATGACGAAGATGATGAAGACGTTCCAAGCTCACAAGGAGTTAGAGTCTTACCACAGAGAGGGCCTCACATCACTGCCGAGAGCGTTGACCCTCTCAGCAAAGTCGCTGCGACAGAAGATGAGGTCATTATAGAGGATTTTGATGACTGATCATGGCAGATGTCAGTGTGGAGTTTATTTAAGACTATATTAGGTTGGCCTGAATTGGCAACAGCTATGGCTAGTCTCCGCATCATCATGCCATGAAGTATGGGACGTCCTTAGCAACGGTCGTAGCCAAAACTATAGCTGCCAATTTGGATACAGCCTTTAAAGCTGTTAACTAAAGTTAATTCTGACTGGAGCGTTAAAGATGATAGGTGGCAGCAGACGCATTATTGTTTGCGTACTTCTGGACATGCTCATATTTCAAGATCGACAGAATCAACAGGGTATCTCTGCTGTCACCTAGCAACCAACAGTCTCCAAGCGGACTCTGCGTTGGAACCCTGTGTAGTCTTAAGAATGAGAACAAACGCTCGGTGCACTTTCTCTTTGTCATCTTGTGTCTCATCCAAAACTAGTGAAGAACGCTGTGGAACCATTTTATGATTAATGATTAATGATTGGGTTGAGCATTCTTTGTGAACTGTTATGCTTATAGACAGCTGTAGACTAAGTAAGACTGAACCATTAGTAAACATTCCAGTTGAACTACAGTTAGCCTACATCTCCTAAACCCTGTGAAAGCAATGATTGCTGGCTGGATCCAGTTAACTGAGATTGTTGTTGGTCGATAGCAGCTTCAATTGAACACCAACTCTATCCTCCAGCAAACTAGAGTTCCTGCTTCTAGTTGATCAAGCTCCATGGGATATACTATCACGCCGTGCAACATATCACAAGTTCTGACCTTGATGCAAACATGGTCTTTGTAGTGCAACAAAGTTGTACATTTATTGAAAACTGCCAAAGTACAAATTTAATTGAGTGACATACAGTTTGATCAAACTAAGTTATGACCTTGTTACAAATATGTTTTTTCGTAGTGTGACACAGTCTTATTTTTGTTGAAAACTCTAGACTCAGATGTAAGTGCAAAATGAATGGAATATGATACAACCTTGTTGCATGGAGCAAATTGTGTACTCACAAATGTGCATGATACGACTTTTTGATCAAACTTGGTTATGACCTGGGGTGCATTTTCGCCGTCGTAACCAATAACTGTTTTGGTTGAACTTGCCATTTGTTAATCACTGGCCATTGACCGAAACAGTTATTGGTTTTGACCGCGAAAACGCACCCCTAGTTGCTCTGATGCAATGGTATACCTATATCGCACTCTGAAATCTGGTATTGCATCCTACGTATTGCTTCCCATATTATGTGCATGTACTGCAACACTGTTACCTGTTTAACAGGTGTAAAATTAAGAACATAACTGTCAATATTATTGCCAAAGCAGTTCAAGAGAATCCCTTATAACTTTTTCAAAAATATAATATTCTAGAGTTTATGTTGTTTTATGTTGGTTTTGAATGTTCCTTTTCGTACAAATCTTCAGAAAAATAACTTGAAAGAGATTGAAATCTTAGGTTTATTGAAATAAACCAGACGTGTTGTTTTTCCTGTTTTGAAAGATTGCAGGAGGAAGAATTATTTATCCCATATGTGCCCGTGGAATACAGAAAGATTTAGTGAAGTTGTGTTCCAAAATTGCAATAAAAAGGTCTACATGTTAGTAAGACAACTAATAATACTTAGGTATTTGTTGTTGGACACTGTCTAGGTAGTTTGAATGACTAATCTGGAAGGTGCAATCAGCCTTCAAAATTCACCCCTTTGCATCCAAAGATCTATTTAGGACTATTTATCTACTTAATCGCACCAATCTCACCCCGATGGTTTGATTGGTGCTTTAAGGTCCAGGGCTTTTTATTTTTTTATTTTAATGAGATATCGCCTAACTCACAAGGCCACGGACGGCCACTTCAAGGTGAGGGCTACACATAACTGATTTGGGCAATCGACCCAAATCAATTGACACCAGGGGCACGTTGCCTCCTACTCCTGGGGCTGAAACAGGGTTCGTTACCCCCTTTACAGTCCTTAAGGATGTAGGCATGGGTATCATCCACTAGGAGCCTGGCTGGTAGAGCAGAATGCACTACCTTCCCAACTTATATGAAGCAATTATGGTTAAGTGCCTTGCTCAGGGGCACAAGTGTCATGACCGGGCATCGAACCCACACTCTGCTGCTGACTACACCAGAGCTTAGGTCCGGTGACCTAGACGGCTCGGCCACGACACGCCACAAAATTATTGGGCATGTTAGATTGAGATTAACTCTCTAGTCTTCAACTAGTAGTTAACCAGTGAAACTTGCTCCATGCTTTAGTTTTATTTATCTGTATTTAAAAACTCAGCCAAGTGGACTTTGGACTTTCCTTTGTTTTTGTTTTTTCGATCCAACTATGCAAATGTGTGAATGATTGTGATTCAGGTTTGCCATCTTGGCACAGTGTTAAACAATATATTATGTTTGATATTTAGTTTGTGTCCATTTCTAAGTTTGTTTCATGTTTTCTGCAAAATAAGGATATAATTATGTATATATTTTTTCTTTTTTTAAATTATTGCTCTTTATTAGACCTGTTTAGCTAATCAACAGTTGCTTTGATCATTTCTTAATTCCAAGTATCACATAATTATAACATAAATAATAGTTACACAATAATTAAACTGTTATTAGACTGATTTTGATACAAGAAAAGTTACTGACACTAAACAAATAAGGTACATTTATTTACCCTTCGCAAATTTTATGGGTTCTTAATAAGTCCTTAAATTTGTTAAAGTCCATATGGACTATTTATCCCACAACAGCTCATTAAATAGTGCTAAGACATGTCAATATAATGTAGCCTACTACCTTTATAAAAGAGAAAAATTAGTGTCAATCGTCTTGCTCAGATTATTGGGGACGAAAAGGTCCAAGGGATGCATGCCATGCACTCTAGTTTCCGAAACTAACGGTGGACTGATGCAAGTTGAGACATGGGTTAAAAGACGCCATTTGTATTGTTTGTGTTGAGAGTGGCAAGGTGAAAGGTTATGTGCAGCGGGAAATTACGAATTTCGAAGGAGTTTTGAGTTACTTTATACTTAGAGTGTTTGCTGGAGGACAAGAGAGTGTCAAAACTACACCATAATGCTACAGAGGAAGTGTTTCTAGCCAGTGTGAAGTTTGTTGGATTTGTCACAAGGAAAGGACACACATTTGCTTCAACGACCACCATCCAGTAAAACGTAAACCTCGCTGTTATGGCCGCCGAGGACAGAAAGAACATAACAAACTTTCTGTCAAACGTTGGTTGCGAATTCCTTGATATTAAAGGCCTGTTTGACTGCAACATTGTGAAATGTAAGTACATGAAATACAATCTTTTTTACAAAAAAAAATCAAAAAAAAAATCAACTGGTGTATGATGGTCTTTCACGAATTACAAGTTGCATAACTTGTCATTCAGTTGGGTCATGTTTACACGGGGTTGGGGGGTTGGGTGACTACACGTGCGTTTTCCTCTGCATAAATTCGGTCGCTGTTCTGGGTGGAGTCAAGATGGTTTTCTCTACGCAGACAAATAATCTTAAGCCACAACTGTGTTTATTTGTACTGTATACTAATTGTGAATTGAGTCCAAGCCACTAGTGTTTAAGCTTGTACTGTAGACTCAAACTAATTGAGTCCAAGCTAACTAGTGTTTAAGCTTGTACTGTAGACTCAAACTTATTGAGTCCAAGCTAACTAGTGTTTAAGCTTGTACTGTAGACTCAAACTAATTGAGTCCAAGCCACTAGTATTTAAGCTTGTACTGTAGACTCAAACTAATTGAGTCCAAGCTAACTAGTGTTTAAGCTTGTAATGTAGACTCAAACTAATTGAATCCCAAGTTTTTTTTAAGGTGGTCCATCGCCATGTCACCAATGATTGTCGTATGGTCTGCACTCAGCAGCCACAGACTCCCCTCGAGGGCCCCCAGCCCACCCTACACACACTCGCCTTGTCTTGTGTGACCTGCAAAAAATCATACCTTTCATACCCTGAATCGAGTCCATTTTGGGGGTATTTTTTGTGTTGTTCCTTGATGACCTGTCTGGTTCAATATTAATCACCACATCCATTGCAAATTATCAGAAAACCAGGGAGCCAAATGGGTGTGCGTTGTTTGTTTGTTTGTTTGTTTGTTTGTTTTGTTTGTTGGGTTGTTTGTTTGTTTGTTTGTTGTTGTTTTATGTTTTTTGGTTGTTTTTTTTGGGGGGGGGGGGGGTGAGGGGAGAGGGCGGTCGCCCTAAAACTACAAGGTTGCCGTCAATATTTCTTGACACGTGACCCTTGTTTGAAAACTTTGAATGCCCCTTCAATGCATGTATTGAAATTCTTGTTTTCCCGACCGATTGAAGCCTCATCAGTCCATTTTAGAAATAAGAAACTCTCTCAAGGTGCGTTATGTCAATCTGGAGTCACTATTGTGGATTTCAAGTGCGTGACACCCTCTCTAGTAATTATTCTTCGGCACATCTTTGTTTTTTGTTTTTGTTTTACTGACTTGGGTCTTCTTTTTATGTTTACTCATTCATACTTTTTTCATCAGCCTGTTATAGCCTTTTGTGATTGAACAGCGGGTGCTATTTCTTGTAAACAAAATGTCACGAATGTGATACGAATTGATGAGTCAAAGCAACACTCTATGTCCCATTGTAGTCGTGTACTGAACTTCCATGGAGAGCAAAGGCCTGTCTCACTATTATTAATGAAGCGTACAGTCTCTCTCAATTTCTCAATGGCGAGTGAAACAGTTGCTAGGCAACGGTGCTACAAAATTCTATGCCACTAAAAGGTTCTGTGGTTTCTAAGCATTTCACAAGGTGCCCTAATATTAAAGGTGTGTGGTACGACTTTTGATCACTCAGTTAATTATCAACGCATCTTAAAGTTCAAAAGCAAAAATTTTGTCGAAAAAGAGGTAGTACTTTTTATTAAATTAAATGAAAACATAATCTGGATAATAAACACAGTGATCCCAATCCATATTAATATGAGCGTGTTTATTTCTCCCAAATTTAAATTCTCATTTATAAACATCGATTAAAGTTATTACCTACTCTGTGACACCGAAATTAGAATTAACTTCTACCAAGCCTACAAAAGAAATTTCAAGTGTGTACAAATTTGAGCAGTAATTCTCTAAGATGTGAATGTTAAATTCAATGGTTATTTTGACAAAAGAATAAATACAACATTATAAAACCACTTCGTCACGCATGCATAAACTCCTCATACATGCTATGCAATGATATTTTGCAATAAAAGTAACTGCATTTTACTTTAGCAATCATAACGTTTTCTATACTAACGGTCACTACTAAAACTTTAAAAAAAAATTGAATAGAAGTAAATTCTAAAGCAAATTATTTTTCCAAAGCAATATTTTTATGCAATATTGCACAGATATGCTATTTATGCTAAATCAAGAACAACATTGGCCCTAAGTGATAGTGTTACATTCAGTGCAATGTAGTCAGCATAATATTAACATGATATCTGCTGTTTTCATTCCACAGTTTGCTAAAGTTAGATTCTAGCTTGAAATTTATATAAAAAATTAGTCACCATTGCAAAATTTCCCACAACATTCACTAACTTGCTTATCACGAAACTCAAGAAAGTGTTAAACATTGAAACAAACTTGATATTTGTCTCAGTAATAACATACATACTAATTAAAGGAATGTCCAATAGGCCTATCATAGGTATCCATACAGTAAGTGTATGACTGCCTCTGTGTTCCTAAGAGCATGCGCGGCTTGGAAATAGGCGACGCGACGGAGACTTCACCGACGCCATGCTGTTTTGGTCTTTACTTTGCATGATTACTAATTGATGATTGTCTAGAAAGAAAAACACACTAGGCTAGTTCCCTTCAGCATTTGGATTGAGGGAAAATGGTGACAGTAACAAGGAAAATAATAATTTAGTTCACGTTACCACCTTTAGGGGTTGTGACGAGTATACAAAATATGTTACAATAGTGGTGACGTCATTGTCAAGAAAAGTGACTTATTAAAGCCGTGAGTTTAAATGATGTTTAGGTCTTGGACAAAAAACTTGTCCAAAAAGCTGACACTCATATATTTAACGTAATCCATAGATTGAAGACAAAATAACTAATGACGTCAACACCAAAGGTGTTTCTTTGAAAATGATGTAAGTTATGCATGACCATCTTCATTTTGGTTCGTTCTGGAGGGTCATGACACAAAAGGCAATGTATACAGGCAACTTAGAGGCAACCAACTTCTCTGCGTGAAAAGTGAACATGTAAGTAGGCACGAGAAAACATTTCCTGCCAGTGTCTTCCCAAGAAAATGATGTGGAAATTAAAATGTGATTTGTTTTCTTAATCGAGATTGCCTGGAACTATTGTCTGTAAAGTGACCCTTTCACTATTGTATATGGCAATGCGATTATTACTCTGACATGCAATACAAGTACTACTACTGAAGATTACCAACACAATTTTCTTTAAGCCCAGAATGTTCACATAACGGTGCTACCATAAACTCACAAAAACTACTCAATAATCCAGTTATGATGTACTATGGTCTCAAATCGTAAGACCATGAACCTCTCTTGCTGCCGTTATTATCTATAACCTCACTCTATACCACGACAATGCAACGCCACACACAAATTACAATTCATTCTTATGGTGGAAACCAATCAGTACCAAATGAATACTCATGTCTGTTCAGTGTTATTTCGTTCTTGTTATTGGGCCAGACATTTTTCCTTATAGTAGTAAATGGCACCTCTTTGAGAGAAACGAATATTTCTATTGCAGCAACATTTTAAGAGGCAGCAAGTCAATATGGCCAGCCAAGGGGCACTTGGGGACAGTCGCCTCTGTGAAGCACCGAGCCTCAATGTGATTTTTCTTATAATTATAGTGGATTGAAATTTTCAAGATGGAATTAAATTAAAAAACTGTCACCGAAGATGAATGAATGGGTATTATATACTTACTCAGGTAGCCAGAATGACGATAGGAAAATAAATGACCACTTCTATAAAAACGGGTTCCATAACAAGAATGGGGCCTGATATATTTCTGGGTCAGTATGACACGGAATCTGTGTCAAAATGACCTAGAAGTGGGTCAAACTTACGCAGAATCCTAGGCAATTTGTTTTTCATCAGTTTCCGGGTCAGGCTCGACCGGAAATAGGTCAGGCTTCCTGTGACCCGGAATCCGGGTCAACTCTGACCCGGAAGTTATTAGAGTGTATGGTACACTTAATGGTGGCATTATTTCTGCATTTCTAAACCTACAAGTGAATGAAACTAAAGTTCCAACTATTAGCCTACTCATCAGACTATCTCAATACTGAGGCACTGCCGGATACAACTCCGAGAACTTTAGTCAAGGATACCTTGACTCAATAAACAACCTTTGTGCGAAAAAATGCCGAGCAAAAAAATGAGTGTATTCCAAATAATAATATTTGCAAACTGAAACTAATAATCCTTGCTTGGAAATTGAACATTAAAAATGTACATAAGTGTAAAACGAGTACGTTGTCTTATAAAATGGTGCAGGCTTTCTTTTCCTTGAATGGATTGAGGTTAGGGGGAACTCCCGTAATTAGGTAATCTTCACTGGAGTTAGCTTGACAGTAGTCCTGTAAAAATAGTAGGGAAAAAACAAAAAAGTTAAATTATTCAGTTTGCAAGTAATCATTTTTAACTTGGACATTTTTTACTTAGTAAAATCAGTTGAAAATCACCTGACATTTTATTTTGCACAGATCAATACTTGAAAATGAGATAATTAGGATGCCTCGTCGAGACCACTGTTGTTCATTCAATAAATAAGTGCATCAAAGAATCATTTTGAAGTACATTTTCTTTTACCAATATTGTGCCAAATCTGTTATAGTGACATGGTGCTAAAAAAGGAGGGAATGACTTTGTCATTCGGTGTCCCAAAAGATAAACCTATAAATAGGTTATTGCACATCTTCGTCAGCAAAGAGTACGAGCTGAATGTTTATCAAATAGAAAATCTTTTGATACATTTTTTACAGTTCTCCACGATGTTTCATTTTTTTTTTTTACAGAAAGTGTATCCATGCTTTGAACCCTACGTAAACACATGGAATAGTGTTTACAATTTAAACATTCTTCATCTTCAATTCCTTATTCAGGCATATCGAATTAAAGAAGACTGATTAGGAAAAAATGACGAATGAATAACAGGCAGCATCGGGTTACTTATTCAGTGTAGCTCAGCCAAAAGTGGAAAGCAAAAGATGATAACAGTTATGATAAGTTACTGCAATGTGCTTTCCATCCTTATCTTTTCATATTTGTTGAATGTAAAATACACCAGGTGTTATGAATCGTCTCCTCTGTGTTATTTACCTTTATTCTCAAGTGGTATAGCTATAGCCTTTAGGGACTAAAGTGAGCTTGTAATGGGTCTTGATTCCAAGCAATGAGTTTTATAGACAACAGCGGTTTAAATAAAGAATCAATCCCCATGCGTGGTTATAAAAGTTACATTATCTTTTTAGAATCTACAATTGTTTTTTATGTTTCTTTTAATCACGGTAAATTACGGCTTTGGTGGTTGATGTTTGTAAAAAGTAAGACTTTTAGCGAGTAAAAAAGCGCTGATAGAATAATTATCGGCATCAGGATTGGGTTTGACATTTTGTAACAATTCAACATTTAAAGGTGCTGTATACGTTTGGTAATTGGAGCCTACTAATTGTGTTAATCCTATATAAATGTAGGTATATACAATAAAACTAACCTGTGAAAATTTCACTTCAAAAGGTGGTCGCGTTTTTGAGATAGGCCCCCCTATCATCAAAAAACCGGAGCGAATAATTTCCACGCAGGAAGAAAATTCCCCATAGGAATACACAGTCTGAGAAGCGTTATGGCCATAACGCTTCTCAGATTCAAATTTTGGGGAATAAAAAGTGATATATTTTTCCATAACCGTAGCACTTCAAAGTTAAAAGTTTCTCAAAATTCATTATGCTACCCAAAGCTGCTGTACTTCTTACCAAGTAAGTTTTTATTGCCATTAATTTTCAGAGTCATTACCAAACGTATACAGACCCTTTAAAGTGTCTGAATTGAAAGAGAAAAAACAATTTGGCATCAATCACTTAATAATTGAACTTCTTCTCATTTGAATGAGTCTATATTGACTATTGAATGTGATGATGACACGTGAAGAGGGAAAACGTAAAGGGACGGTAAATCACCACAGTGTCTCTTCCTCACCCAATATTTTAGTTTTCAAAAACTAAAAATCGCTCATTTACATTTTAAGATGACGTTTAATAGTTTATTGTCTTCTGTTCCATGGTGTAATTGGATTATTTCAAACACGATATTCGAAAGAGATGAACGCATTTCAGACGATCTCGTCAGACGATTCCCGTGGAGGATTATGGTTACTTCATGATGGAAGTAAATTTCTAGCTAGAGTATTTTTGCAATATTATTTGTCGGATAATAATAATAATAATACTCGGTTCTTATATAGCGCTTTTTATCACACCCCTAGGGGCGAAACAAAGCGCTCAGTATTTTTCCTGCAAGGTATGTGGAGCTACGTTTTTGAAGTATGAGACCTTTTTCTTATAGCACCATGTAATGGTTTTACAAGGTGCTGTGGCGCAATATGATGCCGATCAAACCAGGAACACCGGGGCGAACCCCTTCTCTTTACGATAAGTGCACTCTGGGTTCTTTTGTGCATTACACAACACACGGGACCAACGGCTTTACGTCCCATCCGAAGGACGAAACAATAATGGTTAAGTGTCTTGCTTAAGGACACAAGTGTCACGACCGGGACTCGAACCCACACCCTGCTGATCGAAAACACCAGAGCTTGAGTCCGGTGTTCTTATCCGCTTGGCCACGACACGCCAGATAAATGCCATGTGTTGCAGTCAACAATTCTGACAAACCTTTACCGGTATACTCGGTGGACAATCCTTTGTTATTGTGTAGTTGAAAATAAACTTTCTTAAAACTGTTTCCATTTCCACGACATTATTTTGAGAGCTGAATTTTTGTTTCCTTAAAAACTTCTTCACTTTGATATTATAACAAAATAAGAGATATCTTCCTTCCGATAAAACTGAAAGGTTCTAGTAAGTGAAACCCTTGTGTGGACGTGTGGAAGTCCATAGAATGTCTTAAGATCCTGGTTTATGAACATGTTTTATCCCCAGCCCTACACTATGAATAAAATTGCCTCCTAATAGACAGTAATTTGGTGAAACCACTTATGCTCCTAACCCTTACCACCCCGAACTAATCAAATTCTAACAGCATGCTTGTTTGATTCTGTTGGATTGAGGACTGAGCCCTAACCACCCAAACCCATTAAAATCCAACAGCATGTTTTGTAGTTGAATCTGTTGGACTGAGGACTGAACCCTAACCACCCCATCTCATCCAAATCCAACAGCATGTTTTGTTTGAATATGTTGGACTGAGGACTGCGCTGCTAAACTGATTATGCTTTACATGGGATCAGGCACACCACCATAAACAGAGTCCAACAGTTTGGGTGTTGAGTCAATCTACCTCGTTGGATTTTGTTTAGAGTTGAGGAGGGATCCATAGTAAACAACCCAATGAAGTTGGGTCTAAGGAACAATCCAAGTGTTTACATTATTGTCTATATCTAGGATTAGTTTCTTACCATAAGGTCAGCCCCTGCCTTGGATATCTTGAGGCGTTCGATGCTAGCCTCCATCCGAAGCTGTTCCACAGTCTTCCGGAGGTTTGCTACCTGTAGTAGAAACATATAGAGATTGATTAGCATACCAATTTCAAAATATTTACAAAGTTGACAATTTAAAGTAAAATCTCTACTTTTACTCTTGATCAATTAATTTAAATAGGCATATGTTTTTTACAGGATATAGTCAACGAAAATCATTTCGAGATTGTTGATGCACCTATGGATTATTTAAATGAAAATGTCAACATGGGTTATTGACCCCTTCTCCCTCGCCATCAATGAAAACCTTTCTGAATTTCATAAAACATGATATATACGACAAGTCAATAACAAACCTTTTGATAGTGGTATGTTATGCATGGCCTTAACTAAGCACGGCTGAAATAGTTAGGGAAAAAACATGTTTATTTGAGGAGGGCTAATACATCATGAGTAAATGTTCATATTTCTACTCTATGAAAGAGTAAAAGGCAGTGGGTTGGGTTGCTCGTAGATGTACACATATTTTACTTAAACTAAAAGTAATAGTTCCACTAGCTTACGCCACTGTTGTACAACCGTCTTGAAATAACTAAAATTCAACGTAACGAAAACGAGGCTGGAAGGGACAGTAGATATTATACGCAAAAAGGTCATTTTGCAATCGTATTCGTATCAAAGACTGTGATTAATCTGATGTTGCAGGCATGAAGTCGAGATATCCAACCTGGCGACATCACGACAGTCACAACCAAGCAATTAGAGATCAAATATCATTTTAATCAATTCAATAAATTATTCTGATGCTCCAGACGTTGCTATTCTCTACTTGGGTTGAGTTGTGACATTCAGTCTTTTGATTCGTATATCCTCCTATATAGAGTCATGGCCTCTCGTGTGATACGTATGTCGGACTCTGTTACAAATTTCATATTAATATTATTATAACTCTTTTAGACTAGTCCGACGAAGATTTATTATTTAGACAAACACCACATGTGTGAGTGCATGGAGGTAGAATTGAAGACTTCTCCTTATCAGTCGTAAAACAAACGATCGTTAAACCACGTCCTAGAGTTACTGTTCCCACGGTTTCTCCTGACCACAGCACATTAATTGCCATGTCCGGAATTTCCCCCTCTCGCAAGCTCAGTAGTTTCTTTGTCTTAAATAGTTTGCCCAAATTTGGTCGTCTTTGCTGACCACGAAGTTATTTTAAAATGTAGTCCACTAGTCTTTTTTTGTGATTGGTTGAAGCTCATTTAGGACATCATTGTTTTAAGACTTTGACCAATCAAATAGTTATTTCTGTCCGAGTGCGTGACCAGCCGGGTTTTTAAACCCATGTTTCGCTCCTGGCTCCTCAGAAGCGAGAACGTCCTGAGATGCTAAGTCAGAAAAAGTGTCCCGCTATACACTTTGTCTTGACTTGATTGGAACGCGACGACTTTTCCCTAAAAGTGGTTCCTAAACTATTGCATCCCTTTTTCACGTGCTCTGTTGATACAGGTAAGCTACTTTTCATGTTATTTTCTATGTATAAACTTATTCCTTAATTGTATTTGATTATTGATTGATTGATTGTTCAACAAGGTGGTTGAAAACAAACTCAAGATGGATGGAACAGTCCAATATGAGTTTCTAAATAGATTGTTTGAACAATGCTGTTAACTGTTTTTTGAGATGTATAGGATCACTAAATAATCTTTGTGTAACCTTTCTTATTGCTCACTACGTATACGGAAAAGCTTTAGGAGTTCCGTCCAATTACCGTTAGATTTTTGTGTTGCTTATATCTTTGATTTAGTTGTATAGCATTTTATTGATTGTAACAATTATACACTCGTATCTATTATTTGTCGTTTATTAAGGCGTTTCATTTCTTGATAGAAATCCATTTAGTTATTGGAATACTTAATTGAAGCATTCTCTGATTCAATCCAAGTTATCAAAACTAAACCGTTTATTGATAGCCATGATTCTATACTTTTGTCGAGACTTTCAAACACAAGTACTGCGCCTATAATTCTTGGCTATACTTATTTTGTCCTGAGATAACCTGTTTATAGTATAGCATGGTCATGCACATTATTTTCAACTAGTAGCTTATACGACTGTTTGCTGTTTGGGATTATAAACAATTGCGATCTTTGACCGGTTGACCACCTATGTTCCGCACACATACACACAAAGATCTACGTTGAGCGATATCCTTGTTTTATTCAATATTCCTTTTCGAAGCCCAAGTGTTTTCCACATGATTATTATGTTCCTGAGAGAACATGTTCCAGTCGCCAATTTCATTGAACGGGTGATATTTTGTTTATTATAATTAGTTAGACTCAATTTTCTATGGTTGGTTGTATTTTGCATAATTGATTGATATAGAAGCGAGAACGGCCTAAGATGCTAAGTCAGAAAAAGTGTCCCGCTATACACTTTGTCTTGACTTGATTGGAACGCGACGACTTTTCCCTAAAAGTGGTTCCTAAACTATTGCATCCCTTTTTCACGTGCTCTGTTGATACAGATGTACTAGCCCCCAGGTCCGCTTTGGTAGATATGACCCGGTTCATCTCTCCACCTTGCCCCGCTTCTCAACCCCTTTCATCGCCTTTTTCCTGGACCTTGAAGTTGTCATCTTGGAGCCCATCTGAGTGACGTGTACCTTCCATCCCCAGCCGTAGAAGTGCAGATAAACCCAGCTAAGATCTTTACCAATATCCATGTATTTTCACCGATGTATTTTTGTATATTTTATCAAGTGTTAGATCGTATTCCATTTGATGATAATAACTTCTAACTGAAGCTATTGTATTTTAACCTACACTTGTATTTATCAAATTCTTTATATTTCAATTGCTTGTTTATCATTTACATACTGTTGTTGGCATTATTCGTATGAACCAATAATAATACGGTGATTCCAGTTGGAGAATCAACCCACATATATAGCTGTCCGTTGCGTTTATTTACCGAGCAAGTTTCCCTTACACAACATAGAACCGATCGCAGGCTCTAAATTAATAGAGGTAAAAACCTGTGACAAAATTGGAGGCACCACCCGGAGCTTGCTCAATCCAATTATATTTCCCTCTCGTTGTTCTTATACCGTTTACTTTTTTTGTGCGAATTTACACTTTTGATGTCTTGAGGGAAGTTCTAAAAACCTTTAATGGAAGCACTTTTTATTTTGATTCTCCTTTTCACTTTGTACCATTGTTATTGATGCCATAATTTTGCTAACACCTTTTGATATTGTTGCTTGTTGTAGTTAACCAAAGTATTTTTTCCCACAACTGTTAACAACATAACTTGTTGTTATTCTGTTGAATTGCGTTAATACCGCCTTATATTTTGTAATTATAATTGTATCAACACGAGCACGATGGAATTTACCGATGCCCTTAAGGAATTTTTGGAAGCGCAAGATAAATCGTTAGACGATTTAAAGGAGTCCCTAGGCATAGTCCCAGTCCCCAATGTAGTAGTTGAAGATGCTGACAAACCCAAGGCTGTTGTGATTGACAAAACCAATCTCAGTAATAGAGCGTATCGTAGGCTGAGGTTGTTCTCAGGGCGTACCCCTACTCCGGCTGGTGAGCTAGATTTTGAAAATTGGAGACGTCTTGCGAGACAGCTTATCAAGGATGACAGCATCTCCGACGGTGAGAAAAGAAGCAGGGTCACAGAATCCCTGGTTCCCCCGGCTTTAGACATCGTCTGGGCTGTAGGAGAAGGTGCATCGGCAAGCGAATATCTGGACTGCCTCTCCAAAGCATACGGGTCGACGGCTGATGGAGACGAACTGCTGACGGTGTTCCGGTGCGAGTATCAGAAGGATGGGGAGAAGGCGTCCGAATACTTGTTAAGGCTCCACACGATACTCACCCGGGTCGTTGAGAAAGGCGGCGCTGAGCCGAAGGACAGTCCAAAACTCCTGTGCAGCCAATTTCAGCGAGGCTGCCTCTACAATGACCCTCTCCTTCATACCCTGCAGCTCCAAGCTAAGAAGATGAACCCGCCCAGTGTCCTAGAATTGTTGAGAGAGGTGAGGGTGGCGGAGTCGCATCTGGAGGAGAAGATGGGCCGGAAGGCGGCACACCACTCCCCGCCTAAGAAGGTCTCCGTCTTGGAGCAGACAGTACTCACACCCCCGACAAAGATGACCGCCCCTAATTCCAGAAGTGAGGTGGAAGAGTTAAGAGAGGCCGTCGACCGCCTCCACCGAAGATTGGACGGACTCTTCAAGTCCCCACCAAATGGTCAGCGAGGCAACTCTTACCCTGGGAAGCAGAGGAACACCCACACCCGGTCTTTCTTCTGCTATAATTGTGGAGAGGATGGCCACCGCATGGACATGTGCAAGTCTCCCAAGAATCCGGCTCTTGTACAACAAAAGATGATGGCCCGTCTAGCTATAAATAAGCCTCAGAGTTCGGGAAACGACAGTGGACAGCAGTAAAGGGCCCTCCTGCCGTCCCCAAACCATCTAAGGGTTCAGCGAAACTAATGGCAACTGCGACCAGTTATCACGAGTCTCCTTCATGTGATGATGTCCCAAGTATCCCCAGGGGTGTCATCGGCGACCAGGCTACTACCCCTGTCTTCGTCGACGGGCACTCCACGATTTGTCTCCTTGATACCGGGTCGCAGGTTACCTGCGTGACAGAGAAGTTTTACCAAAGTTTCCTGAAGCACCGCCAACTCCAACCCCTATCGCACCTTGCGGTGATAGGGGCAGCCGACCAAATAGTACCATACAAGGGTTATATAGAAGTTAGTCTTATGTTCCCTGCTAGCACAGCAGGGACGCAACATGAAATTACTACCCTCGCCCTTGTGTGTCCAAGCCGTCAGGGAAAGGATGATGTCCCCCTGCTCGTGGGCACAAACACTAGCGTCGTGAGGGAGATGTTGTGGGTGTGCCAGTTGAAGGCTGGGAAACAGTTTATCAACCATCTCTCCGTCGATTGTGCTTGGGCGAAAGCCTATAAGTGCAACTCTTTCTCACAATCCGCCCAGACAGCTAGCTGTACTCAGACTGCCGTCCTAAATACAGTTTCTCCTTCGTTGGTTTCCTTAGATTTTGATTTTAAAGCTTCCCCCCTTCCCATCGAAGGTGTAGATAGAATTAAGAAGTTACTTCATGATAAGATCCAAGTTTTCTCTCAAGGTGACTTAGATATCGGTTGTACGTCAACAGTCAAACACACTATCAACCTCTCAGATGAGACCCCTTTTCGAGAGAACTGTAGGCGAATTCCTCCCGCTGACTTTGCTGATGCTAAGCAACATCTTCAAGACCTTCAAGAAAAGGGGATTATCCAGGAATCAGCAAGCCAATTTGCATCACCGATAGTCTTGGTTCGAAAGAAGAATGGTGACATTCGCCTATGTATTGATTATCGCAAACTGAATGGCCGCACTATAAGGGATCAATACTCAATACCAAGGATAGAAGATACACTCCACGCCATGAATGGTTCAAAATGGTTTTCTTGCCTCGATTTAAAGTCTGGATACTATCAGATTGAGATGGCAGAGAAAGATAAACATAAGACTGCTTTCTGGTGTCCTTTGGGTTTTTATGAGTTCAATCGAATGCCTCAAGGCATTACCAATGCACCTGCCACGTTCCAACGACTCATGGAAAGGTGCATGGGTGATCTTCTTCATAATGGTGTATATGTCTATTTAGATGATATAATTGTATTCGCTAACACTGTTGAAGAACATGAAGCCCGTCTTTTCCAGGTTTTGGATCGTCTCCGTCAGTTTGGGTTAAAACTTAGTCCCGAGAAATGCAAGTTCTTCCAGTCTTCGGTAAAATGTCTTGGGCATGTGATTTCTGCTGATGGTGTTAGCACCGACCCATGCAAGATAGATGCAGTTAAATCTTGGCCGGTCCCCAACAATGCCAGAGAACTGAAGTCCTTTCTGGGGTTTACCGGCTACTACAGAAGATTTGTGGAGAATTATTCTGCAATAGCCAAGCCTTTGAATCAACTGACCGCCGGTTGCGACCTGACGAGAAAACGTTTTGTTAAGAAGTTGAAAACTAAACGTCAAGCCAAACTTAGAAGCCCCAACGAGCCTTTCGGCGAACTATGGTCTCCATCATGCCAGGTCTCATTCGATACCATTGTGCAGAAACTAACCACTGCTCCGGTGTTGGGTTTTGTAGACTACAGCCGGCCATTCTTCCTTCACACCGATGCAAGTGGGACTGGGTTGGGAGCGGCTCTGTACCAAGAAGATGACGATGGTCGCCCCCACGTTATAGCCTATGCCAGCCGTGGTCTGTCTAAGAGCGAGTTAAACTACCCTGCCTACAAGTGGGAGTTTTTGGCTTTAAAGTGGGCGGTAACCGAAAAGTTCCGCGACTACTTATATGGTGGTAAGTTCACCGTATTAACAGACAACAATCCGCTGACTTATGTCCTGACGACCGCCAAGCTTGATGCCACCGGCCATCGCTGGCTAGCTGCACTATCTAACTTTGATTTCCGAATCAAGTACCGTCCTGGTAGCAAAAACGCTGATGCTGATGGACTGTCACGAAGACCCCAACCACCACCAACAGCAGATGACGAGTCGAGGGAAGTGGAAGGAAAGATCGCTCAACTCTGCGATCGCATGGGCCACTACAGCGAAGATGGGATTTGTTCAAAGGAAGTTTTCCAAGCCATTTGCCAACGGCACAGTGTCAGAGTACAAGCAGAGAACACGACAGTTGCCAGGCCAGACGATGATGAGCCAGCCCTTGTAGAAAGCTTGACCGATTCCCCACAAGCTATCCCACCAGAATTTGTTACCCAGACTGCGTTGCCAATGACGACTCCTGAAGACTGGAGACAACTACAGTGTGAAGATGATAATATCAGACTCGTTATTGAATGTGTCCAGAATGGTGTATGTCCCCATGGTGCTGAGCGAGCACAGTTGCCAAGAGAGTCCCAGCTCCTCCTTCGTCATTGGGATAAGTTGAAACTTAATGATGGTGTTTTATACCGCAATAGTTCTAGTAATGGTCGTGAATTATCCCAACTTGTTGTCCCAAAGAATCAAAGAAAAGAGGCACTCCGAGGCATTCATGACGATGTCGGCCACCTTGGTTTCGACAGGACCCTTGATCTTGCTCGGTCCCGATTCTATTGGCCTAAGATGACTACAGATGTGGAGTTCAAATGTCAAACATGTGAGCGGTGCGTACGAAGAAAAAGAAAGGCTATGAAGACCGCACCCCTTGTCTCCATCCAAACCACGGCACCTATGCAACTCGTGTGCATTGATTTCTTAAGCCTGGAACCTGATGCTAGCAACACCAAAGATATTTTGGTTGTGTCGGACCATTACACCCGCTATGCACAGGCTTTTCCTACCAAGAATCAGACATCTCATACGGTTGCCAAGGTGTTATGGGAAAACTACTTCGTACACTATGGGTTTCCAGAGCGACTACACTCCGACCAGGGACGGGATTTTGAGGCTCGTCTTATTCAAGATTTGTGTACTGTCTCCGGAATTAAGAAGTCGAGAACGACTCCCTACCACCCCCAGGGAAACGGTCAGTGTGAGCGATTTAATCAAACCCTGTTAAACATGCTCGGCACCCTAGATGAAGAACAGAAGAAAAAGTGGAGATTATACGTCGGCCCCCTGGTACACGCCTACAACTGTACCAAGCATGCGTCCACCAACATGTCCCCATATTTTCTAATGTTCGGTCGTGAACCAAGACTTCCCATTGATGTTCAGTTTGGATTGCCAACACAGCAAGGTAAAACTAACCACACCCAGTACGCTATTGACCTTAAGGAGAGGATGCGTCGAGCCCACGAACTTGCCTCAGCCGCTATGGAGAAAACCGCTCTGAAGTACAAGGCCCGCTACGACAAACGAGTTCGTGATCATACACTTGAATCAGGGGATCGTGTGTTGGTGAAAAACGTCGGCCTGAAGGGTCCACACAAACTTGCTGACCGTTGGAGCAAGACAGTTTATCGGGTACGACAACGACTGAGTCCAGATATTCCAGTCTATTTGGTGGAGCCAATCGATGATGATGGTCCACTGAAAACACTTCATCGCAACATGCTCCTCCCATGTGGCTTTGTCCCCTCATGTGAAGATGAACCTAGTGCTAGGAACCGACCACAGCCTAAACCCCGCCGTAGGCGTCCCCATCGAAGACCACTCCCAACGCCACAAAATGACGATATGGCAGATGCATTGGACTCCGACATTTCTGATGATAACTTTTATGTTTTACGTCCAGTCCCCGCCCCAAGAAAGACAGCCACTCTTAACCCAAGCGCACCAGTCTTTATTCCGGTACCTTCGATAGATGATGTCATTGAAGTATCCACCCCGACGGAGGAGAGTGAACCTGCCCAATGCTCACCCAGCCTAGTCTCCGATGAGCCAATGCCCTCTGAAGAAAGTCCTACTACTTCTTCTTCTTCACACTCGTCATCTGATGACCCAGAGGACAAGAGTATAACGGGAGAGGAGTATAACCCTGAACCCCCAGTTCATGTAGCCAGTGGGACAACCTCAGTCGATACAGATACTAAAGACACCCCTATTCCCTATCCACGGCGAAATCGGAAACCGCCTCAATATTATGGTTTTGAAGAGCAAAAAGCAAAACTTCTTGAGCAGCATTTAACTATGCAACAGAGAGCTTTAGAAGTTACCAGTAGTTTAATTAGTGCATTTTATCACAAGGATCAGAATTGTTGAAGTCCTTTGATAGTAGGATACATGTCGAGGACGCCATGATTTAAGAAGCCGAGAATGTCGGACTCTGTTACAAATTTCATATTAATATTATTATAACTCTTTTAGACTAGTCCGACGAAGATTTATTATTTAGACAAACACCACATGTGTGAGTGCATGGAGGTAGAATTGAAGACTTCTCCTTATCAGTCGTAAAACAAACGATCGTTAAACCACGTCCTAGAGTTACTGTTCCCACGGTTTCTCCTGACCACAGCACATTAATTGCCATGTCCGGAATTTCCCCCTCTCGCAAGCTCAGTAGTTTCTTTGTCTTAAATAGTTTGCCCAAATTTGGTCGTCTTTGCTGACCACGAAGTTATTTTAAAATGTAGTCCACTAGTCTTTTTTTGTGATTGGTTGAAGCTCATTTAGGACATCATTGTTTTAAGACTTTGACCAATCAAATAGTTATTTCTGTCCGAGTGCGTGACCAGCCGGGTTTTTAAACCCATGTTTCGCTCCTGGCTCCTCAGAAGCGAGAACGTCCTGAGATGCTAAGTCAGAAAAAGTGTCCCGCTATACACTTTGTCTTGACTTGATTGGAACGCGACGACTTTTCCCTAAAAGTGGTTCCTAAACTATTGCATCCCTTTTTCACGTGCTCTGTTGATACAGGTAAGCTACTTTTCATGTTATTTTCTATGTATAAACTTATTCCTTAATTGTATTTGATTATTGATTGATTGATTGTTCAACAAGGTGGTTGAAAACAAACTCAAGATGGATGGAACAGTCCAATATGAGTTTCTAAATAGATTGTTTGAACAATGCTGTTAACTGTTTTTTGAGATGTATAGGATCACTAAATAATCTTTGTGTAACCTTTCTTATTGCTCACTACGTATACGGAAAAGCTTTAGGAGTTCCGTCCAATTACCGTTAGATTTTTGTGTTGCTTATATCTTTGATTTAGTTGTATAGCATTTTATTGATTGTAACAATTATACACTCGTATCTATTATTTGTCGTTTATTAAGGCGTTTCATTTCTTGATAGAAATCCATTTAGTTATTGGAATACTTAATTGAAGCATTCTCTGATTCAATCCAAGTTATCAAAACTAAACCGTTTATTGATAGCCATGATTCTATACTTTTGTCGAGACTTTCAAACACAAGTACTGCGCCTATAATTCTTGGCTATACTTATTTTGTCCTGAGATAACCTGTTTATAGTATAGCATGGTCATGCACATTATTTTCAACTAGTAGCTTATACGACTGTTTGCTGTTTGGGATTATAAACAATTGCGATCTTTGACCGGTTGACCACCTATGTTCCGCACACATACACACAAAGATCTACGTTGAGCGATATCCTTGTTTTATTCAATATTCCTTTTCGAAGCCCAAGTGTTTTCCACATGATTATTATGTTCCTGAGAGAACATGTTCCAGTCGCCAATTTCATTGAACGGGTGATATTTTGTTTATTATAATTAGTTAGACTCAATTTTCTATGGTTGGTTGTATTTTGCATAATTGATTGATATAGAAGCGAGAACGGCCTAAGATGCTAAGTCAGAAAAAGTGTCCCGCTATACACTTTGTCTTGACTTGATTGGAACGCGACGACTTTTCCCTAAAAGTGGTTCCTAAACTATTGCATCCCTTTTTCACGTGCTCTGTTGATACAGATGTACTAGCCCCCAGGTCCGCTTTGGTAGATATGACCCGGTTCATCTCTCCACCTTGCCCCGCTTCTCAACCCCTTTCATCGCCTTTTTCCTGGACCTTGAAGTTGTCATCTTGGAGCCCATCTGAGTGACGTGTACCTTCCATCCCCAGCCGTAGAAGTGCAGATAAACCCAGCTAAGATCTTTACCAATATCCATGTATTTTCACCGATGTATTTTTGTATATTTTATCAAGTGTTAGATCGTATTCCATTTGATGATAATAACTTCTAACTGAAGCTATTGTATTTTAACCTACACTTGTATTTATCAAATTCTTTATATTTCAATTGCTTGTTTATCATTTACATACTGTTGTTGGCATTATTCGTATGAACCAATAATAATACGGTGATTCCAGTTGGAGAATCAACCCACATATATAGCTGTCCGTTGCGTTTATTTACCGAGCAAGTTTCCCTTACACAACATAGAACCGATCGCAGGCTCTAAATTAATAGAGGTAAAAACCTGTGACACGTATATAAATGGTATTAATACTCAGCTGAACACACAAAACGCTAATTGATTGCAATCTTTTATGCTAACCACAGTCACTGACCCACCCAACATTTTTCTGTGGGTGTGGCTCAGAAGAATTTTCTGCCTTGATATGCTTTAGGTCTCGTGTTTTGGCTTTTGGGGTAGGCCGACCCGGCTGGGTTCGGCACCTCGGTCTCCACTCCTCTTACGGCTAACAATGTTGGGTAACAGGTTTCCTTAAATGTTCGCTCTCTCTCTCTCTCTCTCTCTCTCTCTTTTAGTAAATATAGGAACCCAGGGTGATAGTGGTTGTTGGTAGTGGAGTTGGGATGGGACGGGACGCTTAGCAGCGGTACCAAAAATCCATGGTATCGTTCACAATGGCATAGTCAGTGGTTTATACCTAGACGTCCTAAAGGGAAGTGAAACGTAATTGTTTGAACTTGAATCACTACGTACCTGTGCTGACATGACAGGAGGAGGTATCTGTGCACGTCCCAGTTCTGCTTGTGTATCAAAAAACAGACAACCTGAAAAGCACGGGAGAGAACTTGTATGCCAAGGAGCGCTGTCAAGAAAGAAAATTAAATTATATTAACAAAATGGGCTTTATTCACGAATTTATCATTATTGAGTTGCATTCCCTGAATACAAGTTTTATAGAGTTCAATCATGTATCATGGTGTGTCGGGTGCGTAACATCAGCCTGCGTGTCCGTATAGACCATGTTACCTTTGTTTACAGAAATGTGACCTTGTACATGTACATTCTAATGCATTTCCTGATGGGCAAGATACTACACAGGCCAAATGGGAAAATTTACATTTTGTGTCATAATTTTCACATTAATTCAATAGTTACAAAAGATGTCCCCCCTTTCTTCATATCAAAAGTTGAGAAAAATCAGACAGTGCAATTTCCATAAAATATAAGATTTGTTGTTTTCTTCCATTGAGCTGCGTACAAACTGTGCCTGCATGAAGTCCAGGCTCTGTGGCTCTTTTGTAAACATGTGATGTCACAGGTCACATGGTCTATACAAGTCGCGATGACTTTCCAATTATTATTCGTTTAGGCCTACTCATTGAGAACAAAACCTGTCAAACTGTGTCTGTAGAGGCAACCTCGCTTTCATAATATTGTTTATTTTATGGAATAAAAAGCTATTTATACTTTCTGTAAAGAATAAAAAGAATTCAAAATGTTATGATATTATTCGTTAATTTAATATTTGCAGGCAGTCTTGGTGTGGTATCTGTCCTTAATTGACTTTGAAAAACGATTAATTTAATACTTTTTATCAAAATCAACCGAAACAACAGAAAACACCTGCTACCTACTGCATTCAAAGATAAACATACATTATCGTACATCATAATGATAGCATCACTTTAAAGTACAAAGTAATGAGTTCTTTTATAGAAACTATAGGAACATTTTGTTTATGTCGCCAAACGTCTCACGTTGTTTTCAAAAGAGTCCTTAAACAATTCCATGGCATTTACTGGAAGGCATTGTCCATATTGTGAAGTTTTACGCTTTATACCGAATCTCTATATGCAATTCTAGGTAATTATAAGTAAGTTAACCTCCGAATCAGGCTCGTGGTGTGATCCATTCTCTATATTAAAATTTGATAACAATTTATATTCTGCCATTGTTAAAAATATATGATTTTAGTAATAGATTTCCCATTTCTAGCATAGAAAAATTGCTATACAAAAATCTAAGAAATCACCATTTGCTGCCCAATATTCGCATTAAGTGTGTACAAAAAATGTGTTCAGCCCAAATATTTTGCTCTGCAGAATTGCTTGTCCTCCATTGCGATGTTTGTACACTCAGTACCTGAGAGAATTCCACGGTAGTAGTAAAAATCGTCATTATATATACATAGTTTTGGCCATAAAGTGATAGGCCTATCCGTTGTTTACTAATTCAAGTGCTGTAATATAAAAACAATCTTCTGTCAATTCTCTTTTCAACGAGAACTAAGTGCCTACACTTAAAATTAATGTACGTGAGATTTCAACTTGCAGTTTAAAGTCCTTGAAAAATGCGGGTCAAGAACGACTTATCAAATTAGGGCCAAAATGGTCGATGAATTCTTCGCCCAGTCTTCTATTCGGAATACAAATGGAATGGAGCTAGAAAAAGAACAGAACAGAAACACTTTTCAATTTAGACATGTAAATGATAAATTAATAAAGTCATAACTCTCACAATGTAAAGCCCTAGAACATTAAGAAAACTCACTCATATTGGAGCGCATTTTCATTATATTATTATAAAGGTGTGTACCTTGAAGGGTATTCATTTTCCAGTGGATAGAGTCCTTATGTAAGTGTACAAATTAAAACTCTCTAACCTCACGTTAAATGTGTAAAATGTCATTTTATGTTATTCTCTTTCAGAGCGAAATTTGAAACATTACGTCATCACATAAACAAATGGGTCTGTACATTTTAAAGAGAAATTTGTGCGCCTGTCAAAAGGTCAAATTCAATGCCGTTGGTGAACCCCCCCCCCCCCCCCCCCACACCACCACTTCCTCCAGCCCATTGACGCCTAGGCATAAAGCTCACGGCCGTAGCCGATAGCCGTAGCCAAAGTTGCTTCAACTCGGACATGGCTTACTCTAAGATTTAAGCCAAGGGCCAGAAGTATGTCTTTACTTATCAACGTTTCCTGTTTCTGTCTAATGTGGAGTGAATAATACTGTATGGAGTTATCGAGGTCAAAGCCCGACCCCTAATCACATAAAACACTCATACATTTCAACTTATTTGTTAAAACTGACAGATAGAATAAACAAATTAAGATGTTTGGAATATTCAGGTTTTTTCCTGTTTCCGATTTACCGTCATCGGCATTGGCAGTATCTATGAATACTGTCACGTTCCCTCAGTATTGAGAACACATCAACCGGAAAAATATCCCACATTCATCTGAGTATCGGAGAAAGCCTTAACTTGGTAATTCAGTATCAATTTTTCCTGGTTGATGTCAATTACGCACACACCACCATTGAAACGGAAATCGCAAAGTAAAATGCACATCCTTTGATTCTTATCAAAGCAGTAAGGCCTGGTGTTCATAAACCTAGCCAGTCAATCTAAATGAAAGGGATTTGAACATCTTAAGACAAGCCACCGTTTTGACATTTTGCTTAATATTCTCGTTAACTGTTTACTGAATATCTAAACACACCGACATGAAACAGTATCCGATGGTTTCATTTTAGAGTGTCTGGAAGTGACCATGAGCTTGTTAAAATGTTGATACATTAAAGGGGCATAATTTGCACCAATTGAAATTGTAATAGGATCATGGCTTTAGATACTTATGTACGATAACATCGACGGGCAAGGTGTGGAAACTCCAACCAGTATCAGTCCCATCACCCGTTTAATTATGAAGAAATGTAGAATCCCCCCTCCGGAGTTCCGGAACGTGATGAGTGTGGGTCCGGAGATTATAAGTACCGGAGTATTATCACTATGGGACTGTAAAACAATGACTCGGGCCTGTGAATCGTCAAAGGTGCAGGTGGTGGGGAAAAACCCAGCCATTTGTATGATGTGGAAAATAATGACATTCTTTTAACCGTTTTGCAAGATGTCGCCAAATCTTAAAAACATCTCGAAATTGCATTATGATATACCTTACAATATTATCATCTGTGCTTTTACTTTATATCTTATATCACCTTAAATAAGAAACAACTGTGCTTTACTAAAATGCAAGTCTGATGATGACTTCAGCTCTATCACTAACAATTTTTGATTGTCAATTTTATTGTACTTATAATAATGTTAAATGTATAATTTGTTAATTAATTGAACCGTTTAAGCTTGCAATATTACTTAAAATAAAAATAGCCATATTTAATAATAGTAATAATTAATGTGTAATTTGGTGCCCTTGATCCCAATCCAAGCCCCCCCCCCCCCCCTACCTTGGGCCGTGCCATTTCCCAATCTCTGACGTCGACTTCCCCCCCCCCCCCCCCAACCACCCAATCACACACGATTTGACTATATACTATCAGAATTGGCAGATCTTCTGATGGGCATTTTGCATTACGGAGCCCCTATGGTGGTGGCTTCACCAGCTGTGATACCTATTAGAGGGTCGTGACATTCTTACAGGGTTAAAACGGAAATGTGTCTACGCATGATTGACCTTGCTGTGCATGTATCGCAGCCGCGGAACTTGCTTGAGTGGGCCCTACCTGTTTGAAATGCAACGCATTTGCAACTGATATCAAGCCATTTTTATCAGTGTGAAATCTCTGTAGCAAGTCTGCATATCCAGGCCCCTAACTCAGACATTATGAGAAGTTTAGACTCCCTGCACTGACGTCATACGCGCTTACTGTATGCACGGTCTGTCACTTTGGGGATCAAACTGCGTGTAAAGATAATGATGGTGCGCGTCCAACTGCACGCGCGTTGCTTAAAATGCGCGCCACGAAGTAATATAACCACACACGGGGAATCTTTGACTCCAAAAATAGCGCAACTAAGATTTATGATTGGTGATGACGTCAGGTGAATTTCGGTCATTGATAAAGTCTTAGTCTAAGATAAAGTCTGAGTAGCTCTGTCTTTAGGCTCGTTTAGCTCAGACGGCTTACTTAATACGTTGACAGCATTATACCGTTTTTGTTTTCCGGGATTGCTGATATCATAGAGCAAGGAAGCTCTATGCTTTTATAACACCCTTACAAATATTCTACCTTTTGATTGGTTTAGAGCGCGTCACATGATATGTCTTAGTTTTACTAGAAACCCGGCGCGTCGCGCGCGGTACTATCACATGGCAAACGATGAACTATCACACGGGTACTATCACATTGCATGCAGTACCTTGACGTCTTTTTTACCCACCTCGAACCCAATGAGTTGTGCATCTGTGTATCTGAAATGCGCGTACGAACGAGTGTACGAGGATGATAAATAGTTTGTTGGGGTGTTATAAAACAAATATTGACTGCTTTTACTCGTGCTATGGTTAAAACTACGACTCCCTCGGTGATCCCCGGAGCGTGCTATTTTCCCTCGGCTGTGCCTCGGGAAAATAGCACGCTCCGGGGTTCACCTCGGGAGTCATAGTTTTAACCATAGCACTCGAAGCAGTCAATATTTGTATAATACCAGACGTAATTTAAACAACCATATTATATTTGTTAGACAATGCTAGTATACTGTAAACGTGCTCGTGCGTATTTGAACTTTAAATCAAAGTGTGTGATTTTGTTTTCTTCCCACATAGGCCTGTTGTTACACGGCCTGTTCTGCAAATGTTTAAGCAGTTTTTCTAGTTTTTCTGATTTCCTAGTTTTCTTCATTTTAGTGTCATGAAAAAATTAAAACCCTACAAAGTTCTCGGCAGTTTTAACACATGCCTCTGTGTATGGAGGACGAAAAGTGGCCATCTGCGCTTATCTGCTATCAAAATAGCTCAAAGTCAGATTTAACGTTGTTTTTAAAAGTATTTTTCCACTTTTCTACTTTTCTGCTACCTGAAAACCAGATTGAACGTTTTGTGAAAATGCATTTTCTATTTTTCTGCTTTTCTGCTACTAGAAAAGCAGATTTTACTTTTCCTTTATGTTGGCGGACGAAAAGTGGCCATCTGCCTTTGTGCTATCAAAACAGAATAAAAGTAGATTGAACGATTTTGACTTTTTCATGTTCTCCTTTTCTGCCACCTGAAAAGTAGTTTTTACTCTGGTGCCCGAAAATTGGCCATCTGCTTTTCTCTTTTGAGAAAAGCAGAAAAATGGATCCAACTGTGCGTTCTACTTTTCTGCTTTTTCGATACCGGAAAAGCAGATTTTACTCAGGCGGCCAAAAAGTGGCCATTTGCTTTTCTGCTCTCAGCAAACCGTGAACCTAAGTGACCATAATTGTTGTAAAACAAGACCGGACACAATAATTTCTAACCTTTATTATTGTAATTTAAGATACGATCGGATATTTCCCTGAAAGTTTGTTGGAGGGTTTCCTTTGAGATGCCGCCCAGCTGCAAAGCCTATAATATGCACGGTTTGTGCTCTCTATTGATGCCTGTGTTGACGGCCGTTGTGGACGGAGATTCTCAGTGTCCCCACCCCCCCCCCCCCCCCCCCCCCCCACCATTTAAAATGAAATTTTCGCAGTTTAGTTTTATTGTATAAATCTACATTTACTTAGGATTAAAACAATCGAGCAGTTCCAAAAACCAAAGGTATTCTTTACCTCCCTGCAAAAGGTTTTACGAAGCCCGGGAAGGGACAGTGGTATGGCGTAGGACAGTATAACATGTATTTGTTGTAGTGTGATCTAAACTTATGCAAGCCAAATTGATCAAAAAGTTATCCTTCTAAAAAGGAAGACACATTTTTTGCAAGATGGAATTAACTTGTCGGGGGTGGAATTTGCAATGAATCATCTCATATTAAAGTATTGCTTACTATTATTATTAAACTCATAGACACAAAAAAACTTGAGTATCAAGGGGCAGGGTCTCCAGCTTTGTTTATCTGGTGTTTGCGTGCGTAGACCAATCGGATACGTCGGTACTACAACGTATGCGTTTCTGTGAGACCACAGGCGGCATCTCTAAGAAAATAACCAAAGGAATTTCACGGCTACATCAAAATAATAGACTTCTAGAGAAACGTCGTTATCTTTCTTTACAAAGTGATAGGGTAGACATAATGTTTCGACATCGTCATGCAAAAACTTTCACGGTTTGCTGAAATTAGAAAAGCAAATAAATGGCCACTTTTTGGCCGCCTGAGTAAAATCTGCTTTTCCGGTATCGAAAAACGTTCGATCCATTTTTCTGCTTTTCTCAAAAGAGAAAAGCAGATGGCCAATTTTCGGGCACCAGAGTAAAAACTACTTTTCAGGTGGCAGAAAAGGAGAAAATGAAAAAGTCAAAATCGTTCAATCTACTTTTATTCTATTCTAATAGCAAAAAGGCAGGTGGCCACTTTTCGTCCGCCAACATAAAGAGGAAAAGTAAAATCTGCTTTTCTGGTAGCTGAAAAGCAGAAAAATGGAAAATGCATTTTCACAAAACGTTCAATCTCATTTCCAAGTAGCAGAAAAGTAGAAAAGTGGAAAAATTCATTTAAAAACAACGTTAAATCTGACTTTTAGCTATTCTGATAGCAGATAAGCAGATGGCCACTTTTCGTCCTTCATACTCTGTGTTTAGATGCTTCGAGACAGGCAGAGCATGCGTATTGACATGAAGGGACCAGTTTCCGTTAAACACATGATTGCTGTACGCCAGTTTCGGTCCAACCATGGAGGAATAAGAACTATGCAGCACAACCCAATGTGCAGTCTAGTCTGGCACCTTGTGTGCACATGTGTTTTTTTGACCGAAAATGTATAGCTTGTAATCGCAATTTGTGGCTACTCTCTCAATAGATGGATTGCAATACGCGTCATTGACCGCCATCTTTGACAATGGAAAAGTGCACTCGTGTGTACGCGCTACGCACGACTCTCAGCCAATGATAGCTCTTCAAGCGTGCACAATCAACGATGGCGGTCAATGACGCGTATTTGCAATCCATCTATACACAGCTTTGTATACAGGTGTAAAGAGGCTCAACAGCTATATAACTTATTCTACTTTGTATTCACGAAATCAGGTCCTGCACTTAAACATTATTAAAGTCCATCTGATTTTTTGACGAGGAGGTCTGAATGGCAGAACTATTTGCCGGACGTCAGTCAGCATTGTTAGAGTTTGTAAAAGCCTACCGTCCATCCACAATCCGTCGGAAAATTATTATCTTATAATCTCTAAGACACCTGCCACTTTTTAGTTCCCAGTTCAAGACTAGAAATTCTATAGCCTGGAGTCGTGTGTAGTTTCGTTTATTTCTACAATTGTTTTATTACATTTAGATGAAATGTCCAGATCAGTCGGAGCTTTGTCTATTGACAGATAATAAGATACAAGCATATATCTGAAATAGACTCAAGTTGATGACAAAAAGTCCACAGGCCTCTTTGGGGTTGAATGTCACGGGTTGGATTACGGAGCCCAAGGGTCCTATTGCAAAACGATACTTTAGTACTAAACGTGCACCTAACAAGTTCAACCAGTCTTGGCAGTTGACGCTTAATATATTGCGAAAGTTTAGAATTAAATGTTATAGCACTGAGGTCAAGATTTATTTTACTTAGTCAAATTAGATAAAAACTTGTTTTGGCGGGCTGGCTCTTTTTAAAAAATTTGGGATTATGTTATCATATAATATCGCTAATGAGTGCTTAGTATTTTCAACTGATACCGCAACATATAGAAGTTATTTATGTTTCGTTTAAAAGCAAAGTATACCTTTGGTTTTTTAATCGTTCGGTTGTTTTAATCCTATATAAACAGTAAAACCAAACTGAAAATTTCACTTCAAAAGGTGGACACGTTTTTGAGATATCGTCGAAAAGCTGGAGCGAAATATGTCCACGCAGGAAGAATAATCCCTAAGTAATAGGAATACACAATCTGAGAAACGTTTCTGATAGTTCTCAGATTCAATTTTGGTGCATAAAACCTGACATCTTTTTCCATAACCACATTTCTTCGAAGTGAAATGATTCTCAAAATGATTTAATTAAAAGCTGCATTATTTCTAACTAAGTAAGGATTTTATTGCCATTAATTTTAAGAGTGATCACCAAACGTATACATTCCCTTTAAGTTATGTCAGACATCAGTACTTGGCTTAACCAGTTCGACGCGAATGACGAGTTAACTCGCGGGAATTTTTTTTACTGACACTAGGAAGACGAGTATACTCGCCAAATTTACATATGAATCGCCGTTACCCTCAGCGTGCGAATTGTGTATGGGATTCAGTTGTAGTTGCATTGCGGGGTACCAGGGATATATCTAGTGTAATTTACTAGCGATTGGTGGCGCTATTGAACTTTTATGGACTATAGGGCGCACCACACTAAATAAACTCCCATAGGAACCAATGCTAAATGATAAATATTCAAAAATACTCAAAAAATCGTGAAAGTCTCTCAGCCTCTTGAAAACCAATCAAACATATTTTCGGACGACTGAACTTCAGAATTCTTTTCAATTTTTGCCAGGTCAGCCGTTTGGAATTTTTGCTAACTACCCCAGAAGAAAAAAACGCGAAAATTTGTATTTTTCCAAAACCGACTTGCTGCCAGTTTTCGTGAAGCACTTCTCTACTTACCCGGTCAAATAGGGCCAACTTTAACGCCTAAATTTATCAAGTCTCCTCAAAAGTTGAAGCACAGAACCCCCAGGTTGTGATAGATTATTATATTTACACAATCTATTAATTGCATGACCCCCAAAACGTTGTAATTAAAAATAAGTTGTGGGTTTACAAATTATGATAAGTAGCTTGGCGCATTAATTCTGGCTTATTTGGTGTGGTGCGCCCTATAAGGGCACTTAATTATTCTTTATGGTTAAAAAATTATGCTTAAATTGTTGAAAATAAGTCACTGACTTGATATCTGAAAAAATGAATTGGAAATGTTATTGCGTTCGTCTACAACAAGGTCAAACATGTTTGAGCATTTACATGTACTCTAAGCAATGCGATAAGAAAAACCTGCATTACACGCTGTGTACACTCTAATGACAAGTCAGTTGTTATATCCAAATCCTAGTCACTCAACAAGTTATAAACTTATCTCTTTTTTTTAGTTATACGATTCTAAACGCCTTACAATTATTTTTAATAATTGACAAGAGGGGGTTAACTAATGTGGAAGCTGTAAAAGGGAAAGGGGATTGAAGAGGGAGGGCCTGAGAAGGGGGGGGGGGGGGGGGTAGATTTTGCTTACCCGCCAACATTTTTTACCATGTAATCATATTGAGTTTAAAATGGTGAACTTTATAACAAAAAAGAATATACATAGGTCATTTTACCACGTTTAATTGTCATTCCAAGTTTCATTTTACCTAGCTTTAAGGGATAAGGGGGTGAATGGGTGGGCGGGGCGTGGGCGGGGCTTGTTGCAAAATGCCCTTCCAGACACTTTACGGTTAATAAATTGTGGGTGAACGGGAACAATTGGACTATAGTTAAGAGTTAAGAGTTAAGACTGTAAGCTAATAAGGTGTTTGGGCTGGGAGATAGGGTCCGGGCTGACGGCTAGGGTTTTGGGCTTTGGGGGTAGGCTCGGCTGGGGGTTAGGGTTTGGGCTGGGGCTATGATTTCGGCTAGGGGCTAGGGTTAGGGCTGGGGGCTATGATTCGGCTTGGGTGTAGGGTTTGGGCTGGGGGCTGGGGTTTGGGCTGACGGCTACGGTTTTTGCCGAGGGTTGTACAGTATAGTGTAGGGTTTAGGCTGCTGGTTGGGGGCTAGACCTAGGGTTTCACACGCATCAGAGTGTATTCACCTTCCGGAAACTTGACATATATGATGACATATCCACCACCTCCCCTACTCCTCTTCAAATAGTCTGTTGGTGGTTTTTCTCTCCTTTTTCATATTCAACCAGCCACGTTGGCTCATGATTCTTTGAATGTGACTAAAACCGTCAGTCTCATACTTATTACTTTTCATAGTTTAACCATGCAGGTTTAGAAAGCAAACCCCTCTTTGAGTGTGAAACGTTGAATTATTCTCGGTTAATAAATGTATTGTAATTTGAGGAAATAGAAACATTATTGCTATACTAACAGTTTACAGTCAAAGAAATGATGTTTCCAATGTAAAAACAGCAACAAAGTGACAAACAATGCCCCCACACAACTCATTACTGTCGTTGTTTCAAGCCTACATAAATGTAAACAGAACACAAACATGGCTGCACGGGCGCCGCCATGTTGTATATATAGGGCGCACCACACTAAATAAACTCCCATAGGAACCAATGCTAAATGATAAATATTCAAAAATACTCAAAAAATCGTGAAAGTCTCTCAGCCTCTTGAAAACCAATCAAACATATTTTCGGACGACTGAACTTCAGAATTCTTTTCAATTTTTGCCAGGTCAGCCGTTTGGAATTTTTGCTAACTACCCCAGAAGAAAAAAACGCGAAAATTTGTATTTTTCCAAAACCGACTTGCTGCCAGTTTTCGTGAAGCACTTCTCTACTTACCCGGTCAAATAGGGCCAACTTTAACGCCTAAATTTATCAAGTCTCCTCAAAAGTTGAAGCACAGAACCCCCAGGTTGTGATAGATTATTATATTTACACAATCTATTAATTGCATGACCCCCAAAACGTTGTAATTAAAAATAAGTTGTGGGTTTACAAATTATGATAAGTAGCTTGGCGCATTAATTCTGGCTTATTTGGTGTGGTGCGCCCACAGGGCCAGCCGATGAACACAACGATTGAGATGACATTTTGTTGACAAAATCAAGATGGCGGCCTCCATGAGAAAACGCGTGTACAATAATGACACGGAAATTCTTTGATATTTTGTATCGTCAGGGTCCTCTAATTCCGATTCATCTAGTTCAGAGGAAAGTAAGGGTAATAGTTCAATAGTTCTAATTCAGAGTTTGAAAATAATAGTGAAAAAAGCGAGAATTCTGAAGTTAGCATGGTTATATCGAAGTCAGTTCTGATGATCACGATGATGAGCTGAGAGGTGAGTGATAATAATGCAGATTTTTCTGAGGGATCCGTATCTTGAGATGGTAAAATGTGAGTTTAAACAAAAAGAGAGAAATGTGAAGGTGTTTTCCCCTACTGTGACAGATTTTTTTAAATCACAGAGTTTTTTATTTCAGAAAATTGTCATAAAGAATAAAATTATGCCAGCACTTGCACTTTTTTTTTTATTTCAACAAAATTCACAAAAGTATCCCGCGTGGGGGGTAAATTCGGTGAAAATTTATCCCGCGTCGAACTGGTTAAAAGATAACATCAGCCTATACATTGTTAGTTTAAAAATAAGTTTAAAATATGTTAACGGTAGTTTGTTTTTATTCAACAGCCTCAAAAGTGAACCAATGATGGTACATTTTATTTGTACTTCCGGTGAAGTGTATCTTTGCAAGGATCTTTGAGATGTTAATTTTTGGTGAGTAGGCCTAAGTTTCATTTTGTTGTGACATTTTCTCTTCCTACACTCCATCTACTTCATAGGCCTATATACTTCACCCTCACACTCTAAGCATCATTTTTGAATTATTGTTTATACTTCTCCCGCCGTTCTGTTCCCGCCTCTCCGTCCAAAACGAGCCCTAGCTGGTGTAAAACATACTAAGCTTGAAATGAAAATATGCTTCCCATTTTAATATTATGTGTATAATAATATATATCCACGGTGTTACTAATAAATAAATATATCACTAAATAAAAATTAATTAATACAAAGTTTGCGCAATGGTGAGTTTACACCATTATGGAGACATGCTCTTTGAATGATTGTACGAGTGTAAAGCACTCCGTATTACTATTACATTGTCTTCTTCACAGTAGTTAGTCATTAAACCAACTCTCAAATCTATTAGGCTATCATTAACATCATCAACTCCTTCAACGGGACTTCCCTCTTCCCATATTCCTGCTTCTGTGTCGCATAATTTGAAGCATTACATACCCACCTGCCCAATTCGACAGAGGTTTTGGTTTATTTAATTGTCTATCACCTTCAGGTCTCGTAGAGGTGAGAAGTGGAGGTGTACATCCACGAAATTAGGTCTCCTGTCAATTCCCAGGACTTATAAGGCTACGCTTGTGTTAGCTACCGTACACATGGCATGGACGGTCGCAATAGCGTCACATGATATTCATCCGCATAAATATATGTCCACAGGCTTTTCTTTTGTGAGAAAATAAACATGGTTTCGGGTCTGATTTTGTTAAGAAGTTTGGAGGTTGAAATTAATCTCTTTCAGATTCTACGTGTAAACAAAAATAAAGCCTTTTCTTGAAAATGAAATCGCAGTTTGCTATCATTGATACCCAAGTCACCAAGTGTATTGATATCACTTGTGAACTGTATATGAACAAATTTGAAGCTCTCTTTTTTTCCATGCGTCTATGCTGAGCAGGCCTGTTAATCCATACCTGAGTTGTCCTTCACCGGCAACCCCAAATGCCCACGGAGTGTTCAGTTTTCTCAAATATTTATATAAATCAATACGAAGAATACACATTTAGAGGGACAAGGCTTTGCGAGCTCTCTTCTATTGAAGGAAAGGACCACATTGACCTGATTGTGTAGGGTTCTCAAGGTGGTAAGATATCTAGGTTATAGAATTCCCAGCGTTGTGCTTGTCATTTTAAGTAATTGTTATGTACGGACCGTGACCCGATTGCACCAATAACGTGTCCCAGTTTGAGATAATGGAATCCTCTAGAGGAATTAACTCAGTGCAAATGGATTGACATTGTTTTACTTTATCTGAAGCCGATAAATTGCGTAAAAGAAGATGGAAAAGAACACAACCAAAACTGAAATTAATACATCCCATTGCCCAGGAAAATGAGAGAATTTACACTTAAGGATTAAAATTAAAGATTGGTCTATTGATCTAGTTTGCCTCAATATTGTGCACATGAAGGAACATAGATGAGATCTCGAGTATCAACCACACTTTCCTTCCCCAATCATTTTGTCAACGGTATTCTAGTATGATTCGTAAGGTTCTATCCTGTGTCCTATTCTGTTCATTTTCATTGACCTTTGTCATCTGCATCACACTCAGTATTCTGGTGTAGCTTTCTGCACCAATAATATAGTAATTAGATTCTAAATACTTCATCATCTTCACCTTTGTGCATTCCGTTTTGTCGCGCCGTCTCAACAATGTTTCTAATGATTAAACTATTACGATAAATATCAACAAAATCTTTTACAATAATATAGAATTTCATCATTTACATATTTGTAGTTTTGTCATCGTAAGGGAAATTGGTATAGGCTGGTAGCTGCGATATGTGTAGCTAATTGACAATTCACCACCCAGGGATGTCTGTGTGACTTTGCTGTTAAGCTAATTAAGCGAGGCAGTGCATTGTTTGAAACGATGGATTTATATACCCGCAATCACTATGTACTTTTTACCATCACAGCTAATTTTGAAAGGGTGCCCATTGTATGAAACAATGGCCTTTGTACTATCATAATTAAACTCATCGCATGAATGCCTGGCGGTCTCATATATACAGGCCTCCCGTATTGACGTCACTCATGTGCGCAATGGTTGCACGCGCAGGTTTTCACAACTTCCATCTCCGGTGCTGAGATAGCATTAGTTTGTATGTAATACAATGGCTCAACCCTCGTTGCACCGTTCAAAAGCAATTCCATGGACAAATGTTTTTTAAAGACTGAGATTTTGAACATTATTAAAGTCAAATTCAACGTTTTAAAAGTCCAATGCATGTCCCTTTGGCCTTTTATGATCATAGTTGGAGTTGGTTGATATTATAATGGGCGTGGTCTTTGGTAAAATTAAGTTACACTTTACCAACTGCGGATCATTATGTTTAATATGTCGAGTTATGCCGTATCCGAATTGGCGGCTACAGCTAAGGCTGTTGCTAAGGGTGTTGCTAAGGAAGTCCTATACTTCCACGCATGATGACGTGGCGATCAAGCCGTAGCCATAACCGTTGTAGCTTCCAATTTTCATATACTATGCTTCTGCGGAGTTGACAGTCTCCCTTTAACATTTTGCGGAAATTAAAAATAGGTCTAAAGGTTGGCATTGTTAATGTTTCGCTCAAAGTGTTAATTTAAAGCGATGATAAATGGAAAACATTATTTTAAACAAATCAACGAGACGGGACGGTGTCTTTAAGGGCCAGTTTATAAAAGTGGTAGGAATGAAAATGGACGAGGTTCAACTCCAACTACAGCCTGAAGTCAAATCTTGAAGGGATTGTGTGTATGCTTGAACCAAGGTCGATACAAGACCACCTAAGACAGCAAACTTTCCTATATCTGAAAACCTCTCAAAAAGACAGCAACTGATTTGGGTTGCTACAACCGAAAATTACAAGAAGCCCAAATCTTCACAGGTTTGTTATTTCATGTAAATGGTTGATCACACAAACCATAAACACTGTCTGCGACTATTTTGTCAGTCCTACCAGTCCTGTATATATAATGCCTCACTATCGTTGTAAAATTCAACCAATCTTTACTTTAAAATACACAGTACCCGAACTAAGCAAAATGAATCATAACTAATCAAATACTTTAGATACTGTCAAACTTAATTGTGGAGATGCACCTGTCCCCGCTTTGACGTCATGTAAGTTCTTGTGATTTTGTAAACTGTTAGAACCCGGACTCACCTCTCTCAGAAAACTATCAAAGTCCAAGGACCTAAAATCTGGAATAATTTACACGCTCCGCTTCTTAACGCAGCTTCCTTCGGTTCATTTAAATATAAGTTAAAACAGTTTCTCCTTAATAACTACATTTAAATTGTTGTATTGTATCATTTGTTGTTGATTTGTTTACTTCTAATTATTACTTTTATTACCCACCTTACCTGTCATGTTCTCTTATTTACTATAATACTAGTTACATATTCATGTATTTTTGTTTATTTGTTTAACCTACATGTATATTCCCCATTTAGCTATTCCTTAGTTTTCAGTTCACCTTTAATCGTTTATGTTTGTTTATCTCGTAAATAATTCCATTGTTTGTGCTTTTGCAAAATTCTCTACCATTTGCCCCATTGTGAGCTTCATTAATCATAAACATTGCTTTATATTCTTAGTTGGGGGTCCGTACTCGACAAGCTCTGCTTTTTATGGGCCCCCTCCAATTCCATTTTCAAATGTTGTTGTTGTTGTTTTGTTTTGCTTTGTATTGTATAAATTTAATTACCTATTCTTTGCCTATAAATAGTCGTTATAGGCTTATGTTCCATTGTTTTGTTTTTTGTGTGTGTGTATGGATTGGAAATAAAGTAAATTGAAACAAAAATTGAATTGAACTGTCGACATTTTCCTGATGTGATTGTGAGTTTAGACGTATCAGCAACATAATCCCATGACTGTGCTTTAATCTCGAACGTGTTGCTTTTGATACATTAACCACTGCCAATGTTTTGATGAAACGAAACCTTATACCTCATGATCTATACACGTTCAAATCAAACTATCCAGAATTCATGTAATTCCCTGTGATTGGCGGCTTAACTCCTGTCATTCGTTGTTGCTAAGGAACCAATCAGTCACCTGGCAACTGCCCATCAACATAAGAATTCTTTGAGTAGGGTGAAACATATCAGTCTGACAAACAAAAATGTCTTATTGAGCTTGTGCCTGAAAGAGAAATATACCCAAGTTCCTTTTGCTTAAATAAGGCTTAGTGAAACTGACAACGTTTATGTTTGTTTGGTTAGCAAATTGATGGTTGAACAACAACAAATCAATTTTGTCTGAGTATGTTTGGATTATAAACAAAATACAAGGAGCTGTTGCTGGATGGGTAGGTAACTGCTTCAAGAAGTTTGACAGTCATTAATTTACCGATGGTTCAGATATGGGAGATTATCTATTGATATAAATAGTTTGTATAAGAACCGTTGGACAAATCCATTGCAGCTTTCATAGTATAAAGATGATGCATTCAAGGTACATCCCATGAGTTCTCTAACCCAACATAATTGTTTTTCTTTTACATATTTTCCCGCGTTTTTTTTTTTTAAGCCTGGTCTTAGCTTATTGTTATACGGGATACAACGCAAATAGTTCCCACGTGACCGGATATAAATACCACAATGCCCGGGGGTATTAAATAAGTAAATAAGAAACAAATAATTAGAAATTTTCCCTATTGTGAGTTCTTTTTGTAAAGAAGATGCATTTACGAACGTTGTGCAGTGACCACGGTAGTTCAAAAACTAATCACAAAATTAATGCGCGCTTAAACAAATATTATTGTTGATTTTTTTTAATAGTGACGATGCACATATACAGCCTCGAGGTCATACCATGTCATGTTTATAAAAGACAAGATAAACTAGTCATTTCATTTTTCAGTTTTTAATACTGCATATACAATACGTTTTTAATGTTATGTACAGTTGATAACAACATAAACATTGTCAAGAGCTTAATAACGTTTTAAAAGGGAAAGTACACATTATATTTTTGAAAACCAAGTGACCACCCACTCATCTTGTTTTGAAAACACCATACATCTAACCTGAAGACAGTTATTCAAACTTATGTTTTAACGTAAACGACGAAAGCGTTTATGTTATTTTATGGTTTTGTCCACGTTCGTATGATCCTTATTCCAGTTGCGGCAATCTACATTAAGCAAAAGGGCGATTTGTGGGGACAAACAATGTTATTTTCTCAACTCTGTCAGAACTTCAGACGGAGACGCTTCTCAATCCTCATCGAATTTTAAGATGAAGCTGATCATTTTTTGTGTGTGGGACGGTGCTCTTGGTAATTGCCCATTCAGTAGTTTGTGTAAAAGCGCAAATTCATTGTAAACATATACAAAGATTGCCCACCCATTAGATACAGTGGCTATACAGCGTCATTCTGGCGTCGCATAAAGCCAACAATTTCCTCTGGTCTACACACTACTCACGATACCTTCATATTAGATTAATGACAACCGTTGAAATGGGTTTCATCAATCAACTAAGCAAATAACGAAGATATTTGTGGGTGGTTATTTGTTTACTCGGGTGAATCTGCTGTATGTTTTTCAAGGTTCGATGATATTATATAATACTGATCACGTGTCATTGACCTCCGATCGTTCGCCATATTGTATATGCAAGTCGTGCAGACTGTTGCATTAAGCTTTTCCTCTACGGTGTGTCAGTTTCGGATATTGACTTAACGAACTATGTATACACGTCAGAGAAAAGACTGCATGTTTTTTTTTCAAAGTGGACCGTTGTTTTTTGTATTATTCAAGTGTATAAACAGGTAGCCCTTGCCATTTGGTTTATACGATTTTCCCCCCCCCGCTTACCCCCCCCCCCCCCCCTCCAACCCTCCGGTAGCCCCTTCCCCCTACCGTCCTTCGGATTCACCGAGAGAAATTCGGCTGTTTGTATGCAGTATGTAAACTCGTTCTCGTGGGCATAGCACTGTGATCGTGCCTTCTGGTCGCTAGAATCGAATCATTGGGAAGCTATGGGGGAAAATACCGGTTGCGCACGAGGTCGTTAACCCATGGGGACAAAGTTGGCTCCGGTTTTAGCTCCGGTTCTTGCTTGGTCTTTGACTCAAGCTCGGACTTCAAGAGAGGCCTCATGGGAGCGGCTCATGACCCGGCTAATACAGGTTTAACAATGCTGGATAACAGTCCAAAGCCCAAAGCTTTGATTTGGAAGACATCCAACCCATTATATACGAAAAAAATGCCAGCAAATATTGTTAGATTTCCCAAAAGTACTAATTCGATCACAAAACATCTCTGAGGATTCTGTATAAACTTCTCGCCGAGTAAGCTTTTGATTCATGATTCGATTACTGAATAATTTACATCTTTCAGGATTTTCCTGTAAGAATTAATCGGAAGGTAAATTGACCTTGTCAGCCATCCTGATTTGCAGTTGCATATTCTATGGTGGCCCTGAAGGGACATCGCATATCGCATATGTGTGCGCACACGTATGCAATGTCGTGAAACAATTCGCGAATATGTGCGCACACGTATGCAATGTCGTGAAACAAATCGCGAATGTGTGCGCACACGTATGCAATGTCGTGAAACAATTCGCGAATAATAAATGTGCGAATACGTATGCAATGTCGTGAAACAAATCGCGAATGTGTGCGCACACGTATGCAATGTCGTGAAACAATTCGCGAATATGTGCGCACACGTATGCAATGTCGTGAAACAATTCGCGAATATGTGCGCACACGAGTGCGAATATATTTGCGATGTCGTGAATGTTATTGCATACCATGTCGCATACCTTTGGGATGATGTCATAGTTGCAGACAATTTGTTAGTGACCTAGGGAGTACGTGGCGCTACAGTCAGGCTCCTGTAAGCATGGCTATACAATAATGTGTACCCAGGAACTTGGCACCAGGCCAAGTTTCGCCAACATGTACTACAGCATAAGCTACCTATACCTACAGCCTACTAGTACTATACTGCATGTGCTATTACAATTAAGGTCGAAGAGTACGCACGCGCGAGGGTATTTTACGGTCAAACACGCCCATTTTATGTTAATAGCCCACGTTCGTCCTGGGGAAAAAAGAAATACGCCACCCGCCTCGCTTGCCTCACAACAATGACTGCCGCTGCAATGACTACCGCTAATCTCACTGTAGGCAAGAAACCCCCCAGATCATTAGACATTTTATTCAAAGGTAGGCTATGCAACATGGTATGCAATAAAATTCACGACATCGCAAATATATTCGCAGACGTGTGCGCACATATTCGCGAATTGTTTCACGACATTGCATACCGTGTGCGCACACATTCGCGATTTGTTTCACGACATTGCATACGTGTGCGCACACATTCGCGATTTGTTTCACAACATTGCATACGTGTGCGCACACATTCGCGATTTGTTTCACGACATTGCATACGTGTGCGCATATATTCGCGAATTGTTTCACGACATTGCATACGTCGTATGCGCACACGTTTGCGATAAGCGATGTCCCTTCAGGGCCACCATAATATTCCCCTGTTACAACGAACGGATTGCTCTGCTTCGGCAGGCATGTAGAAAGTAGACTTAAACTGACACTGTCACACACAAACATCAGTAACGATCCCAACCTAAGACCACTCGAAATCCCGCGCGGATATCTGTTGGACTTACATTGGTTTGAAAGCAACAGAATGGCGCACTTTAACAAGGCAAATGTTCAATTGCGCGCAAAACTTGCATGGTTATGTTTAAATAGTTTTGCAAGGACCCATTATGTCAAAGTTGCTGAGGGTGACCAAAAGTCAAACAAGTTTTCGTGAGGCATACAAAATTGATTTCGTACGCCATTTTTGTTTTTACCCAGATCTTCTTAGACAACGTGTAAAACACTGGTAATCCCAATAAGCAAACAAATTATTACATGCAGCGATTGAAGCCCACATTCACTCGTTACGTCAGATGTACTCTCACTGTGTCAAAGTAATCGAATTATTTCACAATCAGTAGTTTTCTTCCCAATCTTGTACAATTTTAATGGCATTACGCTTTGTTGTTAATGCTGATTTTTGTATTAGGTTTTAGAGTGATATCAACACACTGTGGTCATTGATGTGGTATAACTTGCTTAGTGAATGGACTTTACAATGATATACGCCTCCCTTTCAGCTGATATATGAAAGTGCAATAACATGTTTTGTCTTGATTTTCCTCGTAAGTCAGTTATTCGATAACATAAAACAAACAAGTAATGAAACTAAACGTTAACTCATAATAGACTCTAACAGATGTGTTTTCTTTGTTTGTGAAGAAGGAGGGAAACTGCATAAATTATAGATATAAAAATAGTAAACCTTATTTTGAAATAATAATGATAACATGTTTGATACAGGACGGTGTTTGAAAAGGAAATTATTCCAATCATCTAGCTTACAATGAACACGACATAAGTAGTGAATATTTCAGCAGTATAAGGTGTCACGTTTTAGGGAAAAATAATGTTTTTTTGTTTTATCAGGATATTTGTGCACGTTCATTAGTGTTTTTAATGTTGACAATTGAAATAAGAGACTGGGTGTAGCATTACTTCTCAAGAAACAACTTCATATTAATCTTAACAATAAACAATTCATCCCAAACAGTGCAAGCCTAATTAACTAAGAATTCTGATAACAGTAATTTGGTAACCCGACGTTTAAATTCAGCATTCGCATACATTATAAGTATAGAAAAGAAAGTAAATTGTACCACTGCATTAATGACTAACTATATATTAATACTTTAATGACACTCGTATATCTGGGTGGGTTTTTGAGCAAATGTATACGAAATGGAGTCACTTTGCTAAACGTAGGTTTTTGAAGCGGCATACCTTCTAAAATAGTACCAAGATGATTCTAAATTGCCTCAGAAACAAATTACTATGCAGTAAAAATGACGACCATTCGCATCGATCCAGCCATGTATATTTTATAACACCTAAGTGGCGCTATTTTCAAGGCCGATTGTTCCTTGACAGTGATCTTAATATTTCCAATGTCTGAAGCGAATAATTTTCATCCAAGGCTGCAAAGGTGGAAACGGAATCGAGCACTCTACAAGAAAGGCACTTGGTGAATGACAGAGGGAAAAGTTAAGTCTAAAAGTTAGCTGACGTATATTGTAAACTTGCTGCTTGTCAACCAAATGCCCTGGGTTATATTTGCGTCGGGAATGTGCAAGGAAATTTTCCACATTTTCAAATTTCGGTTATAAGTTACATAGTTAGTACGTTATTCGGACTAAATATCAACGGGTACCATTATTCGGGCTAAACATCAACCTTTATTCGGACTAAACATAAATCATTATTTTGAATAAACATCGACCATTATTCGTTTTGTTTTTTGGGTGGGTTTTTTCGAAAACGTGACAACCGTATAATGTTTATGAAATATTGTTATTTGGTGCCTGTGGGGAAACGGATTGAATCTTTCATACATTGATTTATTTTACATTTTAAACAATATTATATTCACTTGGTTACAACAGTTTACCGAAAACGCAATTGAAACATTCAGCCATTGGTTCTTATAGTTGTCTTTCATTTATTCGGTTTCGTTTGAAAAGGGAGCATGAAAACACTTGTCAAAATGATTGTTCTTGCCATGAGAACAAATAGCCTTATCGAGTCATTTGAAAATTTGATATTTTGTAAAGGAATGTGAAGCAGAAACATTCATTTTATGCTCACTGCTACAATTTTAAAACTACCCATTTGGTACTTCAAAAGAGCAAGTTATTTATCAATGTTTTCTTTAAAATGAATTCAACCACGCTGACAATATTGACAACACGATACCTCCGTATCTGTCTCGCAATCAGAGATTTGACTTATTATACGGGGGGAGGCTGGAGCGATCGGATGAGATTGGTTCAGGCGATAGGTGAGAATGAACATTCACGTTTGAACATTCATGTTTCATTAAACATCTTGCCGTTTTCGTACAAACACTGAGCAAGTCTTCATGAGTTTGCTTGTTCAAGTTTGTACGTGTTCAGATAGAGTCTATTTCAATTAAATATTTTATCAAATTTTAAAATCGATAACGCAAATTGAGCCTGGCGTTTCTAAGAATACTTTTCCTTTGGAAGTTCCACTGATTCATGTTACATGACTGACCACACTGGTCTAGAAATGATCCGATTTTTTGATAAGTATGACTTGATGTTGAAATTGATCTTGAAGAGTCTGTAGGACTCAGGGGACAGACAGTGTTTCTCTTAGTGTGAAAACAAAAACAAATATAAAGGTTTTCATTTTATTCTAAGAAAACCAGATTTTGAGAGAGGCGGTCGACGTGACCATGGAGTTGTCCATCCTATTTATGTAGGCATATTATCATTTATTGACTTTAAAAAAATGGACTGCTAAAATGGATTTTGTAATCATTGTTGGGCCAATTCAGAAACCACTGGTCGTTTCAAACCCATGCTGTGTTTGATACAAGCTAAGCCAATAGTCACTGTTCTGTTTACCTTATACTTGCCAGTACAAATGTTTCCAGTTCTCTATTTCCGCAGCGCGTATGTTAACACATGGTCATTAATAATGTCTCCAAATTACTAGTAGGATGTTTCCAAGACTACCGGTGATTGGAATACCGGCTGTATCTTGCAGTCACATAAAACATACTAATGTGCTATTCTGGTTTGCTGCTGACAGAAACTACATCCAGGCCAATTTTGATTGCCATTATTTTGTATGTCATCGTACAACCAATACCACAGTGTATTCGTAAATTACATTCCTACTGCCGACTGCCAATAAACAAGCTAACTGTATACCAGCAAATCGTTCATCAAATACTATCAGTGAACAGGGACTAAATATTTTTTTTGCTTCAAGGACAATTGCAACTTATCGTTAGATTTGAATCAAGTTATGACATTTTACGGTATATATTTGTTTTGGTATAATTTGAAGCTCAGTGCCTGCTGCGCCATTTATTGTTGAATATATTATTCAAAAATTCGCATTTTAATGTGTATTTATTGAATGTACTATAGTTTGGGTATATCTATTTCCATCGTTCTACATTTTGTCATCAGCTACAGCTACTGCCAGATATTAAGCTTGTGCTGCAGTTGCTTCTATATTTAAGATAATTATGAAGATTGGTTTCTTGATAACGGATTCTGTTTTGCATTTTCCTTGTTTTTGAAAATACCAAATTCTTTGAAGCCCAACTTTTCATAAACGTACATATTCATTATACTGATCAATTTGAAAACAGAGATATTACTTTTAATCATACTGGCCTTCAAGGCTTGCAGATAGTAGTCTTACAGATCCTCACAGTGTGACTTATTGACATTGATACACAAGCATCCAGCGATCGATCATTCCAAGTATTTTGAATAATAACGGCTGGGATGACGAGCTGAAATTAACCATTGTTTTAATGCACAATACCCACAGACACTGCATCAGACGGTACCTGCATATCATTACATATGGCTACAATATACCATAATGGGCGACATTGTAATTTTAAAGGAAACTGTTGTTCACAGGTACGAGCATATTACTAGCCTGACGTGCTATAAACGGAGCAATCTCAGAGTTTCCCCTTAACAGTGGTCCGCTGGCCGACGGCCATTAAAACACCTGAGGACCAGTGAACATTCTCTCCTGTGGTCCTTGATTGGCTGGTTCAGTATTGGAAAGCGTCCCAATTTAACATGAAGGATCAGTGAAAATGCTTCGAACTGTAGTGAAACGACAAGCCAGCTGGTACTGCTGGCTTTAGTCATTGAAAAGGCAAGTTAAGGGAAAACCCTGAATCTACCTGAGAATGCAAAAAATACAAGAAAGAAACAAAAATCAAGAATGTTAAGCCGGAAACGTACTACCAACGAAAGTTAAACTGTATTAATTGGTAGAGTGCGTTTTTCCAATAAATTCACTGGAAATTATGGAGTAAGTTTGTATTCTATTGTAAAATTATCTGTGAGCAGAAAGACGCCTTCAGTAAAGAGAAGATAGTGCATCGAGATTGACTTAAGATCGTGTAATGTCTGTTTCTCAAAAGGGAATGTCACAAGAGGCAAGTTACACACAACCAATTCCAGGCAATATCCAATACGAAAACACACTCACATTTCAATTGCCACATCAATTTTTGCTTGGGATTGGAGGTATTGTTAGAGAAATTTCTGTCTTGTCACCGAGTGGTTCATTTTGCATGCAGTGCAGTTTAATGTGTCTCTGAAAAATCTAGCACTGTTTGTCAAGGCCTTTTTCTCAGGTAGCAGGATAATAAAGTTCATTTTTTAATATCCGTTAAGTCAGGGTGCTAGCTTATATCCTGTGATATCCTGTATGCATTATAATCAAAGGAAGACCGTACGCAGAGGGAATGTTTTACCCGTTGTCACAACGGACGATGAAAAATTGGACAGTGGACGAAAGCACGATCCATTTCCTTGTATCCGGACTAGCGTGCTGTGTCCAGGTGCAACGTAGAAATGGCTGGATAGCATGATCAGGAAAACGGAAGCTCAACAAGAGTACAGTGAGATATAGCATTGCATTACATCATCATATAATATTATCCAAGCGATTGTTAGAGATGCACTGCCCACGTGTATTCATGTCTGTGAAATTTGTCTTTCAAAGTTATTATTATCTAAAATTGTGAAATTTATGAAAACTGGGAGTTTTTGATGATGAAACTATCAATGAATCATCGGAAGTGACATGCACTGTATCCCGTAGTAGAGCAGCAGACGACGAAGAAAGGTACGCCCGGTTTAGATTAGGGAGGGGAAAACCCCATGGGGAACTTCGTCTTCCCGGAGAGAGTGGACTACTCAGTGCCAATGAGAGCACCGATGTGGGTTGCAAACCTGTGGAGTTCACTGATGTCAAACTACAATAACACTTTAGTTGCTTGAAATTAGCAACCTTTATCCGCAATTAATCTGCGCTTTTTGAAGAGTCTCCACTCCACAACCCTTGTCCCTTGTGCCGTAAGCAATCCTGGAACCATCTCAACTCCTTAGGAATATGCAGCACCGGCTTTCTGTGCACAGTTGTTTATTATTCACACAATGAACAATCTCTTATTTATGTACCCTAATATAAACGATTGAGTTTCTTTTCAAAACAGAGAAGGCGTGAGACACAAAACCGAAATATCAACACAACATCAACACTTCGACAATGTGACCGTCAACTCATAATTTAAAAAATTATGACTGGAAAGTATACATAAAAATCGTTTCCTTTACAATTGTAAAAAAAAATCACAAAGAAATCTAGTGACTTTTTCGATATGTATCGATTTTTTCTTTACTGTGGCTAACCTTTTTATTTGATTATGTTTGCGTCCTTTTTAAAGTCACCTGTCTAGAAATACAAGGTAAACATACATTATTGCAGTGTAACGAGAGAACAAATGTTTTTGTTTTGTTTTACTGTGTTTGGAAAAGAATTTGTTTTTCCCTTTAGTTTTCAATAAACACAACATTCAACTAATCTGTAAAATTTCATCTGAAGAAGTTAAATAAGTATAGTTATGTTTATGTTTCTTTTTCACTTATTGCTTGTGGTAATCGAAATGGGAAATCTTCAAATTTTGTTGACAGTATTTCAGATGTCAATATTTCTCTGGAGTTCTGGTACTGGTATAAACTTATCAATTAGATTGAGTTTTTAAACAATAAAGCTAATCACACCTTCAGACCTAAACAGAAATTCGTCGATGTTAAATTGCCTTTAACGGAGCAATAACAGTATCTCTTGAATGTTTTACGTCTAAGTTCTTTTTCATATTACATTTTACAAAAACTGGATTCCACAAAACCACGTCACCCTCCTCCGTTCTACAAAATTGATCTTTATTATCTATGAGTGTTAGAGTGTCGAGTCACTATACAGGGGTTAAGGTCTCTTAAGGTGTGTCCTTTGACCTTTTAATTACTTCCGGAATAAAAAGTTGCGTATCAACTGTTATGTGTGAAAGCCCTACGCTTTCCTGCTAAAATGTTTTTGTTTTATAGTGTTTTGGTTTTATGTTCTGAATGTTTAGAAATACGTGATTGCATTAAAACCTACTTGCCTTAAAGGAAGGTACATTTAATTTATATTCAAATCTGATGGGGATATTTATCTTGTACTTGTGCCCACTTTATTTAAAGCAAGCTTACATTATGATTTTTTTTTTTTTTTTTAACCACACAAACTTTATTTTCTCTGATGAATACAAATTTCTCCCCATCTTTGTCACAAGCTTTATCTGAAATTTGTGTTTAAGGTACTGCGACTACACACGATTGAAGAGTCTGTTGGTTAGTACATGCAACAAAGTTTGCTGTCTTCATTTCCTTTAAGCATGTTTCTAGTTTGCTGTATAAATCTAACGGAAGACATGACACATCTTAAATAATGACTCAACCATCTAAGACGTAAAACCTCAGTAAGATTGAAGTGATGACAGGTGGATTATATGGTACCACAATATATTCTAGAAAGCAAGAAGACGAAAGAAGCGTCAGCTAAGAGGGGAGCTACCTTAATAATCAAACGACACCTTACTCTGAGTTTGCAGAATAACAAGGAGCCCTCTCCAAATACCCACAAATGGCAAACTTATCTAACGCTCACTTTGTAAATTGTTTCAAAAGTAAGTATTATCAAAATAAACTGTTTGGAGAAAGTTGTAGAAAAGTCAGGCCTATAATATTTGAACATATCAGACTTGTATGTTTGGTTGATGCTGATCAACAAATGTATAGTTTACCGATTTTCAAATTTCATTGAAAAATAAAAAGCTAAATTTTGGTTCGCTTCGGTGATAATTTACAAGGCATTTCATATTTTAGACTTAACTTTTGTCTTGAGATGAAACTCAAGCGTTTTTAGGACTTCTTAATAAAAAAATGTATCTGAAAGTTTAAAACGATCAATGATATTGCCTGTAACATTATCTCGTTATTAAATTCGAAATAGTTTCGTCTATATCAATACTGGTTTTTGAAGACAAATATTGTTTTATAGTTAGACTTAATCAAACTAACAAGAGTCATGTTCAATTAGTATTCTACATTTTACTAACTATTTTATTAATTATTTTAGAAATCATTTTATTAATTACCAACCATTTAGGCATTGATTGGTAGTATATCAAAGTCTGACCAAGCATTCCTGATGCAAATACTTCATACTGTACTTTCGTATTATCTAAAAGTTTGTGTGTTCATCAGTATTTGTTATTGTATTTCCTTTTGTTTGTTTCTTTTCGTATCACTCTGTTGTACAGTAAAGTTGAACTCTCCATCAGTCAGTGCTTTATTTTTAAACTACAACGGATCTCCTAAGTAATTCGACCACGTTTACCTCTTAATACCTAATTATTTTGTATTGCTTCTGCTTGAACTGTTCTGCCATTCTTTTGTTAATTATGAATTCGTTGCATTATCCGTCTGAATCACATTATGTATCTTGTGTCAGTATAGCTGTTTTTGTCCAGTGTTTTTCTGTCCTTCTGTTTTCGTGTCTGTCTGCTTGTTTTTCGTTTGTTTGTTTGTTTGTATGTGTCTGGCTGTTTTCTACAAGCTTCGGCTTATCAAAACAGCCCCATACTCTATTTATTACATTATCCTGCGTATTGCTACTTATTGTTATTTTGTTTTGCTTTACTCCATAATTACATGTACTTATCGTTTTTCTACATAGAAGTATGGAAATAAATGTGTATCTGAAAGTACTAATTGAATAAATCTACACCTCCTCATCTCTTCCTGTCAGGTATCGCTGCAAGGTGCAGTGTGCTTTAGATTTATGACACAAATTAGCTAGTATTTTGAAACTTTCATGGCATTGTAAAACTACTTGTGCCAAAAATTCGTTTGAAATTCGTTTCCCATGCTTTAAAATTGTTTCATATTTGAAAAGATGGACTCTTTTGCTGCCTGCTGATTTCAAACACACAAACATTGTACGCTCTCGTTCACCCTTTATTGGAAACAATGGTGTTTGCTCCTTCTATTTGGAGGGACCGCGGTAACAATACAAACTAAGCTCGATGATGTTTAGTAACAAAACCAATTAAGAGTGGCTCTCATTGTAAACATTAAGGGAAACAGAAAACAAGGCTGTGGCACTTAACTTTCTATAAAATACAATTATCAAAAGCAAACCCTTAATTAAGCAAATAAATGCACATGACATGTTGGTATTGATGGACGGTTAAATGGAAATTCTGCCATCTGCTGTGACACACATTGACTGATTTTTGGCTGTTTCGTTTAAAACAGAGTGATATGACGACCAGAAATAAAGTATTGTTAATTTTAATAAAAACCCAAGAATTATTTAGCTCAATATCTTGTTGATAGGAGAACAACATTATTTGAAGAGACAAGTATTTAGTGTAAAGTTCCATGACACTTCTAACAACTCCTTTTTGCAAGTCTGATGTAAACGTTCGTAAAGTGAACGGTGTTTGCGAAATTGCCATGGGACGTCACGAAAAAAGAAGGCGAGAAAAAATGAAATCGACACCGCCAAATCCAAGAGATGAATCTGATAATCAAGTTACAAAACATATCTTTAAAACAGGTCTCGAGTTCGTGCATTGATTTTTCTCTGCCTGCCCCCACCCACCCCCCCCCCCCCCCCCCCCACACCTCACACGGTTTGAAGATGCTACGTTGAGCACCGCCATTTATGCTAAACACGGTCGCAATTTACCTAGGTGAGATGGAGTTTAAAGCCCCAATTGTGAGAGGGTGCTAAAACCCTCATTGTGGGACCTCGATGTGTGGTCATTGTGGCAAAAACATCTTGGGGAGAAGTGAAATTGAAGTGGACAAGACGGAGGAGAACTTTGTGAAATGTAAATTGAGGTCTTGAAGGTTTGTTACGTGCAGTGTTAAATATTTAACTTGCAGTAATTGTGTGGATATTATTTTCAGACATTTACACAGCCATTTTTAGGGTGAGAACATTACATTCAATTTTAGAGTTTTCAAGAAACGTAAATAAATCTAAACGGTAACAACGGAGTGCTAATGTTTCGAGAATTCGAGAAAATGATCTGTAACGATGCTTTACTTGTTTGTATACAGTAGAGTGAATCGAAAAATCCCCAACAGCTTTTAGACGAAAATATTTCCCTAGATGACTGGCAAAGGAACCACCTAGTAAATGGTCAATTAAGTATTCAGTGACGTAATATTCTAGATAAAATTGATTATAAATTGTTTCTCTTTTGTTTATGTGTACACACCACCAGTTGGATACAGACAGGCACACTAGTAATGACAGGTTAGACCATGTACAATGGCGACATTTATACGGAGGATTTCTAGTTGTGCTGATTGCTGTAATAATTAAACAATGTCATTTTTGTTTATAGACGGTCGCTAAATTTCGCTGCATCTTCTTTGTTTATGCGCATGCTTAATATCGTGTGATATACATTTTCGTATGAAAATCTGCATATAAAGTGTTTGTGTGTGTATAAAATAGGCCTCACAGTTTAATCTCGTCGGCCTCACACGCCATACAAGACTGCAAGTCACTAAAGGAAGTAACTCAAAACCTGTCATTATTTGTACATTATTTGTACACACTGCAGGAATAACTATAGACAGAGTCTCGATTGGCACTTACCGTGGTTTTACCAATATAAATAAAAACGGACAGACAGCATAAATCATACGTGTGGCCAAATATTCAAATATTATTACAGGAAGACACGGTACTGTGAAGCTAAAAATGCTAAGTGCAATTTCTTCCGCGCACTTGGGCCAGGTCAGGCAGAAGGGCTTTGCGTGTATTATTTACATGACACTAGACATGCCATGTACTTCAGAAAATCGCATTTTGAACTATCGCACACCATCAGTGACACAATTGCCAAGAATAAAATCTATGATACTAAACAATTAGTTACATTGTTTGAAAGACCGACTGCCATTCTTTGTCAATGGTTAGTTTTTGTTCTCGGTGTATTAAATGAATAGCAATGGCGGGAAGAGTGAACGCCACCCTCATAATGGCGGAGCGAGACAGCTTGTGCGGGTAGGCCCCGCAACTATATGAGGTAAAAATAAACGCTAAATTGTAATATGAATATAGAAAAACCACAGTTCAAAACCAAAATATATATAACACGTTCTCTCTCATATCGAGGAATAAAAGTGTTAAACCTGGATGTGGAAGTTGAGACTTATTAATTGACGCTCTATAACAGTAAGTTTCGAATGCAATCAACCATTCACCATCTTTATTCACGCCTTTAGAATCTAACTTCAGTGGCTATCTAGGGCTCTACCCCTTTCTCCAGTCAATGCAGAAATAGCATCCTGGCCCACGCATAATAAAACAGCGTGTCTACCTATATTTCAAAATAAATCAATTGCACACACGGGCGCCCAGTCATTAACATTTCTGTCTTCATTCTGCATCAAAGTGAATTTGAGGTTTATGGCTCTGCGGCGGCAGATCAAACCCGCAGCAAATTACGATGATTTTTACGGGTAGGTTGTCAAAAAACTCAGTAGCTGCGGCACATTACGAAGATAATTTTCTGAACAGTATTTCCTCATCCGCATATTGTGTTTGCTTTTTAAATGCACCGGATGGGGATAGGCTTGTATCAAAAACGGTTTAAGCCTGTCACAAAAAGAGAAACATGAATTGCTTACCTTTGGAGGCGCTGTTAAGATGTGGTCTGGATCCTCACGGTTTGAGCTGCAGAACCACGCCTAGTTGTCATGCTCTATCATCAGTATACATACAATTCAAGGGGTCGATGTTATACGCGGGTCCCTCATGTGCACATCGTTTCTACATTGCAGCCAGTGGCAACGCGAGTGCGTAGAGTGTATACATCAAAAATTCATACAGCGACCAGTCATCAGCGGGCATACGACGACGAGCAGCTGGGTTTGGTCGGTCGGGGAAACGTCGGCATTGCGCATGTGCACTACTGGCCAGGACAAATTAAAATGATGTTTCTATACTCGTAGTTGCTAAAAATACGACATATTCAAGAATAAAGACAAGCAGAGCGCACTGTTATAAACAACATTATTCCACTTTATCTTAATCTCTTGTTCGTCTTATCAGAACCAACACTTCACCCTAAAAGATAATTTGTACACAATATTGTTAAACATAGTAATGGTTTCCGAACTTGCCATGTCAGTTTGTGAATGAGCATTTCGGCTATCTACATAACCACAGACTGACTGAAAAAAATGTAACTGCATATTCTGTTCCCTTGTGTGTCGAACAATTTAACCCTTCTTGGAAGTTTTTATACTTTCACCATGCCAGACTTCTACTCTAATTGCGAGTCAATCCAAAACAAAAGGCCAAGTAGCAACTTTTAATGATCCAGTTAGAAAACATGAACCATAATAATATATTGCCATCGATCATACGTCACCCTTTAGACCATTAAACAAAAAGAAATTTGGACCATTTCAATGGAATTTGCAAGACATTGATGTGACTTTTTTTTTTTAACAAAGCACAAGATTACAAACATATATTTAAAGAAAATAAAAATAATTATGTCCAGTTTCTATCTGAAAGTTCGCCTCTTTAGTACCATATAGGCCATACAACTTCATTGTCTGAACTACAATGACCAGATTGATCTCATACCATTCCTTGTTTCGATTGCCTTAAAGGCACTGAACACGTTTTGTACTTGTCAAAGACCAGTATTCTCACTTGGTGTATCCCAACATATGCATAAAATAACAAGCCTGTGAAAATTTGGGCTCAATTGGTCATTGAAGTTGCAAGAAAATGATGAAAGAAAAAACACCCTTGTTGTACAAATTAGTGTGCTTTCAGATAGGAATAAAAGGCTTCTGGCCAGAAGTCTTTTATTATTTTAGTGAGAAATTACCTCTTTCTCAAAAACTACGTTACTTCAGAGGGAGTTGTTTCTCACAATGTTTTATACTATCAACAGCTCTCCGTTGCTCGTTACCAAGTTGTTATGCTAATATATATTTTGAGTAATTACCAAACGTGTACAGTGCCTTTAATAGAAATAAGCTCAATATAAACGTACACAAAATATTGACATATTGTTGTGCTATTTTCAATCAAACATTACTACTGATTTCGATGCTTTTCACGGTGTAATTGTTCAGAATTTTTATTTAAAACTGGTAGATGGGACTTCATTCACTTCAATGTTCAATCCATTTAACATTTTCATGAGGAGCTCCTCAATTTTATTAAGTATTTTTTTATTGAAATGATTTACAGTAGCACCAATTGAATTAAGAATAAATTCAATGAAATAATATTTTATTATTATCTTTATTGTTGTTGACTTTTCAACTAAAACTGTATTGTCTAAATAATATTAAAAATAATATACATAGGTTAAATTTACTTTTTCGCTTGAGTGCATAAGTCCATATGGCCTACAATAAATGTATACGAGGAAGGAAACATTAGTAACAGAATTAGGGTTAACACTAATGAAAACTAAGATGACTCTGAAATTTAAAACGGATAGTATAGAGGCCCGGATGTGGTCCCCGGATATGGATAAATTATTCCGAGCTGAAGATATAGTGTAGTGCTATCATTACCAGTAGTATACTGCAACAAACAAAATACATCATTGGTAAATATCGAGAGAGAAAAACACAGATATCCTACTTATGACGGCTCAAATGAACAAATGAAAAAATTACCAGTAATCTTTTTAAGATTAGTTTGAAAACTTGCTTGTTTAATACGGCTTATCTGTGATTGTTCTTTATCTGATTTTTTAACTGTGTGAGGATTCCCTCTCGTTCGCCTTGAGCACCTCAATCTGGTTGATTTGGGGGCATTACAAATACTCTATATTATTATTATTATAAATGCATGTTGGCCTCATGTTTCGATCGTTGGCAATCACATTGACCCTTGACCAGTAGTCGTACTCCAGTACTATATTGATGATATTTGTACTCTTACTTGGTTAGCAAAATGCTCAGCATACTCTGATCCTGGCCCTATATTCATACACATTGCCTCACCACAGTGACCCTTTACCAGTAGTCGTACTCCAGTACTGTATTGATGATACTTGTACTCGTACTTGGTTAGCAAAATGCTCATACTCTGATCCTTGCCCTATATTCATACACATTGCCTCACCACAGTGACCCTTGACCAGTAGTCGTACTCCAGTACCGTTATGATCCTGGTTATGATGGTACTTGTACTCGTACTTGGAATGGCAAAATGCTCTTCCCATGAAATATTTAAATTGCACATCACGCGTGCGCACTTACACCGCTGGTTGGCAAAATGATGGAACATTGCCCCTTTTTGTGTGGGGCTGATGGTGGCGTGACGCAGACGCGCTTGTGCGTCTACTTAGTGCACAACTCTATGGCGTTTGCCAACCAGCAGGGTCTGTACGCATTCGTGAATGTAATTAGCATATTTCATGGGAAGGGTCTATTTGGAACACACAGTCATGCGTTACGCGTGAGAACGGCATGCAGCACGCGCACATTTCACAAAACTCATTGCGTGATTGGTTAGTAAACGACGCGGCTGCGTTAATAATTTGAGCGCTTGACGCGCCTGCAAGCCAAAATGAGATTTGCCCGTAAAGATGGCGTCTACTGGGAACTATCTTTACCGTATTGATGTTCATACTCGATACTTGGCTGAATAAACTGTACTCAAATAATGTAGGCCTACTCGATATTCTTCTGAAAATGTATTTGGACTCCAACTGTTATGAACGAACATAATGATGCACTAACGTGTGGACGCACTTACATCGAGCTCCCAGAAAATTTCATATTTTAAGCTCAAAAAATCTTCTTTCCGACTCGCTGAACTCATCCAAACCCTCTAAGTTCCATCATAGAACGATCTCAGCCTACATCCCCTACTCATTATGCCAGCTGGACGAAAGAAATCTCCAAAATCCACATCACCCCATCGGGAGGCACCCATTTTGTCACCCCAGTCACTGGCACATACCTCATCGGGCCCGTCCACTGAGCGCCCAGAACTCCAAGGGGACTTCCAGCAGTTTGTCCGGGGTGCCTTAGAGGAGATCCGCCAGGGCCAAGTCGACCTAAATAGGCGCATCGACAGCATTGAGGCGAGCTTCAACACGGCCATTGAATTTCAATCTGAACGGGTCAATGAACTGGAACTCAAGATCAATGAGTTGGAGAAAATGGCTACCTATTGGGCTCAAGCGGAGAAGCCGATCATACAGACTTGCCGATCATACAGAGAAACTCAATAAGCTGGAGCGATTTAGCCGTCGCAGTAACATCAGAGTGATTGGCTTTCCCCAAAGTAAAGACGAAGACTGCCTAGACATCTGCAAGAAAATGCTGAAGGAAAAATTTGGCCTTCATGACATCAAGCTTGAGAGAGCACATCGGGATGGACCAAAACACCGGGTCGTCCTCAACATCTCCTGTTCACGTTGAATTGCTACCAGGACAAGATTGCAATCCTTCGTCAACAGCGACAGGTCTTGGCTGACACCCCGTACGTACTTCTGCACTGAAGATTTGACAAAACAAGATCTGCAAGAGAAACGCCGTTGGAGCTTGGAGGTATCCAAGGCCTACAACAAGGAAGGACAGAAGTACAGGTTTGTTGCTGGTAAATGGCGGAACAACACCGGAGATCTTGCTGCTTTCTGCAGAGTTTGATGCTCCCCTTTATACGCAGCAACACCAGACTCAATGCTTAATGCTTAATTTAATGCTTTCGTTGCATTTCACCTTCATTAACATTTCATTTGTTTGTTTACTTTGCCCATCACCGGGTCACATCGTATTGTAATCATCATTACATTTGGTTCCTTATTTGGTAGTCTGGCCTGTTCAGTTTTGTTAATTTATTTTCTGTTATTGCCACAATTGTGTTTATTTAATTTTGTTTGATTGATTTGATATGTAAATTATTGGCTGCTTAAGAACCTCTATTGTGCCAGCATTGCTTTAGTCTTCCTGTATGTTGTTGTTTCTCGGCAAATTACCCATCTGTTTTGCTTTGATTGCTTACCATCTTCTTGCTTTCATCTGCATGTTATCTTTATTTATATATATATATATTTGTTTGAGCTTTCTAAGCTATTTATTTGTTTATTGCTTCTATTTATTCATCATCTAAGTATTTATTTATGTTCATTATTAATACCCATTTGTTTTTCTTTGATTGCTTACCATCTTCTTGCTTTCATCCGCATTTTGTTTATGTATTTAATTTGTAAGTTATTTATTTGTTTATTGCTTTACTCATTACCTATTTATCATCTAAGTATTTTCATTTAAAATGTTTTTTTCTGCGCTCGATGTAATTTGAATTACGTTCATTGATACTCCATCTCCAGTGTTCGTACTTCATTGTGACATTTAATTTTTCTTTTGTTTCTGTTCATTTTATTTATTGCTCGTATGTTTCCTGATTTAACAACCAATAACTCATTTCTTGCTGACGATGCTAGCTACAATTCCTGCTCTTACTTTGATCGCAATGATTTTTGTAATCTTAATGTTTCTACACCCGATAATTTCTCAATCTTTTATATAAACTCCAGGAGCCTCTGTAGACATTTTTACGATATTCATGACTTTGTGCTGTCACTCAATCATTCTTTTTCTATCTACGGTTTTTCAGAAACGTGGTTTAAAGACGCTCCTCCTCAATTCGTCGATATGGACAATTATCATCTTATTCATTCCTCTCGTTCTGACAAAACAGGGGGAGGAGCTGCCATGTTTGTGAGCAACTCGCTTAAATTCCACATTCGTAACGATCTCATGACATCTTGTGAAGATTTTGAATGTGTTTTCATTGAAATTCAACGAGCTCATGCTGTTAATTTGATTGTCGGTAATGTCTACAGGGCTCCTGGGGCTTCCCCAGATAATTTTAATAGGTCTTTTGATTCTTGCCTCAATACTATCGCCAATGAGAAAAAGCTGTGTTACATAATGGGGGACTTCAATCTCAATTTACTTAATTGCTCTAATCATCGACCCACAGATGATTTTGTAAAGACACTTTTTTCGCTTATTTTATGGCTTCCGCCCTTTGTTTGACAAACCGACCCGCATCACCCCTCACAGTGCCACTTTGATAGACAACATTCTTACCAACAATAACCAGGATATGTCCGCAGGGATCCTTTATTCGGATATCACTGATCACCTACCACTTTTCCAGGTGACTCCTTTTTGTCTTGACAACTCGGCCTCTGCTGGTAACACCTTTGTCACAAGAAATATCAGCACTACTACAATCCGTTCTTTCACTGCAGACATTGCGAATTTGAATTGGAGTGAAGTCTATGCGGCCGATCAAGCCGATTCTGCCTACAATGCTTTTCTTACCACCTTTAACTCTCTTTACAATCTTCATTTTCCTTTTTCAGTGAAATCTAGGGGTAATTCTTTAAGAAACCAGCCCTGGATTAATCAGTCTATTGTCAACTCTTCTGATCACAAAAGCAGGCTGTACCGTCGTTTCTTACGTAATCCCACGGCAGCTAACGAGCGTCTGTATAAGGACTACCGTAATCGCCTAACCTCTGTCATTCGCACTGCTAAAAAAAATTACTTTGCCCGGAAGCTGGATCATAACAAAACAAGTTTGAAAAATATCTGGCGCGAAATTAACAGCATCCTGGGCAAAGGTAAAAGGGCTGACAACCCTTGTGAAATTACCAACGGCGACGACACTCTACGAGATCCTCCTGAAATCGCTAACTCTTTTAACACACATTTCTCTAACATTGGTGCTTCATTGGCTAATAAAATCCCCAGTACTGATTCACACTTCACAGACTTTCTTCACAATCCGAACAGCTTTTCAGTTTTTCTGACTCCTACTTACTTCCTCGAAGTCATTCAAATCAGCGATGATTTAAAAAGCAGCTCTATAGCTGCGGATTTGATGGCATAAATTCTTCTGTGATTAAATCTGTCATTTCCTTTATTTCTCGCCCTCTTGCTTACATCTTCAACCTAACTTTCACCACTGGTTCTTTTCCTTCCAATCTGAAGGTTGCTAAAGTCATTCCTGTCTTCAAAAATGGTGACAAACATAATATTAGCAATTACAGACCCATCTCGATTCTGCCTTGCTTTTCTAAAATACTTGAGAGACTTTTCTGTAACAGGGACTCACTAACTTCATCTCTCATTTCCATCTCCTTTCTGACTCTCAGTACGGCTTTCGAGCAAATCACTCCACAGACATGGCGCTAACTCAATTTGTTGATAAAGTGTCCACTGCTCTCAATAATAAAATGAGTACAGTCGGTGTATTTATTGACCTATCAAAAGCATTTGACACCATTGATCACTCCATTCTCCTGGACAACTTGAAACTTCGTTTCTAAGGCATAAGAGGTGTTGCTCTCAAATGGCTTTCTTCGTATCTTTCGAATAGGCAACAGTTCACTTCCTTCAAAAATCACAACTCTTCTCGGCAAGAAATCAAGCATGGTGTTCCCCAGGGTTCTATTCTTGGTCCTCTTTTTTTTTTGCTGTATATCAATGATCTGCATTCTTCTTCTTCCCTTCTTTCCTTTACTTTATTTGCCGATGATACTACTATTACTTTCTCTGACTCCAACCCGGCTAATTCTTTAAACACCATGAATGCTGAACTTCTTAAAGTCTCTTCTTGGTTTAAAGCTAACAAACTTTCCCTTAACCAACACAAAACTAAATTCATGCTCTTCAGTAAATCTTCTCATCTTTTGGACGATATTCCTATTCTTCGCATCGATAATAATCCTATCCTTCAAGTTCACTCTACTAACTTTCTAGGTGTCATTATTGACGATCAACTCTCCTGGTCTGAACACATTTCTTCCATTACTAAAACCATCTCCCGCAACACCGGTGTTATGTCTAGACTTCGTGCCTTTCTTCCACCCAAATCCTTGATATTGCTTTACATTCTTCATTCTTCCTTATCTTAACTATTGTAATATCGTTTGGGCACATGTTTCCAGCAACAAGCTTCGTTCGCTAATCACCACTCAAAAAAGGGCAATCAGGATTTGCACTTCTTCGCATCCCCGGGAGCACACTGCACCTCTTTTTGTCACTAGCACTTGCTGAAATTAACAAATTGCATACAGGTATTTTCATGTACAAATTCACTCACAACCTTTTACCCACTTCTTTTAGTTCATTCTTTACCTCTGTCCGTGACACCCATGGGTACTCAACCAGATCGCACAACAAATCACACCTCTATATATGTGCCATTCACCCGCACATCATTCCACCTGAAAACGCTTCGTTTCTTCGGACCGCGTCTTTGGAATGGTTTAAGCGAATCTATTAAATCACAATCTTCTGTGGGTCGATTTAAAAGTGCTTATAAAAGAGCTCTCCTCTCCCAGTATCTGACATAGTTTGTTCTCATCTAGCTAGTCTGCTTAGATTCCTGTCTACTCATGTTTAGTAGTCAGCTGATGTTCTCTCTTTATATATATTACTTTACTATAATTGTTATTGTCGTTATTATCATTGTTATTATTATTATTAATATTACTGTAATATTGATATTATTCTCATTATATTGATATTACTATAATATTAATATTATTCTCATAATTTCTGTCTTTGTGCAACTTGTCTGTCCGTACGTTCTTGTTCCTGTTAACGTTCTGTTTGTCTGTCCATCAGGCATCTCACTACAAGCCTTGGCTTCCAGATGATGCCTCCATACTTATGTTATTTTTTTGCCTTGTAATTAATGCTTCTTTGATTACTTCTTTAAATCAATGTTTTGGCTATGTACTGTTTGAAAATGTCATGAAGTATGGAAATAAATGTGAGTTTTGAATTGAATTGAATTGAACTACTCGTGGTCAGGCCCGTAACCACGAATTTTTTTGGGGGGCGGATATGAATTGGGGGGGGTGCAAATATGATTTTTTTATTTAATTTTTATTTTTATTGTTTTTTTTCTTTGGGGGGGGGGCGAATATGAAGGGGACAAAACTACATCGGCGCGTTAGCGCCTTCCGTCGCACAATTTGTTTTGAAATTTAGGTGAACTTCTTATTTTTTTATTTTGTGGTACTTTGGGGGTACGGAGAGATATCGACGCTTGTTCCAGTGGGATCCTATAGACAGTATCGAATATGACGTGACCTTTCAATAGACCCCTTGCATATGACGTCACACGCTAAAAATGCGCCCTCACTGAGGCCAAAAAGCGCCCTCACTGAGGTCAAAGGAGGCAGATGATTGGACGATAGGTGTTCTTTGTGCGTAAAATAGTGTGCGTGACCTCAGGGTCCATTTAGCGTTCCGCGTTATGCAAGGGGTCTATAATAGACTGTGCAAGTCTCGCGCGTAAGCGAACTTCCGGGACCATTGTGGTCCCAACCATATGGAGTTTTACGTTGGCAATATTTTGTTTCGTCTATTATTTTAGTTTAACGTACCTTATGACCATGAAAATTAAATATGTTGTTGGGAATGTAATACTAAGTGATCAAAAATATGAAAGTTAAATCAATTCAACAAAACAACGAAGAAAACCAAAGAATTAAACTTGACCTCTGCTTCCGGTTACTTGCAAAAAATTAAGAATTTGTGCCCACCTCCGATCACCAAATTTGTTTTGGTCGCGCGATGATTATATCACCAGACGCTGTAATTTTATTGTGGGGCGCTAAGCCTTTACATTGCAGTCTACGGTTGTCGAGGCATCAGCGTCCTCTTTAAACTGCGTCATGCGTAAACTCTACGCCCGTGCGATCATCGCGCGTCTGCGTTTAAACCTGCTTTTAGTGGTTGCACGTACTCAGGCGTGGATTTACAAAAGGGTTTCCTAAAAAGTTAAGATCAAATAAGCATCCTTGTCCCAGAGTTTTTAGTTTGTTTCAACAAAAACTAACAAATGATTTGTGTGTTTATTATGAAAGCTAAAACTCATTTTATGCAAATTGTAAAGATTATTTTTGTTGGTCAGATTTTTTCATAGATCTAATTTAAAAACAATGATTTGATTTCAGAAAAAAATATGTTCTTCACTTGACGTGTTTTCTCGCTCCGATACGCGCGAGACTTGCACAGTCTATACCTACAACATGGCGTCTGTGAGCGTGTGCGTGTGCGTGTGCCATAGAAATCAAACCAGGAACGCTAAGACGCGTTTACACGCGCATACGGCCGGTCCTATGATGCTTTCATGCACTCTGCGTTACTGGTTTGATTTCTATGGCACACGCACACGCACAGACACACGCTCACAGACGCCATGTTGTGGGCATTTGAAAGGTAACGTCATATTCGATACGGTCTATAGATGTTAAACACTTCTATCTAGTTGATCGTATGATGGTCGGAGAAACATGCTCTGAATGCCATAATTTCCCCCCTTGCTTTTCATGGGACTGTATTTTGTACGTCCAAGTACAGTCAAACTGACTACAAGAGAACTAGTTTTTGGCTGACGTTGCTTTAAAATGTTCATCAAGGCTGAGTTCCTTTATATGAAAACAAAGAACTCATGTTCGCTGTTATGCCAATGAAACAAACTGTCACTTTAATTCTTCATTACTTGCTTAACAATTGCAAATGTAAATTGTAATAGTGTCAGCCTTTTGGTTGATGTATGATTCAAATGAGTAAACCATACAAACAAATATTAAAAACCAATAAAACACAAAAAGCAAGCACATTGGACTTCTAAATTTTTCATAGAGTTAGAAAATGTTTCCTGAAAAAACACCTAATTACCCCTTAAAGGTATTATACAGGATTGGCAGAGCTGACAAAATAATCACAGACAGTGTTCATGTTTTGTGTAATCAACCACATACATGAAATAACAAACCTGTGAAAATTTGAGCTCAATTGGTCATCGAGGTCACGAGAAAATAGTGAAAAGAGACCTTATGTGTTTTCTGTTTTTCAAACGTCGAGTTTATTATCGCGCGCGATAAAAACTATTGTTTTACTCATTTCTCAGAAACGATAGCATTTTAGGCAGAAATATTTTAAGGAACCCTTTCTACCATTACTTACTTCAAATCATGTAAGTTATGTGTGAATCTGTGAACATTTGTGTTTTTCGATCTTACCAATAGTGTACAGGGCCTTTAATCGTGATGCTTCAATGGTTTATAATGGTAGGTTCGATGAATATTGTAACCAGACTCACAACTAATTAATGGCTTGGTCGCATCAATAAATTGCTATGGTAGGATAGCTCTATAGCCGGCCAAGGACAACACTACTGCGCAGTATGACTATTTCCCTGTGTCACTGAGTGTGCAGCTTTAATTATTCAAAATTACAGCATGTCTTATATAGGCCTACCATGGTATATTTCTCTTGCACATCTGTGCAAAGAAACAAGAAAAATGTAAATTTTCTGTAGGCCTATACACGTTTCTGTACCGAGTAGACCTTGTCTGCCTGCGGAGTCGTCACTGAGAGGACAAAGGAACCGTAAAGGTTTATCTCATTCATGAGTTTCAATCGTTTTTTAAACTTGCTTTCTGGCATTTAATAGAAGTGTAAAACAAAATAGTAATGCAGAAATGAAAAATGATACAATAAACGAGGATTTTAGTTTAAACAAATCTGTTAGATTGCGGCTATCGAAATCAGCGTTGGTGGTTTTGGGAAATAGTTTTCTAGATTTTAGCAGCCCGATCAGACAGAAAAAAAATTATGTTAGATTAGAAGTATGAGCCATTTGTACTCTTGGTTCATTGGTAATAAATTGTCTCTTGCAATTTGACAAGTTGGATGACATTTCCAGAGCTCCAAGGGATATGTCATGCACATTATTCTGTTTCGTTTCAAATAATATTGTATGCAAATAAAAATTCATGTTCTTATTCTTATTATTCTTTATTTGGCCATTAAATACAAACAGTCAGTAACAAAATGAATGAATAAACAAATAAATCAGTATTTAAGTAAATACGATCCACAAACATTTCAGCCATTGCATCTTGTCGTTTGCGATCTAAAGTTTTTGATGCACAACAAGAACACGCACTTCTAAAGAAGATCTGTGATGCGCCACCAACGTTGCTTTCAGTGAAGATAAATAAGGCTCTATGTTTACCTGAACGGCAACTTTGAAGTAGGCCTACATTTAAATGAACAAAACAGCCATCATAGTTTGAACTACTGACTACTGATGGTGTTTGACATGAGCATGATTGGTCGAGGTCACTGATCTAAAGATGTTTTAAAAATAGAATGTTTGTTTCGGTCGAACCTTTTCAGTCAGTGAGTTTGTGTTTGTGTACATTACAAGAGAGACCGTTTGAAATTCATCAACACTTCCTAAACAATTAATCATAGCTTGATAGATGAAATTAACGCAATTTGTTCAGCGTGGTATGTTTATATCTATATAATAATTTAAGCAAGGGTCTATATTAATTCACAAATGCTATATAATCACTGACGACTCGGAGGGTTTAACTTTTTATAAATGACGAAGGTAACGATGTTTTTCAGTCAATAGAAGTAGCACATTAATTACCACTTACGATGTCGTATTATTAATTTCTGTAATTTGTTCTTATTGTCTCCGGACTTCATAAAAATTGCCAATAGTGGAACATCAAATAAACTCAAGTCAATCGAAGTATGAGGTCCTTTGTGCACAGAGTCTAATGCCGCAAGACGGTTACCCATATTGAAAAATTCATTACTGGAGAAAAGAGCTCTGCTAAAATCTTTATCTATAGTGAAGTTGTGCAGGTAATTTCTTGAAACCGGGGCCCCCATGGGCTCTGGTCTCAAGCGATGGTCAATAAAGAGAAAAGGGGCATTTCTCATTCGGACAATATGCATGCGTCAGGATACAGGCGACTTTTGACTACTAAATCGAAAACAATGAAAACAATCACACAAAACAAACTTAACGTAAGGATTCAATGTATTACCATTATAGTGAACAGAGAGTCAGTCCAATTCAAAATTATGAAAAAATACACAATAGCATGGCAACAGAACGTCGTTTCTTTATGTTAATAAACTATATTTATGTAGTTTTTCTAAATATTTAACTAAACCATAGGCCTACAGTATAAAAAGTAATATTGCGCAGCTATGAAACACGCTCACAACAGCGCAGTCAAAATGACTGTGCATACCTGTGATTAAACTCTTATTAGTAAATTGAATGGTCTTTAAACAAACTGTATCGAATTTTGGTCCCCGAAAAGTCCCCCAATTCCCAATAAATAATAATAATAATGACAAAACTTAATCAAAAACAATACTGTCTAACAATTTGTCGTTTAAAAAAGTGCCACTAGCTTTGTGAGTGAGAGAATGTATAGAAAAATAAGGTAAATAAGAACAAATTACTATAAATGGCCTATAATAATTCTTTTGTACGTGTCTAAAATGTAACGAGGAGCGTTGGCTCTTTGGTCAGTGCGAAGTAACGGTATCGAACCAACTGATGATTTGGAGGCGCACTAAGGACACAAGAAGCGAACCTCGTAGTTCAAGCAGGACTGGCTGGAAGGTGGGTCAGCATTGAGGCAGACGAATCCCTCAGAGGGAGTACATTTGGTTTTGATCTCTTGACCGGCGTCTATCCAATTCTGCTCGGTTTCCTTGACGCGGCATTGGATGTCAATTGGCTCTTTACTAGAACACTTGAAAAAAAATAAACGAATTTGACAAAGCATTAGAGACCATGATAGGACCGATTATCTCCAGAAGGGCACAGTCAAGCTGTCACGAAGTCCTCTATAGCCGTTGCAAATTGTATAATCAAAGCAAACCAAGACTGAAGATGGAAGGTAACATAAGAGACAGTCCAAGTGGCAAGAATGGCACTTTCTATAGAGATAAATGACCCGGCTGATGGGAATGAATAAAATAAACTTGTTTTCATAACACGGAATTATTGCCTTTGCTGGCGCACAACCGTCCGACTCAGAAAGAAGGAACCGAAATCCGGCTATGTGAAGTTGATATCCGCCTTCACAACAGAGACCACAAGTACAAACTCCCTCCGTGATACTTACAGGGTTGTGTCCACTGGCTGCAACGTGCTCCCAGTCACCACTACCTGAAGGATAGTCTCGGTTCAACCAGGACGTCCATCGTGCGAATGCACTACAGGTACCTAGTCACGTGACAAATGGTGAAACAAAATGGGTTAACATGATGCACGTCATGATTGCGAGAAAATGGGTCCTAGTAGTAGTAGTAGCCTCTGCGAAAGTGATGAACCACCTAAAGTCAATTATTCATTTATTTCTGACGAGGCCTCACATCGTTCACGACCTTTGCTGCCATGCTCACACCTATCCCAATCTAATGGAAGTATAGGGGAAAATTAAGTGAACCTTGGCAGTTGGATTGAGCAAAACTTTATTAAGTGTGGTTTAATAGTGACCTACCTATATTAACTTGCAAAGGGAATTTTGATTATAATGTTTCGTTTTTGAGAAAATAGAATTAGCCGTTGCAAACTGTTTACCAACCAAAAGGACATGGGGTATCGGGTATGGTATAAATGCAAAAATTGTAGTAAACGGCCTGACGTTTCGACCATAGCAGAGTCTTTCTCGAAGGTTAAAATTCAAACCGATTTGGCCTTCGAGAAGTTATTTTTCTTGTCGTTATTGTACGACAGGTGTACGACGCTCATTAGAGCGCATTCTTATGTATTACGTAATCCATTTGGAAATGGTTGCTATAATATATTCACTGAATATTTATTGTTCAAATCATTCTCGGTTGAGCAGCTATAACCCTTTTCCCCATACCCCGTCCATACCCGCAATTGCAAACGGCAGTGCATTGCCGCACAGAATTCATAGACTTGCTTATTAAAGGGGTGCGCGACCCCGTCCAATGTCCAGGTCGCGTCCACGGTTCCTCCACGAGTTGGGGGTTTTACGTGGCCACCGAGTGCTGAGCAATCAGACTGACGTTGGGCATTAAGAAGTCTACCGTTGCATTACCCCCTACCCCTCCCCCTCCCAACATATTACATTCTGAAGATATTACACTTGATTTTCTATTTCAATTTGTTTTAAAGAATCTTGCTAGTTTGAATGGCATTGAATTGCTCGGCCTTTAGCGCCGGTTTAAATTATTTATATTTCGAATTGTTTTTGTATCTCAGATCATGGCGATGAAACCCTTTTACGGGTATTGAAAGCAAATTTTGCCGCTTTGTTTTTTGTTTTTCTATATTACAGATAGATGGATAGAATTGTCCGAAAGTCTAATTGACCCCAGCCTGCGGCACACCAATATTAAACTCCTTCCGACACTCCTCATGTCAGCAAAAGCACCATCAACCACGAAAAAGTACAGCGCATCCTGGAGAAAGTGGGAGACCTGGGCATCGTCCAAGTCTGGAGTAACAGTTTTTCCAACCCAACCGCTGGATTTCGCCCTGTACATATCGTCACTCCTTCCAGATACGCAGAAATCTGCAGCAGACTCTGCATCAGCCGCAGTCAGCTGGGCACACAGTTTAGCCGGACTACCATCTCCCACTGACAGTCCATTAGTGAAAACGGCCCTACAAGGCTACCGGAGATTAACAGCGGCAGCCCCCAAAAGAAAAGAACCAGTAACACCCGAGATAATGGCAAACCTGTATCGTGTCCACGGACAATCTGAGGCAGGCCTAGATGACCTGCGCATATTGTTTGTATGTTTTGTTTGCTACGTTGGTTTTTTACGCTACAGTGACATTAGCAATGTAAAAAGAGAGGATTGTGATATTTTTGAAAGATAGGTTTGTCGTACGCCTCACTAAATCAAAAACAGACCAATTTCGCCAGGGCAACGATATCACCATCGCCAGAACATTAAAACCAACCTGCCCTGTCGTTATTACCGAACGGTACTTCCACGCCTTGGGTGATCCACCTAATTCCTCCCTACCAGTACTTCGTAGATTAGTGCGTACAAAAAGTGGTCTTATCCCAACAACTCATGGGCTCAGTTACACTAGAACAAGGGAAATAGTGCTTGAAGCTCTAAAGCCTTTCGTCCCAGACATTCATAGTTTTGGCCTCCATAGCCTGAGATCGGGAGGCGCATCCGCCGCCTCCAACGCCCAAATTCCATCTCACCTAATATCTAAGCATGGAAGGTGGAAAACCGACAAATCTAGAAACGCTTACATCAAAAGCGATCTCAAGACAATTATGCTTCCCTCAACAGTGCTGGGAATTTGAATCGAGTATTATTATAGTCCTATAGCAACATCCTGTTAATTTAATATTTATTATTTAATATTTATTGTTGAATTGTGAGGCACTGTGAATTTATCACAGCAAAAGTTGGCTTTTACAGCCGAAAGAAGAAATGAATAAATGAATAAATGAATAAAGTATGTAGGTTGCGAGGCAACAAGCAGCTCCGCCATACCAGTTCACAAATCGTTCTCCACTGTTTCTTAATTATTGTTGTCACAATATGTGTTCATGAGGGAGATATAGACTAGAAAATTATTTTCTTTCGTAAGTATGAAGAAAGAAAAGAATCTACTATCGGGTCGATAAGTCAAACCATCAACTGTAGTCTGCTATTGTTTGCTTGTTTTGTTCTCATGACATGCTGTGGTCAAACAATCATTTACAAATTCATTCAAAAAACCATGTGATGATGTCATGACGTAAGAACCAACACTGACCGCGGGCCACACACAGATTTGGCCAGGATTAAGTATGCCCATCTTGAGACAGCTCAGAGAGTTGTAGCATTGTTCAGATGGTTGACTTTACTAACGAGACTATCAAAGTGTTTTCCAAGTCTCGCCTTAAAAGTCAGTTTCGACTTGTATTTGAATAAAATGTCTGGTACAACGACTCACGTGCGCAATCAACGATTATTGTTGCAATTTCATCCCACTATAAAATACTGACAGTGTTGCTGTGTGACGTGGCTCGGGGCAACATAGCAACACTGTGTATAGAATTCAAATTGTAACATTCACAACATTAGCTTTGGTAAATTGGCACATACCTATGGTTGGACATTTGAACCGGACCTCGTAATCCTTGCATACTATTGTGTTGACCTCTGTTGTACAGACTAGACCGTTCTCCCAGTTGCAATCGTAACCGCTATTTAGTGCATCTTCAGTATTGTAGTAGGCGTTTTGGTTCGATACGTCACGGCATTGGGTACACATTGGGCGATTACCATTGCAGATGTTGTCGTTAGAGTCCTGCCATGCACACAAAGTTAAAACAAAGAGCTTACTAATAAACTTTAGTGAAGCCCTCACCTTAAAGTGAAGTCTGTGGCCTTGTAATGTTTGGCGATCTTTCATAAAAAAACAAATAAAAAAAGTATTTGTAAGCTCACCCTAAATGACGATACGCTTTCCCAGTCTCCGGTCCCAGAAGGATTATCTCTGTCCTTGAATATCGTCCAGGTAGAGGCTAAAAACAAGAAAGGGTGGAATTAGTTCTACTATTTGTGCATTTGATCTGGTGACGCACACTTGCACGGTCTGAAACATGCGCATAATCCTCATGAATAATCAAAAATCTACACTTAAAGCCCTGTATTACAGGTTACCATATTATACATTACAAAAAATGGGTAGTTTCATTTACAGGCCCGTCATGGCAAAGGTAGTCACGCTGAACATGCATACATGAGCAGTATAGACCTTTCCAATTGTTGATAAACAAATTGCGCCGATTGGCATGGACGGCCGAATGTTGTGACCATAATTCAACATTTTCTGTTAAAATTCATAACTGAAATACCTTCCATGATTGGTGATTTGTTTCCAACAAATTCAACACTATTTTTGAATATTTTGTGTAACATTGCTACAAACTATGGCCATCTGTTTTTGGTTTGCAGTTTTGGCTTTCCATAATTATATAGTTTTCCAACCTCGGTTGGCAAACACTCGGGCTGTGACGTTGCAATAGAAAGGTCTATTGTACATTGTGTAGATGATAAACACTCACCTGTAGACGGACGCAGATATCTGATCTCATAGTCATGGCACAAGGCACCCGAGGTTTGGTCAGCGTTTTTGCACACCACGCCCACTGTCGGTAAGCAATTAACGGCCAGGGTATCCGGCGCCGATCCAGTCCAACGCGTAAACACGCTTGAAGATCCCTTCACTCGGCATTCCGCGCCAATCGGTTTACAACCACCACATACGTAGCCTAGTTTCTAGGAGGAAAAAGGTAAGACAAAACTTGAAAACCCAACTTTAGATTAAATCAGTGATCCTCCGGGAAGGGTTCATCCAGAATCATTGGGAGGAAGCACTTGTACTTCAGTTGCAGGAAGAGCGACTATTAGGCTTGTTTCTGTTTGACAATATTCATAATTGTCCTTGTGGAGTATTCCAACATTCAGGTCTAAAATTATTGAATTGAATTAAATTGTCAAACGAATTGCTGTAATTGTTTGCAACTTACTACTTACACAAATTTCAACTTATTACATTTGGAAATGTTTGGGTATGATGGCTTAACAAAATTTGGGAGTAGCATTTTCTAAGTTGATCATTTGAACTGATGTGTAATGTAATGGATTGGCTTATCTGAAAAAATTGAGTAAATTGATCAATTTTGACAGAGTTATGCACTAATTGTTGGTTTCGCCGAGACGGCTGTATAATAGACACATGCTCCCTTATAAGGGTTCAGCACTCGTCTCAACGATATGGATTTCAAATGGGTTAGGCCTACTAGACCGTGGTGTTATATGCCCCGTCCAACACCATACAACACTATTCAATGTGAGTGGCTTGCCCTAAGCAACAAGATCCATATGTGCATACCGTTGTGTGAGGAATGGAAGGGTATTCAGTCAATTGGACTGTGGTTTTGGGGTATCATGCCCTGTTCAACAATATAGAACAGAGGATGGGAATGCTGGCTGGTGTTTTTGACTCAAATTAGTTTACTTTGTGCTTCTCTGCTATGTAATGAGCATTGTTTTGGGGGTTAACTTATGTACTGACCCAGTGACCCCACACAATCTTCAAGACACAACATTGATATTTAATGCCTTATCCACCAAGGTTCAACACAGTTAACACCCAGCATAATTCCCTATGCAACAGTATGCAACACAGATACCCTGTTATACACTATGGTTCAATTCCCTATGCAACAACACTCACACACAGAGGAGAGTAAACCACAGAATTCCCTGTGCAACATGGTACAACACAGTTTTAAAACTGTTGGATCATGTTGTGTAGGGCATGGTTAGGGTTAAGATTTTAACTATCATAAAAATTCACCAGTCAATATATGAGCTGCTTGTACAAAAAAAATACAACTTGACGGTGCTGGGTTAAAGGGCCTATGAAGTGTTTTTGTTTTTTTGTTTTTTTTGTTTTTTATTAAATCAGTTTAGGGCCTATATGAAAAGAAATTATTTTTCATAACTGTTTTGTGTCTGGAGTGAATTTTTTAATTTTAATTCAATAACAAAAAAATACCCCCGAAACTTTCGTATTTTGGACGCCACAAGAGGGCGCTGTTCGTGACGTACACAAAGGCAGCGGGTCCCAAATCGAGATCAGCCATGGTCTGGTGCCCAGGCGTCCACCGAACATGTCGGATTGGACGCACGCACACACACACACACACACACCATACCGATGGACAATAACGCAACCATATTTTGGGGGTGGAATATAAATCTTCAGAAGTACTGTTCAGTCAGTGGACTATTGATACATTCTATAAAATTACATGTATATATTAGAATATAATATCAGATATGATGTCAACAATAATGCGAAAAATATATGTTTGTATAAGTTAACATGAACGGGGGACTGGACTGCGGTGCTTGGGGGTATTGTGAATTGTGTGCACGGACGGGCACGAACTTTACAAACAGCCAAAATTATTTACCCCGAGTTTTTCCCGCTTCCAAAAAGCACCTCTATATTGTTGGAACAGCATCTGGCAACAGCATGGCCTTATACTTCATGCCAAATTGGTTGTGAAGGCCACGTTCAAAGCAACTTGGCTCAAAGTGGGCACTGCAGAGCATAGGCTGCTCGCTCCGTCCATACCATTTGGCTCTGATGGTCAGCTTCACATTCGCCGTCCGGCCATATCCGTCTGAATTTTGGGTCCGATGGAAATTTATGGACACTAACTGCATCTTTGGTGGTGTTGCTACACCCAGCAGCAACACACATTGATGGCATTTGTTAAAATCAACGTAAAAAGACCCCAAAAGAGAGACAAACTTCTTCGAACTTGTTCCTTCTGTGCAGTGTTTGCATGGCCCCACGCACGACGTATGACAAGTCGTTCTGTTGAGTCACTTGAGTGCCTTTGTTTACGTCACGGATTTTATGTTAATGAGGAGGTATGGGTGGGTCGCGTCGTCCCCCCCTAAATTTCGAAATGATTTTTTTTAATGGTGTAAAATTGCTTGTGAAAAAAACAAAAAAATCAAATATATGTTGTAATAGGCATACTTTATTGTTTACAGCATTAAAAAATTCCATTTCATAGGCCCTTTAAGGGAAGTATAGATGTGCCCAGGCGTGGATGTGCCCCGTTTACCTAGTGTCAAACCGACGACGAGCAATAGACACCTAGGAACATTTACCTTTTGATCACGCAGTGTCTCCCAGTCTCCTGAACCCGATGGGTTATCGCGGTCATACCAAGCCGACCATGTGTGACCTTCATTGGGTAACAAACAGATTAACGTTACACAATGGAGATTGCACTGTCTGATTGTTCTCAACTTTTGATATGAAGAAAGGAGGGACATCTCAAAAGCTGTACAGCTGTTGTTCAACTCTTGAATTTATGTGAAAATTATGACACAAAATTTCCCCATATGGCCTGTGTAGTATCTTGCCTGTCAGGAAATGCATTAGAATGTACAAGGTCGCGATTTCTGTAAACAAAGGTAACATTGTCTATTGCCAAGTTTTCAAATGCAGTATACAGATTGAGTGATTCGAGGCTGCGGGTACATTCTTTTGGTTAGGGATTCATTTAAAGCCGGATTAAAATCAAGTAAGAGACACAAATGGGAAGCAATTAATAAACATTTATTTAGTGAAAAGTAATATTTAGGGTCTTTAGCGTAACTGACCTCGAATTGATTCCACAGCCAGCACACAGCAAATTACAAAGAGGGCGATCTTCATCTTAAGTTCTACAAAGAAACCAGAAATGACAAGCATTTAGTAGCGTGTTCTTTGCTATTAATTAATTTAAATGATATGGACTAAATGGAAATTCGGCTACTCTTTGCCTTTTGGTAAGTAATAAGAAGAGGGCAAAACTTGAGCCAAATAAATTATAATGCACTTGGTTGAATTAGTTAGCTTGTAACTGCGATGTGCATATTAGCTGTGTACTACTGCCAAACAGCACACCACAGCAACAAGAGTCCTAAAGAAAGTAATGCAAGTGCTAAATATTGTCCTCTCTAAAAGATAAGAGCGCTAGGTGTCAATTATAATACATACACTCTGGTGCTGGTTAAACTGCTGCCTCATCCATCCCATGAGTCGAAAAGATATGAGAGAGCGAGTGTGTGTGCAGTCAACTTTACTGATTAGTAGACAATAAAATCGATGTCGCTGGATTCAATCTAACTGCTGTTGTAAGTTTATTTCAAAGCATTTCAAAAGCTCATTGTACCACTTTCTTTTCAGCGTTGATTTAGCATGCAGGCCGTTATACAATTGAGAAAAGTCGTTGCGTAATGAGGTAAAATTACTTGATCTATTTTTACGCTTGCTTGGCTTTCTAACTGAAGTGTGCCATGAAAGTGTACGAGTGCTAATACCGAATTGCAATTCAGTGTTAACTGATCTGATCGCCTGGTCTAACAAAGAATCTAGCTGGTTAAATCGGCCAAGTAAAAAAAAAAAACAGTTGATCGTCCCCGCCCGCATCCTTTTTTGAGGCCGCATCCTTTTTTTTCTCGATTTTTCCTTAAAAAAAAAAAAAAATTGTTTGTATTTTTAATCCACCCTTGACATATATATTTTAATTTTTGATGTAAACTTACCCCATGCAACAAATAGATATAAAGAAAGTTTGCGGTGATTTCAAACTGAAGAATTGGTGGCCTGTTTGAATTGAAATACTTGGCGGCCATCTTGGAAAAAAAATAAAAATAAAAAATAAAAAGGCCCTCATCCTCTTTTTGGAAAAATCAGGACGATCAACTGGTATTTTTTTTTATTTGGCCTAATAATTGACGGACTCTTAGGCCTACTGTCATTTGTTTAATTGATAGATGAAACAAATTCGCAAAATTATTCAAACGTCGGGATCACCAATTTGGTAGCGTGTTCTTTGCTATTAATTAATTTAAATGAATGGACTAAATGGAAATTTGGCTACTTTGCCTTTTGGTAAGTAAATAAGAAGAGGGCAAAACTTGTGCCAAATTAATTATAATGCACTTGGTTTTGGTTGAATTAGTTAGCTTGTAACTGCGATGTGCCCATGAGTAGCTGTGTACTACCATGGAGGAAGAAACAGCACACCACAGCAACAAGAGTCCCAAGAAAGTAATGCAAGTGCTAAATTGTCCTCTCTAAAAGATAAGAGCGCTAGGTGTCAATTATATTATACATACACTCTGGTGCCGGTTAAACTGCTGCCTCATACACGAGTCGAAAAGATATAAGTGAGAGAGCGAGTGTGTGTGCAGTCAACTTTTATATACACGTGCGTGAGTGAAGTCAGAGAAACGCACCTGGCGTTGCGTAACGAAAGGAATGCATGAGGACCGCCTGGGCGATTTAATGGAACAAAGACAAATACTGAAAGGTCTACTACAAGCTAGACTTGGTTCCAAGTCTGTGCTCATGGTTTTTAGTCTTACCTGATAGCCAATACATAATTGCCTGAAATAGCGCCCTCTTGTGGATTAACCTCCGTCTTTAACCTACGATCACAGACTTGGGAACATTGTTTTTCGGTTTGTACACACCCTATGGCGAATTAGTCCAAAAGTGGACGGAACACTCTGATTGGTCAGAATCTCAGAAGCCGTCAATAAAATGCACATTCAAACTTGACCGTTTATACCACGGGATATAGTACAGAAATACAACATTGAATCACATGTAACTAATCTGCCTCTGCTCAGTGATTCAACTTGCAGTTTGGAAAAAAAAAAAAAAAAAAAGTGAATCTTGTTTTTAAATTCAAAATAAATATAAAACGTTGGGAAAATCATTAGACGATTCCATTCAAATAAAGGGAACACGGTTTTTCGTCTAGTAGGATTTGTTATTTTTCAATATTTTAAGAATACATCTAGTATTAATGTATGTATAAATTAGAAATAGCATACGTACAAAGCACTATAAAAAAAAAACAATGACTCAATCGATTTTACAGAAAATGCTGAAGTGGTTATAACCTATTGGGAATAGACGCAACCAACAGGAGTTTTGTGGCCTCCTGATTGGCCATCTCTCTGGCATAGTGTTGTTATGTAAATGTAAGTCGTGAATAAATGAATATCCCGTATACACAAGGGCCAAGTCTGAGATTGCGAGTTAGACCGCGTGATAGCCATTCAGCGGGGGAAATTTTGTGTGGCTGATGCAGAGAAATAACCGCGATCTCAGACTTGAAATCAAGTCTAACTACAAGCATACTGGTGAACTTCTGCAACAACAACAATACGCAACAGCAACAACAACAATAACACCAGCAGCAACAACAGCACCGGCAACAACAACAGCACCGGCAACAGCAACAGCAACAGCAGCAAAAACAGCGACAGCAACAGCATCAGTACAATAAAACAACACAATTAAACATATATGATATAAACAACCAGGCAACTGATCTAACTGAAATATTGTCAAGCTTCTTATCGCGGTTTAGTCCAACTTCGTAAAATTATGATCAACATGAAGAATTCTAAACTGCAAAGAAATTCAAAGAAGGTAAATTGTTTCGTATACACCATCAATATTTACAAAATTGGTGGTCAAACCAGGTTTCACAATTGGTGGTCATGCTAAGGGTTTCAGAATTGAAACTATCTACTCATCATATACCAAGCAAGAAGGGAGGCAAGAACCAAACATTTATCGACAGTATTTTAATTGTATCTAAATAACAAACTTTGCGCTGCATAATTCTTACCTATCGAAAATCAAACCTAAAAAAGATGAAACATTGAAATAATAAACGACAAGAAAGTTTGCTTTACCTGTTGTAGATATTCTTTCAAAATCAGTTGGTATCTGTCTCTTTCTCTCTCTCTCTCTCTCTCTCTGATATTTCTGGTGTGAAGTTGGTCTTCCCAGCTTCGGCGACGACTTAAATACCAAAAGCAACTTATTCAATCTGCAATCTGATTGGCTAAACGAGCAGTGACGACAAACCAGGATATGGTTCGGTTCAAGGCTGAATACAAAGCCTCCCGTGCCAGGCCAATCATAGAGAAAATGACACTTCTCTATGGGCCAATCAACAGTCAACTGATCTTGATCTCACTATCTTTCTTTTCATCGTTAACGTATAGACTTAATGCAAGGACGCACTGCAATAACTGGGACACATGTGGTTCCCACCATAGAGCAAGGACAGCTCTATGTTCCCACGTACCGTGGATTTTTCTTGAAATCTTGAATCAAGACTTTTGTAATCCGAAATCCGAAAGAGGGTCAAACAAGAATTTAACATTACACTAATAGGCCTATAGTGTAGTTTTCACACCGACCACACAATGTTAAATTAGCAATTATTACTGGTATGTTTTACCAACCACATAAAAACCAGGCAAACGTTGACAATTTGAGGTTTCTTGAACTAATTTTAACTTTTACTACATTCAATGAATTAATTGATAGTGCCGCCACATAAATGAAAACGTCCTCTCTTATCGTGTACGTACACGAAAACTACATGTACGTAACGATACTTAGCATGTACGTACACACTAACTCTGGACTTATCGTGTACGTACATGATACATTGTACGCACCCGACAGTGAGACTTCTGTTCGTGTGTCAGCGCTACCACTTCAGTAGAATGAAAAGTGTATAATAGGCTTATTGCAGAGAAACAAAAGCAACAGCTCTAATTACGAAATACCCGATTTTCTATAGTTGTGTGCTATAAAGCAATACGCAGGGAAATGAGCCCAGGTAAAGGCTGGCTTGGTACAAATAATAAGATCGAAAGATCTACTACTTATAACTCCATCGGTCTAGTTTTGGAGCGGTTTGTTATAGTCTCAATTAAGTTTATCCATGGTTTATCTTAGTAGTAACTATAATTAGACCGGGTTCTACCCGTCGCCCCCCCCCCCAACCCCAGCCCCCCCCCCCCCCCCCCTCTCTCTCTCTTTCTTTCTCTCTCAATAATAGTTTTACATCGAAGTTATTAGAGTATAAAATGTAATACTTTACTCTGGTTAATGTTCAATCCCAACAGATTTCAAATTAGGGGGGGGGCACATACCCGAACGGTTAAGCTATGTCAATGAAAATGATGGTCTTGACCAAGTACGTGTGCATCCCGGTAATGACAAAAATGGTCGGTGAGTGGCAAATTGTAGCATTTATTACGCGCTCGAAAGAGGGGAAAAATCATTTTGTCATTTCAATTTTTTGCACCCGGCGAGAGTGGGATAATGTGAATTCAAAACGTGCGAAACGAAAAGGAGGTCGAACAGGGAAAAAAGGAAAAGAAAATGGGCCAAAATGTCAGAAGGGAGGGTCTACGGACGTTCCTCGATTTCCCTAGTATATAATAATCGACAAACACCTGGCTGGCTGAAGTATTTAGAAACTCACTTAAAATCCAAGATTATCAAATATGGTAGTATTGTTCAACATGACCTTGTCGCTCAACATGTGTTTGTATATTCATTTGCCGTATACTTCAGTCGATATGAGTGGATCCACGTTCTCACGCCATCTAGGAATTCTTGTAATAAACAATGAACCCTCTTGCATAATCCTTGGTAGTGTTATTAGTCACGTGACCCCTGTAATTGACTTCAGATAGCAGCCTGGCAGCACAAGGGGAACACTCAACATTTGTGTGTTCTCCCACACCATCACTTATTTCTTCGATTTTATATTAAACTACAACTTCATTTGCCTGTTTCAAGTAATACACTGCTATGGACTCGGTTTTAAAGCCATTTTGATTTTAATTTGTAACCTTCTTTGGCACTGTGTTTTGTTGGTTTTAGTGGTTTCTATAAATTCTGTTAGTTCAGTAGTGTTACTTTTTGGTCTTGGTTTAGAATTCACTTGATTTATTGCTATATTTCGATCACTGGTTTTGATTTTGGTCATTGCTTTATAATTAATAAAGTTGTTTTACTTTTTGCTTGTTGAGAAACCTACATTTTGAGTCGCTGTCCTACTTTTTGCATTTCCTCGCGTCTTAACCCTATTCGATCCCTAGATTAGTTGAGTTTTTCTGAAGTGAGTTTCCCCAGTGCATAGTTTTATTTAGTTTTATTCAAGTGATCCATTTTTCCGGGTTACACTGGTATCCATTATGACATAAAATAATTATTCACAATTTATCAATGTTAAAGATTTTCACCTTCCAAGTTTCTTAAACTTTAAAACTTTAAAACAAAGCTGGGGCAGTGAGTGTAATCCTGTTGTTATTGTTTTAGTTATTCGTATTTTTAATTGTTATGTATTAAAGAACTGTGTACACTAAAGCCCATGGACTCTCCTGCCAGCAAGTTATCATTGTAATCATATTTGACCTGGACATTATGGAATTCATACATCGGTTTCGGGTTTAGGGATTTGTGTTAGTCTTCAAAAGTTCCAATTCCATTGTCGCTATAGCTGTTACAGAATAAAATACAAATCAGCAACCTCGACTTAAGTTTCTTAAAGTCAATAAAGCACCACGGTGTCTTGGTTTTAATTTTTTAAGGAACAGGCCACAATGGGTTAAAGTAGGAAATGTGAGTTCTAATGTTAGGGTAGTAGTTAATACAGGTGCGCCACAGGGGTGCGTTATATCACCAGTCCTCTTTTCCTTCTATGTGACTGTTTGTGTTCTAGCCCAGACTGCACTCATGCGGATGACACAGTCATAACGGGGTACTTAAAGGCACCTGGCAGTGGTATTTTTTCAAAATAAAGCTTTTGTCATTAATATATACATTTTTATGAGTGGAATGTGAATAAACAATTTGCTAAGGTTAAAAAATTGTATTTTTCTTTTAATTACAAATTAAAAAATAGGCCCCCCTTTACATGGCGCTGTTCGTGACGTCAATCGAGGCAGGAGAAAATGTGTAGTCTGGCCCCGTACATTACGTCTGGGTACCTGATCAGTATGATGCGTTTTCGTATTCGGACGTCACCACCCAATGCAATCCTAGGACAGTGTACAGTCGACTAATACGAGACGCCAGTTTATACGAGGTTTTTCACCGGTCCCGAACTGTCCCATGCGCGTTTCTATGTCTTAAAAACGGAAGATACGAGCATGGTCATAACGAGAACACGGATAATACGAGGTATTGTTTTTCCACCAGAAACATTTCGCTGGTAACCTAAGCTTCACTGCAACTTCCCTTGCACACTACTACCAACGAAAAAATCCCCGGGCTATCCAATTGTTCGCTGCATAGCGCTGAAAACGACGTCGGACCGGACCACTTTGCCCTCGTTAGCCTAACTTTCGATGCCCGTAACTGCCTATATTTGGGATCTGCAGGAAAAAAATGCTGGCTGACCCCATCTTTAGTCGTTTTGCTGCATCCAGCAGCAATTTTCGCTGGAAAAATGCAAGAAAAACCCCCCTTTTCGATAACCAAACGAAACGTACAATCTCACTACTTGCACGTGTATATACAACGTAAATGCAGGCAAGTTCGAGTGGGGTCGATGTTCAAATCGAGGCGAAGTCTTCCTCGATTGACGTCACAAAAAGGGATGGGCGGAGTCGCCCCCAAACAACTTTATCTATTTTTTTAACATATAAATACTGACAAACAATTACTCAAAAAATTGGTTTATTGTTAATATACATATACTCTTATATTACAAAAAAAAATATTCTATTTCCAGGTGCCTTTAAAAAATGATACAACTTCATATCGTAATGCTGTGACGGAATTCACTGACTGGTGTGAACGACATTATCTGCTCATAAACGTCAAAAAGACTAAAGAGTTGACAGTCCGTGCGCAGCGTGTTAGATAATGAGGCCGAACACCAGATTTTATTTGCAGCTGCACGGCGGTCTCGGACCCTTCGAGATTTCGCGTGAATGCGCGAGCGTTCGGAGACGACCCTGCAAGATTGGCTACAGGAGGGCAGTGGAGGGCAGTGTTGGGTCAAGATGGAGTGGTAAGTTTCTTTGAACATTTTCATCGTAAAATAAACACATTTTTACCCGATTTTAGGTACCAAATACATGTGAATTATCTTCTGAAATGTGATTAAAGTTTCACACTTTTTGTTGATTAGCTTTACATTTAGGGTGCCCCTGACTGTTTCGAGCACGATTGAGACAAACGGAGTCCATATTCTGATAAACGAAGGATCGTTCTTTCGATACGTACCACATACACTTCTGCAGGTTTAGCCGTTAATGTTTTTTTCGGTGCAAAAACTTTTGCAAAAATCGTTATTTGTGCCGTATCGTTTTGGCTTACGTGACGTCATCATTAAATGGCGGGAGAAAAAGGCCTTGTGTTTTTTACTTGTTCTTACGACGCTATTTATTTTGTCATGTTTTTTGATGATCTTCGTGACAAAAATGATGAAATTTTGTCATGAAAAATATTACTAAACACTAAACAGTACTTTTTAACAGCAACATGAACTTTTAAAACACATGGTGGTTTGATGCAGGATGGGAACATGGAATCATTATTATTTTCTTTACAGTACACTACAACTGCAGGGGTACATTGATGACTTCCTTGTCATCAGGTCATGCTTGGTGTTTACTGTAGTGTTAATATATTGTTGAGACTTTGTGAATTGTGGCTTAATTAAGACTGCTGACAATGCAAAACCTCAGAATATATTTTTTTCATTACCTTAAAATATATTAAATATCTGTTGGCACGATGTTGAGAAAATAATGAATAAATGAGTTCCAATTTTATCAATTGGTTAATACTTTTTTCACATTCATAATACTGTTTTTTCATCATGTTAATATTTCAGACAGTCAATTATAGTTAAGTCTTTAACATACGTTAGGCTTTTGTCAAACATGTCATGAGATATAATTTCACACAGACGAAAATATTTCACTGGGGGATGGCAATTTATTGGTACCAATATTGTAGTCCACGTCAGTCCTCTGTCTGTGTAAACCGTTTCTGAAAAGTGTTTGTCTTTTTTGGAAGCTGTACTCGTGCCTTTACTGTTAGCGGCCTTCGTAAATAAGTGTTGCCTAGTAGTAGTAGTACCAAGTGGGGAAAAAGGGAAGAGTGAGATTTTAGAGACTAACTTAAACCACATTTTATAAGCTTGTGTGACATGGGGTGAGGAAAAACAACATCATCACAAAAAGACTGCTGGTAGCACAAGCAGTCAAGCATACTAAACAAAGGGTGGGGGAATTAGAGTCTGTGTAAACATGATGGTCCCTATTCAGCCCTCTATCAATACAGTGTCAGGATTATCTTTTGTTCTGCTGTTTACCAGTCCATCCTAGTTTTGAATTACCTTCCTCAAGCCACCAACATGGTGAGAAATAAGGGAGATTTAATATGTGTTTGAGTGTCTTTGTTCCTGGTACATATATATCCTCCAACAGATAAAGGTTGGGGCATAGTATTTAACATACATTGATTATAATTTATGGAAAAACGAAACATTTGTGTTTGATACATCATATTACCCTATTTTATCACTTATGATGTTTTGATTCGGTCATTCTATGTACTTGAACACCTTTTTTCTCTCGCCACTTTATTTTGTATGCTTTGTTTATTATTTATAACTTCTTAAAATTTGGGAGTAGTTTTTAAATCTTTGTATTCTAACTTTCAATTACAGGCCCAGCTCTCTGACGGACCTACCATGGTTTAAAGTAAAGATAGTTGGAGACTCCCTCACAAGATATCTACCAGAGAACATGAACAGTGACTGGTTTATTCCTAGTGTAACAACTCTGCCGGGTGCTAGAATTTCTTATGTAAGAGATACTGTCGTACATCTACCATCCACACCACCACATGTGGTACATGTAGTTCTTCATGTTGGAACGAATGATCTGTGATCTGATTTATTTATACCAAGGCACTTGCCACAGTGTTTATTTATTTGTTTTATGCAGTAATCATGTATTTTTGTAAACTTAACAAAACTGATATTTATGTTTATTTTATTTATACGAAGGCACTTGCCCCATTGTTTATTTATTTGTATTTATGCAGTGATCACTCGGGTATTTTTGTTTACTGAGCAACACTTATTTTGTTTTCATTTTACTTTTAAAAATGTTTCACAGTACCAAAGGTGGCACTTGCTGCAGTGTTATTTTTATTATATTTTCATTGAAAGCAACATGTCTGCCAAATGTTGTAGCACACATTTTTTACTCATTTCATGTGCGCAGAAACGCAATAACGCAATAGCATTATTTTGTTATACATTTACATGGTCATGCATGTATGCAGCTGAAAGAAACTTTTAAATAAATGTTTTGTACAATTATAACAAAAGAAAAAGAACAATTGTCATTTGGTTTATTCTTGTGTTTATTCTTGGTTTAATCATCTTTTCCTTCCTCCATGGTTTAATACATGTAATTGAATATATTTTATTTGGAGCTGACCAGAATTCCCAGCTTTTAAGTTAGATTTCACAGTAAATAGATGGGGGGCAGGGTGAGGGTCAGGAATTGAACTTTCATTGGAAAAGTAAAAGAGAACAAATAATATGAGTTTTGAAAGACTTTAGTCTTTAAAACAAAACAAAGAAAGATTTCATTTTTAAAACTGTCAAATATATTTGTATCCATAGCATTGGATTGGAAGGCCATCATTATTTAGGCCTAAACTAGCAATTTACCCGTTGCGTTTATGCCAGTTTTGGTTTCTGCGACGTAAAGATACAGATCCTTCCAAATAACTGATGCTAAACCCGGCCAAACACCATACTAACGAATAATAGTCGGGCACCGGTTTCTTGTCAACACAAGCCCTCGTAGATTGCATGACCGGAGCAGGGAATCGTGCCAAACCATGGTTGCCTTGCGTTTTGTTACGTAGTAGCTGATTAGTCAGTTGGCACGCTTGCTGCACATTCTGACCAATCACATTCGGGCTCCCAGTAGACCAACGAGTAATGGCGGATTTTTCTACCGAGAATGTTAACGCTGACGGCGACGGATACTTAGGGTGCCCCTGACTGTTTCGAGTGGCTTCAGAAAAAACGACTATAGCGTATGAGTAGATTAATAATGTACCTAAACACCCATGATTCAGGTTTTTCTGCACAATTTCGTTAAATGCTAGAAAAGGGACTTTTTCGGAAACCGTTATTTTTGTACAACGATGATAATTTTTCTCGTCCGATATTTCTCATTTCTGAACAATTAAAAATTCTTCCATGATTTTTGTTATTACAATGAAGCATCCCTCGTTCATAATATTACGTTTTTATATTTTTACATGGTTGGATTTTCACAATATGATTTTTTGAAAATGTGCCCTCCAAGCTCATTATATATGCAAAACTGCCACTGCCGTGCATACGCTACAACTGAAAGGAAGCACTTTTCCGAACGCTGCGCACTGACTGTTGATTGTGGACTTTCGCCGAAATATTATGGCTCATGATCCTCTGTGTATAGTGGCCAAGAGGTCGAAAGGATCCGAGCAAATACAAATATTTAGGATGGGTACAGTCATCGACGACAAACTAAACTGGAATGAAAACTGTAAAGTACTTTACGGTAAAGCCAACCAGAGGCTGTTCTTCCTCAGGAAACTCAGGAAATTTAAAGTGGACAGAAATAATGTTAACCTTGTTTTATAATTCAGTTGTGCAAAGTATTTTAACCCTTTGTATAGTATGCAACTTTGGATCACTATCACAACGTAATAAAGGTAAATTTGAACGAGTAAGAAAAATGGTCCAACGCTCAACTGGTGTCACGCTACCAACCTATGACACGATGGAGAGAGGTTAAAATCCAAAGTTAGTGCAATATTAAGTGATCCAACCCATCCCCTCTTCTAAACGTTCTGCTATCAGGTTTCATGTGTACCACGAACAAACCACACCCGGTTTCGGCAATCTTTTGTTCCGATGTCTATTCACATGCTAAATTCCTCAGCTAAACGTTAATCTGTATGTTTTATCCAACCTTTATATGCTTACTCCAAATTGTGTTTCTTATAGTGACAGCTGTCTCTTGTTTTGTATTGTAAATGTAATTGTATTCATTGTAAATATTAGTGTTTTTCATTGTCTACTTAGTTTTTACTTTTTATGTAATTATAGCCAATGGAAGCAAAATTTCTGTATTTTGTTTAATGATGCGGACAAACAAAATATCTATCTATATATCTATCTATATTGTAGGGATACATTTTCAAAATATTTAGTGAAACTACAGAATGGCCATTCGAATATTGTGGATCCATAGTAAACGGCTGATGTTGGAGTGAGGAGCAAGCCCTTTGCAAGCTATTGCATGGGAGCTGCCATCTTGTTCGCAGATTTGATTGTTTGAATATTCATTAAGCAACCTTGACAACGGTCTAATTTACATAAAAAGGCGACGCCCCCAATGCTGCCAGCGCTAGGAGATTCCCAAGACGTTAGTGAGAGCTAGTCAAGTTGGGTAATTCAAGCCACAAGAGGGCGCGCTGTAACGAGTTGTAACCGAGCGCATTACACTATCCACTATCGATCACTGACGTCTTGGGCCAAGACTATGACCGGCCATAAACTCCCTTTCAATGGCTATCGGATTAAGACGCTGGGTGACTGGCAATCTGCCCGGCGCAAATTGTCCACTTGACAGTTATTACTGGCAATTGCGTAATACATTACTAAAGAGGCCTTAGACACATACCCCTCGCAAATTAGCTGGGATATGGCGCCTGACGTACGCCAACATTATCACATAATTGTTTCGATGTACATTGTACGCATCTCTAATGATAGCTTGTTCCTCTTCGGTCATGGCACGACGCCTACGATTTACTCTCTCAGCCATTTTCTCTGATTTCCTCCTACCGCGTATAGGTAAACCACATGCTTTTAAAAAGCCCGCGTTCCGGGGCCCAGCCCTTTAGTAGAACAATACCAAACAATGTATTACCAAACGCCAGTGTAAAGCAGACAATGCATGCAATGTGTGCTGGGCAAATCGTCTGTTATTCATCGTCTTAATCCCAGAGCCACTGAATGGGAGTTTAGGGCCGGCTACTTATCAGGGCAACGTCAGTGCAACTTACGTTATACGTCATATTATAAGTCATAGACGTTCGCTTAGGTAGCGTTTCATGCTAAATACCTATTACTACTCAACAATGGCACACATCATACGTCAATGATCCTTTAGGGTAAACACTAGTAAAGCTGATTGTTGTTGTTTATATCTTGCTGTTTGCTCTTGCTGTTGTTTGTCCCATTCCTTTAAATTTCATAAACGATAGGATATCACCCACTTTATCTCCAACCTAGATTTGTCACTAGTTTAATATTTCCAAGAAAATGTCACAAACAGTTTACTTATATGTCACAAACAGTTAATAAGCTATGGTATAAGTTTGGTTTGGTTTATTCGGCTAGGTACTTGTTTGTTGATTTTGTAACGCGCACCGACTTGTTTAAGTTTAACAGCCACGGTTAATTTGCATATAGGTGCCTTACGCACCCGATACTTTTCCCTATGGGTGGTTCTTTTGTTTATTTCTTTGTATTATTACCCATTGTACCCATTTTGGGAATGTGTCAAGTGGTATAAAACCTCGGTGCAGGGAGTGGGGCGTTGGTCACAATTTCATTTCGAGGCGAAGCCCTCTTTTCTTTCCGTTTATTAGTTTACTTTTGGTTTGACACTCCAGCCCGAGCTCCCTGCACCACTCTCAATTATCATGTAAGTGCGATTTATATTACCCCATCTGCTCTTATTTATTTATTGTATAAACTATTGCCATATTTATTGTTGTTTACGATTAAAACTTATCATGGGAGGCGCCCCCCTGAAGCTATGTCTGTTGTGCCACACTTTCTTTTGGTGTTAACGTTGGTTTAATTTCATCAACCCCCTTTTTGTTTCGATAATTATTCCTACGTGGCGGGCTTTGCCCATCCGGGCTCTGCCGCACCACGCCCACGTCCTTGGTCCGTTACAAATTGGTGGCACCGGTGGGATTTTATATATTGTTTACCCCATCTCAATTGTATTATGGCACGCAGACTTGTCGACGTGCTCTCATTCAGAGCATGGGTTTTTAGAGTCGACACCTCCATGTAAAGTAGATTCCAAATCCATTAAGGATGAAATAGCTCTTTTAGAAGCAGAAGTTAGCTATTATGACAGTGGTGCATGCAGCTTCGGCTGGTGGAAAAGGTTCACCTCTTTCTGTTGGGCTAAAAATGCCAACCAGTGACCCACTAACAGAAGGTAGTCCGATTAGTCAATTATTACTCACCCCATTGCGTAATGTTACAGTTAGGAAACGTAGGCCTAAACCGAAGCAAAACAAAATTCAGTCTTCACCTTCTAAAATCATGCTTGTCGATAAACGGAGAACTCCTGGAAATTACGATGGAGCTAGTAATTTTAAAGACTGGATTGTTCATTTTAACTTGTGTGCCGATATCAACAATTGGGTTGTAACCGAAAAGGTCCAGCAACTCGCTGTATGTTTAAGAGGCCCTGCGTTAAAACTATTTAGAGATATTCCAGATAATGAGAACTACATTTTTGTTGAAGAAGAATTAAGAGCTCGCTTTAGCCCAACTCATAGTTCTGATGCGTACCGCTCGCGATTAAAGCAGCGTGAGCGCAAGCAAGGTGAAAAATTAGCTGCATTGGCACAAGATATCCGTAGCCTAGTCACAAGGGCGTATCCAAAAATGGACGCACAAAATGCTGATCATGTCGCAGTGAGTTATTTCATTGACGCATTGCAACCTCCTTCAATCAGAGCAGAAGTGCGTCGCGCAAACACAAACACACTCAAAGAAGCACTACAAGTAGCGCAACGCGAAGAAGACATTTTACAAGCTGAGGCAAATGCAAACTTAACTGCCCAGCAGGCGGCTGTGACTACGCAGCAACAACGCGTTGCTTCATTGCAAAAGTCAGTTGGGGAAAATAAGACGTCAGAGATGAGTATTGACGAAAAGGTAGGAAGAGTTTGGTGAAATCGACCCCTGGGGTCGATTTCACCAAACTCTTCCTAACTTAGGACTAGTCCTAGGCAATGCTAAGAGATAGGACTAGTCCAAAGTTAGGATGAGTTTGGTGAAATCGACCCCAGGCGGCTGTGACTACGCAGCAACAACGCGTTGCTTCATTGCAAAAGTCAGTTGGGGAAAATAAGACGTCAGAGAGTATTGACGAAAAGATAGGAAGAGTTTGGTGAAATCGACCCCTGGGGTCGATTTCACCAAACTCTTCCTAACTTAGGACTAGTCCTAGGCAATGCTAAGAGATAGGACTAGTCCTAAGTTAGGATGAGTTTGGTGAAATCGACCCCAGGCGGCTGTGACTACGCAGCAACAACGCGTTGCTTCATTGCAAAAGTCAGTTGGGGAAAATAAGACGTCAGAGATGAGTATTGACGAAAAGATAGGCAGACTTGAGCAAAAGTTAAATCAAAACATTCAAATTGTTGAAAATCTTGTGCAGTCATTAAGACGTAGAGATAGAGCGTGCTATCAGTGTGGCAAAGTAGGCCATATTAGTAGAAATTGTAGGTCAGGCCCAAATATTGTAAAACCTAATGACACTGGTGATACGAACAAACGTAATCCTCAGTCGGAAAACTAGTTCAAGTTGTACTTGGGGTCGACGTGCAACTTCCTTCAAAGACCCAAGCAAATAGTATGTTTGCATTTAGTAATATGTATGGTGTCGCAGTTAAAATGTTAATCGACACAGGTTCATCACATACCGTTTTCCCCCCACGGGTTGTCAAACTGTTTCCTGATCAAGTGAAAAAACAAATTGAAAAGTGCGACATTGCTATAGTTACTGCTGACGGTGCCCCATGGAAAATTGGAAAATTGTCGGTGTCATTACAGCTGGGAAAGTTAAAAACCAACCACGAAGTAATTGTTGCCGACATAAGTCAAGCAGGTATTCTTGGTATGGACTTTTTAAACAGTCACGATAGTGTCCTCCATTTAAGTAAGGGCAAATTGACAGTAGATGGCGTTATAATAGATATTGTACGTGAAGAAAATAATTCGCAATGTTGTCGAATTTGCATAGATCAGAATGTAACTGTTCAACCAGGGCAAGAGGTTATTGTTCCTGGTAGAGTGAAGTTAAGAGAGGGTACTTGTTGTAGTGGAATGATTGAACCAACCAGTAACATAATTAGAGACAAAGGCATTCTTGTAGCACGTTCCTTAGTTCAACCGAACAATAAGTATGTCCCTGTAAGGATACTTAATGTGCAATCGGACCCAATTGTTTTGTATAAGAATACAAGTGTAGCCTTACTCCAGCCTGCCCAAGAGTTGCCACAGTTGGCAGATTTAAGTGAAAGTAGCAAGCCTTTGATGCATTCCAATCTTGAAGAACTGTTAAACTGTAGTGATAAAACACTAAATGTGCAACAGAAACAACAACTAAGTGATGTTATTCGAAACCATGCTACAGTATTTGCCAGTAACGATAATCTTGGTCGTACTGATAGGTTGTACCACCAGATTCACACCAACGATCAAATACCTATTCGTCAACCAATCGGACGTGTTCCCTATTACCAGCGCTCTGAAGTACAGAATCAAATTGAGACTATATGTTGAACAAAAAAATCGTAAGTCCGTCAGAAAGTGCTTGGTTGTCACCAGTACTATTAGTCAAGAAAAAGGATAACACAATTCGGTTCTGTATTGATTACAGAAAACTTAACAATATTACAAAGAAAGATGCATATCCTCTCCCCAGAATAGATAACAGTCTAGATGCTCTATATGGTTCAAACTGGTTTAGTACTTTAGATTTAGCTAGCGGATACTGGCAGGTAGAAGTACACCCAGAAGACCGCCCCAAAAAGGCGTTTTCAGCAGGTACAGGTCTGTACGAGTTCAATGTAATGCCTTTTGGGCTTTGTAATGCGCCTGCTACTTTTGAGCGTTTAATGGAGCGCGTTCTTGCAGGCCTTCATTGGAAAACGTGTCTGGTTTACATTGATGATATTATTATCTTTGCAGAAACCTTTGAAGAACATCTCTTAAGATTAAGTACTGTGCTGGAAACACTAGAGAAAGCTGGTTTGAAATTAAAAGCCAGCAAATGTAAATTGTGTCAAACTGAAGTGAAAATACTTGGGTTACATTGTCTCAAAGCAAGGCATTTCGACATACCCAGACAAAATTCAACGAGTGAGAGAATGGCCTATTCCAACAACTTTAAAAGAGGTTAGAAGCTTCTTAGGGCTGTGTTCGTATTATCGAAGATTTGTACACAATTTTGCCCACATTGCGGCACCCTTGCATCGTTTGACACAAAAGAATGTCGGATTTGTATGGGACGAGAGTTGTGAACATGCTTTTTATCAATTACGGTCTAACTTGATTTCATCTCCCGTTCTTTGGTACCCAAATTTTGACCAACCATTCATCCTGGATACTGATGCCAGCAATGAAGGAATTGGGGCCGTTCTCTCACCAGAAATTAATGAAAGAGAACATGTTAGCCTATTAGTTATGCAAGTCGTAAGCTAAGTAAGGCAGAACGCAAGTACAGTGTAACCCGTAAAGAATTGCTTGTGGTTGTAAGTTATGTTAAACATTTTCGACATTATTTGTATGGAAGAAAATTCATTGTAGCACCGACCATGCGTCACTGCGGTGGCTTCTAAACAGCAATCAAGCGGAAGGGCAGATGGCACGGTGGCTTGAAAAACTTTGTACATTTGATTTTGAAATTCAGCACCGCCCAGGACGCAAGCACCAAAATGCTGATGCTCTATCTAGGCGGCCATGTACTGAATCTGATAACATACCTATTAATGGAAAATGTTGTGGAGTTTTCTTAGTTACAAGTTTTGAACCCACTGCCATCCGCAAGGCCCAACGAGAAGACGCAATTTTGCTGCCCGTTATTCAGTGGCTCCAGTCTGGTCGCGAAAGTCGACCCCCTGGTAAAGAAATAAGTGGACTGCCACGAGAAACAAGGGCCTTGTGGTTCCAATGGGAACAGCTGGTACTTAGTGAGGGTATACTGTATCGTCGATGTAAGACTGGGAACAGCTGGTACTTAGTGAGGGTATACTGTATCGTCGATGTAAGACTGGAAACAGGTCAGTAGTTTGTCAATTGGTAGTCCCTTCTATAGTAATATGCAAAAAGAAGTACTTGAACAGAGCCATGATGGACGAACAGGTGGCCATCTTGGCCAGAAACGAACCTTTAGCAAAATCCAAAGGAACCTTTACTGGGTCGGTTACCGACGTACTGTAGATGTGGGTTAATGGTTGGCAATCTTGCCAGGCACGAAAAACGCCAAAGAAGACATTTAGAGCACCACTACAACTAGCTCCTACTGGCGCTCCTTTCGAACGCATTGCTTTGGATGTAATGGGCCCATTGCCCGAAAGTAAAAACGGTAATAAGTACATACTAGTAATTATGGACTATTTTACGAGATGGTCAGAAGCCTATGCACTACCCAATCAACAAGCCGAAACAGTAGCTAAAGTGTTAGTAACTCAATTCATCTGTAGATATGGTGTACCTAGCAAAATTCATAGTGATCAAGGAACAAATTTCGAATCCAAATTATTCACCAAAGTATGTGAGATGTTGGAAATTGATAAGACTCGCACAACAACCTACCATCCCCAATCAGCCGGGCTCGTGGAGCGATTTAATAGAACATTAGAGACAATGCTTAGTATGTATTGTAGAAGTGACCAAAGAGACTGGGATGAACATTTGCCTTATGTCTTAATGGCTTATAGGGCATCCAATCAGGAAACTACAGGGGCAACACCAAATAGTTTAGTTTTTGGACGTGAAATTAATTTTCCACTAGATATAGGCCTACTTGCAGGACCAATTCCAGATGTACAAGTACAACAACCCCAACCCTACGCAATGGAGGTCAAGTCCAAGTTGGAGGATGCTTTTGAGACGGCGAGGAAACATGCAGGAGGAGAATGACGACGTCAGAAGAAACTTTATGATACACGGATGTACGGGAGTCCCTACAAAAGTGGTGACAACGTTTGGCTTTACTGCCCGGAGAGATTCGTTGGACTTTCTCCAAAACTAAGAAGTCACTGGAAGGGCCCCTGTACAATTATCAAGAAATATTCTGATGCGAATTATCTCATCAAAGTGCCAAATGTAACCCGTACCCGCCAAGTTGTGCACTTCGATAGGCTGAAACCATGTACTCTTCGTGAAGATGATATCCTGAATGAGCCTATTGATCAACATGCTGCATCAAACTCTGCTAACGTCGAACTACCAAACTGGAATAACAACGAAGTCCCCACCGATACTGGCCATATTGACGGAGACTTCGAAACACAAACGAACAATGAGGAAGATACATCTTTCTGTCATAACCAACTCGAGTTGGAAGAATAATACGTCCTCCTTTCTGGATGAAAGAATTTGTGGTGTAACTGGTCAATGCCCGATTAGTTTTCTTGTGTTGCCCTGTAGTTTCTGGTTTATCCACCCAGTAATGCAATAATCAAACTTTCACAGTCATTGTAATTCTGCATTGGTTTTTGTTTCGGTTAAACGCAACGGGATAATTTTATATGAAACATTTGATTAATTTGTGACCCAAATTAATTTTTCTTCAAAAAGTACGGAGAACATGCATATATTTGTTGTTGTTGATATAAGCTGTGAGTAATTGAAATTATTTCGACACGGGACGTGTCTTTATTAGGGCAGAGAGGTGTTGTAACGCGCACCGACTTATTTAAGTTTAACAGCCACGGTTAATTTGCATATAGGTACTTTTCCCTATGGGTTGTTCTTTTGTTTATTTCTTTGTATTATTACCCATTGTACCCATTTTGGGAATGTGTCAAGTGGTAAAAAACCTCGGCGAAGGGAGTGGGGCGTGGGTCACAATTTCATTTCGAGGCGAAGCCCTCTTTTCTTTCCGTTTATTAGTTTACTTTTGGTTTGACACTCCAGCCTGAGCTCCCTGCACCACTCTCAATTATCATGTAAGTTCTATTTATATTACCTCTCTGCTCTTATTTATTTATTGTATAAACTATTGCCATATTTATTGTTGTTTACGATTAAAACTTATCATGGGAGGCGCCCCCCTGAAGCTATGTCTGTTGTGCCACACTTTCTTTTGGTGTTAACGTTGGTTTAATTTCATCAACCCCCTTTTTGTTTCGATAATTATTCCTACGTGGCGGGCTTTGCCCATCCGGGCTCTGCCGCACCACGCCCACGTCCTTGGTCCGTTACAATTTAATTGCTTTGTATTAAGTCACTTGACGTTTTAATATAGGTAGTTCTAAATAGAGTGAAGATACAATCCATTGCTATACACGATGTGTTTGTTTGATTACTTTGGTTTGTATTTCCCCCTCCACACACATTTCAGTTCCCAGGAATAATATTGTTGTTAAGGAAAACATTATTTTTCATATGGGGGGGGGGGGGGGTGATGATCTTCCTCTTTGCTTCAAAAGACAGCCCAGTTAAAGGGTCTGTATACGTTTGGTAATGACTTTGAAAATGAATGCCAATAAAAACTTACGCGGTAAGAAGTACGTACATTACCTTTCGATAGTATACAGCATTTTGAGAATCACTTCACTTGGAAGTAATGAAGTAATGTGGTTATGGAAAAAGATATCAGGTTTTATGCCCCAAATTTTGATATCTGAAACGTTTCTGTCAGAAAGGTTTCTCAGATTGTGTATTCCTATAGGGAGTGTTCTAACAGTGTGGACATATTCGCTTTGGTTTTTCGGCAACATCTCAAAAACGCGACCTCCTTTTGAAGTGAAATTTACACAGGATAGCTTTATTGTAAAGGATTAAAACAATTGAACGGTTCCAAAAATCAAAGGTACACTTTGCCTTGAGCAGTCAACAACATAAGGCAAGTTCCTTGCTCTACATGTAGAGCAACAGAGGTTGGTCAGATATTCGGTTGACCGACAGGTTTACCATTAAGATTTCTCTATTTGCTCTCTATTGAAAGAAAACTGGAGACCTTAACTGCATTTTAATCGAATTCTAATTCTCAATGTTCAAGACAAATACCAATATTATTTTGATTGTATTTGACCTGTGGGTCAACCATCAGGTATCCGTTAACCCGCTAACTGCCCCAGGCAGTTTCCCATCCTAAGTTTGACAATGTAAACACACTCACTGAATGTCCCTCTTTCTTACAATATTCTAAGTTATGTCAGTACATTGACTTTATTTTGTCAGGTTCATTTCAAGCAATGCTCATTATAACAAGGAGTTGAGAATGGATATTCAGAACGAAATGTGGTGTGTACTTTATAAAACATAGCATGGTCAATTCAATTTGGATTGTATAAAACATACCATGGTCAATTCAATTTGGATTGTATAAAACATAGCATGGTCAATTCAATTTGGATTGTATAAAACATACCATGGTCACTTAATTTGTTGTACATGATTCTTTGTCTTCTCTAGTAAAGCCCCAATATCAACAATTCTAGTGGATGCTTAACTACCTTTTGATATTATGTTACCATGTAAATGATGACAGTACCAACAAACAAAGTACGTAGATAAAAACAAATCATTTTTGTTAAAACAGTTTCAGGTGATATTAGGCCTAACTAGCTGATCATAGATATCTAGCATTATGCATCTCTGCTATAAAAATATAAATATATAATCCAAAAATTAGAAATTATTCTGTGTAGTACAAATATATCCAATTTATAGCATTGGTGCTATTTATACTGTTGGATTATCAAAGTTTAAAGGGAAATCATAAAATTACTTAATTTCAAATTTTATTTTAAAAGTGTTATCGTTCTTATCTTTTGGCATGAGAAAATTTGATTTATGTTGTTCAATAAGCATAAGTTTAGTTCAAAGTACAGCAAGGAGTCGGAGTCACTTTCACATTTCAAAATATGCCTCTTATCGATGTTGAATTATTTGCAAATACTAATACAGACATTCGCTGTCAACTGATCAAAGGATATTCTTAAATTTATTACAAATTAAAACAAAGAGCCATTGTAGGATATCTCCCAGAACAATACAGTTGTCCCACTTTGATCAATTGAGGGCAGCATTACATATTGCCCAGACTATTCACACAGCTACCTAGGGATTTAAAATTATTGTGTTCTCTCGGAAGATTGTTCCTTTCTTATAATACATTTAGATCACAGGACAATTGTTTCATGTGTTGGGAAAACCTTGTAAATGACTGAGATTAAATTGTTTTACACCAAGTTATCTACATGGATATTTAAGGACCCCTCGAACCAATCTAAGATTACATTCATTTGATATTTTGTTCATCCCACACAACCTGATACATCTTGCTTAGCAGTTTAGAATGCTGATCTACAAAAACCTGTCTTTAGTTCAAAGGACAAATTACTGAGGGTAATAATGATTGGTAACCTTCCTAAAAAGATGTGTGGAGTTCTTGCAAGGGTTGTATTCACCAAAATGTGGTTAACACACTTTGCAGTTAGTTTTTACCTTGACAATCTTGAAATTTTTAAAAGTTGCACAATCTTTAAAGGCACTGGACACGTTTGGTAATTGTCGAAGACCAGTATTCTCACTTGGTGTATCCCAACATATGCATAAAATAACAAACCTGTGAAAATTTGGGCTCAATTGGTCATCGAATTTGCAAGAGAATAATGAAAGAAAAAACACCCTTGTTGCATTACTTTGTGTGCTTTCAGATGCATAATAAAAGGCTTCAGCAAGAAGTCTTTTATTATTTGAGTGAGAAATTACCTCTTTCTCAAAAACTACGTTACTTCAGAGGGAGTCGTTTCTCACAATGTTTTATACTATCAACAGTTCTCCATTGCTCGTTACCAAGTAAGTTTTTATGCTAACAATTATTTTAAGTAATTACCAAAAGTGTCCAGTGCCTTTTAAAGCAGTCAACTTACCAAGAATACACCACACTAACAAAAGTAGAGCACTGAGTTCATATATTCCTTTGTAAGTTAAAGCACCATGTATTCAATTTAAAATTAACAATCGTCTTCTGTATCCTGGATCTTCTGATCTATACATGAAATATCTTGATTTCCCTTAATTAGTACAACAAAATAAATGATTAATACTGAATAAATACTAGCCATAAACTGCTTTAAAAGACACATCTACAGGATTCTTAGCTTATAATTAAAAAAATCATGAGAACTTTGTATAAAAAATGAAAGAAACTGACATGTTTACCAATTATTAGAAATGATAATCCACATGGAAATAATTGTTTAGTAAAGTAAAGATTTACTTCTTGTGGTTACATTATTTCAGAAAAAACTTTCAACTTTATACTAAAATTAACCTTAAAGTATGCATTAAGTTACAAATATACATTTATACTATAATAGCACTCACAATCCTTATACAGGTCTGTTTAGAAATCTTTTAAACTTTGTCAGAAAGACTTAAAAAAATTGTTTGCGTGTATGAAAGTTCATGGTCTCATCTGTCCTCATAACTACACGTCCTATTTACATTTTGAAACTTAAGCAAATTCAATGTACAGTTCACAGACTGAAATCAAGCTTCTATCACAGAGTAATGATGTTAAAATTAATAACCAGTCAATAGGAGGGATGACTGTTCACCCATTGACTCACCTAGTGACGTTGGCAGATTAGATCTAGCACATCATAAAGGTAGTACTTTGTTACATTGCCTGTTTTGTCGTTTTAGAAATATAAGACTTACCTCAAAGAGCATTATTGTAACTACTATATTGTAGCATAGTGATGAAAGACACTACTTCAAGCTCAGACTGGTGTCCGAGGTAGATACACTGTTGGTCCTGTTGCTCTACTTGAAATTCTCATAGATGTCAAAGGATTGTAGATGACGAAGGGCTGTCTCGTAACAGAAATCATACTGCTCCTGTAATTGTAAATAAAACAACTCTTTGGTTAAATTCTAGACCTGGAAACTCCCAGATGTTACAATTCAGGAGGTTTACAGACTCTGTGCATCAAAACTACAGGTTTGGACACAATGAGGACTATCTCTTTCTCCCTTTGGTGAGTGTTTCACTTCCTAGAAAACTTGAAGGCTCAAGGAGATTTTTTGAAAATCTTAAAATCAGGGATGCCAGCTCAAACCTACTTTTGACCTTCTGCCAAGTTAACCAATTTCTCAAGTCCCAATTTCGTTACTGCTGATAGAGCAATCACTCATTGATGTACAAGTCTCATGGTATTTAGTCATATTTGGAAGCCTTGGAGTTCTCAAGAACATTGCTCAACGTGTAAATGAAACAAAATCAAGAACTTTGATGAACTCGACATTTAAATGCGCCCGAGACTTCAGCAGTCTTCAAGAGGAGACTACAATCAATAATTTTAGCAGAAAATGAATTTCCAAAGCAAGATTTAACTGGGCTAGACTAAGCTACCTTTAGTATTCAGCAAGAATGATTCTAAGATCTAACTGGGCTAGACTAAGCTACCTTTAGTATTCAGCAAGAATGATTCTAAGATCTAACTGGGCTAGACTAAGCTACCTTTAGTATTCAGCAAGAATGATTCTAAGATCTAACTGGGCTAGACTAAGCTACCTTTAGTATTCAGCAAGAATGATTCTAAGATCTAACTGGGCTAGACTAAGCTACCTTTAGTATTCAGCAAGAATGATTCTAAGATCTAACTGGGCTAGACTAAGCTACCTTTAGTATTCAGCAAGAATGATTCTAAGATCTAACTGGGCTAGACTAAGCTACCTTTAGTATTCAGCAAGAATGATTCTAAGATCTAACTGGGCTAGACTAAGCTACCTTTAGTATTCAGCAAGAATGATTCTAAGATCTAACTGGGCTAGACTAAGCTACCTTTAGTATTCAGCAAGAATGATTCTAAGATCTAACTGGGCTAGACTAAGCTACCTTTAGTATTCAGCAAGAATGATTCTAAGATCTAACTGGGCTAGACTAAGCTACCTTTAGTATTCAGCAAGAATGATTCTAAGATCTAACTGGGCTAGACTAAGCTACCTTTAGTATTCAGCAAGAATGATTCTAAGATCTAACTGGGCTAGACTAAGCTACCTTTAGTATTCAGCAAGAATGATTCTAAGATCTAACTGGGCTAGACTAAGCTACCTTTAGTATTCAGCAATAATGATTCTAAGATCTAACTGGGCTAGACTAAGCTACCTTTAGTATTCAGCAAGAATGATTCTAAGATCTAACTGGGCTAGACTAAGCTACCTTTAGTATTCAGCAAGAATGATTCTAAGATCTAACTGGGCTAGACTAAGCTACCTTTAGTATTCAGCAAGAATGATTCTAAGATCTAACTGGGCTAGACTAAGCTACCTTTAGTATTCAGCAAGAATGATTCTAAGATCTAACTGGGCTAGACTAAGCTACCTTTAGTATTCAGCAAGAATGATTCTAAGATCTAACTGGGCTAGACTAAGCTACCTTTAGTATTCAGCAAGAATGATTCTAAGATCTAACTGGGCTAGACTAAGCTACCTTTAGTATTCAGCAAGAATGATTCTAAGATCTAACTGGGCTAGACTAAGCTACCTTTAGTATTCAGCAAGAATGATTCTAAGATCTAACTGGGCTAGACTAAGCTACCTTTAGTATTCAGCAAGAATGATTCTAAGATCTAACTGGGCTAGACTAAGCTACCTTTAGTATTCAGCAAGAATGATTCTAAGATCTAACTGGGCTAGACTAAGCTACCTTTAGTATTCAGCAAGAATGATTCTAAGATCTAACTGGGCTAGACTAAGCTACCTTTAGTATTCAGCAAGAATGATTCTAAGATCTAACTGGGCTAGACTAAGCTACCTTTAGTATTCAGCAAGAATGATTCTAAGATCTAACTGGGCTAGACTAAGCTACCTTTAGTATTCAGCAAGAATGATTCTAAGATCTAACTGGGCTAGACTAAGCTACCTTTAGTATTCAGCAAGAATGATTCTAAGATCTAACTGGGCTAGACTAAGCTACCTTTAGTATTCAGCAAGAATGATTCTAAGATCTAACTGGGCTAGACTAAGCTACCTTTAGTATTCAGCAAGAATGATTCTAAGATCTAACTGGGCTAGACTAAGCTACCTTTAGTATTCAGCAAGAATGATTCTAAGATCTAACTGGGCTAGACTAAGCTACCTTTAGTATTCAGCAAGAATGATTCTAAGATCTAACTGGGCTAGACTAAGCTACCTTTAGTATTCAGCAAGAATGATTCTAAGATCTAACTGGGCTAGACTAAGCTACCTTTAGTATTCAGCAAGAATGATTCTAAGATCTAACTGGGCTAGACTAAGCTACCTTTAGTATTCAGCAAGAATGATTCTAAGATCTAACTGGGCTAGACTAAGCTACCTTTAGTATTCAGCAAGAATGATTCTAAGATCTAACTGGGCTAGACTAAGCTACCTTTAGTATTCAGCAAGAATGATTCTAAGATCTAACTGGGCTAGACTAAGCTACCTTTAGTATTCAGCAAGAATGATTCTAAGATCTAACTGGGCTAGACTAAGCTACCTTTAGTATTCAGCAAGAATGATTCTAAGATCTAACTGGGCTAGACTAAGCTACCTTTAGTATTCAGCAAGAATGATTCTAAGATCTAACTGGGCTAGACTAAGCTACCTTTAGTATTCAGCAAGAATGATTCTAAGATCTAACTGGGCTAGACTAAGCTACCTTTAGTATTCAGCAAGAATGATTCTAAGATCTAACTGGGCTAGACTAAGCTACCTTTAGTATTCAGCAAGAATGATTCTAAGATCTAACTGGGCTAGACTAAGCTACCTTTAGTATTCAGCAAGAATGATTCTAAGATCTAACTGGGCTAGACTAAGCTACCTTTAGTATTCAGCAAGAATGATTCTAAGATCTAACTGGGCTAGACTAAGCTACCTTTAGTATTCAGCAAGAATGATTCTAAGATCTAACTGGGCTAGACTAAGCTACCTTTAGTATTCAGCAAGAATGATTCTAAGATCTAACTGGGCTAGACTAAGCTACCTTTAGTATTCAGCAAGAATGATTCTAAGATCTAACTGGGCTAGACTAAGCTACCTTTAGTATTCAGCAAGAATGATTCTAAGATCTAACTGGGCTAGACTAAGCTACCTTTAGTATTCAGCAAGAATGATTCTAAGATCTAACTGGGCTAGACTAAGCTACCTTTAGTATTCAGCAAGAATGATTCTAAGATCTAACTGGGCTAGACTAAGCTACCTTTAGTATTCAGCAAGAATGATTCTAAGATCTAACTGGGCTAGACTAAGCTACCTTTAGTATTCAGCAAGAATGATTCTAAGATCTAACTGGGCTAGACTAAGCTACCTTTAGTATTCAGCAAGAATGATTCTAAGATCTAACTGGGCTAGACTAAGCTACCTTTAGTATTCAGCAAGAATGATTCTAAGATCTAACTGGGCTAGACTAAGCTACCTTTAGTATTCAGCAAGAATGATTCTAAGATCTAACTGGGCTAGACTAAGCTACCTTTAGTATTCAGCAAGAATGATTCTAAGATCTAACTGGGCTAGACTAAGCTACCTTTAGTATTCAGCAAGAATGATTCTAAGATCTAACTGGGCTAGACTAAGCTACCTTTAGTATTCAGCAAGAATGATTCTAAGATCTAACTGGGCTAGACTAAGCTACCTTTAGTATTCAGCAAGAATGATTCTAAGATCTAACTGGGCTAGACTAAGCTACCTTTAGTATTCAGCAAGAATGATTCTAAGATCTAACTGGGCTAGACTAAGCTACCTTTAGTATTCAGCAAGAATGATTCTAAGATCTAACTGGGCTAGACTAAGCTACCTTTAGTATTCAGCAAGAATGATTCTAAGATCTAACTGGGCTAGACTAAGCTACCTTTAGTATTCAGCAAGAATGATTCTAAGATCTAACTGGGCTAGACTAAGCTACCTTTAGTATTCAGCAAGAATGATTCTAAGATCTAACTGGGCTAGACTAAGCTACCTTTAGTATTCAGCAAGAATGATTCTAAGATCTAACTGGGCTAGACTAAGCTACCTTTAGTATTCAGCAAGAATGATTCTAAGATCTAACTGGGCTAGACTAAGCTACCTTTAGTATTCAGCAAGAATGATTCTAAGATCTAACTGGGCTAGACTAAGCTACCTTTAGTATTCAGCAAGAATGATTCTAAGATCTAACTGGGCTAGACTAAGCTACCTTTAGTATTCAGCAAGAATGATTCTAAGATCTAACTGGGCTAGACTAAGCTACCTTTAGTATTCAGCAAGAATGATTCTAAGATCTAACTGGGCTAGACTAAGCTACCTTTAGTATTCAGCAAGAATGATTCTAAGATCTAACTGGGCTAGACTAAGCTACCTTTAGTATTCAGCAAGAATGATTCTAAGATCTAACTGGGCTAGACTAAGCTACCTTTAGTATTCAGCAAGAATGATTCTAAGATCTAACTGGGCTAGACTAAGCTACCTTTAGTATTCAGCAAGAATGATTCTAAGATCTAACTGGGCTAGACTAAGCTACCTTTAGTATTCAGCAAGAATGATTCTAAGATCTAACTGGGCTAGACTAAGCTACCTTTAGTATTCAGCAAGAATGATTCTAAGATCTAACTGGGCTAGACTAAGCTACCTTTAGTATTCAGCAAGAATGATTCTAAGATCTAACTGGGCTAGACTAAGCTACCTTTAGTATTCAGCAAGAATGATTCTAAGATCTAACTGGGCTAGACTAAGCTACCTTTAGTATTCAGCAAGAATGATTCTAAGATCTAACTGGGCTAGACTAAGCTACCTTTAGTATTCAGCAAGAATGATTCTAAGATCTAACTGGGCTAGACTAAGCTACCTTTAGTATTCAGCAAGAATGATTCTAAGATCTAACTGGGCTAGACTAAGCTACCTTTAGTATTCAGCAAGAATGATTCTAAGATCTAACTGGGCTAGACTAAGCTACCTTTAGTATTCAGCAAGAATGATTCTAAGATCTAACTGGGCTAGACTAAGCTACCTTTAGTATTCAGCAAGAATGATTCTAAGATCTAACTGGGCTAGACTAAGCTACCTTTAGTATTCAGCAAGAATGATTCTAAGATCTAACTGGGCTAGACTAAGCTACCTTTAGTATTCAGCAAGAATGATTCTAAGATCTAACTGGGCTAGACTAAGCTACCTTTAGTATTCAGCAAGAATGATTCTAAGATCTAACTGGGCTAGACTAAGCTACCTTTAGTATTCAGCAAGAATGATTCTAAGATCTAACTGGGCTAGACTAAGCTACCTTTAGTATTCAGCAAGAATGATTCTAAGATCTAACTGGGCTAGACTAAGCTACCTTTAGTATTCAGCAAGAATGATTCTAAGATCTAACTGGGCTAGACTAAGCTACCTTTAGTATTCAGCAAGAATGATTCTAAGATCTAACTGGGCTAGACTAAGCTACCTTTAGTATTCAGCAAGAATGATTCTAAGATCTAACTGGGCTAGACTAAGCTACCTTTAGTATTCAGCAAGAATGATTCTAAGATCTAACTGGGCTAGACTAAGCTACCTTTAGTATTCAGCAAGAATGATTCTAAGATCTAACTGGGCTAGACTAAGCTACCTTTAGTATTCAGCAAGAATGATTCTAAGATCTAACTGGGCTAGACTAAGCTACCTTTAGTATTCAGCAAGAATGATTCTAAGATCTAACTGGGCTAGACTAAGCTACCTTTAGTATTCAGCAAGAATGATTCTAAGATCTAACTGGGCTAGACTAAGCTACCTTTAGTATTCAGCAAGAATGATTCTAAGATCTAACTGGGCTAGACTAAGCTACCTTTAGTATTCAGCAAGAATGATTCTAAGATCTAACTGGGCTAGACTAAGCTACCTTTAGTATTCAGCAAGAATGATTCTAAGATCTAACTGGGCTAGACTAAGCTACCTTTAGTATTCAGCAAGAATGATTCTAAGATCTAACTGGGCTAGACTAAGCTACCTTTAGTATTCAGCAAGAATGATTCTAAGATCTAACTGGGCTAGACTAAGCTACCTTTAGTATTCAGCAAGAATGATTCTAAGATCTAACTGGGCTAGACTAAGCTACCTTTAGTATTCAGCAAGAATGATTCTAAGATCTAACTGGGCTAGACTAAGCTACCTTTAGTATTCAGCAAGAATGATTCTAAGATCTAACTGGGCTAGACTAAGCTACCTTTAGTATTCAGCAAGAATGATTCTAAGATCTAACTGGGCTAGACTAAGCTACCTTTAGTATTCAGCAAGAATGATTCTAAGATCTAACTGGGCTAGACTAAGCTACCTTTAGTATTCAGCAAGAATGATTCTAAGATCTAACTGGGCTAGACTAAGCTACCTTTAGTATTCAGCAAGAATGATTCTAAGATCTAACTGGGCTAGACTAAGCTACCTTTAGTATTCAGCAAGAATGATTCTAAGATCTAACTGGGCTAGACTAAGCTACCTTTAGTATTCAGCAAGAATGATTCTAAGATCTAACTGGGCTAGACTAAGCTACCTTTAGTATTCAGCAAGAATGATTCTAAGATCTAACTGGGCTAGACTAAGCTACCTTTAGTATTCAGCAAGAATGATTCTAAGATCTAACTGGGCTAGACTAAGCTACCTTTAGTATTCAGCAAGAATGATTCTAAGATCTAACTGGGCTAGACTAAGCTACCTTTAGTATTCAGCAAGAATGATTCTAAGATCTAACTGGGCTAGACTAAGCTACCTTTAGTATTCAGCAAGAATGATTCTAAGATCTAACTGGGCTAGACTAAGCTACCTTTAGTATTCAGCAAGAATGATTCTAAGATCTAACTGGGCTAGACTAAGCTACCTTTAGTATTCAGCAAGAATTATTCTAAAACCTGTGCTTTAAAGGTTGTGTCATACTTTGGTAATGACCCGCAGAAAACAAGTGTGTATTTTCTTTCATCTAAAACGCCCACATTGATTAGAAATCAACAACAACAAATCTCCAAAACTTACCTCTAAGCAAGTTTTTGAGATTAAAATATCTGTGGTGTCGGTTTGTGAATGCTGCGGCCGGAGAAGTGGTTAGTACCCGTGTAACCCGCTAAATCTTGTGTGATTTTTTTTTTTTTTTTCCTCAACTAGTAGACACTGTAATCAGCCTAAACTTTCACAAGTAGCTTTTATTGTATCTTTATTGACAATTTGGCCTATAAATCAGTACTCTGTTTACAAAAACCAATGTTTGACCCTAACTTTTAGAGTATGTCATTGCTATGGACAGTAACAGTATATCTTACCAGTGATGAGACCATGCTCGGCCTGTTATTGCGTACACTTCGGACAGCTTGGAAGACATCCACTTTTTCCTCAGTTTTGATCCTGTCTAGCATTGTCATGATGGCACAGAAAACCCCACAACAACGTACACCGTCACTGAAAGGGAAAACCGTATTTAAAAATGGTAACAGGAACTGTGTAGGTTTACATGTGACAACCATGATAATTAAATCTCTTTTAGGAGAAGTGTTGTTTCAGATGTGACAACAATGAGAAACTTGTCTCCAAATGCTAATTATTAAAATTTCGAATGACACAAAAACTCCTGACAAAATATTTAAATATTATTTGATGTTTTGTGGAAAATGGGATTGCCTAGTTTGATGAAGTTTTCAGTTTAGTTATGTAGTGTTATTAAACAAATATCTTGCAGACTAATAACCACTGGAATGCTTCACTGGTTCATCAAACAAGGGGATCAGACTAATAACCACTGGAATGCTTCACTGGTTCATCAAACAAGGGGATCAGACTAATAACCACTGGAATGCTTCACTGGTTCATCAAACAAGGGGATCAGACTAATAACCACTGGAATGCTTCACTGGTTCATCAAACAAGGGGATCAGACTAATAACCACTGGAATGCTTCACTGGTTCATCAAACAAGGGGATCAAATAATTAATGTTTCATGTACCAATAATGCTTTTACCCATCAGAGACCATAGCTGCTGCAAGTGGCTCATACTGCCTTAAGATTTGACCTACTTCCACTGAACTAAAAATGTCTTAGTAAAAATCATGTCTTAAATTGACACCTTCGAGTAGTCTCTATGGACGAATGCATTCAAAATTAGAGGGGGGTATTGTTCAGACCGGTTACACAAACATAAATTTAAAAAAAAATTAAAATAGTTAAAGTTTTGTATTATTTTTTTCAAAATTATTTTACTGAAAAAAATGAAGCCAAATTGACTCTACAAAACTAGCCATGTCTGGGCATATGGTGATGATTCTACAGAATTGGATGGTCTCTAATAGGGTTGTTAATCTAGACACAACTTTGATAAGGTAGATCAAATTGATTGATGAGTTGATTATAACTGAATATTATTGGACCATGTTGAGGTGAACAAAGACAAAATGACTTCTGAATTAACGTGCTGGCACTCTACCAACTGAGCTACTTTGCCCTGATGTTGAAGGTCTTCCCATTTTGTCGTAACTTGGGTGTGATCCCTAGATATGAGGCAGTTACAGGTTGAATGGCTTCTGACTGGCACCCCTAAACAAAGATATTGACAAAATAGAGAGTACGTAAACTTTAGGGCTAGGTAGCCCGGTTTGCGTAGGCACAATAATACTGAGGTCGTGTAGTTCAAGAACGGCTCTAGTCAATTTGTCTTTGTTCAACTCAAAGTTATTTAGCATTTACCCAAGTAAGTTTCCCTTGTGGTTTATTACTGAATATTTTTGACTTACATGCATTGTACAGTGAGAGGACCTCCTTGTGATTTCTCATGCCATCTCGTTACACAGTAAATCAATTGCAGTATCGAGACAGGTGAATGTGGTAGTTCATCATCTAAGGACCATCCTTGGAAGTCAAACTGTCTGACTGTGTGTGGTTTGTCATTCTAAAAGGAGAAATAAACACTAAGTTCATGTAGCAAAAAAACCTTGCATTGGTGTCGTAAAGCAACCATGAAACGATGACAAAATGAACGCAAGATGGGCAAATGAACAATCTTATTCTGACCCCATTCATCCAGGCACTATGGTCGTAAAGCAACCATGAAACGATGACAAAATGTGCACAAGATGGGCAAATGAACAATCTTATTCTGACCCCATTCATCCAGGCACTATGGTCGTAAAGCAACCATGAAACGATGACAAAATGTGCACAAGATGGGCAAATGAACAATCTTATTCTGACCCCATTCATCCAGGCACTATGGTCGTAAAGCAACCATGAAACGATGACAAAATGTGCACAAGATGGGCAAATGAACAATCTTATTCTGACCCCATTCATCCAGGCACTATGGTCGTAAAGCAACCATGAAACGATGACAAAATGTGCACAAGATGGGCAAATGAACAATCTTATTCTGACCCCATTCATCCAGGCACTATGGTCGTAAAGCAACCATGAAACGATGACAAAATGTGCACAAGATGGGCAAATGAACAATCTTATTCTGACCCCATTCATCCAGGCACTATGGTCGTAAAGCAACCATGAAACGATGACAAAATGTGCACAAGATGGGCAAATGAACAATCTTATTCTGACCCCATTCATCCAGGCACTATGGTCGTAAAGCAACCATGAAACGATGACAAAATGTGCACAAGATGGGCAAATGAGCAATCTTATTCTGACCCCATTCATTCAGGCACTATGGTTGTAAAGCAACCATGAAACGATGACAAAATGTGCACAAGATGGGCAAATGAGCAATCTTATTCTGACCCCATTCATCCAGGCACTATGGTCGTAAAGCAACCATGAAACGATGACAAAATGTGCACAAGATGGGCAAATGAGCAATCTTATTCTGACCCCATTCATCCAGGCACTATGGTCGTAAAGCAACCATGAAACAATGACAAAATGTGCACAAGATGGGCAAATGAACAATCTTATTCTGACCCCATTCATCCAGGCACTATGGTCGTAAAGCAACCATGAAACAATGACAAAATGTGCACAAGATGGGCCAATGAGCAATCTTATTCTGACCCCATTCATCCAGGCACTATGGTCGTAAAGCAACCATGAAACAATGACAAAATGTGCACAAGATGGGCCAATGAGCAATCTTATTCTGACCCCATTCATCCAGGCACTATGGTCGTAAAGCAACCATGAAACAATGACAAAATGTGCACAAGATGGGCAAATGAGCAATCTTATTCTGACCCCATTCATCCAGGCACTATGGTCGTAAAGCAACCATGAAACGATGACAAAATGTGCACAAGATGGGCAAATGAACAATCTTATTCTGACCCCATTCATCCAGGCACTATGGTCGTAAAGCAACCATGAAACAATGACAAAATGTGCACAAGATGGGCAAATGAACAATCTTATTCTGACCCCATTCATCCAGGCACTATGGTCGTAAAGCAACCATGAAACAATGACAAAATGTGCACAAGATGGGCAAATGAACAATCTTATTCTGACCCCATTCATCCAGGCACTATGGTCGTAAAGCAACCATGAAACAATGACAAAATGTGCACAAGATGGGCAAATGAACAATCTTATTCTGACCCCATTCATCCAGGCACTATGGTCGTAAAGCAACCATGAAACAATGACAAAATGTGCACAAGATGGGCAAATGAACAATCTTATTCTGACCCCATTCATCCAGGCACTATGGTCGTAAAGCAACCATGAAACAATGACAAAATGTGCACAAAATGGGCAAATGAACAATCTTATTCTGACCCCATTCATCCAGGCACTATGGTCGTAAAGCAACCATGAAACAATGACAAAATGTGCACAAGATGGGCCAATGAGCAATCTTATTCTGACCCCATTCATCCAGGCACTATGGTCGTAAAGCAACCATGAAACAATGACAAAATGTGCACAAGATGGGCAAATGAGCAATCTTATTCTGACCCCATTCATCCAGGCACTATGGTCGTAAAGCAACCATGAAACGATGACAAAATGTGCACAAGATGGGCCTGTTGATGAAAGGGTTCTTTTGTTAACCTGTGTTGTTCAATGGGAATCACATTCATAACATTTTCTTGTTAGACTTACTGGTTTGTTCATGCTGTCGATGGTAAAGGTCCTACTCTCAATTCCTTCTTCATTATCAGCAGAAACCAAATGGACATTGAATGGACCAAAGGCACCCATGGTCTTCTCTGGCCAGTATCTGTCCACATTCTATCAAACAATAAGAAACAATGATTAACAATGACTACAGTTGTGACAGATTTAGCTTGATGTGTCACTATTTAACATGTACATGGCAGCACAGGCTACAACCTTCTCTAGATGACCCAGGGATCAGGGTGATAATGTTCATGCACCATGACACCCACATTTATATTATGTCTATTATTAGCAGTATTATTATATAATTCTGCCAAAATTAGTTAGTGGCCTGACGTTTCGATCCTAGCAGAGTCTTTCTCCGAAGGATAAATGACAACACAACACACATAAACATGTATACAAGTGTAACAAGCATGTATATAATTCTGGTAATGAAACCAAGTCAACTTCATCACTGCAGCTCACCTAGCCTGAGGAAACCTGTCAACAAGGGTGTTTACTGTGAGAAACCAGAAACACCGGGGTTAACCCCTACTCTTCTACGATAAGTGTTCTGGGTTCTTTTACATGCACTACCAATCCTTGTATACAGGACCTACGGCTTAATGTCCCATCCCTTCTAGTCTCAGTTTGGTTCAGTTGATTTAATTGGAAGAAGAAAAACTAAGATACCTGATCATTAGGATCCAATGGATTCAGCATGACGATAGTAGGTGACTTGTAGTCATAGATCATACTCCAGAAATCTATACTTGTATTAGGCAGAGGTAGCTGGGTGGTTATGTACTGATCACGCTTCCAATAACCCTGTGTGATAATACAAACAGAATAATAATGGCTTAGGGTTTGGAAGTGGAACACATATATACGTATTATTAGATCACACAAGCAGGAGTGGAATACAGACAAATATAGCGCTTATGCGTACCATGTCCGGACACAGACGCGCTACGTGTGATAGTGACGTCCCATGTCCGGACACAGACGCGCTACGTGTGATAATGACGTCCCATGTCCGGACACAGACGCGCTACGTGTGATAATGACGTCCCATGTCCGGACACAGACGCGCTACGTGTGATAGTGACGTCCCATGTCCGGACACAGACGCGCTACGTGTGATAGTGACGTCCCATGTCCGGACACAGACGCGCTACGTGTGATAGTGACGTCCCATGTCCGGACACAGACGCGCTACGTGTGATAGTGACGTCCCATGTCCGGACACAGACGCGCTACGTGTGATAATGACGTCCCATGTCCGGACACAGACGCGCTACATGTGATAATGACGTCCCATGTCCGGACACAGACGCGCTACGTGTGATAATGACGTCCCATGTCCGGACACAGACGCGCTACGTGTGATAATGACGTCCCATGTCCGGACACAGACGCGCTACGTGTGATAATGACGTCCCATGTCCGGACACAGACGCGCTACGTGTGATAATGACGTCACATGTCCGGACACAGACGCGCTACGTGTGATAATGACGTCCCATGTCCGGACACAGACGCGCTACGTGTGATAATGACGTCCCATGTCCGGACACAGACGCGCTACGTGTGATAATGAATTCACCTTCAAGCAAACTTGATGCACAGCGAGAGACAAAAGTCAGTGTTGGAACAGCTGTGTGTTTTGCGTAAAGCCTAAAATAGCGCAATTCGCAGGGTGTGATATGGGCCATACAAAATGCGTTTATATCACACCTCTTGTTGCTTTGGGTTGACCAATCAGAATCTAGGATTCAAGTTTGATTGACGATAAGTACATTAGCTTTAATGCTGTCATGGTAAGTTGGTATAAAGTTGACAATAGTTCTGTTGCTGTTACATAAAACAAAATCAGAGATGCATTTATAGAAAGTTTTGATGATGATTTGGGTAGAATTAAGGTGCAGTCAGAAACTGGACTGCATTTAGGTATGGGTAAAGCTTGGATTCAATACTTTTATCTATAAGTTGACAGACAATTCACCTGACTACTTCATCCAAATAATCTTGGTTGCCCCATTTTGGGTCCTTCAGCAACTTATATAAGAAACCAAGGTTCCCAAAAATGTTTTGATATATACAAGCGGGACTTGCACGATTTTCTGAATGCTCAATACAGAAACAAAGCTAAAATTAGTGAAAGAAAAAGTTGTTACTTACATTGATATATGAAGCATTGATGTAGTTAGTACTGTGGTCTGCACCCATTGTCATGAGGTAAGGACGGCAACGATCAACTGGAATCAAAGAATTAGTCTGTTAGACTCATCAAAATACATCATACGTCTGAGGAAATGTTTGAATCTTGTAAAATCAAATCTTGTAAAATCTTGTACCACCCACTATGGTGTGATTTTCTCACATTTCACCAGTCTTATAACACAACCTACCCAATGAAAACAGAAACACACACTCTCTTAACACATTTCAAACTCATATTAAGTTATTAACATTCCTCTTTTGGTGTAATTTTCTGTAGAGAACTTGATACTTTTGTAGTATTTTTTCTGTAGTGCCTTGAGTAATATTTATAGAAAGATAATTTTATAAGTTTGTATTATTATTATGAAATGAAAACAGTCACTAATTAGGTTTCTTGCACATTACCGTGCAAAGATCTACTTATTGCAAGTCCTCAATTGTCCAACTTTTCTTTCATTGTCATTTACCGATTTACTTTTTAAGGGGGAGAGTTACACTGAAGATGATAATTTTCTTACATGGGAGACAGTCAGGGAACCTATTCTTGTCTGCATTAAGAGGATCCTGCCCACCTCGATATCTATCTCCTTTAGCTGGAGATTGAAGTGCTGTCAATTTCTGAAACAAATTAATGAATATAAGCGTAATTGTTTGTCTTGATCTAGGCCTATTTCATGTATAACTTATTTCCTAAATATTGGACAAATCTGTCTCAATATGAGAACATAACAGCGAGATTGCCTAACATCACGAGGCCACGGACGGCCACTTCAAGGTGAGGGCTACACTTAACTGATTTGGGCTATTGACCCAAAGCAACTGTCACCAGGGGCACCTTGCCACCTACTGCTGGGGCTGAAACAGGGTTACCCCCTTCACAGTCCGTAAGGATGTAGGCATGGGTATCATCCACTAGGAGCTTGGCTGGTAGAGCAAAATGCACTACCTTCCCAACTTATACGAAGCAATTATGGTTAAATGCCTTGCTCAAGGGCACAAGTGTCATGACTGGGATTCGAACCCACACTCTGCTGCTGACAACACCAGAGCTCGGGTCCGGTGAATTAGACCGCTCGGCCATGCCACACCATTGATGTTGACGCAAAGATCCAAAAGGCCAGCAGGAAGGAAATCTCCTTCTGCCAAAATACATGTGGATATGACTTACATTGAATTCATCATGAAGTATTGAGGCGTTTCCATGGGGACTAGGTGTCTTCAATCTGTCATATTCCTTCTTGATATCATCGACAGAAATCCAGGTCTGACCGAAAACAAACGCCTCAAGTAGTGCATCAAAGATGAACATGTATTGCTCCTGAAAAACAGTAAAGAAGTCCCAGTGTCATACAACTAATACTAACAAGAGCACAGAGAGTAAAACTGAGTCTGTGATCCGAACCTCTGGCTAATCTGCAGATTGTAATTCATCTGCTTAGGACAGATAGAAAAACAAAATGCATTCTTATTCTTACTGTGCATCCATTTTCTTCCAGGTAAATTTGCTACACAAGAGGATAAAGTAATGAACCAGGCTCAATGCTTACTTGTGTTTGGATCATCTTAATTCTTCTATCTCGCATATCAGCAACAAACTTGAGAACATCAATCTTTCCTTCTGACTTGGCTTGATCAAGCATTGCATCTATAGTAATGAAGGTCCCTGTACGACCAACACCAGCACTGGAGGATTAGAAGAAAGGTAATGGTTAGAAAAATGGTGACTGAAAGGATAAACTGTGATGTGGGTACATATTCCTATAAGATTTGCAAGCAAACACATATAAATCAGAATAATAATAACCAGTAAAACCAAAATTGCTTTTCTGAACAACAAAATCTTGCCACTTTCCTAATTTTGTTCAGTGTAAAAATCCTTCAAATAACATAATTGCTACACTCTGATTCATTTTATACTACCTTTGGGTCAGAAAGAATTGCCATTGATACAGAGTAACAGAAAATCAAAGTTACTACCTCTCTGGAAATCCACTCCCAATAAAGTCTTGGATAATAAGTCAGAGAGTTTTATGTTTCTATGATAAGTATCACGATAATGAGACTTATAAAGTGCACAAATCTACCAATGATTAGGTACTCAAGGCACTAGAACAAAGACAAACAAGTAAGGAGTTTGTTACAAAGAAATTATTATGTGAACCATTAAAGCACCCAGTAGGGAAGCTTGATGGTGCAAGTTGCTGCCAAACCATACCCCAAAAACTGGGGCAAGCCCCTTCTTTTAGCAATGGGTGTTTTCTGGGTTCTTTTTATGTTACCTATGGTTTTACATCTCATCCGAAGGGCAAAGCAATAATGGTTAAGTGCCTTGCTCAAGGATACACGTGTCTTGACCGGGATTTGAACCCACACCATTGTTTCTTACCTGCAATGTACAATGATTGGTCCTGTTTTAGGAGTGATAGATGCCTTTACAGTGTAGACAAAGTACAGTAGTGGACTGACGTACTTAGGCAGACCCATATCAGGCCAGGAAGTGAAATGAAACTGTGTCAGCTTTCTTGTCTCGCCCTCCTGTCAAATCACAAAACAAACACCTTCCAATCAATGTTGAGGGGGGGGGGGGGGGGGGAAATCAAGATAATGAACAATCTTCTTTATTCCTTTGGTTTTTAACAAACATTTCTAAAATAGATCATTCAAGCTCATTGTTTTTCAAGTAGCACTCATAACAACATAATAAAACAGTAACAATGATTAAGACAACTTTTGAACAAGTTGTGAAAAGTACATCTAAGTTTTTTCACTCTCAAGTTTGTGAATGACAAATGTAGTAAATCCAGGCATAACTTCCAGAAAAATATGTGAAAACATTATTTTGTTTTATACTCTTTTCTGCCAAAATTAATTCTATAGGAAGTCAAGATTTTGGTGGAAAATTTAAATAAAAAAATCATGATTCTTGTACATCAGCATGACACTTCTCCTTGCTTTTTAAGACATTAACTTCTTATGAAGATTTTAGAGGCAGAATTCTCATAATAGCCACCTTAAGTAGCGACTGCAAGGGAAACATCTTCAAACTGTTGGCAGTCAGTTTTGTTTTTCTACCTATTTATCTGTCTCAGTCAACCACATCAGTTCAAGACTGTACGATCCCTTCTGTTTCATGTTAAACCACATCTTCCGGTTTTGAGACAGTGTGCTTGCCACTTTCTGCTAGGGAGTTCAAGTTGTTGGTTGAGCAATCTGCCCTCATACAGGCCTTCCACAGATCCATTACTTGGCTCATCTTCCTCTTGGAAGGTACTATGCAAACTTGATCCCAAAACATTTTTGGTGGGTATTGTATAAATTGTGTTGTTTTTGTGTTACTCCTATCACTTTTCACACAGAAATGAGAACACACCATGTGGCAGTTGCTGTCTTTCTTTTAAATGAGTTTAGAGATGATAATGTATTTCTCTTTTCATATTTACTTACAGAAAATTTTCACCATAAACCACTGACCTTCTTGAGTGCGAATGTACGTGTAATGTAATCGGCAAGTTTAGATTCTGAATCTAGCTTAACTTCAATCCCACCATAATGCTTGGAGGCTGATGGCCAATACTGCGCACATTTTTTCTGTAAAAAATAAATCATCAAGAGATATTTGGCTAAAGTTTATGGCAAGATGCTAGTGGTTTACATAGCATTTGGGCTAGAAGCCAGACACTCTGCCAAAATAAAAAAACATTGCAGTAAACAGTATATTCAGTAAAGCATTCAGTAAAGCACACTACATTCATATATGGACAATCCTGTTCATAAATATGATGTAATTCTACTGTAAGCCACGCCCACTCCCACACAAACTGGCTCCACTGATTACCAGAAGCCCATAGGAAGTACATTGAGCTAATCTTTCTTTGATGATTTATGCAAAAGAATAATTGGACTTAGCTTTTACAAACATTCTTCAAAGACTAAGGTCTTCTTAAAATGAAATGGTTTCTGTCACAAGAAATGCTTTTTGATGAAGTTACACACAAATGTTTGAGAGCTGTAGAGCCAGAAGAAGTGAAAACTTCAAGCAAACATCAGACGCATCCTAAAAAGAGTCTTTCTCAAAGGCTAATTCTAATGATTTTGAAAAATACAGTTAGCAAATTTGTCTTTTCAACAGGTTTATGATATTGGGCCTTGATTGGTTCTGTTTTCCAAAGTCCTTAAATAGAAACCAAATGATTTACCTTGCCTCCTTCCTCTAAGTGAGTTACCATGACAATGATGCTGGTTTTCTCTTGCCATACCATACGCCACATATCATTGGTAGAAGTCTGGTTGGGACCTGAGCAAAACATCAATCGTAATTCATCTTATATTTAAAACATCAATCGTAATTCATCTTATATTTAAAACAACTCTCAAGTACCAAATCAAAACATTAACATCTTCCATTTTTCTTTTGATGGAATAAAACATTACCAGTAATAAATAAATACAACTGTTCTAATCAGTAAGTTTCAACAAATAACACTAAATTATTCTTTTTGGAAACAGCAGTTTTGCCCACACATTTTCTTATGTTTTAACATGCCTATAAATAAATAAAATTGGGGGAGAACAAATTTGTTTGAGGTGCACCGATCAGAAATAATACAACCACATACTGGTAATAAACCACAAGTGAAACTGACTGGGTAAGTTTTATCTTTGTTCAACCCCAAACCACATACTAGCTTACAGCCAGGAATCATTCCCTGTTCATACTTCCTGCGAATGCGAATATGAAACGAATTTTGAGGTCACAGCTCTGTTTTCGCTGCGAATGTTTCGCAGGAGTTTAGCACATTTCAACTCTTCCACATTGTTCGAATTTGTGGCGCTAAAACTTGTATCGCATTCGCAGAAAGTATGAACCGGGCTAAGAGATGCTACTTATTCTTTAAATATCAAGAAATAAACCACAAGGAAAACTGACTGGGAAGTTCAACTCTTTTTCATTTTGCATTTTAAGTCTTTATAATACTCTCCCAGATAAGAGTTCTTTAGGCAGAAACATCTCACAGTAATTGACCTCATCATTTTTTGAATATTGTGTTTATGTTATTTTCAATTTTCCATGAAGAGTTTTGGCATACCTTGTGAAGCGATATATTTGTTAGGATGGTTGTAACCCTGTGAGAAAGAGAAGAACATGAAAAAAATGAAAACATTTCAAAAACATGTAAATATAATGTAATGTGTAGTTTTATTTGAAATTTTATGCAAAGTAAACAGTAAGTAATTGGATATGGCTGCATTATTTACCAATGAGCACTGTCAGGATGGACAGGGAGGGTAAAGACTGTCCCTCACACATTAAAGAATGTTTAACTGTTTTCTTATTTTTGAGTTACAAAGTTCTTGAGTTGTTTGGACGGTTACAATGACTAGTTAGTAACTTTTATGTCAATTCAACCATCAAATTGATCCATAACATGACCAATGTGTCTGCAGTGATCATGCTATGTACATGTAGTGAGTGGATCCATAACATGACCAATGTGTCTGCAGTGATCATGCTATGTACATGTAGTGAGTGGATCCATAACATGACCAATGTGTCTGCAGTGATCATGCTATGTACATGTAGTGAGTGGATCCATAACATGACCAATATGTCTGCAGTAATCATGCTATGTACATGTAGTGAGTGGATCCATAACATGACCAATGTGTCTGCAGTGATCATGCTATGTACATGTAGTGAGTGGATCCATAACATGACCAATGTGTCTGCAGTGATCATGCTATGTACATGTAGTGAGTGGATCCATAACATGACCAATGTGTCTGCAGTGATCATGCTATGTACATGTAGTGAGTGGATCCATAACATGACCAATGTGTCTGCAGTGATCATGCTATGTACATGTAGTGAGTGGATCCATAACATGACCAATATGTCTGCAGTAATCATGCTATGTACATGTAGTGAGTGGATCCATAACATGACCAATGTGTCTGCAGTGATCATGCTATGTACATGTAGTGAGTGGATCCATAACATGACCAATGTGTCTGCAGTGATCATGCTATGTACATGTAGTGAGTGGATCCATAACATGACCAATGTGTCTGCAGTGATCATGCTATGTACATGTAGTGAGTGGATCCATAACATGACCAATGTGTCTGCAGTGATCATGCTATGTACATGTAGTGAGTGGATCCATAACATGACCAATGTGTCTGCAGTGATCATGCTATGTACATGTAGTGAGTGGATCCATAACATGACCAATGTGTCTGCAGTAATCATGCTATGTACATGTAGTGAGTGGATCCATAACATGACCAATGTGTCTGCAGTGATCATGCTATGTACATGTAGTGAGTGGATCCATAACATGACCAATGTGTCTGCAGTGATCATGCTATGTACATGTAGTGAGTGGATCCATAACATGACCAATGTGTCTGCAGTGATCATGCTATGTACATGTAGTGAGTGGATCCATAACATGACCAATGTGTCTGCAGTGATCATGCTATGTACATGTAGTGAGTGGATCCATAACATGACCAATATGTCTGCAGTAATCATGCTATGTACATGTAGTGAGTGGATCCATAACATGACCAATGTGTCTGCAGTGATCATGCTATGTACATGTAGTGAGTGGATCCATAACATGACCAATGTGTCTGCAGTGATCATGCTATGTACATGTAGTGAGTGGATCCATAACATGACCAATGTGTCTGCAGTGATCATGCTATGTACATGTAGTGAGTGGATCCATAACATGACCAATGTGTCTGCAGTGATCATGCTATGTACATGTAGTGAGTGGATCCATAACATGACCAATGTGTCTGCAGTGATCATGCTATGTACATGTAGTGAGTGGATCCATAACATGACCAATGTGTCTGCAGTAATCATGCTATGTACATGTAGTGAGTGGATCCATAACATGACCAATGTGTCTGCAGTGATCATGCTATGTACATGTAGTGAGTGGATCCATAACATGACCAATGTGTCTGCAGTGATCATGCTATGTACATGTAGTGAGTGGATCCATAACATGACCAATGTGTCTGCAGTGATCATGCTATGTACATGTAGTGAGTGGATCCATAACATGACCAATGTGTCTGCAGTGATCATGCTATGTACATGTAGTGAGTGGATCCATAACATGACCAATGTGTCTGCAGTGATCATGCTATGTACATGTAGTGAGTGGATCCATAACATGACCAATGTGTCTGCAGTGATCATGCTATGTACATGTAGTGAGTGGATCCATAACATGACCAATGTGTCTGCAGTAATCATGCTATGTACATGTAGTGAGTGGATCCATAACATGACCAACGTGTCTGCAGTGATCATGCTATGTACATGTAGTGAGTGGATCCATAACATGACCAATGTGTCTGCAGTGATCATGCTATGTACATGTAGTGAGTGGATCCATAACATGACCAATGTGTCTGCAGTGATCATGCTATGTACATGTAGTGAGTGGATCCATAACATGACCAATGTGTCTGCAGTAATCATGCTATGTACATGTAGTGAGTGTTTGTTGGCAGCAGAATAAAGGGACAAGGATAGAGATAAAACAAGGCGGTTAGTGGTAGCACTTAATAACTAGTTACATAAAAAACAGCATGAGCTTTTGTAGCAACTACTCCTTTGTATTTGATGAAGTAGTTGTTGCTATGAAAGCTCATAAAGGTTTTTATGTAATTAGTTAGTCTTGAAGTGCTACCACTACCTTCCTTGTTTGGTCAGACAAGGAGATAGCTGTTTGTATTTTTTAGTTTAAATTGTCACTCACATCGATGTAGCATGCGTTGATATAATCAGAATGAGGGTCTGATCCTTCAAGTCTGTCAAGAATCACACGAGAATGGTCATCTAAGAAGAAAACAAATATACAACAACATGGTGGTGTGAGTAAAGACTGGATGTGAAAGAAGTTCATATACCAACAATACACTTATATTATACATGTTATTTATACATGTGGAAACAGTAAAATTAATGTTCATCGTTTTTTAAATTGTGTCATCAGAAAAATGTTGACTTTGTCCAACTATTAATCCCTATGGTTTTGGGTTTTTGGGGGGGTTTTTTGGGGGGGGGGGTTTGCTTTTTTGTGACAATGAGGAAGCTTTGATGATGCAGTGTGGTCAACACATCTGAGAAACATTGAATTTGTCCAACTATTGATCCATTCATCCCTATGATTTTGGTTTGTTTTTTGGGGTGGTTTTTCTTTTGACAATGAGGAAGCATTGATAATGCAGTGTGGGCAAATACATGCATAATAGATATACACAGGCCGCACTAGTCAAGCACTCTTACTTACATGCAATAATGTTAGCATAACGATTCTTAACTTTGTTCTCATCTTCCCTGGCAACATCCCAAGGGTGAATCTGACCATCTGGAAGACTCTAAAATGAAAATTAAAAAATAAATAAACTCAATTAGTTAAATCAACAAAGTGTTTTTCATAATTTCTACAATGCACCACTGATGTTGTTACAATGACTGGTCTTTTCACAGAACCACTATAACTTATATTACATAGTCTTACCACAAACCTTAGTGTCTTGATTGTTTTTCAATCAGGCAAGATTTCAAATCCTACTTGACACTACTGTTAGAATCTACGGTAACTAAAACTCACTCGATGTCAAGTTGGTTAAAGTTCCGAAGACCACTGAAACATCTCAGCTTGAACATCGTTTCATTTTGATTAACCCCAACTTCCTTGCGTGGTTTACAAGGATCCTTCCTCACTCTTACAAAATCCAACACCACGTGACTCAACATCCAAACTGTTGGACTCTAATTATGGTGGTTTGCCAAGGTCCATGTTAACCATGGCCAGTTTACTAGTGCAGTCCTCAGTCCAACAGAGTCAAATAAAACATGCAGTTAGATTTTGATGGGTTAGGAACAGTAAAGGTCAATGAGGAAATTATGCAAATTATCTCATAAGAACCCCTCAAGATTTAGAAAACAAGATTGTGATAACTTAAATCATACGATAAGGAACTATCTGTTATTGTTGTTTTCACTTTCCTTTTTGGTAAATTGCTGTGATACAATCCTTGTGTGAGAACACTTTACCAACTCCCCTAATACTGTTAGGAATCGTTTGTACAAAATGAAAAATAACAAAATATTAAAGAGATTCTCCTCTTTGTCATGAGTGAAACCACATGTATTTACATTTTAGAAGATCTACAAAGACACACTAAATATATACATAATGGGGGTTTGGACAGAAAATGTGCTGCATAATTGTTCCCTTGATGGTCAATTTAAAGGAGGGTCATATTTTGGTGATGACCCTAATAAAAAAGTGTGTAATTTCTATCCCAAAGCTTACTTGTTATAAAGATGGTAATGGTGGTCAGCATCCTGCAAAATTATTTAGTCTGAAAATACCATGACAGTTTTTTCCTAAGTAGGCATAGTATTCAGTTGAAGCATTCACATGCGACTTGTATTGTATCTTTATTGAAAATTTGGCCAATAAACAAGTATTATGTTGAGAAAAACCAATCTATGACCCGACCTTTAATGAAGTCTTTCAAGAACTATGGAAAGGAAGGAGAGATCTTATGAAATATTTTGACATCGCGAACAATTCTCACCCCATAATCCCGTTTGTATCCTTCATTGTTCTTGGCTCTCTTCCTCTTAATGTAAGCTTTCAGTTGTTCAACCTTCACGGGTCCAGCTAACACTGATGCAGTCTGATTTGCCTTCTTGATTGGTGGTTTCTTCTGGATTTCTGGTGTCCCAATAGAAGCTTCAGATGGTTTCTTATTGTTTAGATTACTCAAGGCGTCCTCTGAGGCTACTGTTTTCAACTTAGTAGGGCCAGTTGGTGCTGGAGTATACCTTGGAGCTGATGTAAAAACACACATACTGACCATCATTATATTTTCTTACTCCATTCTTTCATTAGAAAATAATTTTCTTTTCTAAATTTCCTTTATGTAAGAAATACAAGAATTAACAAGAAAAAACAACACAAGCGTAATGTTTTGGTGAACAATGGAATGGCGGAGCTGCTCGCCTGGCATAGTAACGAGCACGCTGCTTCTGTCGTGCGATAACAAAAAGAAAAATTAACAAATATTGGTGCATATCGAAGAGCATTGTTGCAGAATATAAATCACATCGTGAAATCACATCGTGAAATCACATCGTGAAATCACATCGTGAAATCTGGACTTTTCCATTTCATCAGGCGAAGCCAAGTGAAATGGAAAAAATTCAGATAAAAGTCTGAAATTTCCCATCCTGTTCCAAAAGACAAGATGATGTATTATTTTGTTTCTTTTCTTTTCTTTTTTCTACGAGATATTGCCTAACATCACAAGGCCGTACGGCCACTTCAAGGTGAGGGCTACACTTAACTGATTTAGGCTGTCAAACCAAATCAACTGTCACCAGTGGCACATTGCCACCTACTACTCCTGGGGCTGAAACAGGGTTACCCCCTTTACAGTCCGTAATGATGTAGGCATTGGTATTATCCACTAGGAGCCTGGCTGGTAGAGCAGAGTACATTACCTTCCCAACTTTGTAAGAAGCAGTTATTGTTAATTGTCATAATCGAGATTCGAACCCATACTCTGCTGCTGAAAACACAAGAGCTTGGGTCCGGTGAACTAGACCACTCGGCCACGACACTTTATTAATAATGATATGGAGCCGAAAGTCCCCAATACAACACAATGCCACAGGGAACCTATCTGTAAAATTGTCAAGCTTGTGGAATACACCATGAACCAACATTAGGTCATGTTTTTCTCTCTTGATGTCAAACATTACCAAACTTCTTTGATGGTTCTGTCTGTCTGTGCACAACACAATCATTGAGAAAACTTGTCAATGACAACAGTAATGTACTTACTATCTCTATCAATGTTCCTCATCCCAATGGAGTTAAAAGGTCTTGCTGTACCCTGTGATTTTCTAAATAAGGAAACACATTAGAAAGTTCTCTTATTAAACTCACTTACTTTTCACTGAGCAAGTTACTTATAATTATTCTTAACATTTTCCATGCAAAAAGGTTCTATGCAAAAAAGTACCATTTGAAGGGATCAAATTTGGCCAAATAAATTCTGCAAATTATAGGGCTTGAAGCTAAAATTGATGAATGGAACAAAATTAAGAGGACTTGTAAACATTTGTACAAAGCTAGTTGGACATGTGTATCTTAAGGCTGTATTGAAAAACACAAGACTGCCGGACATGTCCAGTCATGACTTTACTGTGTTAAGAACTCGTATTTAGAGCTGTTTACGCAACCTTATGTAAGCAACCTATCACCATTGACAGCATGGTTAGGTGGTTAACAGCATGGCAAGCACTCACAAGGTTAAGGGTTCAAATCCAAAGACCAATTAAAAAACCAAAATGAGTTAAGATTCAAAAACACCAGCATACCTTTTCTTGATCACAATCATAGCTAAGAATCCAGCAGCAGCAAGAATCACCAAGACACTGATAATGATTCCTACAATGGTTCCAATGCTGTTAGCACCTTCTGTAGGTGCCTCAGTTCCAAAAGTGTTCACATATTCCCCAACTGCAAAAAAAGGAGAGGATCCAACTTTATGTGTTCATGTACATTCAATCTTTTCTCAAATGGTCTGCTGGTTTTAATGCCCCAAAAACATCCACAGCACTTTTGTTCACAAGTCTCTCAAAAGAACTCTGAATCTACCCTGATATTCAGAGAAATATCGCATATAATATGTCCAGTTGATGCACAATGCAGGAAATAATTGTGACCCTTAAACGAATAAAGCATTTGGCATTGACAACAAAACTACAAGAAACTCACCAGTCACATCAAGTGGTGATGACCAACTCATAATTGTTGCCTATAATAAAACAAAAATGTCTCACTGTTAACTTAACCAGAAAAATGAAAACACTCCGCTTACTGTGCTTAAATTTTTCTCAGCCAGGCAATCTCCTTGTTTTATATCAATATGAATTAATTTTAAGAAGACAAACACTTCAGAATGAAATACACAATATTTAGTGACAATCTCAAAAAATCAAATGGATTTATGGAATACACAAAATGGATATTGTGCTCATATGAGACCAAGTTCCACTGGTTCCAATTATCTTGCAGATAAATGCTAACAGACTTAACTATTTGTAACTAGTAAAGACCAGGGTTCAATTTCAATGAGCAGGATACCAGTCACAAATGGTAAATGACATGCTATTTTGGCTGGTAACTTAAATCTGGTAAGCATAATTGCTTTTGTGATTAGCTACATTTTCTGCTTAAGCAACTCTATGAAATTTGGCCCAGGGCCCTTACTAAACACTGTTAACAGAGATCTCCTTCAAGAAAAACAAAACTTATTGACATATCTCCATTGTTTTTGCAGTAACATGAGCACCAAAACTGGTGACAACTCACATTAGAGGGTATTCTCTTGGAGATTAAAACTCAACCTCCTACCTCTATGATATACACCATCATATCGTCTTGTCAGTGCTTTTGCACTGTGTCTTTATTTTGCAAAAATATTGTATCTCACCCCACAATTCTCCTGGCAAAAATGTTGTACTTCAATACGCATTTGTTTTGTGTGTACATCTGGGCTATTTTAAGCAAGATACAGCATTTTTATAATTCCAAACTCGCACACAGCTTAGGTGCTATTTTATGGGATACAACGCTTTTGTTACTATTACTCACATCATCAGCTTTGCTGCTTGCTCCTGACCTGATCTCATACTGACCCCCTTCCTCTAGAGGTGGGTTGTAATATCCATTGTACGTCTTGTTATCACCAACTTCAAAGTCACCAGTGAGATCATCCTTCTGTATATCAGCAGCAATGTAAGAGTCAGGGTTCTCATCAAATGTCCCCATGGATTCACCTTGCTGATTGGGACCAGACTGTCTTCTCTTCCTTGATGCTACCTTTTTCACCCACACCATATAGGACCTAAGAATCAGGGTTGAAACCTAATATTTAGTCCATGGAGATCATAAACAAAATGTAATATCTGGTATCTGTAACGTATCAGAGAAGACTACAAATGAATCATGCAAACAAATATTCTTTGGTTAGGAAAACAAGGCAAAAAGATAAGATAAGGATAGTCATTTTTTTAACTGAAAATAAGAAAAAAACAATGATAAAATTATAAACCACAAGGGAAACTGACTGGATAAACTTTTAATTTATTTGGGTTTGAACAAAGACAAATTTAATAGAGCGAAATTGACACGAGCAAAGAAAATTTACTAGATGGAGACATGATGCTTACGTTATATACGGGTTATCCACTTCAGTTATTGAGATGACAACAGCCGTTGTTGTAGACTTGTCTGAATCTAACGTAGGTTTCTCAGGATTGGGAATATCTACAAGAAGGAAACAAAGTTTTGAAAATATAATTTATAGAAATATTGGATAAAATACCAACATACCTCATTCCTAATACTTTCCCGGACAATCAAAATATATGGGTAAAGTGCTATATGATGGTTTCTAGAGAATGTAGCAGCCACTAGATTTGAACTACATCCACTCAACCACTCAACCAAACAACTGGAGGTTGCAGGTTCAAGTTTTCTTTGTTCAACCCTCAATTTTTATATTAAATTGTGATTTTTGAGTAATTTCAAATAGAAAGCTGACTTGATTTCATACCCGACATTGGTTGTGTGAAACCAGTGATTGATACAGGGTCTCCTTCACCAACGATTGTTTCTGCAGACACTTCAATTTCATACTGGGTTCCAGGTTCGAGTCCAAGCAATACTCTACTGTAGACATTTGGATTTGATACTGGTAGCCTTGTAAATTCTGGAGGTGTAAAGTCTAACTGGTAGGGTTTGAATGAAGGTCGATATTTGATCTGTGTGAAAAGAAAAGAGTATTCAGCTTGGCTTATGATAGTAAGTCAAGTTGAATCCAGTACAGCAGGAGGCATTATGTTTTTCATATTGTCTTGATTTTGTAATAGCATTGTACATGTATCTCACACATAGCAAAGTGCCCTACGAAAGCATAGCAAGTTTTGTTTATAAATCTGGGATAATTTTAGCAAAATACAACATTTGAGCACTTTTAAATTGGTGTGAGATGGACCAATGATAGCAACATAGTTTCTTATCAAAACAACTTGTTGTTAACTCAATTCTGCCTTGATACTTACAATGTAGTTGATAATTCGTCCATTAGGTACCATTGGTTTGCTCCACTCTATCTCTAACTCTTTCTCTTGTTTGTTCACAATTATTAGAGATGATGGTGGCCCTGGAACTGTAATCATGTCAAACATTCAAGATGAGATTTCTGAATAAAAAATACTTCAAAATGTGTTTTTCAATAGATAGAAATTCACACTGCCCATGAAACTAAAGGCAAACTGTACTGTTAACCTATATGTTTTCATTTTGCAAAATATAACTTGACCGAAAAAAGCATGTGATGCAAAAAAGTACTTTATGTAAATAGTATTCAAAATAAAAAAGTCCTTGATGTAAAATTGTACTTGAAGTATAATTAGTATTTTAAGTCAAATAGTAATTGAAGTAAAATAGTACACGCTGGTACTTATTGTTCAACTGTCTTTGTCCAATGGACTGTCTCTGGCCAATAGACTGTCTCTGGCCAATAGACTGTCTCTGGCCAATAGACTGTCTCTGGCCAATAGACTGTCTCTGGCCAATAGACTGTCTCTGGCCAATAGACTGTCTCTGGCCAATAGACTGTCTCTGGCCAATAGACTGTCTCTGGCCAATAGACTGTCTCTGGCCAATAGACTGTCTCTGGCCTTTAGCCAATGGACTGTCCTTGGCCAATTGACAAACAGTAGGAACCCGAGTGTGTAGTTTTGTTTCTTTCAAATGTAAAAAAAATAAAAAGATGGTTCAAATGGATCGCAAAAATGTCAAATTATGCACAAGACCAAGTGTTTATTCTCTTTAAAATCACATTTTTAATGTATTTTTACCTCTGAATTGAGAACACTTTAGTGTAAGGGTCTACAGCTGACACTAACTATCAGTAAATGTAATGATTGAAATACTTACTGCCCTCCTTTGTTATACGATAGACAGGTGTGCTGGGATCTCCAATTGAGATAGACGTTTCTCCTTGAACCTGTCAGTAGATAGAGAACTTAGACTTTCATTCTAGCCTTTACATGTGTTAATTGGGGGGACATATAAATAATGTATGATAAAGTAAGTGCTCACCCCTAAAGGCCTATATTGCACTTTGTACTGTAACAAAGGAGACTTTTATCAATTCCTTCATCATTTGTATCCTTGAGTAAACAGGGATGTGATAGGCTGTTGAAAAAAAACCTGAACTCTTGAGCGCAAAGCGCGAAAGCTTGCGAGCTTGAAAACTTGCAAAAGGCCTAGGGAGTACAGGGTTGTGATAGGCTGTTGAAAAAAAAAAACTAAACTCTGAGCGCAAAGCGCAAAAGCATGCGAGCATAATAACATTTATCTTTGGTTTTAAAAGCCCTACTCTGCAATCTGGGGCATTATATATGGTTTTATCTTCATTTTTTTATGAATTTGATTTCAAGTAATAAAAAAAACAAAAAACATCCCTGGTAAACCACTTATAACTGCCTCCTTATCCCCAGGAGTAAATAAATACAAATGAGGGTAAAGGTCATTAGTGTCACTCGTGGCATGTCATGGCCGAGCGGTCTAGTTCACCGGACCCAGTTGCTCTGGTGTTGTCAGCAGCAGAGTGTGGATCCGAATCTCGGTCGTGACACTAGTGCCCTTGAGCAAGACACTTAACCATAATAGACCTTATGCATATGACATCATTTGAGTAGGGCGCCCTCACCTAGAGGTCAAAAGGAAGATGCTCATTGGCCATTCTTGTGCGCCGCGCGTACAAATCAGCGCGTTTCCATTGTTTCATCATCAGTTTACCTCTAAGATGGCGGCTTGGTGACGTCAATGCATAAGGTCTATTGCTTCGTAAAACATTGGGAAGGTAGTGCATTCTGCTCTACCAGTGAATGATGGATAAACTATAGCCGTGTTCCCATTGGACTTTTTCTTCCGCGGCCACGCGGAAACTTACCGTGACTGGATTAGATGTAATTCTACCGTGCGTTCCCACCTGGACTTAAATTCCGCGATGGAACAGTTAACTCGCTGTTCGAAACTGGCAGAATGTACACATTGCGGGCGCTGTGCACAGTCACCTTTGACCTATGCAGGATATGACGTGACTGTGACGTAGTTTTCTCGCACTGAATTCATCCACATTTTCACGTTTATCTAGCCCAATTAAACTCCTCACAAAATTGATCAAATCTGCCATGTTTCTAACCACAGTAAAGCAAAAACTTGCTGCCGCTGGACGAGATAGAAAAGGCGTTATTTTTGTATTGCATGTACACACGCTACATACCACACGGCCATCAGTGCAAATGAAACAGGGAACCATACCATTTTCGCGCGCCCTCTGTGTATAGTTGTGTCGTAAACAGGAAGTGGTGTTGTTTGTATAGCGTTTTACACCGTGGTCGCGGTAGGTTTACAGCGTGGAGCGTTCCCATTGGACTTTTTAGCGGCCCTGTTAAGTTACCGTGGATGAGCGGAAGTCTTCCGCGACCTCCTTCGGCCTGTTAGTTTTACATCACGGCCGCGGTAAGTTGACAGGGAGGTCAGTTTACCATGCGTTCCCATTGGATTTAATTTTGTCATTCTACAGAAAAGTCGCGGTACTTTAGCAAAAATAAGTCCAATGGGAACACGGCTTTTGCCATTCTACAATAAGCTATTATTTGGTGAAAATATTTACACAGCAGAGCACACAGTCAACCCTCCTACTGTCTGACCATTCAATACCATCCACAGTAGTTTTGAAAGATACATCAACTATGCCAGCCTGCATTTTGATATTATGTGGTGGGTGCTTCAGTACAGTACAAACACAGACGTCACTCTGTGTACAATCCTTTGTTCTGTACGCTTTAGGAAAATCTCTTCTCAACACTGTCAAAACCACTGTGTTGGCATATGTTAGTCTACCACTGTGTTGGCATATGTTAGTCTACCACTGTGTTGGCATATGTTAGTCTACCACTGTGTTGGCATATGTTAGTCTACCACTGTGTTGGCATATGTTAGTCTACCACTGTGTTGGCATATGTTAGTCTACCACTGTGTTGGCATATGTTAGTCTACCACTGTGTTGGCATATGTTAGTCTACCACTGTGTTGGCATATGTTAGTCTACATACTGTTAAGTCCCTACATTATGAGGACCTCTTTTGTTCTTAGGTCCACACTTTGTATGTAGCATTAAAACACACATTTCTCAACCCCGTAAATCAAGGATCTGGTTGTTTTTTAAGCAATGTCTCGTTGGTTTGTACACAATTGCGTAGCGAGGGTGTCCTCACTGTCAAAACACCCAGATCTCTTTTGTTAAATTCCTTGATTTACCATACACAAGTTGAACTTCACTGAAAGGTTAGTCAACTCACTGGCAAATGTTATTAGGGTTAAATGAACTAGCATTATACTTTATATGTGCTGTACCTTAATGGAGTAATTAGCATTAGGTTCTAAACCAGTCAGTATCAGCTGTAGAACTCTCTGATTCAAGCCATCTGTAACTTTCTCGCTTTGATCGGGAAAACTGAGCGCCTCTTCAGTAACAATAGAGTACAAAACGTAGTACGCTATAATGATTCCATGTGGTGGGTCTGGTCGGTGCCATTCTACTGTGATAGATGTTGCATCTCCACTAGGTGTTGATACCATCGTCACTTGAGAAGGTTCTATAATAACGGGAAAGTACATCATTGGTTTTAGGAGGAGAAAATTGATTTCCATGTTCTAGTTCCAATAAACACACCATAAAAATAATCTGTAAATATTTGATGTTCACATTTTAGAGAAAACAACGAAGTGTTCAGGTTTTGTCAGGGATGTTGTGAGCAATCACATCAAGATTCTTTTGATTACTGCAATCAATTGATGGTATGTACAGCATTATAGCAGTTGACTCGTAGTGTTAACATGCAGGTGTCTGCATGTCTTTATTGATACTCTGATTTTAATTTGCACTCACTGCTTACTCAGTTATTTCACCCTTTAGAGACCATAGCGGCCAGAACTGTCTAGTACCAAAATGCCCATAGTGGCCACAAACGGCTGCAAGATCTCACCTACATGTACCTCCACTCAAACAAAAAGGTCAAAGCAAAGGTCATGTCCTGATTTGACATTTCCCAATGTTCCCTATGTTAACATAGTATCTATCTTTCTGAAACAGAACTGAATGTCTGTTTCCTAATATTTTTTCAGACACTTTTTACAAAAACAAAGTGTCAAAAACTGAACAATATTAGCCATGTCTGGTCGTATGGTGCTGATTATACAGAAATTAATGGTCTCTAAAGGATTAAACATAATCATAACAAGTAATCAATAAGGACACCCTAATTTTGAATTCTTGGACAATAGAACTCTGCACTAATGATGTCACTTTTGCTCATAATACCCGACTGTCAGACAAACATTCCACAACTCATGAGATCACCGCATCATTGACGCCCAAACTGCAGGAAGCCTTTCTCAGGCATCTGAAAGCACACAATTCTATGCGACAAGGGTGGTTTCTCTTTCATGATTTTCTTGCAACTTCCAAAGATTTCACAGGTTTGTTTTTCATGGTTGTATACACCAAGTGAGGATACTGGTCTTTGATGACAATTACCAAAAGTATACTGTGTCTTTGAATCTTTTTGCACAAATCAATCAAACCTTCAACTGTACTTGCTACATCTAAAACAACTGTGGACTTGCAAATATTATTAAAGAAAAGTACTAAATGACCATGAACAGTCAAATCCAAATCTAATCCTACAATGCCAAGCTTCCCAACACATCCAACTATGAGCCTACCTAGAATGTGCAGCTAGCACCAGGGACCAATTCCACTGAGCTGCTTAAGCAGACAAGTTTGAAATTATGTGCAAAGTAAAGCTTAGCAGGATACCAGTCAAAGATTCTGCATGTGACATGGTACTTTGGCTGGTAATCTTACTCTGGTAAGCACAATTTTGTTGTGCTTAGCTACTTTCTGTGCATATTAAGCAGCTTTATGAAACTGGGCCCTGAAAATGTGCACCGGTCTTGAAATCATGCAATAGGTGATCTCAGGAGAGTCATTTTGTTTGTAGGTAGAAGCAACATGCAGCATCAAATGAAAAAAAATAACTAACTGTTTTCAAAATGTGCTGATGCTCAGTGTATGAGGAATGCCTAAGCTCAAAGTGGTTTCCCGTTGTCAGTAAGAATCACAGAGTTCCCCATCAAGCTGTGAACACAAGGAATCAACTTACTAGCCTCAGCAGTGCGTACTTCTACACCATCACTGTATGGGCCATCCCCTCCAGCAGTTCCAGCAAGCACATGGAATGAGTACAATGTATAAGGCACCAGGTTTTCAATTTCTACTCGACTGTTCTCTGTGTTTCCTTTAATGTTGTTGTCATCCCTGTCTAAGTTCACCAGTTTGTAGGAGTAGCCAGTGATGTAACCACGTCTACTGCGGCATGGTGGTGGATTCCAACTGAACTGAAGTGATCTCTTCACTGCTTGTACATTGTTAACATCTACTGGCGGTTCAGACGGTGCTGTCAAGACAAAATTATCAATGACAAAGAATGGGATTGATAAATATCAAAACAAAAAAATGACTACCCTCACGGAACATTGATTCAGAAAAACTGGTTTTCCTGTTTGGAACATCGATTCAGAAATACTGGTTTTTCCTGTTTGGAACATTGATTCAGAAATACTGTTTTTCCTGTTTGAAACAGATTTGTTGTAGGTTTTTTTTTCCTGAAAAAAACCCAGTGAATAAATAATGGTTTATCACAATTAAAGAGATAAAGAAAAAAGAAGTAGAAAACAAGGAGAAAATAGCATTCTTAGGACTACAAATCACAATTTGTTATAAGGAATCGCACAATCAAAATAAACTGTTGATGGTCCCATCATGTCAGGCCATGTCCATATTGGCAGCTGCAGCTGCAACTGTTGTTGACATGTTAACATTGTGATGAAAGCATGCATGATTTATGCCTGGGTGCAATATCATGACATTGCTGCTGAACCATACCACACTAAGGGTTCTGAGAATTTTAGCCTGTCAACTACCACAACCAAAAAGACACTTTAAATGTCTGTATCTGGCCTCCATTCCTCTGTCATTGAAATTTTGATCGTATACACATCTCCTATTGCAAGTGGAATGACAAAATAATTTATCAAATATAAAGAATATGTGTCAGACGGAGGCATGGTGATTTGATATTGAAGGATCAAACTTAACTATAATAAAGCCTTTTGGAAACTAATCCTAAAATGGGAACCTTACCTGCCTCAGCAGTATAACCACTATAATATGTGGATAATCCTTCTCCAGCCAGTGTGTTGGCCGCCACATAAACATAATAAAAGGAATATGGCAGAAGTCCTGTGATATTATACATCGTGTCCATTGTAGTTCCTGAAGTGTTTGTTGGAGCTGATGAAATGACTCCACACTGGAATGCACGTTTCAGTCTGTATGAGATTGTATAGTAGTCAATTGGGCATTCACCAACAGGCTTAGACCATTGTAGGCTGAGGATTGTAGGATAACCCTGTACAGGATCTACAGTTACCCTCTGAACTCTGTTTGGAACTGCAGAAAGTATTTTAAAAAAAAATAAAACAGAGTTTGATGACAAAGTACAGGAGCTCTACCCTTTAATGCTTTGACTGCAGTGATGTTATTCATTGGTTCTCAACAGCCTAAGGCCTTTGATGGCTTTGGCATTGACATTGGGGGTTGGTGCCTTGGAAATTTCATTTTTGGAACTTTAATGTCATTGTACACTTTCAAATTTGTGCACTTATTTAGCATACAGTATCTATATCAAAGTTGTTGAAAAATCCCTCACAGCATATCATGATTACATGTACATGTACTGTCCTAGTTTGCGTTAGCTTAGGTCCTATTGGCTCAACTGCTGCGATCATTCTGTCCAAGTCCTCCAATATCCTCTTTGCAAAAATGAAAGATTCAGAAGGACTGAGGGCTGTAGGCTCAAATATCAATTGCTTATTACTGGGTCAGCATTCCAATGTTATGAAAGTCCAAACAATTAGGTGTGGAGTGATATAAGAGAGGGGGATATTGGAGGATTGAGGTCACCTCAAAAGGCCTAGGGAGTAAGGGTTAAAGGTTATGTCATACTTTGGTAAAGATTGCTAGGCAGTTGCTATGGTGTGGGGGGAGGGGACTTAATGGATAAATCTGGTTAAATCTACAATGCAATTTAATTGAGATAAGAAAAATATTACCAAACACCTATATGGGAGACGCAAGTTCATAATGATCAGCAAATAGTACTTACCTACAGAGGATGTAGTGACTTCAATGGGGTCACTGTAATCACCTAACCCTACATCATTCTTCACAGCAACCTTGAATCTGTATGTAGTACAAGGATCCAGACTATATTTTGTTAGGCTGGCAGAGTTTAGCGAGTGAACTGAATCTCTATGCTGTTGGTCAACTTTAGTCAGTATGCCACTGTAGAATGCAAACTCTCCATTGAGCTCAGTGCAGTTGTACTCATTCCATGTGAAGTGTATGCTGGATGACGTGACATCAGAGTCTGCAACAGACACTGTTGGTACAAAGCTTGGCACTGATAGACAAACATAAAAGAGTTTATAAATACTCACTGGATATAAAGTAACAATCACATGCATTGACCCAACTCATCTGACGTCATCACTTGATAAATCTTGCTTGCATCATTTTACGAGTCATATTTCCCGTGTGTTACTGTATGAGTGTGAGCTTTGCACACTCATTTACCAACTCACCGTTATTATCTTTACATACTCCCAGAATGGTAATGGTGGTAAGCATTTTACATACTCCCAGAATGGTAATGGTGGTAAGCATTTTACATACTCCCAGAATGGTAATGGTGGTAAGCATTTTACATACTCCCAGAATGGTAATGGTGGTAAGCATTTTACATACTCCCAGAATGGTAATGGTGGTAAGCATTTTACATACTCCCAGAATGGTAATGGTGTTAAGCATTTTACATACTCCCAGAATGGTAATGGCGGTAAGCATTTTACATACTCCCAGAATGGTAATGGCGGTAAGCATTTTACATACTCCCAGAATGGTAATGGCGGTAAGCATTTTACATACTCCCAGAATGGTAATGGTGGTAAGCATTTTACATACTCCCAGAATGGTAATGGCGGTAAGCATTTTACATACTCCCAGAATGGTAATGGTGGTAAGCATTTTACATACTCCCAGAATGGTAATGGTGGTAAGCATTTTACATACTCCCAGAATGGTAATGGCGGTAAGCATTTTACATACTCCCAGAATGGTAATGGTGGTAAGCATTTTACATACTCCCAGAATGGTAATGGTGGTAAGCATTTTACATACTCCCAGAATGGTAATGGTGGTAAGCATTTTACATACTCCCAGAATGGTAATGGTGGTAAGCATTTTACATACTCCCAGAATGGTAATGGCGGTAAGCATTTTACATACTCCCAGAATGGTAATGGTGGTAAGCATTTTACATACTCCCAGAATGGTAATGGCGGTAAGCATTTTACATACTCCCAGAATGGTAATGGTGGTAAGCATTTTACATACTCCCAGAATGGTAATGGTGGTAAGCATTTTACATACTCCCAGAATGGTAATGGTGGTAAGCATTTTACATACTCCCAGAATGGTAATGGCGGTAAGCATTTTACATACTCCCAGAATGGTAATGGCGGTAAGCATTTTACATACTCCCAGAATGGTAATGGTGGTAAGCATTTTACATACTCCCAGAATGGTAATGGTGGTAAGCATTTTACATACTCCCAGAATGGTAATGGCGGTAAGCATTTTACATACTCCCAGAATGGTAATGGTGGTAAGCATTTTACATACTCCCAGAATGGTAATGGTGGTAAGCATTTTACATACTCCCAGAATGGTAATGGTGGTAAGCATTTTACATACTCCCAGAATGGTAATGGTAATAATAATAATAATAATTAAAAACTTGTAAAGCGCCATCTATCTAAGACTAAACTTATTCCGAGGCGCATAAAAACCAAACAAAACAAAAAACAGAGAGTGTAACAAAAAAGATTACAAATTACGTAGCTTAGAAAGAAATAAGAGCACATTGAATAAAACAGATTTACATAAATGTGTCGGCAAAAACAGGTGAGTTTTTAGCAATGTTTTGAAAATGTCCAGAGATTTTGTAGCTCGGATATGTAAAGGAAGAGAGTTCCAGAGAGTGGGTGCAGATACAGAAAATGCGCGAACGCCGTTGGAAGTGGTTGTTTTAGGGACAGTTAAAAGAAGTTGGTTTGTAGAGCGAAGATTGCGAGTTGGCGTATATGGTGAGAGAATTTCTTTGAGATAGGGAGGAGCCCTATCATTCATAGCTTTCCAGGCAAGCAAAATGATTTTGAATTTAATTCTTTGACAGACTGGGAGCCAGTGAAGCTGTTTCAACACAGGTGTGATGTGATCATATTTATGTGTTTTAGATAATACCCGAGCAGCAGCATTCTGGACATTTTGCAGTTTTTTGATAAGATGCTTGTTAATACCATAAAGCAATGAGTTTCCATTATCAAGCCTGGATGTAATGAAAGCATGTATAAGGATAGAGGCAGACTTTTTATTGAGGACTTTACGAATGCGGCTAATGTTTCTAATATGGTAAAAAGCAGATTGACAAATTTTCTTCACATGGGATTCCATGCACATAGTGTTATCAAACATGATCCCAAGATTGCGAGCATTTGCAGATGATGTAACAGTAGCAGTGCCAATTTGCATCTGGTGATTGATTATTTTGTCTTGGTTATGTAAGCATTTTACATACTCCCAGAATGGTAATGGTGGTAAGCATTTTACATGTTATAGGCTCTTTAAAAAAGCACTAATGATGTCACTTTTGCCCAAAATCCGAACGCAGTCATAGTGCAGTAAATTAACGCCAGCATACATAACGCTTGGATATTTTTGCAAGCGTTATTTAGCTAGTGAAAATTTGCTTCTATTTTTAGCATTAGTGCTGGAAATGCAGTGACCTATTTTTACATTAAGGATTTACTTTAGCGGAAACTTGTATGTTCTTGACTGTCTATTGCCTTTAAGGTTAAATAATACACAAACGAATGGCAGCATAAGCTGTAAACAAAGTTCATATTATTATTTTGTGGAAAATAATTCTGTTTAAAGATCTTTCATCGCTAATTAAAAATTCCAACTATTTAGTTATTTTTTTCAACATTTGGAAAAAATATTCTATACAACAAATGAAATATCTATGAAAGTTTGATGTGATAACCAATGTTGAATATACCCACCTTTTTTACTTGTGGTTTTGTATAAAGGGGTGTATGCTGAGCTTCCCACAGAATTCCTAGCAATCACAGACACAAAGTATCTTGAATTGGCCAGTAGGTTAGTAAGATGTGCTAACATGATTTGGTAACTAGCTGTCTGAACTTTGAAACGAGGGGACACAATGTCTGCATCACAGGCCAGAACCCTTGTCAGACCGTGTTGTATGATGTAATCTTCAACTGGGCAATTGTTCTCAGTTGGAGCAGACCAAGTTATCCTTAGCTGAATGTCAGATCCTGTTGTATCCTGATTTACTTGCAAAGACTGTACAGGACCTGGAGCTGCAAATAGAGGTAAAATAAAAGCGCCTTGAATTAAATCAACATCAAATCAACATCATTATTATATAAAGGATAAGTTGATCCTGAATATTGTAGCCTGCAAGCAGTCTCACAATCCACAAAGTGGTCTACTACATGGCATCTCAACACCCCAATGGTTGCACTCTGACAAGAATGGTATGCTTGGCCTTGTGCTAAGATTAAGCCACATGATGCCCAAGTGATAATGGATACTGTTAAGAATTTGAATTTATAGTTGTTAACGCAACCTTTCGTAAGGCGTGTCCTAAACCTGGACTCCTATTTACATTCATTCAAGTGCGGTATTTCCCTTTAAATCTGTTAAGTTGTTCCGTTGGATTTGTGGCTTCGTAACAATACCAACTTCATGTCAGTTCTTTATAATATGGCTATGGCTGGTTCAGACCTTGTCACCACTCATTTATTCCATTACTAATGGTTACACTCCATACGTTTCTGCATACTACACTTACCCGCTGTATCAGTAGTTTCTGTTGCCATAACACTATCTGGACTGGACCTCCCATCTCGATTACTGAATGTGATAACAACACTGTATTCAGTACATGGTATCAGAGAACCAATGATGGCTTGTGTTTCACCTGCCTCATATTCACTGATTGCCGAGCCGAAGCTGCTCTCTGACTGAAGCTTTCGGTAGATGTAGATTTTATCAAGGGACCTGCACTGCCAGGTGGACATGGGTGGAAGCTGCGAGGCAAAATCAATGAGACTATCAGATCAAGAGTCAAAGTTAATTTATCCAGTGAGATCCAGGGCTAACTAACCATCACTGGAGGCTTAATCAGAGCCGAGATTGAGGACCAATGCATGGAGACTCAAAGGAGGTTTACCACCCTCACTAAGGCCCTGTTTTATAACCCTGCTCAGGGATTGGATTTCAGAAAACTCCACCTTAACAAAGAGGGTCTTCTCCTGGACTATACTACGTAGCATCATACTAAGGCCTCTCATCATTGAGATCTATAAGGTGGATCCCATTTCATGGCAATAGTCAGGTACCAAGCCACTGCCAAAACAAATTCTGTTTAGCAGAGAGACTCAGGAGAGGCTAACAACCTTCATCAGGACTAGCCTTTTAGTCAAGGCGCTCACGGCTTCCCAGATGGCATTCAACACAAACAGCACAACCAATGCTAACACGAAAAAAGACTATGTGTTATTAGCAGTGGTGTTGCTGTTGGTGTATACTATCTGGGAAGCAGTGAGTGTCTTGACTAATGGATAGGAACGAGCTAACATAATTCTATATTTAGCAGTGAGATCCAAGAGAGATTAACGTCTGCTTAGGAATCAAGTTCCAGCAAATGAACCTACTTTACTCTGACAAGAAGCAAGAAACATGTTAATCCATGGCTTTTTTTCTAAATACATTATCTTAGTAGGACTCAATTTCATAAAGCCTGTAAGCACAAAAACTTGCTGAGCACAGAAAAACCTTGCTTAGCAGAAACAGGTTACCAGCAAAAATTTCATAAAGTTTACAATTGATGCCACTGGTTCCCAACTCTTTTTGCTAAGCATAGAAATTTGATTAACAGCATTTTCTGCAAATCAGCTTTATGAAATTGGTTTTAAACCTACCTGCCAAGTCAGCTGAAGTTCAGTAGCACTTGAGGTTGATAAATATATTGTTGCACCTGCAGTAGGAGCTGCTCAATTAGAACATCAAAGGTTTTGTATGTTAGTCACTTCATCAAAAATAATGGTTCGTATAAATTTTCACTGTGCTTTGTTTGGTTGGTATGTTTTTTTAATCTAAAGATTTGATAAGGTTTTACAAAACAAACAGTTACAATGTATAATGAAAAAAAACATTATGAATTGCAACAATGAATTAACTGTAAAATCTTACTTTTCTTGAAAATGTAAATAAAGGTATTCAATACAAATCTTCACATGTTTGTTTAGAATACATGCTAAGTCTTAAAAACTGAAGGACTACAATTAAAAATAAAAAATTGTATTAATAATAAATGAATAACTAAAATATTTACGCGGGTAATTTAACGATACTTTTCCGATTTTGAGAGTGCTTTATGTGTCAAGGAAAATGATGAATGTTCAACATGATGAGTTATACAAAGACTTCCTTATTTACAAAATACATGTACCACTTCCAGATATTAGTATTCAATTAAATATGTATTTCCTAGCCACTTTTTAAAACAGTACATGATTTAAAATTTTCACCCCAAAAATGACTAGTGCCACACTGACTGACATCAATCCTCAAATAAAATCCAACCAAAGAAATTAAAAAACAACTGTTTGGTATCGTTTCATAAATTTGCTT